>JALGQZ010000005.1:4189642-5394285 GCA_023105745.1 Austropuccinia psidii | reverse complement strand
AGTTCTTTGGAGTATTAGTGAGTCATTTATTCTTAATTCTTAAAGTTTTTCTCTAGTAATAGCTTTCTTCAAGAATTATCTTTATAATTATTCTTGCAAAAGATAATTATATATTAAAATAATTTTATTATTTTAATAAAGAAGTTTTTATTATTAAATTCTTCTTGTAATTGATTCTAGTAGACAATTACTTGCTCACTGTTAAAATTACTAGTAGTGCTTAACACGTGAAAGAAATATTTTTTTTTAATTATTTAATTGTGGTTATAATAATACTTTATTATTATATTTCATAAGAACAGACATAGTACTGTTGATTAATAGTAATATTATCATCAGTTTCATAGTCACATCTTACAGTAAGGCTGTATATGACAGCAGGTGGAAAGCTGACCTTAAAACAGCCATAACTTTGTCAATTGTTGAGATATCAACCTCAAAATTGGTTCAGTATGTATCTCTGTATGTGCTCTACACAATGATACCTCATTTGATATGGGTATGATTAAATATGACAAAGGTATCCCATGTACAAGTGTTTTGTACATTTGCTTGGTTTAGGCAAAAAGCTGTATTGAGCCTATTTGCCCCATAATTTTTGTTCTAGTTGAGCTATGGGGAAATGGATGGCACCATAAGATAGCACTGATTGGGCTCTTTCCAAAAATACCCCACTTTAGGTATCTCACGCTAAAACTGCAAAAGTTAGATGGGAGGTGAATGTTTTGTTCACCCTTATTTAGCCTGAATTTGGCCATAACTCAAGTAATACTGGTTCTAGCTCAGTTTGGCTAGTACCATTGGATATCCCTGGCTTAGAGCTTCATTTTGAATACCAATTTGATGGGGTCAAGCCTCTCCTTCTGGATTTTAGATGAGAGGTGAAAATTAAGGTTTATGCTCAGCAATAACTTTGTTATTCTTTGTCCTATGGTGATGGTACTTATATTTTCAGAAAGGGGTGAGTTTCCTCTTTCTATTGATACCTTTTGAAGCAGTTTGGCTCAGCTCCATGTTTTGGTGGTATCTTGTCTATACCATTGGTTTTATGGTATTTTGGCTGTGATGATTGTGCTCTGGCTTTGAGTCACAGGCTGACATACCCTCCCTCTAAAAAAGGCTCATCATTGATGAGACTTTTCAGTCCTCCCAGAGGCCCTGAATCTCCTTAAATGAAGGTTCCCATCTGGTATGGTTACTTCCGCCAACCATTTGTCGTTATCAGCTGTTTGGTTCTTGAATCTGACTAAATATTGTCTTTGATCCTTCCCATTAAGTCTGATCTTCCTGGCCCTGATGATCTTACTCACAGGTCCTGGGGAGTCTTCTAATTCCCCTATTTCTTGGGGTGTGAGGTTCTTCTTGCTGGAGGGGAATTTACCCTCTTCAGTTTGGAAGTATGGCTTGACCAAACACACTGGAAAGACTGGGTGTTTCCTGGAAAACTCCTCTGTGAGCTTGACTTCCACTGCATTCTTTCCTAACAACTTAATCATAGTGAAGAGCCCTAAAAATGAGTCTCTTATCTTCTTGGGTCCTTTAAGACTGTTGAGTTCAGTGTAGAAACTAAAACCTGGTCCCCTTCCTTAAAGTCAGGTTCCATGTTTGTCTTGTCCCACCTCTGCTTATTATAATCTTTTGCCTCAGATATGCATTTAGCAGCTGTGTCACAAGCTCTCTTCCACATATCATGGAAGTCTTTGGCTGTGGGGTGGATGGTCAGAAGGTTCTTTTTCAAGTGATCTACAGGAAACAAGGGATTCCACCCTTTCTCTACCAGTGCAGGTGTTTTTCCTGCGGTAGAGCGCTGACTTGTATTATAAGCCAGTTGGAGAGCTGGTAGAAGGGTAACCCAATCATGGGTATATCCCTCATGGTCCTTATGTTCCATGCCATAGGCACAGAACCTCCTAAGGATGTCCTCCATTGTTTGGATCAGCCTCTCAGCTAAGCCATCTGTTTGTTGATGGTAAGCTGTGGAAAAAGCAAGCTTGGTGCCAAGCATGTCATACAAGTTGGTCCAAAATTCAGATGTGAATTTTGGGTCCCTATCACTAATGATGATCTTAGGGACTCCACAGGTAGATATGATGTTATTCCAAAATAACAGAGCAGTATCCATGGCTGTGTCCTCCTTGTGGCATGGTAGACACCTAATGCTCTTGCTGAACCTATCAACTATGATCAAGCAGGAATTGTAGTTTCCTTTGCCTCCTGGGACAAGTCCTGTAACCTAGTCCATGTTGATGGTTTCTCATGGGTGTTTGGGCTCTTCTATATGCTGAAGTAACCCATACTTCTTCCCATGTTTCCTATTTGCCTTTTGGCATCTTTCACAAGTGTTGATGTATTCACTCAACTCTTGTTCCCACTTGGGCCACCAAGCTGTGCTTGCTACCCTCTGCTTGGTCCTATCCTCACTCATGTGTCCCATATAGGGGCAGTCATGGAATTCCTGCAGGATCAGAGAGATGTGGTCCCTGTCTACCACTGTGAGTGCACTTGTGTGCTTTCTCTGTGATAGAGCAGGCCATCTATAAGGAAGAAATTGTTATCCTTATAGGCCCTTAACAAGGGTTATTGCAGCTGGGATTCCAGTTTTGGACTCCTGTACTTTTGCTGAAGGATTTGTAGTAATATGCTACACTGTTTGTGTTTGGAATAAGACTTTAGTACTGAACTAAAAAGTTCATTGTGCAGCTCTGAGGAACCTATCCCCAATATGGGAGTTTCTGTTCCTCTGAATGAGTGTTTCCACTGTCAAGGGTACCACTTTCTGGTGCCCATTCAGAAAATCTGAAGTTCTTCTTCCTATCTATTTCCATGAAATGGATAGGGATCTTGGCTGCAACTTCAGGGTCATAAGCTGGATTGCTCTTGACATTATCAAATGGCCATCTGCTAAGGCCATCTGCATTGGTATGACTTTTACCTTCTTTGTATATGATGGTCATGTTCCCTCTATACTGCTGGATGGCTATTTGCCATCTCAGCATGTGTCTATTTGTAGTCTTCATGTTCAGTAAACACTTCAAGGCTGTGCAGTCTGTGTAGACTTCAAAGACTGCACCCTCCAGATAATGATGGAGTTTTTCTAGAGCCCAGAATAGACATAGACACTCAGTCTGGGTGGCCCCATCACTGTCTTCTGAATCTTTGAGTTGCCTGGAGATGTAACATATTACTCCCTCTCTTGGTTCACAATTTACTATTTGTCTTTGGTGAAGGGCTGCCCCTAAGCCTTGGCTACATGCTGCATCTATCTATAACTTGAATGGTAGTTCAAAGTCAGGCAAGATGAGTACAGGTGCATTGGTGAGTTCATGTTTGATCCTCTCATATGAATCCCTTCTTTCCTTGGTAATTTCAAAAACTACATCTTTTGAACACAACTTGTATAACCTACTAGTTATGTGGGCAAAATTCGTGATGTGGTTTCTATAGTAGCTAGCAAACCCAAGGAAAGATTGCATTTCTTTGATGCTCTTTCGTACCGGCTTTTGCAGTACTGCTGCTACTTTGTTCTGGTCAATTGCCAGACTAAGACCTGAGACTTTATTTCCTAGAGCTAGTAGCTCTTGTTGGCCAAAATTACACTTTTTTAGTGAAATCTCTAGATTGATGGGTGTACATTTACCTAAAACTCTGTCTATGTATTGTACATGGTCTTCCCATGTCTTTGAGTACATAATGATATCATCAATATATACCACCATCCAGCCTTCCAATATTTCTTCTTGAAATATTGTGTCCATCATCCTTTGGAAGTGGGCTGGTGCACTTTTGATTCCGAATGGCATCCTGGTGTACTCATATATTCCCATATGGCATATTATTCTGAGTAATTTCAGGGAGTTTGGTTTAACTCCATTTTGGTGGAAGCCTTTCATACAATCCATCTTTGTTTTGTATTTGGCTTTTGCCAGTTTATCCAAGGCATGAGGTATCCTGCGTATAGGGTACCTGTGTCACAGCCAAGGAGGCAGGGGCATTACCAATCATCTTCAACAATAATTACTTCATTGATACCCTTCAAAACCCAATCAGCAACAATCATTATTTGATTGATACCCTTCAAAACCCAATCAGCAAGGGGGTTTCATTCAACATTCTCCAAATACAGTTTTCAGACCTCAATACAGTTTCATACAGGCAAGAACCAAATACAGGATTCACCAAATAAAGGCCTGTCATCAATACAGGTGCAAATACCTGTATTGACTGTATAACCTGTATTTGATTCACCAATACAGGATTCCATCCCACATCCAACTTCTTCCAGCATACAGGCCAGTATCTCAACACCAAACTCCAAGGCTGGTATTTCTCACATATACCAGCCCCTCTTCATCCGCCTGGGGGTTTTTCCCCCAGTTAATTAAAAGATTGGATTTATTATTTAATATTATTTCATTTCTCATTAAAAAATATTATTTTATTATTTATTAAGTTAGTCTTTGCCTTCCCTCACCTGTTCAGTAGAGTCCTGGTGGCCATATCCTTTATTAATCCTTTTCTCTTTTCTGAACAGGTTGAAACAGTGGTACAGGATTATTTGTGGTTGGCTCTTTGTTATTGATTTTGTTTTCCTCTCATATCTTTTAATTCTTATTATTTTATGACTAGGAAATTATTATCTTATTTCATTACTCTTATCATTGGAGTATTCCTTCTGAGCCCTCCATAAGTAAGTCTGTTCACTGAGTGCCAGGCCCTCTTCATTCAGAAGAGCCCCTGTGACATTATTTTAATTAACTCATAATTGCTTCTTTTCTTTCATTAATTTTATTCATTTCTCTCATTCTTCAATTATTATCTTTTCATGATTTTATGATTTTTATGATTTTTATGATTTCATTATCTCTAATCAATTTTCATCTCATTCATTTCATTCAAATGAAAATTGATTCTCTTTCACATTTCAAAAATTCTGATGACCATTTCACTTTATTCTTTATCATTCTCATTTCTCTTTTTGTCTGAATGCAGGTTTTTATCAGGTTATTTGAGTGGAATTATTTGGGTTAATTGATTCATCATTCAGGGATTTTATTGATTTGGGGTATTCAGTGATTTTGGTTTTGAAATTTCTCAAGTTTATTGATTGATTCCTCAAGAAATTGATTTCACCTCAAGATTCTGAATTGACTTTGATTGAATTGAATTGATTGACTTGATTTGATTTCTCAAGATAGCTGTTTTATCCTCAAGATTTGATTTAATTGATTGATTTGAATTTGATTCCTCAAGAAAATTGAATTGACTTTTGAAGATACTGATTGAATTCCTCAAGACACAATTGATTTCATTTTGATTGACTTGATTTGACTTATTGATTGAAATTGATTATTCATAAGAATTTGACTTTGTCATATTCACTCTTCAAGATTTATTCATATTGATTCACTTCAAGACTGTTTATTGATTCTTCAAGATCATCAATATTCTCATTTAATTTGATTTGGTCAAGCCTTATTTTATTCAAAGTATCATCAAGTTTTTATTCATTATTCTTTCATGATGCCAGTTCAGCATAGCCCACCAGCCAAGAATACAAGATCCCAGAGACATCAAGCTGTTCTTACTCCTACAGCAAGGGCTCCTCTTGACCACACACCATCAGTTCATCAACTGAGTGCAAATTTGGACAGAGGACCACCAATGGAAGGAGCAGAACCCTCCAGAAGAGGAGGTGTGAAGTCTAGAAGATCAAGATCATTCTCTGGACTATGGGGTGGTTATCCTGGTGTTTCTCAAGGGCCTAGGAGTAGATTGGGGGAAGCTGAAGATGAGGAGGGGGAGGAGTCTGTGGAAGAGGAAGAATCTGAGGAGACTGAAGTGGCAGCTGCCTTGGCAGGTGCTCCTGAAGCTCCTGAGGCTCCAAATCTAGCCCTTTCTAATCAACCTTCTGTCTCTCAAGCTGAACCAAATTTCCTCAAGATGATGGAGCAAATGACTCAGTTTATGGGACAACTAACTCAAGCAGTTTCCCCAAGGGAAACTTCAAAAGTCCCTGCATTCAAGGCTCCATCAATGAAGGCACATGATTCTTTTGATGGTACTAAAGCTCATAAATTGAGAGGATTCATTCAATCCTGTCAATTAATCTTTCATAATGACCCAGCAAACTTCTTCTCTGACAGGAAGAAGGTGCTTTAGTCAACTTCTTTTCTTACTGGTAGAGCTGGAAAATGGATTGAACCTTACCTCTCAAATATCTCCAATGAAGACCCTTCTTATCTCCTCAATAACTGGAAGCTGTTTGAAACCCAGTTATTCACTCTGTTTGGTGATCCAAATGAAGTCAGAAAAGCTGAACAAGAGTTGGACAATTTGAGGATGAGGGAAAGTGGTCAAGTTTCCTTGTACATAGCTGATTTCAGGAGTTTAATGTCAAGAATTGGAGACTGGGGGAAAGGGCCTATATTCATGTGTATAGAAGAGGCTTGGCATCAAGATTGTTGGACCATTTGGCTTCTCACCCTGGAGCTTTTGATAGACTTCAAGAACTCATGGACATCACCTTGGAATTAGATACCAGGTACCATGAGAGGCAGAAGGAAAAGGGTAGTAATCAAGAGAAGAAGCCTCCAATCAGTGGATCCAACTCCTCCAAGCCCCCTCAAAGTTCATCATCACAGAAGCCTTATCACAAGAAGAATAAGAAGGGGAAGAATTTTCAAGTGTCCAAAGACAAGCCTCATGCTGCTCTCCTCAACAAGGACAACAAATTAGGGGCCCTGAAAAGGAGAGGAGGATTAAAGAAGGCTTGTGCAATTATTGTGGTGGAAAGCACCCATTTGAAAAATGCTTCAAGAGGCCTGAAAATAAGCAGGGGCATCAAAAGGCTTCCCTAGCAAGCAGGGAAAAGCCTGAGTGGGAATCATGATGTGTTCAATGGTTCTCACTTATTTCCTTCAAGGGAACAATTGTGCACTCTGAATACTAGTGTCAAAAAATCTTGAAAATGTCATATTTTCTCTTCAATCTCTGATATTTTTTATAGTATTCTCATTGATTCTGGTGCTACAAACTCTTTTATTGCAAAGAATTTTGTTCTCAAGTACTCATTGACCATGTCAGAGCTCCCTGAAAAAATTCCTCTTTTCATTTTGGATTCCAATGAATCCACTTCCCTGTTCATCACCTATTATACCAAGTGGGTTGTTGATTTACCTTCCTTCCCAAGCTTTGAATGGGATTTCTTTATCATAGACTCACCCAAGGGAGAAGACCTAATATTGGGCTATGATTTTCTTTACCATTTTAATCCCATTATTGATTGGAAAAATGGATTGATCACCTATGATTCTAGTCATAAGGATTCTAGTGGTATTATTTCTTCTACTAGTAATGACTTTTCCACTTCTGTCAGCAGTGTTGCTCTGGTTGGTGAACTTAAGACACCTTCCTTTCCTCCTTCTGTCCATAACCCCTTCATTTTTCCCTCTCAGTAATTACTTCCATTAAGAGATGAAGTCTTCAAAGAGATAAAAGATGTTGGAGAAGATGTTGCTATATCTTCACTTCATCTCCTTCAAGGGGATATGGACCTTCCTCCTTTATCTTTTCATGCCTCCCTGGAGGAGCAGTGGGATGAGGAGGAAGAGCCAGAATAGATTGGAACTGTGCTGAAGGTGGTCCCTCCTGTTTATCACAAATATTTGGATGTATTCTCCAAATTGAAAGCAGAGAAACTTCCTCCACACCGTGCCTGTGATCATCATATCAAACTGGAGGGTCTTCTACCTCCAGTTGGTGTTATCTACTCTTTATCAAAGAATGAGTCAGAAGCACTGCGGGCCTACATTTCAGAGAATGTAGAGAAAGGTTTCATCAGGCCAAGCTCCTCCTCAACAGGAGCACCTGTCCTTTTTGTTAAGAAAAAGGATGGTGGTCTTTGTTTGTGTGTTGACTACCGCAAACTTAATGCTGTCACTAGGAAGAGAAGGTATCCTGTTCCTCCAATGAATCAGCTTCTTACCGTATTCAACGGTGCTACTATCTTCTCCAAGATAGATCTGTGTGGTGCTTATAATCTCCTGAGAATTAAAGAGGGGGATGGGCATTTAACTGCCTTTAGAACCAAATATGGTAGTTATGAGTATTTGGTTATGCCATTTGGCTTAACCAATGCTCCAGCTTCATTCCAAAATCTTGTGAATGATATCTTTGCAGATTATTTGGATATTTTTGTTGTAGTGTACTTAGATGATATTTTGGTCTTCTCTAGCTCTTTGGATGAACATTTTATGAATTTTTCAATGCAGTACTGAAATCCTATGCTAAACACAAACAGTGTAGCATACTACTCCAACTCCTTCAACAAAAATACAGGAGCCCAGAACTGGAAACCCAGCTGGAGGAACCCTGGTTGAGGGCCTATAAGGACAATAAATTCTTCCTTATAGATGGCCTGATTTATCACAGAGAAAAGCACACCAGCGCACTCACAGTGATAGACAGAGACCACATCTCTTTAATCCTGCAGGAATGCCATGACTGCCCCTACATGGGACACATGAGTGAAGACAGGACTAAAGAGAGGGTAGCAAGCAAAGCTTGGTGGCCCAAGTGGGAGCAAGAATTGAGTGAATACATCAACACTTGTGAAAGATGCCAAAAGGCAAATAGAAAACATGGGAAAAAATATGGGTTGCCTCAACACATAGAAGAACCCAAACACCCATGGGAAACCATCAACATGGACTGGGTCACAGGACTTGTCCCAGGAGGCAAAGAAAACTACAATGCCTGCCTAATCATAGTTGATAGGTTCAGAAAGAGAATGAGATGTCTACCATGCCATAAAGAGGACACAGCCATGGACACTGCTCTGTTATTTTGGAATAACATCATATCCACCTGTGGAGTCCCTAAGATCATAATTAGTGACAGGGACCCAAAATTCACATCTGAATTTTGGACCAATTTATATGACATGCTAGGCACCAAGCTTGCTTTTTCCACAGCTTACCCTCCACAAACAGATGGCCTGGCTGAGAGGATGATCCAAACAATGGAGGACATCCTCAGGAGGTTCTGTGCCTATGGCATGGAATACAAGGACCATGAGGGATATACCCATGATTGGGTCACCCTCTTACCAGCAGTCCAACTGGCTTATAATACAAGCCAGCACTCTACCACAGGAAAGACACCTGCACTGGTAGAGAAAGGGTGGAATCCCCTGTTACCTGTGGATCACTTGAAGAAAAATCTTCTGACTATCCACCCCACAGCCAAAGACTTCCATGATATGTGGAAGAAAGCCTGTGATACTGCTGCCAAATGCATAGCTGAGGCCAAAGAGTATAATAAGCAGAGGTGGGACAAATCACATATGGAACCTGACTTCAAGGAAGGGGACCAGGTGTTAGTGTCTACACTAAACTTTAATAATCTCAAAGGACCCAAGAAAATGAGAGACTCATTTGTAGGGCCCTTCACTATCATTAAGCTGATAGGGAAGAATGCAGTAGAGGTCAAGCTCACTGAGGAGTTTTCTAGGAAACACCCAGTCTTTCCAGTGAGCCTGGTCAAACCATACTTCCAAACAGAAGAGGATAAATTCCCCTCCAGGAAGAAAAACATCACTCCACCAGAAATAGTGGAAGTAGAAGACTCTCCTGGACCTGTGAGTAGAATCATCAGGGCCAGAAAAATCAGACTCAATGGGAAGGATCAGAGACAATATCTAGTCAGATTCAAGAACCAGACAGCTGACAAAGACAAATGGTTGGCAGAAGATGCCATACCAGATGGGAACCTTCATCTAAGGAGATTCAGGGCCTCTAGGAGGACTGAACAGTCTCATCAATGATGAGCATTTTTTAGAGGGAGGGTATGTCAGCCTGTGACTCAAAACCAGAGCACAAGCATGACAGCCAAAATACAATAAACCAATGGTATAGCCAAAATACCACCAAAATATGGAGCTGAGCCAAATTAGCTCAAAAGGTATCAAACGAAAGAGGAAATTCACCTCTTCCTGAAAATATAAGTCCCATCACCATAGGACAAGAAATAACAAAGTTATTCCTGCTCAAAGTTATTGCTGAGCATAAACCTTAATTTTCACCTCTCATCTAAAATCTAGAAGGAGAGGCTTAACCCCATCAAATGGGTACTCAAAATGAAGCTCTAAGCCAGGGATATCAAATGGTACCAGCCAAACTGAGCTAGCACCAGTATTACTTGAGTTATGGTCAAATTCAGACCAAATAAGGGTGAACAAAACATTCACCTCCCATCTAACTTTTACAGTTTTAGTGTGAGATACTTAAAGTGGGGTCTTTTTGGAAAGAGCACAATCAGGGCTATCTGATGGTGCTATCCATTTCCTCATAACTTAACTACAACAGAAGTTATTGGCCAAACAAGCTCAATACAGCTTTTTGCCCAAACCACGCCAATGTACAAAAATACTTGTACATGGGATAACTTTGTCATATTTAATGATAACCATGTCAAGTTGGGTACCATTGTGTAGAGCTCATATAGAGCTATTCAATGAACAAACTGTGAGCTTGATATCTCAAAAACTGACAGAGGTATGACCATTTTAAGGTCAAAATCCCACCTGCTGTCATATACAGCCTTACCATGGGATAAAACCCCATAATCATGAATATGAGGTGTCAAATAGACAAAGAAGCATGTTTTTACTTCAATACCTCATATGTCAGTCAATACTGGGGTCCCATACAGCTTCTGTACAGCATTCTATGCGTCATACACGTCAGAATCAGGCTGTGAGGTCCCCAGATGAAAATTTTCACCCTGTATTGGTGAAAACTGCCCAGATGTGGTTTCAAAACCACATCTGAGCCCAATACAGGTTATACAGGCTGTTTGCAAACCACAAGCCAGTACTAGAGAGTGAAAAAATCTTCACTTCCTCTACGTGGAAAGGTCTAGCACCCTTTCCACCCCATTTCAGGATAAAAAGGAGGCTTTTCACTGCCAGAATTGTTTCCTCATCCTGCTCTTGAATAACATACGTAGTAAACTGTCAAAAGCAGTTTTACTCTTGGTTAAATAATCAGGTATACTCTTAATTTAAAGTATTGTAGTCTTTATTATTGTAATCCAACAGGTAAAGCTGCACCCAGGGCTTTCAACAGCGCTCACCACCACTATATCTCTATAGTAAAGCCCTTTAAATCTTAAATTAAATCATTTATTATCAATCTTATCATCTTTTAAAAACCATTTTTACCGTGTCACAGTCATAGTTAAAGCTTGTAAATACTCATATACACCTTTATCATAGACTCAGCCTGACAGGTGCTAGCTCAGTTTGGCTAGTACCTTTGGATAGCCCTGGCCTAGAGCTTCATTCTAAACACCCATTTGATGGGGTCAAGCCTCTCCTTCTGGATTTTAGATGAGAGGTGAAAATGAAGGTTCATGCTCAGCAATAACTTTGAGCAGAAATCACTTTGTTATTCTTTGTCCTATGGTGATGGGACTTATATTTTCAGAAAGGGGTGAGTTTCCTCTTTCGTTTGATACATTTTGAGCTGATTTGGCTCAGCTCCATGTTTTGGTGGTATCTTGGCTATAACATTGGTTTTATGGTATTTTGGCTGTCATGCTTGTGCTCTGGTTTTGAGTCACAGGCTGACAGGTTGGTAGTCACGTAAAAGAATTAATTAATTAATTATGGTAATCTTATGTGACAACAGATCATGCAATCAATAATCCAAAAGGGCTTATTGTTTTCTCACTCACTGGTTTTTCAGTTTGTTCCATGGCAGGCCTCTGTAAGCTGTTGTTAACTTAAAAGAGGCCTCCTCTTGCTGTTTTTTCCATATCATCATCATCATCTTATTATCATTTAAATCATTGTTACCAAAAAGTAATTATCAGTTAAAGCTATTCTTAAGTGTTTTAATTCTTTCAGAATCAATCACAAAGATTTGAAATAATAGAATCCAACTATATATTGTTGTAATACTCTTATAAATTCATTTTGATCCTTTAAATCCACAATTCTATGTCAAATCTCTCTACCTTATCTTTCAATAAGTTCTTTGGAATATGAGTGTGTTTTATCTTCAATTCTTAAAGTTTTTCTCTAAAATTAGTTTTCTTCAAGAATTACCATTTTAATTATTCTTTCAAAAGATAATTATATATTAAAATAATTTTATTATCTTAAGAAAAAGAAGTTTTATTATTAAAATCTTCTTGTAATTGATTCTTGTAGACAATTACTTGCTCACTGTTAAAATCACTAGTAGTGTTTAACACGTGAAAGAAATAATTCATTAATTATTTAATTGTGGTTATAATAACACTTGGTAATTATATTTCATAAGAACAGTCATAGTACTGTTGATTAATAGTAATACTATCTTCAGTTTCATAAAAACATCTTACAGTATTGCCATTTTACGTGGAAAAATAGCAATAACTTCAAAAATTCATTAAAAATCCACTTCTTAATGGATTTGCTTGAAGATTTCACACAGCTTAAAATTTAATATTTTCTATTTATATATTCAATTTTAAGTTTTTTTTATAAATAAATTTCCTGCGTAATTAGCCTGGAAATTTACTCTTTTAATTAAGCTCAAAGAAAATTATAATTTCCTTAAAAATTAATTCAAAATTGAGCTTAAGAGATTTCTGCTTGAAACTCTATTTTTAAGTTTTTCATGTGATGAACATTAATATAAATAAACTTATTTTATATTAAAACTAGAAATAGCTAGTTTAAATGAGGATTAAAGTTACTTGGAGTTAAGAATAACACTGGTAACTTTAAATTGGAATTAAAAAGAAGTTGCCTTAAGTTAAGAGCTTTATTTTTTAAGCATGGTTTTTCAGTTTTGACCTGAGCACGCCCTCTATATTCATTATGAAACATGAGAGTTTCTCTGTAGACATAAAAAGAGTCTTTTCATCACTATTTTTGTCCATCATCATTATCAATCCAATTATATTAGACATTTAAACAGGTAAAGTTTTATTATATATAAAATCTTACTATTAAAATATTTCTTAAGCATTTTATTCTTTATAAATCTTAAATTAAAGAATTGAGATAATAGAAATTGGATTATTTTTGTAATCACCTATAATATATTTTATTTTTTAAAATCATTGTCTTTTAAATATCTTTTAAAATATACAAACTCCTCTCAAAAACTCTTTAATCAAATTTTTTCATTATAAAAAATTGTTTAATCTTTTGAAAATATTGATTTTTGGGGTTTTTTTAACTTATAATGATTATTCAATATAATCACTGTTGTTGTTTCAATTGTTGTATTAAATAAATATTAAAAGTAAGTTTTATCTAGAATTCTATATCTTTCTTATCTATTATTAGTTTTTTTATATAGAATCTTTGTATAAGAATTATTTCTGCACAGTGTGTGTTGGTCACAGGGGCTCTTCTAAATGAAGAGGGCCTGGCACTCAGTGAACAGACTTACTTATGGAGGGCTCAGAATAAAATACTGAATTGATAAGAGTAATGAAATAAGATGATAAATTCCTAGTCATAAAATAATAAGCATTAAAAGATATGAGAGAAAAACAAAAGCAATAATAAAGAGCCAACCACAAATAATCTTGTACCACTGTTTCAACCTGTTCAGAAAAGAGAAAAAGATTAATAAAGGATATGGCCACCAGGACTCTACTGAACAGGTGAGGGAAGGCAAAGACTAACTTAATAAATAATAAAATAATATTTCTTCATGAGAAATAAAATAATATTAAATAATAAATCCAATATTATAATTAACTGGGGGAAAAACCCCCAGGTGGGTGAAAGGGGGCTGGTATATGTGAAAGAGTGCCAGCCTGGTGTTTGAGTGTTGAGAAATAATGATTGTATGATTGAGAAACCTGTATTTTAGATGTGAAACTGTATTGGTGTATCCAATACAGTTATTTTAATCAATATAGGTATTTGCACCTGTATTGAAGGCAGGCCTGTATTTGGTGATTCCTGTATTTGGGTTTTGACTGTATTGAGCTGTATTTGGTGAATCTTCCATGAAACCCCTTGCTGATTAGGTGTTGGAAGATTTTCCATTAGTAATGAGTGGTAATGCCCTGCCTGTCTCTATGGCTGTGACATTATCCCCCTCTTGAAAGTTGTGAGCTCTGAGCACCATAAAAGTAATGACTCTTGATAAGATCAACTGATTTGTTCTTCCCCCCAATTCCCAATTTTTATCTCTCAAAGTTCCTCTTCATAAATCATAATTTCAACCCCTTTTAAGCTTCATAACTTGTAGGTCCTTCTTCTTTGTCTTGATTCTGATTATTCTTCACTTCATAACTGTCTTCACTTCATCAATTTTTTCCTTCTATTTCTTTGATCTTCCTCTGATTGCAGAGTTCTTCACTCATTTTGTCTTGAGTCCTCATGGCTCATGATAAATAGTGATTTCAGGTCCATGTCCTAAGAACCCACTACCATTCCATCAATTTTGTCTTCATTTGGAGATTGGGCCAACTTGGCCTTTTTTCTTGCTTGGACCATTTCAGAAGTCCTTGAATTGTTCCCCTAAATTGTTGTTTTATGGTTTTTGCAAGATAATGAAGTTTTGGATGATTTTTGATTGAAATTGGTGTTTTGCCCTTTTTTTACATGATTTGACGCTGAAATAGCCATAAATGCGCAAATATGACTATATCTTTAAAATGGCATATTTGATGAATAATTGAATAAAAAGGAGTTTTGAAGGTTTTGAAGAGAAATGACGCCAAAATGCGCAACATGTGCAAATATGCCAATATCATCAAAATGGAATATTTGATGAATAATTGAATAAAAATGAGTTTTTGAAGGTTTTGAAGAGAAATGACGCCAAAATGCGCAAATATGCGCAAAGTTCACAAAATGCACAAATATGCGCAAATATTCCAATATGGTCAAAATGGCATATTTTGATGAAGAATTGAATAAAACATAGATTTTGATTTTTTGAAGAAGAATGAAGCCAAAATGCACAAAATGTGCAAAAGTGCGCAAATGCATTAAAATTGCCAATTTGGCCTATGAAACAGTTTTTCATGATAATTTCTTCTATTTTCTTGTGCTTCACTCTGTTCTTGAAGTTCAAATTGCCATATTTGACTTTCTGACTTGGATTCTTCCATGTTTTGCTTTGTCTTGACTTTGAAATTTGATTTGAGGATGAGTTCAAGGCTGACTTGAAGAAATTTTGATGAGGGTTATCTGTAGCTGGTCTTGACCATTACTAGTGTTTTGCTCTTTGATTATTGAAGAAATTGACTCCCCAAGCAAGATATGGGAGTTATGATTGCTGCTTTTGAAACAAGAAATAAAAATGAAAATAAAATATACAAGGAAAGAAAGTGAAATAAAATAAAAATGGAAAAGAGAGTAAAGAAATAGAAATTAGAAAACTTCTGAGGATTGATCTTCTTGTGGTGAGTTGCTTGATTTTGGCCATAATTTTTCCTGAAAAGATAAAACCAAACATTTGATGCTCACAGAGTGGCCAAGGTGTTGTTTTACAAGAAGTAGAACCCTAAGAGATGCATACCAGGAGATGGACCTTACTTTCATAACTTCCACTCCCCACCAAGAATCATGGCAGGATAGAAAACTTTGCCATAAATTAATTTGAGTTAAAGAATGTCTTGAATAAAATTGAATGGCATGATTTGGAATAATATTTGTGAAAGAAAGATAAAGAATAAAAAAGAAAAAAGGGAATTTGGCCATATATTGATGAAGGGTGCAAATTTGGGGGTATTGATGTTGCAAGGCCTTCTGAACCTGTCCAAAGAAATTGACAAGTGCTCACAAAGTGGCCAAGGGGATGCTTCCAACATATTTGGGTATAATACCCCCTCAAAGGTGCATTCCAGGAGAGGAACTTACTTTCATCAACTCCAATCCCCACCAAGCACCATAATTCAAACTATTGAGACATTTGGGCCAGGCTTATCTGGATACAAAGTGTGAAAATCCTTGACAAGGTCTGGGGTGTTGGTAAGGTTGGAAGCTGGTTCCCAAGTTGGTCTTTCTGGGTCTTCATTGAATCCTTTCCACTCCACTAAATACCATAATGTACCTCTCTTGAGTTTTGAGTCCAGAACCTGAGCCACTTCCCATTCTTCTTGCTCTTCCACTATTACTGGAGGCGGTGGCAGTTGATGTCAATTTGGGATAGTTGATTGCTTCACTGGTTCTAACAAGGACACATGGAAGACAGGGTGAACTTACTTCCATTGTTGAGGCAACTTGAGGTGATATGCATGGCTGCCAATCTTCTTGAGAACTTCAAAGGGTCCCAACCATCTTTCTGAAAGTTTATTGGTGGGTCTTGTTGTCTTGATGTTCTTGGAAGCTAGCCATACTTTTTCCCCAGGTTGGAAATCAGGTGGAATCACTCTATTTTTATTTGCATACTTCTTAAAATGCTTTATTTCTGACTCTAATTCTTCTTTGACAACTTGATGTACTGATTGGAGTTTTGTTGATAACTTTCCAGTAGGTGTATCTTGAGAAATGTGAATTGAGTCAAAGCTGGGATTTCTTCCATAAATGGTGAAAAACGGTGACGGTTTTGTTGATGAATGTTCTGCATTATTATAGGCAAATTCAGCCAGATGGAGCCAGGTGTTCCAGTCATCTTGATGGTAACTGACATACATCCAAAGATACTGTTCTAGAATCTGATTTACCCTCTCTGTCTTTCCATCTCTTTCAGGGTGAAGGGCAGTTGAAAGATCTCTTGATATCTTGAGCCTCTGACACAATTGAGTCCAAAATGATGAAACAAATAATGAACCTCTATCACTAACAATACTGATTGGAAGACCATGTTTGGAAAAGACATGACTAATGAAGATTTGAGCTAAGTCCAAAGCAGTGATTGTTGAATAAGTTGGAATAAATATTGCCATTTTTGAAAATCTGTCTACAGCTACTAAAATTAAATCAAAGTTGCTTGACAAGGGCAATTGAGTGATAAAGTCCATTGATAGTGAATTACAAGGACTAGATGGAATTTGAAGAGGCTTGAGTAATCCAAACTTCTTATGATGAATGTTCTTGTTTCTTGAACACTGCTGACATGAGGACACATAGTCCTTGATAATTTGATTCATGCCAGCGCAATAAAAATACCTCTTGATGAGCTTGAGGGTCTTTTCCTGGCCAGGGTGGCCAGCCAAGGGTGAGTCATGACGCTTTTGAAGGATATCCAATTGAAGTTCATGATTTCTTGGGATGACTACTATATCTTTGAATAATAACAATTTGGCTTGAGGTTCAACAGTATAATCTGAGATTGATTCACCTCTTGCTCATTGCTTGAGAGTTTCCTTATAATCTTTGTCTTGCAATACTGCCTTCTGAATTTGATCAACTAATTCTGAGAAAACTTCAACTTTGATTGGGAAAAGTCTTGACTCTTTAATTTCATTTCTCTTGAGAGCTTGATGAAAGTTTTGAGGATTCCTGCTGATGAAGTCCACCCCCCTCTCTGGGTACACATTGTCCCAACGTGACAAGGCATCTGGTAAAGTGGCCAGTCTGCCTGGGTGGTAAGTGATAGAGAAATGAAATTCAGAGAGAAACTCAGCCCAACAGGCTTGATGGCAAGTAAGGACTTTGGAGGACATAAAATATTGAAGGGAAGAGTGTTCTGTCAAGACTTCAAAGGAATCAGAAAGAGAAAGAAGAAACGCTCTCCAGTGCATGAGAGCCCAAACTATGCCAAGGAGTTCCTTGTCATGAATTCCATAGTTGAGCTGAGCTGGGAGGAGCTTGCAACGATCAAATGCAATGGGATGCTTTCCTGAGTCATTCACCTAACTCAGTACGGCACCCAAGGCATAATCAGAAGCATAAGTCTCTACAATAGTTGGTAGAGAAGGATCAAAATGGGATAGGATAGGAGCAGTGGTGAAAGATTCTTTGAGTATTTGAAACTGACTAACAGCTTCCTCATTGAATATTAAAGGAGAATCTTTTTTAAGGAGGCAAGTGAGAGCAGAAACCTTTTTGGAATAATTTTTAATGAAACAACAATAAAAGTTGGCAAAGCCAAGGAAAGATTGAAGTGCTTTGTTGTTCTTTGGCTGAGGCCAATTGAGGATATGCTGAACTTTGGAAGAATCCATCTTGAGGCCTTCACTTGAAACAACATAGCCCAAGTATTCCACACTGAAGGCATGGAATACACACTTTGAAGCTTTGGAAAACAAATTATTGTCCCTCAGTCCTTGGAGGACAGAGGACAAATGTTTGACATGTTCCTCCTGAGAACTAGAGAAGACCATAATATCATCTAAGTATACTACAACAAAATTATCCAAGAAATCTGCAAAGATATCATTCACAAGATTCTTGAATGAAGCAGGAGCATTGGTCAAGCCAAATGGCATAACCAAATATTCATAACTACCATATTTAGCTCTAAAGGAAGTTAAGTGCTCATCCCCATTTTTCATTCTCAATGTCACAACCATGGCAATTCCATCCTTGGTTCTCCGTATGGCATATCAAGCCGCAGTCCTTTTATGGCCAATTGGCCATATCCATCACCAGTGGCCAATATGGCCACGTCATCATCTTATGGACCATTTATGGCCATTTGTGTTTTGGGGCCTTCATGGCCCTTCACCTAAATCCAGAAGCCATAGCAGCAATTTATGCCCAATTGGGTATTTCTGGTCATTTCCCTCAAAGGCAGGGAAAATGGCCCAAATGGCTGTTTTTGACCATTTGGGCTCATAATGCGCTTTTTTGCCCATTTGCGCACTTTTTTGCACACTTTGTGCATTTGTGCATATTTGCACATTTTTGCACACTTTTGCGCATTTTGCACACTTTGACGCAAAGTGTCCAAAAGACACGTTCCCGCCCTTTGGGCCAGGTTTTGGCTCAGAAACCAAAAGTGGCCAAAACCCCAAAGGACCCAGAAACACCTTTCCAAGCTCTGAAGCCATCCCATCCATCTTTTTCCCCTCTGTCTTTCCATCTCAAGACCCTTGGACATAATCTTCTTTCCAATGAACCAATATGCCATAAATGATGTTATATATCATTGTGCATCATTTTTCAACAGCAATTCAATGGTGGAAATATCAAATGGTCATTTCAACATTCCAACATATCATCACGTCATCAAGGTACCCAATCATTCAGAGGACTCATCAAGGCTCAAGAGCAAGTGTTTCAGCGTCAAAGACCAATAATGCCATCAAGATGTCATTTGATAATTTCATTCACAGTATTCCTCCAAGGCAATACTGTTCAGCCATTCTCAAGGGATTCAAGAGGCATTTCATTCATTCATTCATTCAATTGTCAAGTGTCAAAGCTCCACTCAATCCATCTTGGCAACCACCTTCATTTCAATACAGTCTGGATCCATCAAGAACTGTATTTCCTTTTCAAGTATGGGAAATTCAATCAACCCATTTCAATTTCAATATTAGCCATCTGTATCAATTCCCAAAACAATCAATACAGCCTCAAGGATCAATACAGATCAGTTTTTAGCCTGAAGAACTCCAGCTCCCAACTTTTCACATATACCGGCTACCCTTTTCACCCTGGGGGGTTTTCCCCAGTTAATTAATATATTTAAATTTTATTTTATCTTTATTTATCTTATCATTTTTGTTAAGTGAATACTGATATTATCAAGTCAGTCATTTAGAACCTTTTCTCTTTTTATTTCTTTGCCGGTCAATGGATATTTGGTGGTCATATCCTTACTAATTCCATTGTTCATTTTGGCAGGTTGAAACAGTGATTAAGGACTTACTTGGTTGGCTCTTTGGCCATTTGGGTTCTCTTTCCTCTCATTGCATCTCATCTTTGTACCTGCATATTTCTTAGAGGAATTTATTCTTCTATTTTTATCTTCTTTATTCTTTGGAGTCTTCCAAGTGAGCTCCCTGATTGCTGAGTTCCAGGCCACTCTTGTATTTCTGTCCAAGAGCCCCTGTGTCATTATATTAATTAACTCATAATTTCTTTTTCATTCTTTTCATTCTTTCTTTATAATTTCATTCACTCATTTCATTGAAATTATGACTCTCCAATGCTTATGAACCTTATGATTCCTCATCACCTCTCAATTTTCTCTCATTCATTCTTCATT
The DNA here is from genome assembly GCA_023105745.1 of Austropuccinia psidii. Lineage (NCBI taxonomy): Eukaryota > Fungi > Basidiomycota > Pucciniomycetes > Pucciniales > Sphaerophragmiaceae > Austropuccinia > Austropuccinia psidii. The sequence goes on along the minus strand of JALGQZ010000005.1, from coordinate 5,374,165 downwards.
CTGAAAATTGAAAGCTGACCCAATTTCATTTTTTATTTCTCTTTTTAAACCTTATTCAAATCATAAAACTTTTAATTCATTCATAAATCAGGCGTCATCTTAATTTTCATTTGATTTCAAATTTTTCATCAAGTTATTCAGACACATTCTTCACATCAAGATTCATATTTGATTCATTCTTCAAGAATTTTGATTTTTTAAAGAAGAACTCACTTGATTTTGATTTGATTGATTGATTTGACATAAATTGATATTGACCTCAAGAAAATTGATTGACCTGAAGATTTCATTGATTTTGCTGATTTTTCACATCAAGAATTTGACATATATTGATTTTGCCTCAAGAATTCATTTGATTGATTGATTGATTTTGCAAGATTTTGATTTTGATTGATTTAATATTTGATTTATTGACTTCAAGTTTCATTTGATATTTAATTGATTGATTTACCTGAAGATTTCATTTGATTTATTGATTCTTATTGATTTTCCTCAAGATATTGATTTTGATTTTTGACTTCAAGCATTATTTAAAATTGCCTCAAGTTTTCATGTTCAAATCTTGATTCCTTTTCATTTTATTTCATTTTATCCTGAAATCATGCCTATCCAACACTCACCTTCTGCAAGGCAGACAAGATCTCAGGCCAGAACTCAAGCTGTTCTCACTCCAACGCCAAGGGCTCCTCTTGATGGCACCCCTGAAGTTTCTCAACTGAGGGCCAAATTGGACAGAGGACCCACTTTGGAAGGAGCAGCACTGTCCAGGAAGGAAGGAAGAGTGCCAATAAGATCAATCTCATTCTCAGGAGTAGTTGGCGGATTTCCAGGAACTTCAAGGACCATTTCCAAGGGTCCAGGTGAAGATGGTGAAGAGGAGGAGGAGAATTCTGTGGAAGAGGAAGGGTCTGATGGTACTGAAGGTGCCCCCACTCCGGTGGAGGCATCCCAAGGTACTGGAGGGCAAATCTAGCCCAGTCTAATCAGCCTGTCTCTTATCAGTCTGAACCATCTTTATTGCCCATTATGCAGCAAATGACTCAGATTATGGCCAATCTTCAAGCAGCTTCATCCTCTGAAGCATAGAGACCACCAGCCTTCAAGACTGCCTCTATGAAGGCACCAGAATGCTTTGATGGGACTCATCCCTTCAAAGTTAGAAGCTTTATTCAGTCTTGTCAACTGATTTCTCATAATGATCCAGAAAACTTTGCTCAAGACAGAAAGAATGTCCTTTATGCCACTTCATTTTTTATTGGCAGGGCTGAAAAATGGATTGAACCTTATCTTTCCAATCTCACCAATCAAGATCCAAATTACCTTCTCAATTCATGGAAATTATTTGAATATAAACTATTCACCTTATTCGGGGACCCAAATGAATTCAGAAAAGCTGAAGCAGAATTGGATTCTTTAAGAATGAAAGAAGGTGGGCATGTATCTTTATACATTGCTGATTTCAAAAGTCTTGTCTCAAGAATTGGAGATTGGGGTGAAAGAGCTCTTATCTATCATTTGAGGGAGGGATTGACATCCAGGATTTTGGATCAATTGGCCTCCCATCCTTAAAGAATTGACTCTTTTCATGACTTAATGGATATTACCCTGGAGCATGATACCAGGTACCATGAGAGGGAAAATGAAAAGAGTCATCATCAAGAGAAGAAGCCAGAAGCCTCAAAGTCAAGTTCTTCTCATCCTCAAAAGTCTTCAGGTTCAAGTCATGAGAAGAAAAAGAATTTTCAGAAGAGGGACAAGCCCCATTCTTCTTTATTGAATAAAGATTTCAAGCTCATGAACTCTGAAAAAGAAAGAACAATCAAAGAGGGTCTTTGTACCTATTTTGGTGGGAAGCATAGTCTTGACTCCTGTGTCAAAGGGCCTCAAAACAAGCTTGCCCAACTGTCAGGCAAATTTCCCAGCCAGGGAAAAGCCTGAGTGAAGATCATGTTGTGTTCAATGGTCTTCACAGTTTTCCTTCCAGAGCACAATTGTGCATTCTGAATACTGGTGGCAAAAATTCCATTAAATTTTTTTGTTTTTTCTTCTCTCTCTGATATGTTTTACAGTATTCTCATTGATTCTGGTGATACCAACTCATTTATTGCAAATCAGTTTGTTCAAAAGCATTCTTTGACCATGTCAGAACTCCCAGAGAAGATTCCCCTTATTATTCTTGACTCCTCAGAGTCTCCTTCCTTATTTGTGACTCACCATACTAAATATATGGTTGAGCTCCCATCCTTCCCAAGCTTTTAATGGGCATTTTTAGTCATTGATACTCCCAAGGGAGAAGAACTCATATTGGGCTTTGACTTTCTTAATCATTTTAATCCATATATTGATTGGAGGCAAGGGCTGATCACCTTTAATTCTGATCATAAGGACTATTATGATCCTTCAAAATCATTCAGTAATGACTTTTCTTCTGCCAAATCATGTGCAGCTCTGGTTGGTGTTTCTAGAACACCTTTTTTTCTATCTTCTGTCCATATTCCTTCCCTTAATTCCCATCAGTCATTACTATCATCTAGAGATGAAGTCTTCAAAGAGATTCAAGGTGTTGGAGAAGATAATTCTGTATCTTCACTTCATCTCTTCTTTGGGAATATGGACCTTCCTCCTTCATCTTTTCATGCCTCCCTGGAGGAGTTGTGGGATGAGGAGGAAGAGCCAGAAGAAATAGAAACCGTGATGAAGGTTGTTCCTTCTATTTATCACCAGTAATTGGATGTATTCTCCAAGGTGAAAGCAGAAAAACTTCCTCCTCACCACGCCTGTGATCATCATCTTGAGCTGGAGGGGTCTCTACCTCCAGTCGGGGTGATCTACTCTTTATCAAACCAAGCGTCAGATACACTCAGGGCCTACATTTCAGAGAATGTAGAGAAAGGTTTCATCCGGCCAAGCTCCTCTTCAACAGGAGCACCTGTCCTCTTTGTCAAAAAGAAAGATGGTGGCCTCTGTTTGTGTGTTGATTACCACAAACTAAATGCTGTTACTAGGAAGAACAAGTATCCTGTTCCTCCTATTGTGGTATTCCATACCATTGTTTTCACCAGGCTCAAGATCATAGTACCCCAAAACCGCAGTAAATCCAGTCTACAAGCAGACTTACACTCAAATTTTACACCAAAAGGTAAATTTTACAGCAAGAAGCTGGATTTAACTCATAGAACAATGGCACAGGCACCAAAGGGCAGTGTATTGGTTTAAATAAATTATTCAATTTCATTATGCATATGTAAAAATCAAGTTACATATAGTAAACTAGTTACAACAAATAAGGTACCCCCTTTAAATTACACCAGGGCGAATCTCACGTCAATCGTCGGCAATTGACTTCATGCCGCACTGCTTTCAGTATAAAATCTTGCTTCAGTCGTTTTAGTGTCACTTTATAGTCAATGGATTTAGTGGGTCACGTCACATCAGCGTCAAGACAACGTCAATCGTCACATGTGTCACATGAGAATGTCACTCAAATCCCAAACCCATTTCAACACTATTTGCAATGTTCAGGTAATTTCACCTCATTGGCTTGCGCATCCCCAACTAATCTGCCCCGACGCTTCGCATGCTTACGCACCCGCACCACCCTCCAGATGAGACTGCGACACTGCCCCCCATCTCTGTCCTCACCTTTCCTTACGCTTTCACACCCCCGCCCTTACCATCTTTATCCTCACGTGGTGCCCTCCTGACATGCCTCTGACACCTCTAGGCATCCTTACGCTTGTGTAGTGCCCTCCCAACATGCTCCCAACACTGCTTACCATCCTTACGCTTGCGGAGTGCCCTCCCGAAATGCTCCCGACACCACTTATCCTTACGCTTGTGTAGTGCCCTCCTGACATCCTCCTGACACTGCTTACCATCCTTACGCTCGTGGAGTGCACTCCCGACATGCTCCCAGCACCACTTATCCTTATGGTTGTGTAGTGCCCTCCTGACATGCTCCCAACACCACTTATCCTTACGCTTGTGTAGTGCCCTCCCAAAATCCTCCCGACACTGCTTTCCATCCTTATGCTCACAGAGTGCACTCCCAACATGCTCCAGACACCACTTATCCTTATGCTTGTGTAGTGCCCTCCCGACATGCTCCCGACACCACTTATCCTTATGCTTATGTAGTGCCCTCCTGAAATCCTCCCGACACTGCTTACCATCCTTACGCTCGCGGAGTGCACTCCCAACATTCTCCCAACACCACTTATCCTTATGCTTGTGTAGTGCCCTCCCAATGCTGCTTACCATCCTTATGCTCGCGGAATGCCCTCCCAACATGCTCCTGACACGACTTATCCTTACGCTTCCATACTAAATCCATAGTGTACAGTGGCTTGTCGGCGTACACAATGAATGCAATTGCCGAAATATGCTGAGTGGCCTTCTCTTCCAACAGGACCTAAGGGGAAATTGGTCAGTACATACACAATGTTGTGGTTAGGGTTTAAATCGTGAGACATTTTATTTCATATCATTCAAATGGAACACTTTGCTTAGTCCTTACCTCATGAGCGTTGAATAGTTCAAAAGTTGACTTTAGTAGGTTTCTCACTAGTCAACTTTATTCAATGTCTCACAGGGAAGTGATTTCATTTGCATGATATGAAATAATTTGAAAAACATTGCCTCCTTCAATTTCCCAACAAATCGCATTTTGCAAATGTGATTATTTTACTTCCACCTTTTTTCTTCAATTTTGATCTTTTTATTCAAAAATTTTCAAAAAAGTTATCAATCAACTCGTCACAATCTATTTGCTTAATAAACTACCTCCGCTATGGCCCAAACCCCGGGAAATTCAACTAAATTCAATGAACGACCAACTTCATCCCCAGAGAGTGGAAGTGAAATCTCTGATATGGCCAGTAGTTGTGAATTAGGCATTGAAGTAGAGAGCCAGTCACATGAAGATAATCAAGATCCACCAGTTCTTCAAGAATGTGAGTATGCATCCATCTTGAATATTTCTAATCTCTCAAAACCTGATATTGTGTCATAGCCTTTATGTCAGGTCAACCTCCAAGCTCTCAGAAACCAAATTTTAAAAGTTATGAGAAGGCAAAGACTGTTGAACCTTGTGCACCAACAGAAGATGATGGGCAAGATGATGTAATTTTCAGTGGGGATGTGGAAATTATATCCAAGGAACAGGTTGTCTCCAACATTGCTCAAACAATCCCAAGGCTCAAAAAAATTCAAAATGATAGTAAAATTCCTGATTACGTGCGTCAAAAGATTGCTGAATCCATGAGCCTGCTCAAAATGGATTTGAACCGTAAGTCCATTACTAATGAAAAACAACATTGATAAAAATAGCTCCTTACAATATATGGGCAGGTGTGGAGGTGGGAGAATCTCTACCTGAAGGATCTCAAGTCGTAATTGGATTTCCAGTCAAAGGATTAGGAAAAAGACCAAATATACATGCGACCAAAAAAACAAACAAAAAACGCCATACCTTTGAAGCCGCAAAGGATTCTCGGGATCAAGGTGATGAAATGATCAATGTTGAAGGGGACCATATTGATAATGAATCTCCGCATACTGAACCCCCCCATACTCAATGAAACAATCCATGATGAAGCTCCACATACTGAAAGCCTGCCAATACTCAATGAAACAATCCATGATGAAACCACTCCCGCCTCTCCTTGGAATATTCAAGCCTTTCAAGCAAGGGAGAAAATTAAACGTGATACAATGGGATAAGATATGACTGATATAGCTCCTGACCCTGAGCCCGAAGTGTCATTGTCTGCTAATTTTCAAGGAATATTTTTATCCCGCATGGAAGATTTTTCAGGCATTTTGAATTATCATTCCAATATTACTCAACAATCATGGAAAAGGGGGCTTGATAATATCAATAGTATTTACAAAAATTGATGGGACAATTTACCAACAAAGGATGCTCATACATTCCTGCCCGTTGGTATTAAGGTGATCAGTAACCAAGAGCTTAAAATATTGGTCTGGCTGGAGGACCTTGAGATGGCAGGTGAGTTTTGTGAGCCTTGAGGTATATTTTACATACCCAAATAGGCCACAATTATCTTAAAAAGAAATTTTGAATTATGCAAAACTCATAAGTCATGCATATATCCAAAATTCATCATTTCCAATTTCAGAAAAGATGAATAACTTTTTTATTGAGTAAGTAAATCCATGGATTTAAGACCAGATTTGGATTCTACACAAAAATTCACCTAGGGCAGCTCCATAGAGTGAATAATCTCAATTTAAGTATTTAAGGTGGTAAAATGGAAAATACTTCAATACCACATCATTAATACCACATAAAAGATCCGTGAAAATTTTTGTTTTTCTTGATTTTTAGCCAAAATAATGGGAAAGTGAGAAATCCCATGTTACATATACACTAAGAATAGTGTTATGCATGTTTTGAGCACTTAATATTATGGTATTCTTACATGGACTTTTGGTACACCCATAGTAGATATCTCACTTTAAGCTTAAATTACTATTTTGACGTAAAAATTAGGCAAGGGGGACAAAAGACATCAAAGAGAGCCAGGGTACCCAACTTCTGAGGCCTCAGAGGCGTGGATAGCTCCAGAGCATGGATCCATGGCTCATCTTGGCCCAATTGGTAAACTAAAACTCTTTGGGAACTTGGTTACCAAGTTACACCTACTGTAATCATAAGAAAAATAGCAAATAACCTGTTATTTTGACGTGCCAAGGAGGTAATAAGCTACTTAGGCTCCTGTAACCACGTCAATTCTTGATGAATTTCCATTACTAGACCCTAAAAGAGTAATTAAAACCCTTTTGGGGCTCATATTCATTGATTTACCTCATAGCAACTAGCAAAATACTGCTATTTGCAATTCTACGTAGAAATGAGGTAAAAACTTCATAAATTCATTAAAAATACAATTCTTAATGAATCTTTCTGAAACTTTCAGGACCAATGAAGAACTGTATTATCTATGGTACAACCAAAAAGAATTACAGTTTCATTAGTAAAATTAAAGGTTTTACTTACAGTCCATTTTCGACCATTCTACGTGAAACACTGAATCTTCAAAAATTCACAGTAATTAAATTCTGTGATGAAATTGGCAATAACATTGATACCTTTGAGAAATCAATTATTATTTTAGAATAAAAGAAGATTTACTGTTGTTACTCCTTTTATTCTTAACCATATTGGGGTTGGTAGTCACGTAAAAGCATCAATTAAGTAATTATGATAATCTCACGTGACAACAGATGATGCAATCATTAATCCAAAAAGGTTTATTTTTTTCTCACTCACCTGTTTTTCAGTTTGCTCCATGGCACGCCTCTAAGAGCTGTTGTTGACTTAAAAGAAGCCTATTCTTGCTGTTTTTCCGTATCATCATCTTATCAATTTATTAAATCATTATTACCAACAAGTAAGTATTAGTTAAAGCTATTCTTAAGTGTTTTTTGTTGTAATACTGTTATAAATCCTTTTGATCCCTTAAATCCACAATTCCATGTCAAATTTCTCTACTGTTATCTATCAATAAGTTCTTTGGAGTATTAGTGAGTCATTTATTTTTAATTCTTAAAGTTTTTCTCTAGTAATAGTTTTCTTCAAGAATTATATTCATAATTATTCTTGTAAAAGATAATTATATATTAAAATAATTTTATTATTTTAATAAAGAAGTTTTTATTAAATTCTTCTTGTAATTGATTCTAGTAGACAATTACTGCTCACTGTTATAATCACTAGTAGTGTATAACACGTGAAAGAAATAATTTTATAATTATTTAATTGTGGTTATAATAATTCTTTATTATTATATTTCATAAGAACAGACATAGTACTGTTGATTAATAGTAATATTATCATCAGTTTCATAGTCACATCTTACATTTGGGGGCCTGGCCGTGTTTTTTGAACCTTGTACCCTTAATTAATATATTTTTAAGCTCTAAAATATATTAATTGAATATTTTTTTCTTTCATTTTAAAGTCAAAATAATTCTTATTTTTGAAATTGTTTTGGAAATATTTTTCATTGAGGAATTTGGTTTAATTTTATACTGTTTTACACGTGGCTTTTTCACATCCAAAAAGCTATAAAATTATTCTTTGAGTTACTCTGAATTAATTTTCATTCAAAATCTTAAATTTTAATTTTTTTTCTTTAAAAAGAATAATTTTTTAATATTAAAAAATAATAAAATTCATGAAAAATATTTTAAAAATATCTTAAAACACAAAAATAATTTCTTTTATCATATTTTTTTCTCTTTAAGTGTCTTTAATCAAATACTGTGCAGCTGGTAACAGACTCAGTAAAAGATACATCAATAGTCCAGAATCTTCAGAAGCAGAATCTGAAGACAGTATTGAGGTGCAGATTGCTAAAATAGGCACCTTATTCAACTCAGAAAAAGCTAAATTACCACCAAAAAGTGTGTATTTTATCTTATATTTTTCACCTTTTATCTTTAAATTGACGTGAAAATGGTGCATACCAGAAATGGAAGCAACTATTCAGTCCAACCAGATGGATGTGGACAAGGAAGAAGCAAGACCAAATCCAGAAGTGCCAAATCTTCCACAAGAAAGACACATCTGGAGGATGCCAGAGTTGCCCCCCATTCCCCAAGGTCTGTACCAACAGATTTTGATGTAAATTCTGAGCCTGAACTGATTTATGGTAATATTTCCAGGGCTGAACCACTTTCAGGTGGCAGCAATAGAAATATATCAATGCCAGTACACAAACTGGTTCAGAGCAGCCAAGGAAGAGGAGTGGGAAATCTTCCCAAGCCTTTGGCAGGGGGCCATGAACTCCTACTTACACATCAAGAGCTTTCTGGGTCAGGAGAAGACCATAGAACTCTTAGGAGGATGGAGCCCCCTGTCTTGCAAAGACAAGGTCAAAAAGATAAAGAATTGGTTGAAGAACCAAAGTCTTTTATCCATAGACCAGAAGAAAGAGTTGGAAATGACTCCAGCTTTGGATACAGAGGCACCAGTGGCATCTACCAGCTCCAAACCAGCTCCAGAAGCATCCAAGGACAAGCCCAAAGGACCTCAAAAGAAACAGAGAGGTCCCAAGAACCATCAAGGCAAGGGCAAAGGCAAAGCCAATTGGCACAGACCTTACCCACAAGGGTACAGGATCCCCAAATTGGAGCCTTCAGCCATGGACAGTGTCTTCAATATGGCCAGAACTCTTATGGAATTCACAGCCAAGGAGAAGGAAAGGATGAAAAGGACTTTTCCATGCAAATAAATGATGTACATAGAAGTATTAGTGTAGAAATTGGCAAACTTGAGTCAAAGTTGAAGCAAATTACATTAGACATCAATGATTTAAAGAAAAATGACAAGCAACATTCTGATTGGCATCAATTGACAACTGTCGCCCTTGAGTCAATTAGCAATGCTTGTGAAAGAATTGAGAACCAATGTCAAAATAATGACACAGAGGATCCTTCCATTTTTAAACTAAATGATAGACTTAAAACTCTTGAAGACCATGTCTTACAAATAGTTAAGAACACCAATCAATTTGCTATACATTTAGCAAAAAGTGACAGTGAGAGGCAGAAATTGAAGAATGATATAATTGCAAGTGTGGAGAAAATTCATAAGAATCATGAACCACATATGCCAAGACATTCTACACCTTTGACTGAAGGAAAACTCTCTGTTAAAGAAAGTCTTACACCATTCTTGGGAGAAAATGCCTACTCTGCAAGAGATATTCCAAAAATAGAAGAATGGCCAACATTCTCTGGTGAAGGAGAATACAATAATATTGAATTCATCAGGACTATTGATATGTTGCAAGAAGACTTTAATATACCTGATGAAATAATAGTGGGAAAACTACACTGTTTGTTTACCAGAACTGCAAAGAAATGGTATTACAAAATGAGGATTGATCATGGTAAACATGACTGGTCTTGGTGGAAATCTGAAGTGATTACCAAATGGGCCAATAATTCTTGGAGGTTTAAAATGGAGAATGCTTTTGAAAGTGCCATTTTTAACTCAGAAAAAGACAAACCACTTACTTGGTTCTTCAAACAAAAAGACAGATTATCTGCTTTACACCCAGATATGTCTGACACTATGATTAATATGAAAATATTAAGAAAGTGTGGAGGAGAACTGGAACATGCTATCAAAAGCAGATGTGTGGAACCTTGTTCAACAGAGGACTACATTAATGCTATGGAAGATATCATTACCAGGACAAGAATTGGTAAGACTTGGATTAAAAACCCAATAGAGTCCAAAATAGTCTCAAAGATTCCTAGAGAAGAAAGAAGACAAGAAAGACCTGTCTTGAAGTGTCATAAATGTGGAAGTACTTCACATTTAGCCAACACTTGTCCTAAGAAGACAAAAATCAATGAAGTTCAAGTCATTGAAGGAATTCAGTGTACTGAGGAGAAAGAGGAGTCTGATCAAGATTCTGCAGTCTCTGAAGATACACCAGTGGAGGACTATCCCATTGAAAACATTTCAGCTTTCTTTGAGGTCACAGAAGTCCATACCCACTTGCCACAGTACAGTGAAGATTGCTGCAACCTGATCAATATCCAAGATGCCAGAATGTGTAAAACAAAACCTGCTAGAGGAAAGGGTTATACTGCTGGAGCATCCTGTATCACATCAGTTCTGATGAGTGATATTGAAGCCAAAGTAAATTTGGATACAGGGGCATTTTGCACTTGTGTTGGCAAAGATTATCTCCAAATTATACTTCCTGAATGGAAAAACCATCTATTACCAATAGAAGGTGTACAATTCAGTAGTGCCAGTAACAATATGTACCCCTTGGGCATATTGGACACTAATATTGTATTCCCACATCCAGCAGGAATTGTAAGAATGAAAACTGAGATTGTAGTAATGGATAATTGCACATCTCAGCACATCATTCTTGGAAATGATTACTTAAATATTTATGGTATTGATATAAATAACCATAAAGACAGATATTTCACAATTGGAGATAACAAGAGACAAAAATTTGCTTTCTCCAATATGCCAAAACAGATATCTGTAGTATCTTCTGTCAAGGATACTTACAAAGATGAATTTGTGACTAATCAACTTGTTGAAGCACAAATTAATCAATCATTGTCACCAAAGATGAGGAATGAGCTTATTAATGTGTTATACACATATAAAAATGCATTTGCCTCTGATAATGAACCATTAGGCGCTATAAGAGGACATGAAGTTGATATTACTCTTAATATTGACAGACCATATCCTCCAGTACTTAGAAGACCAGCTTATCCAGCCAGTCCTAGAGCTAGAGAGGCCTTGGAAAAACATATCCAAGAGTTGATCCAACTTGGTGTGCTAAGGAAAGTAGGACATAATGAGGAAGTTGAAGTGACAACACCTGTTATTATTGCATGGCATAATGATAAGTCAAGAATGGTTGGAGATTTTAGAGCTTTGAATACCTACACAGTTCCAGATAGGTATCCAATCCCTAGAATTCAAGAAACCTTGACTCAATTGTCTAAAGCCAAGTATATAACATCAATGGATGCATTGAAAGGCTTCCATCAAAATGTTTTGACGCCTAAAGCTAAGAAATTACTTAGAATTATCACTCACTGTGGCATTTTTGAGTATCTTAGAATGCCATTTGGCATTAAAAATGCTCCATCTCATTATCAAAGAATGATGAATACCATCTTCCCCACAGAATTATCTGAAGGATGGCTTATCATTTATATTGATGATATTATTATATGTTCTGACTCATGGTCTTTGCACCTTGAAAGACTTGCAAGAGTACTTCATAAAGTTGCAGAAGTGAACATGAAAATTTCACTTAAGAAATGATATTTTGGTTTTGAAGAACTCAAAGCATTAGGACATGTGGTTTCTGGTTTGAGCTTAGGTATTGACAAGAATAAAGTAGCAGCAGTGTTACTTAAGCCAATACCCCAGAATAAAAAAGAAATGATGTCTTTTCTTGGATTTGCTAGTTACTATAGGCAACACTTGAAAGATTTTGCAATTCTAGCCAAATCACTCTATAGAATCTGTGATCAACAGACTGTATTTGAGATGACACAGGAAAGAATTAATGCTTATGAGAAGATAAAGAAAGCCCTTACAGAAGCACCTTTAATCCTCATGCCTGACTGGAATATTCCTTTTAAATTGTACATTGATGCATGTGGAGATGGACTAGGGGCAGACCTACATCAAGTCCAGATTATTGCTGACAAACCTACAGAAGGACCAGTTTGTTATATCTCAAGACAAATCAAACCAACAGAAGCCAGATATGGTGCAAGCCAAATGGAGTGCTTATGTTTGGTATGGGCACTTGAGAAACTACACTATTATCTTGATGGCAGTGTTTTTGAAGTGATAACTGACTGTAATGCCGTAAAATCACTTCTTAACATGAAAACTCCCAACAGCCATATGTTGAGATGGCAAATAGCTATTCAAGAATATAGAGGAAACATGACTATAGTTCATAAAGCAGGAAACATTCACAAGAATGCTGATGGACTTAGTAGATGGGCCCTAGCCAACACTCCTGATAACCCAGCTTATGTACCTTTGGAAGCTGAACCACAGATTCCAATTGAAGGAACTAACATAACTGATATTGGGACTGAATTCATTGAAGAAGTCAGAGAATCTTATAAACAAGACAAGAATTTCCATATCTTGACTTCTTTATTAGATAAAGACTGCAAAAATACATCTTTAGTTAATGCACTTGATGAAGTTTGGAAAAATTCCTATTCTGAAGGAAGATTTCACTTGTTTGATGGGATTATTTACCATAGAACAAAAAATTCTTGTGTGATGACACTATGTAGTAGATTACTTATCAATACCATTCTTCATGAATGTCATGATAGTATCTACTGTGGACACCTGTCAGAAGACAGAACACTTGAAAAAGTGAAGAACTGTGCATGGTGGCCATCTTGGAGGAAAGAAACCATTGAATATTGCCATACCTGTGATAGATGCCAGAAAGCAAACAGGAGCACAGGCAAGAAATTTGGATTAATGATCCATATTCAAGAACCAAAATCCCCTTGGGAAGTTTTTCACATGGATTGGGTCACAGCACTTCCTTCAAGTGGTGACAAAAGCTATAATGCTTGTTTAGTCATTGTAGACAGATATAGCAAAACTCCCATATTCTTACCATGTCATAAAGATGACACTGCTATGGATACAGCTCTTCTTTTATGGAGTAGAGTTATTTCTCATACAGGGTTATTTAAGAATATCATAAGTGACAGAGTCCCCAAGTTCACATCTGCACTTTGGACCAATCTTCATAGATTGTTTGGGACTAAGTTATCATTCTCTACAGCATATCACCCTCAAACAGATGGGCTAGCAGAGAGGATGATTCAAACTTTAGAAGACATGATCAGGAGATTTTGTGCTTATGGATTATAATTCAAAGACTCAGATGGCTTTACCCATGACTGGTGCACTCTGATACCTGCATTAGAACTGGCATACAAGACATCAGTCCATTCTTCCACAGGACAAACTCCTGCTATGTTAGAAAAGGGATGGAATCCAAGACTCCCAGCAGACACACTGAGGAAAGACTTGATTGACATTCATCCTACAGCTTCCAGCTTCAAATTAATGCTTGATAAAGTAAAACACCATGCAAAACAGAGTATGGATGATGCTTTTGATTATGCAAAACAGAAGTGGGACAAGAGTCATAAAGTACCAGACTTCAAAGTAGGGGACTTAGTTCTAGTTTCAACCTTGAATTTTAATAATATCAAAGGCCCAAAGAAACTTAAAGATTCTTATGTAGGACCTTTTGTTATTGTTGCTTTACATGGAACCAATTCAGTTCAAGTGGAATTGAGTGGTGAATTGGAAAATAAACACCCCACATTTCCAGTCAGCTTGATAAAGCTTTATCAACCAGCTGACAAAGAATTATTTCCTTTAAGAAACCCGACTCCTTTAACTGTACCACCTGTGGAACAGAATGAAGACAAAAAGATAAAGAAAGTCATTAAAGAAAGGAGACTTAGGGGTAAAAATCAAAGAGAATATCTTGTCAGATATAGAAATCCAGTACATGAAGATGAATGGATGAAGGCCACAAGCCTGAATATGTCTATAAATGTGCTTTAAATTACTTGATCTGAGTAATGTGAAGAGGTTGGACAGTGGACATTACCCCCCTTTGGGGCCTTATTCTTTTATCACTAATAAAATTGTAGTACAATTTTATTTTTTGGTGGGAGGGAATGTGAGCCTTGAGGTATATTTTACATACCCAAATAGGCCACAATTATCTTAAAAAGAAATTTTGAATTATGCAAAACTCATAAGTCATGCATATATCCAAAATTCATCATTTTCAATTTCAGAAAAGATGAATAACTTTTTATTGAGTAAGTAAATCCATGGATTTAAGACCAGATTTGGATTCTACACAAATATTCACCTAGGGTAGCTCCATAGAGTGAATAAGCTCAAATTAACTCTTTGAGGTGGTAAAATGGAAAATACTTCAATACCACATCATCAATACCACATAAAAGCTCCGTGAAAAGTTTTGTTTTTCTTAATTTCACGCCAAAATAATGGGAAAGTGAGAAATCCCATGTTACATATACATTAAGAATAGTGTTATGCATGTTTTGAGCACTTAATATCATGGTATTCTTACATGTACTTTTGGTACACCCATATTGGATATCTCACTTGAAGCTTAAATTACTATTTTGACGTAAAAAATAGGCAAGGGGGACAAAAGACATCAAAGAGAGCCAGGGTACCCAGCTTCTGAGGACTCAGAGGCGTGGATAGCTCCAAAGCTTGGTTCCATGGCTGATCTTGACCCAATTGGTAAACTAAACCTCTTTGGGAACTTGGTTACCATATCACAACTACTGTAAATCTTAAGAAAATAGCAAATAACCTGCTATTTTGACGTGCCAAGGAGGTAAAGTGTTACTTAGACTCTTGTAACCACATCAATTCTTAATGAATTTCCATGGATAAACCCCAAAAGAGTAATTAAAACCCTTTTTGGACTTGTATCCATTGATTTACCTCATAGCAACCAGTGAAACACTGATATTTGCAATTCTACGTAGAAATGAGGTAGAAACCTCAAAAATTCATTAAAAATACAATTATTAATGAATATTTCTGAAATTTTCAGGACCAATGGAGAGCTGTAGTATCTATGGTACAACCAAAAAGAATTACAGTTTTACTAGTAAAATTCAAAGTTTTACTTACAGTCCATTTTTGACCATTCTATGTGAAACACTGAATCTTCAAAAATTCACAGTAATTAAATTCTGTGATGAAATTGGCAATAACATTGATACCTTTGAGAAATCAATTATTATTTTAGAATAAAAGAAGATTTACTGTTGTTACTCCTTTTATTCTTAACCATATTGGGGTTGGTATTCACGTAAAAGCATTAATTAAGTAATTATGATAATCTTACGTGACAACAGATGATGCAATCATTAATCCAAAAAGGTTTATTGTTTTCTAACTCACTGGTTTTTCAGTTTGCTCCATGGCACGCCTCTGTGAGCTGTTGTTGACTTAAAAGAATCCTCTTCTTGCTGTTTTTACCAGATTATCATCATATTATTAATCATTTATATCAGTATTACCAACAAGTAAGTATTAGTTAAAACTTTTCTTAAGTGTTTTATTCTTTCAGAATCAATCAGAAAGACGTGAAATCATAGAAATCAACTATATATTGCTGTAATACATTTATAAATCATTTTGATCCTCTAAATCCACAATTCTACGTCAAATCTCTCCATCTTATCTTTCAATAAGCTCTTTGGAATATTAGTGAGTGATTCATCTTTAATTCTTAAAGTTTTTTCTCTAAAATTAGTTTTCTTCAAGAATTATCATTATAATTATTCTTGCAAACGATAATTATATATTAAAATAATTTTATTAATTTAATAAAGAAGTTTTTATTATTAAATTCTTCTTGTAATTGATTCTAGTAGACAATTACTTACTTACTGTTAAAATCACTAGTAGTGCTTTACACGTGAAAGAAATAATTCTTTAATTCATTAATTGTGGCTATAATAATATTTTATTATTATATTTCATAAGAACAGACATAGTACTGTTGATTAATAGTAATATTATCATCAGTTTCATAGTCACATCTTACATTTGGGGGCCTGGCCGTGTTTTTTGAACCTTGTACCCTTAATTAATATATTTTTAAGCTCTAAAATATATTAATTTAATAATTTTTTCTTTCATTTTAAAGGTAAAATAATTCTTATTTTTGAAATTGTTTTGGAAATCTTTTCATTGAGGAATTTTGTTTAATTTTATACTGTTTTACACGTGGCTTTTTCACATCCAAAAAGTTATAAAATTATTCTTTGAGTTACTCTGAATTAATTTTCATTCAAAATCTTAATTTTTTTTCTTTAAAAAGAATAATTTTTTTAATATTAAAAAATATAAAACTTATAAAAAATCTTTAAAAATATTTTAAAAAGTATAAAAAATAATTTTTTTTCTCTTTTTTATAATTTTTTCTAGTGTCTTTAATCACATACTGTGCAGCTGGCAACAGACTCAGTAAAAGATACATCAATAGTCCTGAATCTTCAGAAGCAGAATCTGAAGAAAGTATTGAGGTGCAAATTGCTAAAAGAGGCACCTTATTTAATTCAGAAAAGGCTAAATTACCACCAAAAGGTGTGTATTCTATCTTATATTTTCACTTTTTATCTTTAAATTGACGTGAAAATGGTGCATACCAGAAATGGAAGCAACTATTCAGTCCAACCAGATGGATGTGGACAAGGAAGAGGCAAGACCAAATCCAGAAGTGCCAAATCTTCCACAAGAAAGACACATCTGGAGGATGCCAGAGTTGCCCCCCATTCCCCAAGGTCTGTACCAACAGATTTTGATGTGAATTCTGAGCCTGAATTAATTCATGATATTATTTCCAGGGCTGAACCATTTTCAAGTGGCAGCAATAGATATATATCAATTCCAGTACAAAAATTGGTACAGAGCAGCCAAAGAAGAGAAGTGGGAAATATGCCCAAGCCTTTGGCAGGGGGCCATGAACTCCTACTTACACATCAAGAGCTTTCTGGGTCAGGAGAAGACCATAGAGCTCTTAGGAGGATGGAGCCCCCTTTCTTGCAAAGACAAGGTCAAAAAGATAAAGAATTGGTTGAAGAACCAAAGTCTTTTATCTATAGACCAGAAGAAAGAGTTGGAAATGACTCCAGCTTTGGAGACAGAGGCACCAGTGGCGTCTACCAGCTCCAAACCAGCTCCAGAAGTGTCCAAGGACAAGCCCAAGGGACCTCAGAAGAAGCAGAAAGGTCCCAAGAACCATCAAGGCAAAGCCAATTGGCACAGACCTTACCCACAAGGGTACAGGATCCCCAAATTGGAGCCTTCAGCCGTGGACAGTGTCTTCAATATGGCCAGGACTCTGATGGAATTCACAGCCAAGGAGCAGGAAAGGATGAACCGAAACTTTCCACGCAAATAATTGGTGTACAGACTAGTATTTATGTAGAAATTGGTAAACTTGATAAAACGTTAACTAAAATTGCATCAGATATAGTTGAATTAAAGAAAAATGATAAGACATACATTGAATTACACCAAGTGACACATGCCAGACTTGACTCAATTACCAATTCTTGCAAAAGAATTGAAAACATGTGCCAAGTTAAGCATGATGAGATGGAAGAACTTTCCATTTTTAAAGTGAATAATCAACTTACAATTTTACAAGACCAAGTCTTAAAAATAGTTGAGAATACCAACCAATTTGCTATACACTTAGCAAAAAGTGACAGTGAAAGGCAGAAGTTGAAGAATGAAATAATTGCAAGTGTGGAACAAATTCATAAGAATCATGAACCACATATGCCAAGACATTCTACACCTTTAACTGAAGAAAAACATTCTGTTAAAGAAAGTCTCACCCCATTCTTGGGAGAAAATGCCTACTCTGAAAGAGATATTCCCAAAATTGAAGAATGGCCAACATTCTCTGGTGAAGGAGAATACAACCATATTGAATTCATCAGGACTATTGATATGTTGCAAGAAGACTTTAATATACCTGATGAAATCATAAAGGGAAAATTACACTGTTTGTTTACCAGAACTGCAAAGAAATGGTATTACAAAATGAGGATTAATCATGGTAAACATGATTGGTCTTGGTGGAAATCTGAAATGATTACAAAATGGGCCAATAATTCTTGGAGGTTTAAAATGGAAAATGCCTTTGAAAATGCCATTTTTAACTCAGAGAAAGATAAACCACTTACTTGGTTCTTCAAACAAAAAGACAGATTATCTGCTTTACAACCAGATATGTCTGACACTATGATTAATATGAAAATATTAAGAAAGTGTGGAGGAGAATTGGAACATGCTATCAAAAGGAGATGTGTAGAACCCTGTTCAACAGAAGACTACATTAATGCTATGGAAGATATCATTGCCAGAACAAGAATTGGTAAAACTTGGTTTAAAATCCCAACAGAATCCAAGATGACGTCTAAGATTCCCAGAGAGGACAAGAGACCAGAAAGACCTGTCTTAAAGTTTCATAAATGTGGAAGCACTTCACATTTAGCCAACACTTGCACAAAAAAGACAAAAATCAAGGAAGTTCAAGTCATTGAAGAAATTAAGTGTACTGAAGAGAAAGGAGAGTCTGATCAAGATTCTGCAGTCTCTGAAGATACACCAGTAGAGGACTATCCCATTGAAAACATCACAGCTTTCTTTGAGGTCACAGAAGTCCACACCCACTTGCCACAGTACAGTGAGGATTGCTGCAACCTGACCAATATCCAAGATGCCAGAATGTGTAAAACAAAACCTGCTAGAGGAAAGGGTTATACTGCTGGAGTATCCTGTATCACATCAGTCTTGATGAGTGATACTGAAGCCAAAGTAAATTTGGATACAGGGGCATTTTGCAATTGTGTGGGCAAAGATTATCTCCAAATTATACTTCCTGGATGGAAGAACCATCTGTTACCAATAGAAGGTGTACAATTTAGTAGTTCCAGTAACAATATGTACCCCTTGGGTATATTAGACATTAATCTTGTATTCCGACACCCATCAGGAAGTGTAAGGATGAAAACTGAAATTGTTGTAATGGATAATTGCACATCTCAGCACATCATTCTTGGAAATGATTACTTGAATATCTATGTTATTGACATCAATAACCATAAGGACAGATATTTCACAATTGGAGATAACAAAAGACAAAAATTTGCTTTTTCCAATATTCCAAAACAAATATCTGTGGTATCTTCTGTCAAAGATACTTATAAAGATGAATTTGTGTCTAATCAACTTGTTGAAGCAGAGATTAATCCATCTTTGTCACCGAAAATGAGGAATGAACTTATTGACGTGTTATACACATACAATACTGCATTTGCCTCTGATAATGAACCATTAGGTGCTATAAGAGGACATGAAGTTGATACTACTCTTAATATTGACAGACCATATCCCCCAGTACTTAGAAGACCAGCTTATCCAGCCAGTCCCAGAGCTAGAGAAGCCTTGGAGAAACAAATCCAAGAGTTAATTCAACTTGGTGTACTAAGGAAAGTAGGCCATAATGAGGAAGTTGAGGTGACAACACCTGTTATCATTGCTTGGCATAATGATAAGT
Organism: Austropuccinia psidii; assembly: GCA_023105745.1. Lineage (NCBI taxonomy): Eukaryota > Fungi > Basidiomycota > Pucciniomycetes > Pucciniales > Sphaerophragmiaceae > Austropuccinia > Austropuccinia psidii. Next base: position 5,354,444 of record JALGQZ010000005.1, on the reverse strand, counting down.
CAAGAATGGTTGGAGATTTTAGAGCTTTGAATACCTACACAGTTCCAGATAGGTATCCAATCCCTAGAATCCAAGAAAACTTGACTCAATTATTCAAAGCCAAGTGTATAACATCAATGGATGCATTGAAAGGCTTCCATCAAAATTTTTTGACGCCTAAAGCTAAGAAATTACTTAGAATCATCACTCACTGTGGTATTTATGAGTATCTTAGAATGCCATTTGGAATTAAAAATGCTCCATCTCATTATCAAAGAATGATGAATACCATCTTCCCCACAGAATTGTCTGAAGGATGGCTTATCATGTATATTAATGATATTATCATATGTTCTGACTCGTGGTCTTTGCACCTTGAAAGACTTGCAAGAGTACTTCACAAAGTTGCATAAGTGAATATGAAAATTTCACTTAAGAAATGCAACTTTGGTTTTGAAGAACTTAAAGCATTAGGACATGTTATTTCTGGTTTAAGCTTAGGTATTGACAAGAATAAAGTGGCAGCAGTACTACTTAAGCCAATACCCCAGAATAAAAAAGAAATGATGTCTTTTCTTGGATTTGCTAGTTACCATAGGCAACATTGAAAAGACTTTGCAATTATAGCCAAATCACTCTATAGAATCTGTGATCAACAGACTGTATTTGAGATGACACAGGAAAGAATTAAAGCTTATGAGAAGATAAAGAGAGCCCTTACAGAAGCACCTTTAATCCTCATGCCTGACTGGAATATTCCTTTTAAGTTGTAAATTGATGTATGTGGAGATGGATTAGGGTGTAAGGTTTGACTATGAAACAATATTAAAGTTATATATCAATATAAATACTATTTATATTAATTAAGAATTATTAAGAGTAATAATAAGAGAGAAATTATTATAATAAGATGAAATAACCTACTTTTAACACTTAAAATAATAATTTTGAGATATTTTACGCCAAAAGAATATAATACAACTTTTTCAAATTGTATTTACAATAAAAAATAAAGAAAATTTACTAAATTTCTTGATTTTACGTGGAAATGAGTTTATAGAGAGATTTATAACAAAAACAATTAAAGAATTGATTTAATCACATAAAAATAGTGATTAATATTAAGATGGTCTTTGGTCTTTAATAATATAAGAGTTTTATATATAAAGAATAAAGAAATTACCTTTTATTTAATTGATTTAATGTTTTTGATGCATCTGAGGGGAAAATAGAGTAAAAAGAGCTCTATTTATAGTAAATACCTCCCTCCTAGAGTCCAGCAGGCTTCTAGTAGACGTGTACTGATCATATCCACTGCAATTGATCAATATTTTAAGGTTTGAGGGTGATTACATCATGATCAAACCATATTACATCATTATTACACCATTATTTAGAGTTATCACTATAACTCCAAGTTTGATGACATCAGAGGCTTGGAAGAACCCCAAATTTCGTGGATTCTATTAGTTTTAATCATAAGTAATAGTATTCCCCAATTTTATCACTCTTAGGACTGTTAAACTTAAATTAAGGTTACAGTATGTGATCATAACTGCTCAAATTAAGCTCAAACTTTGACCCTCAATAACTTTTAAGATTTACACGCTAAAGCAATTCAGAGAGTGAATTCTGATATCCTCGCATAACCTTATTATGCTGCCAAGAGCTTTCCATTACATCATTAAAACTCTAATTTTGATGATTTTTCTTGTAACTCATCTTTTCTGTCGAAATTCAATATTTTAAACTTCAAACCTTGATTTCAGGGGGTTATACCCTGAATTTAATAATAAAAATTACATCATTCTTCACAAATAAACTAGGAGAATCCAACTGTATACTTTTTTTTAAGTTTGGAACACTTTCACAACAAAGTGGTCAACAGCTCTGTTGATTTTTATCAATAATTCATCATAGGTTTTAACCTTGTTTATAATTAGTAAAATAAAGCTCATATATGTGTTCTTACAGTAATTACGTGGTAACTTTATTTTTGGTTCATCATTCTATCATGTATAGTTTAAAAGATATTAGCTATGATCCTTGAATATATGCGTTGACCAAAAAAGTGCATATATTCAGGATAATTCCTTAAGTATTAACATTGGAAATTAGCTTATTAATTGTTTTATGTGTGGATTTTCATGGGGAATCCACTGGTACAATTTATTTCACATGTTGTTCCATTAGTTCTTGAGATAAATAAGTTTTTATGGTTTTTATAAGGTATTATACCTTATAATTCCTTAAATATTGACTTTACAGATATGCCATAAAAGTGGTATATGTGTATTTTCCCATGGGGAATCCAATGGTATAATTTATTTTACATGTTGATTCATTGGTTTCTAAGTTAAACCAATTTTTATACCAATTTATGGTATTTTTTGTATATTTAAGTAATTATTCTTAATGTATATTTATTCTAAGTAATTTTAATATAATTATATTAAAGTTATAATTATTCTGAGTCTTTTTGTGACCTTATTGGGTATGTGGTCATATCTCAAAGGCTCACATTCCCTACCACCAAAAAAGATTGTACCACAATCTGATATGTGTGATTAGGGTATCATCCACTGTCCTACCTCTTCATTAGACTTTGTTAGTCTTGAAGCTCAATAATGCTTAACTTTTCTATTTTTCAGGCTTTCTTTCATGTCTGAACCTTCTTAGTAGTTTATCAGCATTTGTTATATCTTTTTCAAGTAGCCATTCATCTTCTTGAGTTGAATTTCTATACCTTACAAGGTATTCCCTTTCTTTTTTGTTTCTTGTCCTTCTTTCTTTAAGGACTTTCACTATTTTCTTTTCTTCTCCTTCTTCCAAGGGGGGAATCTCAAGTGGGGGTTTATTTCTTAGTGGAAATAACTCCTTGTCACTTGAACTGTAAGGTTTTATTAGACTTACAGGGAAAGTTGGGTGTTTGTTCATTAGTTCACCTGTGAGTTCTAATTGCACAGCATTGGGTCCATGAAGTGCTTTTATCATAAATGGTCCTGCAAAGGAATCTTTCAATTTCTTTGGGCCTTTTATGTTATTGAAATTAAGGGTTGATACTAAAACCAAGTCTCCTATTTTGAAATCAGGTGGTTTATGACTTTTATCCCATCTTTCTTTTGCATATTTAAAAGAATCTTGCATGCATCTGTTTGCATGGTGTCTTGCTTTGTCAAGCATTATCTTGAAACTGCTTTCTGTTGGATGTATATCCACTAAGTCCTTTTTGAGGGTATCATAAGGAAGTCTTGGATTCCAACCTTTCTCTAGCATTGCTGGTGTTTTGCCAGTAGAAGAATGGATTGATGTCTTATATGCCAGTTCAAGTGCTGGTATTAGTGTACACCAATCATGGGTAAAACCATCAGAATCTTTGAATTCTAGCCCATAAGCACAGAATCTTCTGATCATATCCTCTAGGGTCTGTATCATTCTTTCTGCTAGACCATCAGTTTGAGGATGATAAGCTGTTGAGAATGATAACTTTGTCGCAAACAAGTTATGGAGATTTGTCCATAATGCTGAAGTGAACTTTGGGTCTCTGTCACTTATAATATTTTGGAATAAGCCTGTGTGGCTAATGACTTTATTCCATATCATTATGGCTGTATCCATAGCTGTGTCATCTTTATGACATGGTAAGAACATGGGAGTTTTACTGTACCTGTCAACTAACACTAGACATGCCTTATAGCTCCTGTCTCCTCCTGGAGGTAATGCTGTTACCCAATCCATATGAACTATTTCCCATGGGGATTTTGGTTCTTTTATTTGGATCATCATTCCAAATTTCTTTCCTGTGGCTCTGTTGGCTTTTTGACATCTGTCACAGGTTTGGCAGTACTCTGAAACATCTTTCTTCCAATTTGGCCACCAAGAGCAGGTTTTCACCCTCTCTAGTGTCCTATCTTCTGAGAGATGTCCAGATGCAACACTATCATGACACTCATGTAAAATAGTGTTTATTAGTGTTCTGTCTGTTAAGGCCATAACACATGTGTGTTTTGTTCTATGGTAAAGGATTCCATCAAGGAGGTGAAATCTTCCTTCATCATATGCCTTTTTCCATATTTCATCTAGTTTTGATGAAAGTGATGGATCTTTGCAGTCTTTCATTAGAAGTTGGCTTAAGATATGGCAATTTTTGTCTGTCTTATAGCTTTCTTTAACTTGGTTAAAGAATTCTGTGCCAATGTCTGTAACACATATTCCTTCTATATGGTGCTCTTCTTGTGGTACCCATGCTGGATTGTCAGGGGTATTTGCTAGAGCCCATCTGCTAAGACCATCTGCATTTTTATGAATATTTCCAGATTTATGAACAATAGTCATATTTCCTCTATATTCTTGGATAGCAATTTGCCATCTCAGCATATGTCTATTTGGAGTCTTCATATTTAATAGTGATTTCACAGCATTACAGTCTGTGATTACATCAAATACTGTGCCATCTAAATAATAATGCAGTTTTTCTAAAGCCCACACTAGGCATAAGCATTCCATTTGGCTTGCTCCATACCTTGCTTCTGTTGGCTTTATCTGCCTTGAAATGAAACAAATTGGTCCTTCCACTGGTTTGTCATTGATAATTTGTGTTTGGTGAAGTGCAGCACCTAGTCCTTCTCCACAAGCATCAATGTACAGTTTGAAGGGTAGTTTCCAATCTGGCATCAGAAGAAATGGGGCATTTGTTAAGGAATTTTTCAATTCTTCATATGCCTTGACTCTTTCTTCTGTCATCTCATAGACTGTTTGTTGGTCACATAGCTTATACAAGGATTTAGCAATCTTTGCAAAGTCCTTTATATGCTGTCTATAATAACCAGAAAATCCTAGAAATGATTGCATTTCTTTTTTGGTTTGAGGCATTGGTTTAAGTAGTACTGCTGCTACTTTATTTTTGTCTATGCCTAGACTAAGGCCAGATACTACATGTCCTAGTGCTTTTAATTCACTATATGCAAAATGACATTTTTTCAAGGAAATTTTCATATTCACTTGGACTACTTTTTGTAGTACCCTTTCTAGTCTTGTAAGGTGATTTTCCCAAGTTTCTGAGCAAACTATGATATCATCAATATAGATAATCAACCATCCTTCTGATAATTCTTCAGGGAATATGGTATTCATCATTCTTTGATAATGGGAAGGTGCATTTTTTATTCCAAATGGCATTCTTAAGTATTCAAAAATTCCACAATGGACTATTATTCTTAGTAGTTTCTTGGCATTGTCTGTTAAGACATTTTGATGAAAACCCTTCAGAGCATCCATAGCTGTGATGAACTTAGATTGTGACAATTGGGTTAATGTCTCATGGATTCTGGGTATTGGATATCTGTCTGGAATGGTATAGGTATTCAGGGCTCTGAAGTCTCCTACCATCCTTGATTTTCCATTATGCCAAGTTATAATGACAGGTGTAGTAACTTCTACTTGTTCATTGTGTCCAACCTTTCTTAATACTCCAAGGTCCATTAATTCTTTAATGTGCACCTCTAAGGCTTCTCTAGCTCTTGGACTGGCTGAATAAGCAGGTCTTCTTAATAAAGGTGGGTAAGGTTTTTCTACATTAAGAATTATATCCACTTCATGTCCAATTATGGCACCTAGTGGCTCTTTGTCAGTTGCAAAGGCATTTTTATACTTAAATAAGAGATCAATCAATTTTTCTTTCATTTTTTCTGTTAATTCTTGATTGAATTCTGCCTCTTTGAGTTGTTCAGATATAAAAAGTTCCTTTTCTGGAATTTTTTCTTCATTCTTAATAACTGTTATTTGTTTTTTGTTATTTAAGAATCCAAACTTTTGTCTTTTGTTATCTCCTATGGTAAAATATCTATCCTTTTGGTTGGAGATATCTATACCATAGATTGATAAGTAGTCATTCCCAAGTATGAAATGATTACTGGTACAGTTGTCCATTACTACAAACTCTACTTTAATTCTGACACATTGTGAGGGATGAGGAAAAATTAGTGTTAAATCAATTATTCCAAGGGGATTCATGCTCTCACTTGCACTACTAAATTTGACACCTTGTATTGGCATAAGTATTTCTTGCCAGTCTGGGACAATGGTTTTTAAATAACTTTTGCCAACACAAGTGCAATATGCTCCTGTATCCAAGTTAACCTTTCCTTCTTGGTTATCAACCATAACAATACTAATACTTGATTTTCCAGCTGTATATCCCATTCCTCTTGCAGGTTTGGTTCTATACATTTTGGCATCTTGTATGTTTGTCAGATTTGTGTCAGATGTTCCAACTTGTGGCAAGTTTGAATTAACATCCAGTACTTCATAAATTATATCAATATTATTAATTTGTGCATTAATTATATTGATTTCATCACTTTCAGAGCTTTCTGACTCTTCTGTCTCTTTTTCAGAGTCAGATTCCTCTTCTTTGTCATTGTGGTTTTCTGTTTCCACAATTTCATTAATCTTTGCTTTTTTAAGGCAATTATTGGCTAAGTGTCCAATACCTCCACATTTATGGCATTTTCTTTGCTCATTATTGTTGGATGTATTGGGCTTAAAGGATTCTTTTGAGTTATCTTTTTTGATAAATGGTTTATTTGGGATTTTAATGTCCAATTTTTTCCAAGTCCTGCCAATTTTTGTTCTTGTCACTATATCTTCTAGTGCATTTATATACTATTCTGTGGAGCATGGTTCTATACACCTGCTTCTTAGGGCATGTTCTAGTTCCCCTCCAAATTTTTTAAGTATTTTCATATGCACCATTTTCTGTGACATTTCTGGGTACAGTGCATTAAGCCTTTCAACTTGTTTTAAGAACCAAGTTAAAGGTTTATCTTTCTCTGGGTCAAAGAAAGAGTTTTCAAATGCATTTTCTATCTTATACCTCCAGGCATCATTTGCCCACTTGGTGATTATTTCTTGTTTCCACCAAGACCAGGTATTTTTACCATTTGTTTGTCTTATGTCATAATACCATCTTTTTGCAGATTTATCAAACAATGGATGTAATCTTGCAGTGATTAATTCATCTGGTATGGCATAGTCTTCTTGTAACATGTCAATTGTTTTAATAAATGACATGTGGTCATATTCACCTTCTCCTGTGAATGTTGGCCATTCCTTCAATTGAGGTGCTTCCTTCATTAAGACTTGGTTATTGTCTTGGTGACTCAAGTCTGTTATGAAAGGATTTGATAATTCCTCTTTTGTTTTAACAGGGCTTCTTATATGAGAAAATGTTGTTGATAACTTTGGCATATTTAAATTAGCCTCATTAATTTTATCCATTTTTTCTGTAATAAGCCTTATTTCACTTTGAATATCATCTTTCAGATGCATTCTTGCTTCATCAATTTTTTCTACATGGTCCAAAAGTAATTTTTGGTGTGATTAAGTTTTCTCTTCAAATTTCTCTACAGAAATACTTAATTTATTTAATTTTTCTGTAAGATTGTCAATACTCACATCATAATTGATTGTCAAAGTCTTGTCTTTGATATCTTTTATGTATTTATACAATTCTTGTTGTCCTTGTATTAATTTTTGAGTATTGTCAATTAAATTTTTTGGTTTATTATTTTCAACAATAAACTTAATGTTGTCAATTTCTTTCTTGTTTTGCACAACAATTTTTGTCAAAGAAGATAAATTGTTATTTATTTCTTGTAGTGACAATAAACTATCTTTAATTTCTTTTAGAGGTAATATACTGTTCTTAATTTCTGTTAAAGTATTTACAACATCTTTTGACAAGGGTATTTCTTTGGGAAATGAGGTTGTCTCATTCTTTGCTCTTCCTTGTCCTTGAATTCCATCAAGGTTCTGGCCATGTTGAAAACATTGTCCATGGCATCCTTTTGGATTCTTGGGATTCTGTAGCTTGGGGAATATGGTTTCCTCCAATGTTTTTTCTTGTTCTTCTTCCCTTCTTGGGGAAGTGGGTTGGCTTGAGGCTTGCTGGTAGAAGCTACTGGGGCTTCTTCCTTGGTTGCCTCCCTCTTTTTGGCATGATAATCCTTGATCTTTTTGATTTGAGGTTTGGATGACAGTGGATTCCATCCATTGGAGTATTTCACTATCTCCTCCTCTTTGAGGAACTTTTTCAGGATGTGCCAGGAGTTCATCACTCCTTGGTGTATTTGAGGCAGCATTTCCCAGTCTTTGTCCTTGTATACTGTGTAATACTGCTTGTACTGGCTCATGTAGATGTCTATTTGAGCCCTCTGAATGTGATTTGTACCTATTTGAGTTACTCATACTTAGTTCCAATTCAGGCTCAGATATCATGGGCATTTCTGGGACTTGCCTTTGGGATAAGGCACTTCCTTGTGTGGATTCTGTTCCACTGGGGATATTGCCCTTTCTTTTCCCTTTTGAGGGATCAATTCTACCTCTGAGTCCAGCTCAATCTGATTGGATGGAGTATTGGGAACCTCTTCTGGTAGTCATAATTTAAAGAATAAGAAAAAATAAAAGTATTTTAGAATAAAATTCTTTTATGGCAATTTTTTTAAAAAGAGGTGCTCACCTTCAGAGTCTTGAATGGTGGGCCCTGGAAAGTCTAATTTCTTAGCTTTCTTTCTTTTGGTTATAACTGGTGTAGGAGAACTTTGACAAGTTTCTTCCACCAATCTCTCAACAGTAGCTTGGTTGTCTTCTGTTGCGTTATCTTCAAACACTAAAAAAGACAAATAAATATAAGTCTTTTTATAATAAGTGTTATTTTTGGCAAGATATGGCAATTTTCCACGTAGAAATTGCTTTTTTATGTTTGAAAAATTGAAATGAATAAAGAAATGGATAAAAATGAATAAAAATAACTTTTTTATTGGTTTTTAATATTTTTTTTAATATTTTATATATATATTTTTTTTATTTTTAAAGAATAAAATAAAAAATGAATATGATTCTTATAAAATTAAATTATAATAAAAATTATTTTTAATTTATAAAATATCTTTTTTAATCACTAGAGTCACTCAAAGAAAGTTCTTGCAAGTCTAAGGATGTGAAAAACCACGTGTAAGACAGTACAATTGCTTTCCAAATGCCTCAATAGCTTTTAAAATCAATAAAATATAAAATTATTATATAATTTTATGATTATAAATATAATTTATTATTGGATAAACCCAAATAGAATCTTTTCAAAGGTCTTTTAAGTAAATATCACGGCCAGGCCCCCAAATGTAAGGTTTGACTATGAAACAATAAGTAAAAATTACTAATTTATTACTTATTGTACTCTGAATGTCCTTATAATTAAAATAAATAAGATTAAAATAATAATAATAATAAAGAAATATTATTATTACGGCGTAAAAATATTATATTATTAAATAAATATAATAATATAAATTAATATTATATGAAATTATAATATTATAAATAATATATTAATATAAAATATTTAATATATTACAAAGCTCTTTATTATTGTTACCAACAAATAATAAAGGCGTAAAAAACCGTTTTTTATAAATAAAAAACAATTAATAACAATAATATTACTAATATTAAAGTTATATATTAATATAAATACTATTTATATTAATTAAGAATTATTAAGAGTAATAATAAGAGAGAAATTATTATAATAAGATGAAATAACCTACTTTTAACACTTAAAATAATAATTTTGAGATATTTTACGCCAAAAGAATATAATACAGCTTTTTCAAATTGTATTTACAATAAAAAATAAAGAAAATTTACTAAATTTCTTGATTTTACATGGAAATGAGTTTATAGAGAGATTTATAACAAAAACAATTAAAGAATTGATTTAATCACATAAAAATAGTGATTAATATTAAGATGGTCTTTGGTCTTTAATAATATAAGAGTTTTATATATAAAGAATAAAGAAATTACCTTTTATTTCATTGATTTAATGTTTTTGATGCGTCTGAGGGGAAAATAGAGTAAAAAGAGCTCTATTTATAGTAAATACCTCCCTCCTAGAGTCCAGCAGGCTTCTAGTAGACGTGTACTGATCATATCCACTGGAATTGATCAATATTTTAAGGTTCGAGGGTGATTACATCATGATCAAACCATATTACATCATTATTACACCATTATTTAGAGTTATCACTATAACTCTAAGTTTGATGACATCAGAGGCTTGGCAGAACCCCAAATTTCGTGGATTCTATTATTTTTAATCATAAACTAATAGTATTCACCAATTGTATCACTCTTAAGACTGTTAAACTTAAATTAAGGTTACAGTATGTGATCATACCTGCTCAAATTAAGCTCAAACTTTGATCCTCAATAACGTTTAAGATTTACATGCTACAGCAATTCAGAGAGTGAATTCTGATAGCCTGGCATAACCTTATTATGCTGCCAAGAGCTTTTCATTACATCATCAAAACTCTAATTTTGATGATTTTTCTTGTAACTCATCTTTTCTGTCGAAATTCAATATTTTAAACTTCAAACCTTGATTTCAGGGGGTTATACCCTGAATTTAATAATAAAAATTACCCCATTCTTCACGAATGAACTAGGAGAATCCAACTGTATACTTTTTTTTAAGTTTGGAACACTTTCACAACAAAGTGGTCAACAGCTCTGTTGATTTTTATCAATAATTCATCATAGGTTTTAACCTTGTTTATAATTAGTAAAATAAAGTTCATATATGTGTTCCTACAGTAATTACGTGGTAAGTTTATTTTTGGTTCATCATTCTATCATGTATATTTTAGAAGATATTAGCTATGATCCTTGAATATATGCGTTGACCAAAAAAGTGCATATATTCAGGATAATTCCTTAAGTATTAACATTGGAAATTAGCTTATTAATTGTTTTATGTGTGGATGTTCATGGGGAATCTACTGGTACAATTTATTTCACATGTTGTTTCATTAGTTCTTGAGATAAATAAGTTTTTATGGTTTTTATAAGGTATTATACCTTATAATTCCTTAAATATTGACTTTACAGATATGCCATAAAAGTGGTATATGTGTATTTTTCCATGGAGAATCCAATGGTATAATTTATTTTACATGTTGATTCATTGGTTTTTAAGTTAAACCAATTTTTATACCAATTTATGGTATTTTTTGTATATTTAAGTAATTATTCTTAATGTATATTTATTCTAAGTAATTTTAATATAATTATATTAAAGTTATAATTATTCTGAGTCTTTTTGTGACCTTATTGGGTATGTGGTCATATCTCAAAGGCTCACATAGGGGCAGCCCTACATCAACTCCAAATTATTGATGACAAACCTACAGAGGGACCAGTTTGTTATATCTCAAGGCAGATCAAACCAACAGAAGCCAGATATGGTGCAAGCCAAATGGAGTGCTTATGTTTGGTATGGGCACTTGAGAAATTACACTATCACCTTGATGGAAGTGTTTTTGAAGTGATAACTGACTGTAATGCAGTAAAATCACTTCTTAACATGAAAACTCCCAATAGACATATGTTGAGATGGCAAATAGCTATTCAAGAATATAGAGGAAACATGACTATAGTTCATAAAGCAGGGAACATTCACAAAAATGCTGATGGACTTAGTAGATGGGCTTTAGCCAACACTCCTGATAACCCAGCTTATGTACCTTTGGAAGCTGAACCACAGATTCCAATTGAAGGAATTAACATAACTGATATTGGAACTGAATTCTTTGAGGAGGTCAGAGAATCTTATAAACAAGACAAGAATTGCCATATCTTGACTTCTTTATTAGATAAAGACTTCAAAGATACATCTTTAGTTAATCCACTTGATGAAGTTTGGAAAAATTCCTATTCTGAAGCAAGATTTCACTTGTTTGATGGAATAATTTACCACAGAACAAAACATTCTTGTGTTATGACATTGTGCAGTAGATTATGTATCAATACCATTCTTCATGAATGTCATGATAGTATCTCCTCTGGACACCTGTTGGAAGACAGAACACTTGAAAAAGTAAAGAACTGTGCATGGTGGCCATCTTGGAGAAAAGAAACCATTGAATATTGCCATACCTGTGACAGATGCCAAAAAGCAAACAGGAGTACAGGCAAGAAATTTGGACTTATGATCCATATTCAAGAACCAAAATCCCCATGGGAAGTTGTTCACATGGATTGGGTCACAGCACTTCCTCCAAGTGGTGACAGAAGTTATAATGCTTGTGTAGTCATTGTATACAGATATAGCAAAACTCCCATATTCTTACCATGTCATAAAGATGACACTGCTATGGATACAGCTCTTCTTTTATGGAGTAGAGTTATTTCTCATACAGGATTATTTAAGAATATCATAAGTGACAGAGATCTCAAGTTCACATCTGCACTTTGGACCAATCTTCATAGATGTCACAGGGGCTCTTCGAAGTGAAGAGGGCCTGGCACTCAGTAAACTGGGACTCACTTATGGAGGGCTCAAAGATAAGATAAAAGGGGATACACTTAAGAGTGTCAAAGATAAATTGCTAAAGAATAAATATAAGAAAAGCAGCAACAAAGATAAGAGTAAAAGAATAGAAGAGCCAACCACAAACAAGCCCAAGTCCACTGTTTCAACCTGTCAGAATGGAAAGAGAAGGGTTAATAAGGATATGGCCACCCAACTCATACTGTACAGGCGAAGAGAGGAATGCAAAGACTAACTTAAAATTAAATAATTATAATACCCAAAATAAGGATAAGAATAATTATGAAATGATAAATAAACTAAATTAATTAACTGGGGAAAAGTCCCCAGGGGGGAGAAAGAGGGGCTGGTATATGTGAGAATCACCAGCCCTGATCCAGAGAAGAATTTTCATGAGAATAATTGATTGTTGAATTGAGTCTGGCCAATACAGGTCCTGTACAGCTGTACAGAACCTGTACAGGAGGTGTGGTGTATTTGAGTGATCATACAGTTTCATACTGGTGTATTGAAACTGTATTGGGTGAATCCATCCTGTACAAGTATTGACAGGCTGTATTGATGTACCAAGCTGTATGCATGTTTCAGAATGAAGATTGCTGAAACTGACTGCTGATACAAGTGCTGGATCTGCTGATTTGGGGTGCTTGAGTGGGTGTATGGATGAATACCCTTACCCCTTGGTGAGTGGTTGTTACAGTATCCCCCTCTTGAAACTGGTGGGCTCCTGAACACCATAATACCCTGCCATTGTTGAGTGGCATCTCACTCCCCACACAATTCTTTGAAAAGTTTTCTTTTGACCATTATCTCGAAATCCTTCTCCAACTCTTCTCTGTCAATTCAATTTATTCCCCCCTTCTTTAAATTTGAGTAAATACCCCGCTTCGAACTGTTCTTCTTCTGATTTCTACAACTGACGTCCTTCGGGTGTGGCCTTGGGTTGTATCCCAAAATGCTGGCCACTGAGCTCCTGTGCTCAAAATGGTGCCAGATGAGTATATGCAGTGTACTCGTCTGGCAAGCCCAATCAGAGAAAAGGATGGGGCCAAGAATTCAGGGGTCTTGTCCCCAATGGCTTTCAAAATGCCTCAACCAGCCCTTTATAGTGATTTTGGGCTGGTGCCTTCTCTATGGGGAGTCTTGAGGATCCTTGAATTTATGGCCATTTTGGCCTTTTGTTTGGGTCCTTAGTGCCTTGAGGTGACATGTGATTCATGGCCAATTCTGGCCTTTTCTTGGGTCCTTGGTGTTTTGGGTGAAATTTTGGTTCATGGCCATTTTTGGCCTTTGCTTGAAAATTGGGATTTTTTGGCCTTTACCGGCCTTTGGGGTAATTTGGGGTCTTGCGGTCCGTGGGCCGTGGACCGTACGCCGCGGTCCGTGGGCCGTGGGGGCTATAGGAGGCCCCCAGGGCCAAAATGAGCCCCTGGGCCCAAATTTGCTGGGGACCCAGGGGTGCCATGGGACCTTGATTGGCCCAAAAAAGAATCTTCACCTTATATGGCCTGGACCCATTGGTGGGGTCCAGGACCTCCAAGAACTTGGCCTTCCCCAAACTTTCAGGGGAGGCCCCCCATGCTGATTCCAGCCCCTAAAGGGGTCTTGGGCCTTGACATTTGAGAGGTTTTGAGGGGGGCCATGATTGACTTGTGGCCCAATTCCCTTGAGGTCTAATCTTGGGCCTACAACTGGACTGATTCTGCCGTACTGAATCTTCTGCTTGCGTATCTTCAGCCATGAGTTAACCATGGCCTCTAGTGGAATTTTGATGAATTGGGTAAGTATAACCAGTTGCTTGTCCTTGTTTGTGTTTGGTTTGGCTTCTATCCATGCTCTTATCACAACTAAAAAATAAATAAAAAAATAAAATAAAATAAAAATAAAAAATAAAAAAGATAATGGAACCTCCCAATACGTGATTTGGGGAGGGGCTGCTGCTTTAAAGAAATAAAAGAAAGAAAATTATACAAGTAAAGAAAGAAAGAAAAATAATAAGAGAAAATGAGAGTAAAGAAAGAAATAAAGAAAAATCCTGATGGTTGGTCCTTCTTGTGGTGAGTTGCTTGATTCTGGCCAAAAAAGTGTCTGAAAAGTGAAAACCAAGCATTTTGATGCTCACAGAGTGGCCAAGGTGATGTTTTACAAGAAGTAGAACCCTCAGGGATGCATACCAGGAGATGGAACTGACTTTCATAACTTCCACTCCCCACCAAGCACCATAAGACTGAAATAAATTGCCATAAATGCCTTCTGAAATGATTTGCCATAAATGACTACTGAAATGAATTTCCGTAAATGACTTGACGTAATGAATGTCTTGAATTATGATGATTGGCATAAAATGAAATGATAATAAAGAAAGAAAATGAAACATAAAGAAAGAAAGAAAATATTTGGCCATATCTTGATAAGGTCCAAATGGAGGGTATTGATGTTGTATGCTTCCTGAACCTGTCCAAAGAATTGACAAGTGCTCACAAAGTGGCCAAGGTGATGCTTACAACAACATATGGGTAGAATACCCCCTTAAAGGTACATGCCAGGAGAGGAACTTACTTTCATAACTTCTTCTCCCCACCAAGCACCATAAAATCAAACTCTTGAGGTATTTGGACCAGGCTTGTCTGGATACAATGAGTGGAAATCCTTGACAAGGTCTGGTGAGTTGGTAAGGTTGGAAGCTGGTTCCCAAGTGGTTCTTTCTGGGTCTTCACTGAATCCTTTCCACTCTACAAGATACCATAAATTACCTCTTTTGAGTTTTGAGTCCAGAACCTGAGCCACTTCCCATTCTTCTTTCTCTTCCACTAAAACTGGTGGTGGCGGCAATTGATGACGATTTGGGATAGTTGAATGCTTGACTGGTTCTAATAAGGACACATGGAATACAGGGTGAACTGTCTTCCATTGCTGAGGCAACTTGAGGTGATATGCATGGCTGCCAATCTTCTTAAGAACTTCAAAGGGTCCCAACCATCTTTCTGATAATTTCTTGGTGGGTCTTGTTGTCTTGATGTTCTTGGAAGCTAGCCATACTTTGTCCCCAGGTTGGAAATCAGGTGGAATTGCCCTATTTCTATCTGCATACTTCTTGAATCTCCTTATTGCTGACTCTAATTCTTCTTTGACAACTTGCTGTACTGATTGGAGTTTTGTTGATAACTTTCCAGCCGGTGAGTCTTGAGAAATATGGATTGAGTCAAAACTGGGATTTCTTCCATAAATGGTGAAAAAAGGTGATTGCTTGGTTGATGAATGTTCTGCATTATTATAGGCAAATTCAGCCAGAGGGAGCCAGGTGTACCAGTCATCTTGATGATAGCTGACATACATCTGAAGGTACTGTTCTAGTATCTGATTTACCCTCTCTGTCTGTCCATCTGTTTCAGGGTGAAAGGCAGTTGAAAGATCTCTTGATATCTTGAGCTGCTGACACAATTGAGTCCAGAATGATGAAACAAATAAGGATCCTCTATCACTGACAATACTGACTGGGAGTCCATGCTTGGAAAATACATGGCTAATGAATATTTGAGCTAAATCCAGAGCAGTGATTGTGCCATAAGTTGGAATGAAGATTGCCATTTTTGAGAATCTGTCCACAACTACTAAAATTGAATCAAAGTTGTTGGACAGTGGCAATTGAGTGATAAAGTCCATTGATAATGAATTCCAAGGACCAGATGGAATTGAAAGAGGCTTGAGTAATCCAAACTTCTTGTGATGGATGTTCTTGTTTCTTGAACATTGCTGACATGAGGACACATAGTCCTTGATAAATTGATTCATGCCATCCCAATAAAAATCCCTCTTGATGAGCTTGAGGGTCTTCTCCTGGCCAGGATGGCCAGCCAATGGTGAGTCATGACGCTTTTGAAGAATATTGAGTTTAAGTTCTTCATTGCTTGGGATTACCACTCTATCTTTGAATAATAATAACTTGGCTTGAGGTTCAAGAGAATAATCTGGAACTGATTCACCTCTTGCTAGTTGCTTGAGTATTTCTTTATAGTCTTTGTCTTGCCATACTTCTTCTTGAATCTTGTCAACTAAATCTGAGAAAATTTCCACTTTGATTGAGAAGAATCTTGACTCTTGAATTCCATCTTGCTTAAGTACTTGATGAAAATTCTGAGGATTCTTGTTGATGAAGTCCACCCCCCTCTCTGGGTACACGTCGTCCCGACGTGATAAGGCATCTGGTAAAGTGGCCAGCCTGCCTGGGCGGTAAGTGATAATGAAATGAAATTCTGAGAGAAATTCGGCCCAACGGGCCTGACGACGAGTAAGAACTTTGGAAGACATGAAATATTGCAAGGAAGAGTGGTCTGTCAAGACCTCAAAGGGGTTGGAAAGAGAAAGAAGAAATGCTCTCCAGCACTTGAGAGCCCAAACTATGCCAAGGAGTTCCTTGTCATGAATCTCATAGTTGAGCTCAGCTGGCAAGAGCTTGCAACTATCAAATGCAATGGGATGCTTTCCAGAGTCATTCACCTGACTCAGTACGGCGCCCAATGCATAATCAGAAGCATCAGTCTCTACTATAGTAGGTAGAGAAGGATTAAAATGAGATAAGATAGGAGCAGAGGTGAAAGCTTCTTTGAGTGCTTGAAACTGACTAAGAGCTTCCTCATTGAAGATGAAGGGAGAATCTTTTTTAAGGAGGGAAGTGAGAGAAGTGATTTTTTTAGAATAATTTTTAATGAAACGTTGATAAAAATTGGCAAAGCCAAGAAAAGATTGAAGAGCCTTGATGTTTCTGGGCTGAGGCCAATTGAGGATTTGCTGCACTTTTGAAGAATCCATCTTGATGCCATCACTCGAAACAACATAGCCCAAGTATTCCACACTTGAGGCATGGAATACACACTTGGAGGCTTTGGCAAACAGATTATTGTCCCTCAGTCTTTGGAGGACAGAGGCCACATGTTTGACATGTTCCTCCTCAGAACTGGAAAACACCATAATATCATCCAGATAAACCACAACAAACACATCCAAAAAATCTGCAAAGATATCATTTACTAGATTTTGGAAAGAAGCAGGAGCATTGGTCAAACAAAATGGCATGACCAAATACTCATAACTGCCATATTTGGTTCTAAAGGCAGTTAAGTGCTCATCCCCCTCTTTGATTCTCAGAAGGTTATATGCACCACGCAAATCTATCTTGGAGAAGATAGTGGAACCGTTGAATACGGTAAGAAGCTGGTTCATAGGAGGAACAGGGTATCTGTTCTTCCTAGTGACAGCATTGAGTTTGCGGTAGTCAACACACAAACGAAGACCTCCATCCTTTTTCTTGACAAAAAGGACAGGTGCTCCTGTTGAAGAGGAGCTTGGTCTAATGAAACCTTTCTCTAAATTCTCTGAAATGTAGGCCCGCAGTGTTTCTGACTCTTGATTTGATAATGAGTAGATAACACCAATTGGAGGTAGAAGACCCTCCAATTCGATATGGTGATCACAGGCGCGGTGTGGAGGAAGTTTCTCTGCTTTCACCTTGGAGAATACATCCAAATATTGGTGATAAGCAGGAGGAACAACCTTCAACACAGTTTCAATTTCTTCTGGCTCTTCCTCCTCATCCCACTGCTCCTCCAGGGATGCATGAAAAGATAAGGGAGGAAGGTCCATATCCCCTTGGAAGAGATGAAGTGAAGATATGGCAACATCTTCTCCAACATCCTTTATCTCTTTGAAGACTTCATCTCTTGATGGAAGTAATGACTGAGAGGGAATTATGGAAGGGATATGGACAGAAGAAGGGATGGAAGGTGTCTTAAGTTCACCAGCCAGAGCAACACTGTTGACAGCAGTGGCTAAGTCATTACTAGTAGAAGGAATAATACCACTAGAATCCTTATGATTAGAATCATAGGTGATCAATCCATTTTTCCAATCAATAATGGGATTGAAATGGTAAAGGAAATCATAGCCCAATATCAGGTCTTCTCCTTTGGGTGAATATATGATAAAGAAATCCCATTCAAAGCTTGGGAAGGAAGGCAAGTCAACTACCCACTTGGTATAATGGGTGATGAACAAGGCAGGGGATTCATTAGAATCCAAAACGAAAAGAGGAATCTTTTCAGGGAGCTCTGACAGAGTCAATGAGTACTTGAGAACAAAATTCTTTGCAATAAAAGAGTTTGTAGCACCAGAATCAATGAGAATACTATAAAAAATATCAGAGACAGAAGAGAAAATAAGAAATTTTAAAGATTTCTTGACACTAGTATTCAGAGTGCACAATTGTGCTCTTGAAGGAAATAAGTGAGAACCATTGAACACATCATGATCCCCACTCAGGCTTTTCCCTGCTTGCTAGGGAAGCCTCCTGATGATGACCCAGTGTGAGCCTTAGAGGTAATTTCATATACCCAAAAGACCACAAATATAAAAAATAACATATTAATATAAATAAAATAAATTTATTTATATTATTAAAATAAAAATAAAAAATATAAATATAAAATTATATTAAAAATAAAAAATTAATTATAATTTAAAAATAAAATTACTTTAAATTTTGTAAATATAAAATTACATTTATACTTGAAAAATTTAAGTAAAAATGAAATTTTAACAAAATTGTGAAAAAATAAATAAATTTGGAAAAAAGTTAAATAAAATTTATTATAACTTTTTACCCAATAAATAAACATATAAATTTTATTTCACCATTGGATTCCTCATAAAAAATCAGGTGGGGTCACCTCTGAGTGAAATTTTTGTAACTCAACTCTAAATAAGCTTAAATTAAGTTTTTAGTATTTTCAATACAAAAGTTGAAAATCCTCAAAACCTTAATTTAATTCACACCACATGTGGTGTTAACCATCAATTTTTGTGTTAAAATTGAGGTGTTGTGTTTAGTTTAGAAGTTATGAGGAATTAAAGTATTTTCAATTGAATTCAATTGAAATGTCAAAATGTGCGCGTGTATTACATAAGTGAACTTTGATTTACATATGAGGTGTCAATTATTACTTTATTGTACTGTACAATTGAATTGAATTACATGTGTAAATTATAAGTATAATACATGATGAGGAATTAAAGGAAAAATAAATTGGAAAGATTAAATTTGAGGGGGAAAAGGAACTCCAGCTCTAAGGGGGAGCTAGACCCCCAAAATCCTTGCTGACATGCGTGGAATGTCAAAATTCACGCAAAAGTTCATCACTTTTGGCCTGGAATTGAGTTACAGGGTCTGTGAACTCAATTGATGATGAGGTTTTGATACCAACTGGGGTAGTTTTAGCTGTTGTAAAGAGGGTAAAACTACCCTTAAGATAAAACAATCATATTAAAAACAGTTTTAACTGGTTTCTACGCCTCTGACACACATTCTGACGTGTTTTGAAGGCTCTAGGCCTGGTATCGCTATAGTAATGGCTGATTTAAGGGTCTAAAATGGCTAAAAATGGCTAAAAATGGCTTAAACCAGCCCTTTTTTGGTCTAAACCAGGGTTCAATGATGCCATAATTGGCTTTTCTGTTGTCAGACTGTTTTTCACGACTGACAAGAGTAAATTTTACTTTTGGAGTAAGAGAATTGATGGCTATAAAAGAATGTCTTCTTTACCCCACTTTTCTCTTCATGTTAGAATCTTTTCCTTTTATCAATTAGTTTAAAACTGTTAAACCAATCAATCAAAGATTCCAACCACCACTTTTAAATCATTTTAATCCTTTTAACCACGTGAAAAAATCATTATAATCATTGTTTGTAACTCTTATAATCATTTTTACCCCTGAACCACCCCAAAAGTGAATTAAAGCATCTTTCATCACTGTTAACTTTGTCACTTTGTTTCCAAATTCACTCTGGTCACTTTTGGGCGTGTTTTCTCTTTAATAATCTTTTTGAAGACTTTGTTCTTTAATTAATTGCTTGCAGTTCTTTGCTCAATTAATTCCAATTGAAATTGCTCTTGAAGAAATTTCTTTTGTAGCCTTAAAATATCTCTTGTAGAGTATTTTTTGGATAAATTTTTATTGTTGGTAAAACAATAAATTTTTATAATATTATTGTTTTATACTAATAAAGTTATAAACAATAAAATTGGCGTGTTTTCTCTTAAAAATAATATTTCATACTATTTTTAATTGAATTTTACCTTATACAAATTTTGAGGACAGGAAAAGTACTTGATTTTTAATCAAAGTTTCATATCCACACCTTACATTTGGGGGCCCAGCCGTGATATTTTACCTGTGACATATTTTTTTTACTCTTTTTAAATCTTTTTTCTTATATTGAAAAATTTAAAAACATATAAAAAATACTTATAATCCAAAAAAATCCTTAAAAAATAATTTTTTTCATATTATAAGTGAGGCTTATATTTTTATTTCTTTTTTGAAATAACCTTTTTTTTAATTAATTGGCTTTCTCATTAATTTTAGTGTCTGACAACGTGGTAAGACAAGAAAACATTGAAACAGCCTCAACAGTAACCAGCATTATCCCTGCCAGTACTGTTAATTCTGATCATAATAGTACTGTTATTGTGACTCAAAATAATCAACCTGAACCAATATCTTCTGAATTAATTAACTTGGATATAAGTAATACACTTCAGAAAGCCAAAAATTTGGCCAATAGTAAGTTTTTGACGTAAAAATACTATTTTAAGCCTTTTTTAACCATAATTATTCCTTCAACCAGGTCAGGAGCCAGCTACAACCCCTCAAGCAGCTCCCAAAAAGGTAATAGACGTGATTATGGCAGAGGCCAACCAGGTACAGAAGGAAAAGGGTCAGTTGATGACTTCCAAACAACTAAAATGGGTCATTCTGAAGCTGATAATACCATTTTACCTTCAAAAAGAGCTGACACCGCCACAACAAGCCTCTGTGGACATATACAAAGCCAGCCACAGTGCATACAACAATGCACTCCAATTCAAGGAGTACCAGATCCTTGCAGACCTGTGGAAGAATTGCATGAATTCTTACCTGACAGTAAGAAAATTCTTGGGCCATCCCAACACTTGCAAATTGCTCAATGGATGGCATCCATTGATGGAGAAGAAAAACATGATGCTTTTGACACTAGAATGGAGGAAAAACAACCCTCCACCAGCCAAACCAGTGCCAAAAACAACCCCAGTGGCCAGCAGCAGCAATTCCAACGTGAAAAAGCAGCCACAAACTCCAAACAAGGGCAAAGGGAAGGCACCAGCCCCAAAACCTTACAGCCAGGGCTACAGAATCCCAAAGATTCAGCAGGATGCCATGGAAAATGTATTTCAGATGGCCAGAACCATGATGGAATTACAGAAGGAGGAAGCCAGATTAAGGTTCCAGAAATGATTTCTGACATATTTGATTCCATCCCAGAGTTGTATAATGCTATAAATGACGTGAAAAAACATCTTTCTGATAAAAATGACACCATTTGTAACAACATTAAAACAAACAACCTGAGTCTGTGCCAAATTAATGAAACACTTATGTGTTTTGAGAAAGTTTTGAGAACAATTAAAAATTCCAATAATGATAATTCTTCTAACAATAAAATAAATGAACAATCTGCCATTATTAAAGAATTAACAGATAAATATTCTAAATTCAATATTGATGACATAATTGAAACAAGAATTAAACAAGCCATAAATATTATCAAGACAGATAACAAGAAAGTCCTTGATGACATTTCAAATTCATTTACTGAAGTAAAGACATATACCATTGCCTTGAAAAAGTGTTTTGATGCTTCACAAGAAGAAGTATCAAAATTATCAATGAAATTGAATCAAGTCACTGCTGATAATACAAGACAGACAGAGTTATGGGAAGAACTGACACATAAGGAAGACATGTATAAAATTGAAGTAATAAATTTAATACAAAGCTTCCAACATGAATACAGAAATTCCCAAAGGTGTAGCAACAGTAAAATGAATGACATTGAACAATTACTGAACACCTTACCAAGAATGTCTACACCTCTAAATCAAAATGAGGGCACAAGAATTTCAAATCCACAAGTATTGGATCCTGATAATTCACAATTAAAAAATGAATTATCCACTTCTTTTCATAACTTGGAACCATCAATGGGCCAAGCACTCTTGAAAGAAGTTCCAAAACTTAAATAATGGCCTCACTTCAGTGGTGAAGGAGAGTATGACCATATGGAATTCATTAGAGGTATTGACATGATCAAAGAGGATTTTGAATTACCAGACAGATTGGTAACAGCCAGGTTTAACACCTTGTTTACCAGATCAGCTCACAGATGGTACATCAAAATAAGACAAGCACATGGACACCAGAGTTGGACTTGGTGGAAAACCCAAATCATCAACAAATGGGCAAATGATGCTTGGAGGTTTAAAGTTGAAACAGCCTTTGAATCTGCCAAATTTAATGCTGATAAAGACAAAGCTTTACCATGGTTTTGCCAACAAAAGGACTGATTAACAGCATTATATCCTGACATGTCAGAATTTATGATCCATAGAAAAATTCTGAGACAATGTGGAGGTGACTTAGAGCATGCTGTCAAAAGCAGGACTACTGAACAATCTTCAGCAGAGGATATTATCAATATACTAGAAGAAGTAACCACCAGAACCAAAATTGGTTCTAGTAGGGTGAATCTTAAAACAAGGTTTAATACACCTTGGAAAGATTCTGTGGACAAAAACCCCAAAGAAAATTCTAGTAATATTAAATATAAATCTGCAGATACAGTCAGAAAATGCCATATTTGCCAAAGCACCACCCATTTAGCCAATACATGTCCAAAAAGGGGGAAAATCAATGAAATTGACATTGAAAAAGAACCAGATGTTGAAAAAGAAGACATAATTGAAGACAATTCAGATGATAAGTCATCTATATTCTCTGAATCTTCAAAAGATATAGAAAATATCAATGCCACTTTTGACATCACGGAATCTTATTCCCACTTACCACAATTGAGCAATGGTCAAGTTGATTTATCAACAGTTCAAGATGCACAACTTATGAAGACAAAACCAAACAGAGGAAAAGGTTATACAGCTGGTAACTCCTGTATAACAGAAGTGGTGATTGACAACAAACCCACCAAACTTTTGCTTGACCCAGGAGCCTTCTGCTCTTGTGTTGGAAAATCTTTTCTTAAGACTTGTGTACCAAATTTTGAAGACCAATTGTTACCAATTGATGGTATAAAATTCAACAGTGCAAGTAACCCAATGAAAGCATTAGGAATCTTTGAGACCAATGTCATATTCCCACACATAAATGGGAATTTAAGGATCACAGTTGAATTTGTTGTTATGGAAAATTGCTCTAGTACCCATTTTATATTGGGAAATGACTATTTAATCATGTATGGGATAGATTTACATAATAACAAAGACAGATACTTTACAATTGGAGACAATAAGCGCCAGAAATTTGCCTTTTTACTCTTTAAAAGACAAATTACAGTAAACAAAGTATCACCAGTCAACTTAGAGTTAGAGAAATTCAAGTCTGAACAGTTAAATGAGGCTGAAATAAGCCTTCATCTGACTGATAAGCAAGAAAATGAACTTTATTCCCTTTTGTATGACCACAGAGGAGCATTTGCTACAGACAAAGAACCCCTGGGAGCAATTATTGGTCATGAAGTTGACATCATTCTTAACATTGAGAGACCTTATCCACCACTCTTAAGAAGACCTGCTTATCCAGCAAGTCCAAAATCAAGAGAAGCTCTAGAAATTCATATCAAAGAACTTCTAGAACTTGGTGTAATAAGAAAAGTAGGCCACAATGAGGAAGTAGAAATAACTACACCAGTCATAGTGGCGTGGCATAATGGAAAATCCAGAATGGTTGGGGACTTTAGAGCTCTGAACACTTACACTGTTCCAGACAGATACCCAATACCAAAAATCCAAATTGCCCTTACTCAAATATCTCAATCAGTGTATATAACCACTATGGATGCCCTTAAAGGATTCCATCAAAATGTAGTAACACCAAGAGCAAGAAAATACTTGAGAATTATTGTTCATTGTGGAGTGTATGAATACTTAAGGATGCCCTTTGGTATCAAAAATGCACCTTCACACTTCCAAAGAATGATGAATGAAATCTTCCCTGAAGAACTCTCAGAGGGATGGTTAATCATTTACATTGATGACATTATTATCTGTTCAAAGACTTGGGAGGAGCACATGTACAGATTATCAAGAGTTTTGACAAAAATCCAATCAGTAAACATGAAAATCTCCTTGAAGAAATGTCATTTTGGATTTAAAGAACTTAAGGCACTAGGACATGTTGTATCTGGTTTGTCCCTTGGAATTGATAAAAACAAAGTTGCAGCAGTATTGTTAAAACCCATGCCTCAGAATAAGAAGGAAATTCAGTCATTCTTGGGTTTTGCGGATATTACAGGCAACACATTAAAGACTTTGCATCCATAGCAAGACCACTTTATAAGTTGTGTGACAAAGACACAGTATTTGAGATGACTGTTGACAGAGTCAAAGCTTTTGAATCTCTAAGAGAAGCATTGACCACTGCTCCACTCTTACTGATGCCAGACTTTAAATTACCTTTCAAACTGTATATTGATGCATCAGGAGATGGACTAGGTGCTGCACTTCACCAAGTTCAGATCATAAATGACAAACCTGTAGAAGGACCAATATGTTTCATATCCAGACAAATCAAACCAACTGAAGCCAGATATGGAGCAAGTCAAATGGAATGTCTATGCCTTGTCTGGGCCTTAGAGAAATTGAACTATTTCTTAGAGGGATGTGTTTTTGAAGTAATAACAGATTGTACAGCTGTGAAATCACTTTTGAACATGAAAACACCTAACAGACACATGCTCAGATGGCAAATAGCCATACAAGAATACAGAGGCAATATGACTATTGTTCATAAGGATGGGAATATTCATAAGAATGCAGATGGACTAAGCAGATGGCCATTACCAAATAACATTGATAATCCTGCTTATGTTCCAGAAGAAGCTTCACCACAAATTCCAATAGAAGGAATAAGTGTTACAGACTTGAACACCACCTTCTTTGAAGAAGTCAGAAATACTTACACTCAAGATAAGAATTGTAGCATCTTATGCCAATTACTTAACAAAGACTGTAAAGACAACTCTCTAATACATGCCTTGGATGAAGTATGGAGAAAATCTTATAATGAAGGAAGATTTCACCTACTGGATGGTATAATTTACCACAGAACCAAGCACACATGTGTCATGACAGTTGTAGACAGGTCATTAATCAATCTTGTACTTAAAGAATGCCATGATAGTCCCTTTTCAGGACATCTTTCTGAAGACAGAACAAGAGAGAAAGTGAAGACCTGCATATGGTGGCCAATGTGGCAAAAAGATGTTGCAGAGTATTGCAAAACCTGTGACAGATGCCAAAAGGCAAATAAATCCACTGGCAAAAGACTTGGAAATATGATGAAAATCCAAGAACCAAACAGACCTTGGGAAATTGTCCATATGGATTGGGTAACTGGCCTACCACCAGGAGGTGACAGGAGCTATAATGCTTGCCTAGTAATTGTGGACAGATTCAGTAAAACTCCAATCTTTTTACCATGTCACAAAGATGATACAGCCATGGATACAGCTCTTCTGATATGGAATAGAGTAGTGTCATGGACTGGGATATTTACAAATATCATCAGTGATAGAGATCCCAAATTCACTTCACCTCTATGGACAAATCTTCACCAATTATTTGGCACAAAACTGTCTTTCTCTACAGCCTACCACCCACAAACTGATGGTCTGGCTGAAAGAATGATCCAAACCTTAGAGGACATGGTGAGAAGATTTTGTGCATATGGCCTTGAATTCAAAGATTGTGATGGATTTACCCATGATTGGTGTACTCTGTTACCAGCACTGGAATTAGCATATAAAACATCAATCCATTCCAGTACCAATCAGACTCCTGCTATTCTAGAAAAAGGATGGAACCCCAAGTTACCCCAAGATTCCTTGAGGAAAGACTTAATTGAAATACATCCCACAGCTGCTAGCTTCAAAGGAATGCTAGACAAAGCTAGAAAGCATGCAGTGAGATGCATGGAGGACTCTTTTGCATATGCTAAAGACAAATGGGATAAATCTCATGCAACTCCAGATTTCAAAGTGGGGGACCTAGTTCTTGTATCCACCACTAACTTCAATAACATCAAAGGATGTAAAAAGTTAAAAGACTCCTTTGCAGGACCTTTTGTGATTAAGGCCCTCCATGGAGAAAATGCTGTTGAAGTAGAGTTATCTGAAGAACTTAGCAATAAGCACCCTACATTTCCAGTAAGCTTGATAAAGCCATACAAATCTAGTGATGCTGAGAAATTTCCCTTGAGGAATAAGATTCCCCAAGTTATACCTCCTATTGAGACATCTGGTACTAAGAAAATAACCAAAGTTCTTAAAGAAAGGAAATTAAGAACCAAGAAAGTAAGGGAATACCTTGTTAGGTACAGTGACCCAACTTGTGAAGATGAATGGTTAGAAGAGAAAGATATACAAGAAGCCACCAAACTCCTGAGGAGATTCAGACACACTAGAAACACCAATATTACAAAGTAATATTCTTTTTTAGGGGGAGGGAATGTGAGCCTTAGAGGTAATTTCATATACCCAAAAGACCACAAATATAAAAAATAACATATTAATATAAATAAAATAAATTGATTTATATTATTAAAATAAAAATAAAAAATATAAATATAAAATTATATTAAAAATAAAAAATTAATTATAATTTAAAAATAAAATTACTTTAAATTTTGTAAATATAAAATTACATTTATACTTGAAAAATTTAAGTAAAAATGAAATTTTAACAAAATTGTGAAAAAATAAATAAATTTGGAAAAAAGTTAAATAAAATTTATTATAACTTTTTACCCAATAAATAAACATATAAATTTTATTTCACCATTGGATTCCTCATAAAAAATCAGGTGGGGTCACCTCTGAGTGAAATTTTTGTAACTCAACTCTAAATAAGCTTAAATTAAGTTTTTAGTATTTTCAATACAAAAGTTGAAAATCCTCAAAACCTTAATTTAATTCACACCACATGTGGTGTTAACCATCAATTTTTGTGTTAAAATTGAGGTGTTGTGTTTAGTTTAGAAGTTATGAGGAATTAAAGTATTTTCAATTGAATTCAATTGAAATGTCAAAATGTGCGCGTGTATTACATAAGTGAACTTTGATTTACATATGAGGTGTCAATTATTACTGTATTGTACTGTACAATTGAATTGAATTACATGTGTAAATTATAAGTATAATACATGATGAGGAATTAAAGGAAAAATAAATTGGAAAGATTAAATTTGAGGGGGAAAAGGAACTCCAGCTCTAAGGGGGAGCTAGACCCCCAAAATCCTTGCTGAAATGCGTGGAATGTCGAAATTCACGCAAAAGTTCATCACTTTTGGCCTGGAATTGAGTTACAGGGTCTGTGAACTCAATTGATGATGAGGTTTTGATACCAACTGGGGTAGTTTTAGCTGTTGTCAAGAGGGTAAAACTACCCTTAAGATAAAACAATCATATTAAAAACAGTTTTAACTGGTTTCTACGCCTCTGACACACATTCTGACGTGTTTTGAAGGCTCTAGGCCTGGTATTGCTATAGTAATGGCTGATTTAAGGGTCTAAAATGGCTAAAAATGGCTAAAAATGGCTTAAACCAGCCCTTTTTTGGTCTAAACCAGGGTTCAATGATGCCATAATTGGCTTTTCTGTTGTCAGACTGTTTTTCACGACTGACAAGAGTAAATTTTACTTTTGGAGTAAGAGAATTGATGGCTATAAAAGAATGTCTTCTTTACCCCACTTTTCTCTTCATGTTAGAATCTTTTCCTTTTATTAATTAGTTTAAAACTGTTAAACCAATCAATCAAAGATTCCAACCACCACTTTTAAATCATTTTAATCCTTTTAACCACGTGAAAAAATCATTATAATCATTGTTTGTAACTTATATAATCATTTTTACCCCTGAACCACCCCAAAAGTGAATTAAAGCATCTTTCATCACTGTTAACTTTGTCACTTTGTTTCCAAATTCACTCTGGTCACTTTTGGGCGTGTTTTCTCTTTAATAATCTTTTTAAAGACTTTTTTCTTTAATTAATTGCTTGCAGTTCTTTGCTCAATTAATTCCAATTGAAATTGCTCTTGAAGAAATTTCTTTTGTAGCCTTAAAATATCTCTTGTAGAGTATTTTTTGGATAAATTTTTATAATATTATTGTTTTATACTAATAAAGTTATAAACAATAAAATTGGCGTGTTTTCTCTTAAAAATAATATTTCATACTATTTTTAATTGAATTTTACCTTATACAAATTTTGAGGACAGGAAAAGTACTTGATTTTGAATCAAAGTTTCATATCCACACCTTACACCCAGGCTTGTTCTGAGGTCTCTTGAAGCATTTTTCAATTGGGTGCTTGCCACCACAATAAGTACACAACCCTGCTTGAATCCTCCTCTCCTTTTCAGAACCGATTAATTTATTGTCCTTATTGAGGAGAGCAGCATGGGGTTTGTCCTTTGAAGATTGAAATTGCTTGCCCTTCTTATTCTTCTTCTGATGAGGCCTCTTTTGAAATGAGTTTTGAGGAGGCCTAGACTGATTGGATCCACTGACTGGAGGCTTCTTTTCTTGATTGCCACCCTTTTCCTTTTGCCTCTCATGATATCTTGTGTCTAATTCTAGAGTGACATCCATAAGTTCCTGAAGAGTATCAAAAGTTCCAGGGTGAGAAGCCAACTGATCCAATAATCTTGATGCCAATCCTCTTCTGTAAACATGGATATAAGCTCTTTCCCCCCAATCTCCAATTCTTGACATTAAGCTTCTGAAATCTGCTATGTACAAGGAAACATGACCACTTTCCTTCATCCTCAAATTGTCCAACTCTTGTTCAGCTTTCCTGACTTCATTGGGGTCACCAAACAGAGTGAATAATTGAGATTCAAACAATGGCCAATTATTGAGGAGGTAGGAAGGGTCTTCATTGGAAATATTTGAGAGGTAAGGTTCAATCCATTTGCCAGCTCTACCAGTAAGAAAAGAAGTTGAGTACAAAACCTTCTTCCTGTCAGAGAAGAAGTTTGCTGGATCATTATGGAAAATTAGTTGACAGGATTGGATAAATCCTCTCAACTTATGAGCTTGAGTACCATCAAAAGAATCAGGTGCCTTCATGGATGGAGTCTTGAAAGCAGGGGCTTTGGAATTGTCCCTGGGGGCAACTGCTTGAGTGAGTTGTCCCATGAATTGAGTCATCTGCTCCATCATCTTGAGGAGACTTGGATCAGTTTGAGAGACAAGAGGTTGACTAGAAAGGGCTAGAGTAGAACCCTGAGGCACCTCTGGAGCATTTGCCAAGGCATCTGCCACTTCAGTTTCCCCAGAATCTTCCTCTTCCACAGACTCTTCCCCCTCTTCATCTTCAACTTCCCCTAATCTTGCTCTTGCACCTTCAGACATGCCAGGGTAGCCACCCAAAAGTCCAGAAAAGGATCTTGATCTTCTAGATTTCATTCCACCTCTTCTTGAGGGTGCTGCTCCTTCCATTGGTGGTCCTCTGTCCAAATTTGCACTCAGTTGATGAACTGATGGTGTGCGGTCAAGAGGAGCCCTTGCTGTAGGAGTGAGAACAGCTGGAATTTTCTGGGATCTAGTATTCTTTGCTGGGGGGCTATGCTGGACTGGCATTATGAAAAGAATTAAAATAACTTGATGGTATTAAGAAGAATAATAAGGCTTGGCCAAATCAATCACAATAAAATCTTGATGAATCTTGAGGAATCAATTCAAATCTTGAGGAATCAAATTCAATCAACAGTCAAATAAATTCAATCAATCAACAATCAATTCAATCAAATATCAATAATCTTGAGGAAATCAATAATCAATCAATATTCAGTCAATAATCAATCAATAAGTGTCTTCAAATGAAATCAAGTCTTGAGGAATCAATCAATCAGTTCAAAATCTTCAGAAATCAATTCAATATCTTGATGAGTCAAATCAAATCAATAATCAAATCAATTCTTGAGGATCAATCAATATCTTGAGAGTTCAAAAGTCAATCAATAATCAAATCAATTCTTGAGGATCAATCAATATCTTGAGAGTTCAAAAGTCAATCAATAATCCAAATGAAATCCTGAATCAATAACCCAATCAACCAATGAATCCCAATGAATAATCCAATCAAATAACCAATCAATTACTCCTGAATAAGACCTGAATAAAAACACAGAAAAATTTGATTGATAAAAAATAAAATGGAGTGATGAAATGGTCAGCAATGATTAAGAAAAGGAAAAAGAATCAATTTTCATAAGAATGAAATGAATGAGAGGAAAATTGATGAGAGAGAAAAATTCATAGAAAATCATGAAAAGGTCATAATTGATGAATGAGAGGAAATGAATATAAATGAATGAAAAGAAAGAATCAAATATGAGTTAATTAATTTAATGTCACAGGGGCTCTTCGAAGTGAAGAGGGCCTGGCACTCAGTAAACTGGGACTCACTTATGGAGGGCTCAAAGATAAGATAAAAGGGGATACACTTAAGAGTGTCAAAGATAAATTGCTAAAGAATAAATATAAGAAAAGCAGCAACAAAGATAAGAGTAAAAGAATAGAAGAGCCAACCACAAACAAGCCCAAGTCCACTGTTTCAACCTGTCAGAATGGAAAGAGAAGGGTTAATAAGGATATGGCCACCCAACTCATACTGTACAGGCGAAGAGAGGAATGCAAAGACTAACTTAAAATTAAATAATGATAATACCCAAAATAAGGATAAGAATAATTATGAAATGATAAATAAACTAAATTAATTAACTGGGGAAAAGTCCCCAGGGGGGAGAAAGAGGGGCTGGTATATGTGAGAATCACCAGCCCTGATCCAGAGAAGAATTTTCATGAGAATAATTGATTGTTGAATTGAGTCTGGCCAATACAGGTCCTGTACAGCTGTACAGAACCTGTACAGGAGGTGTGGTGTATTTGAGTGATCATACAGTTTCATACTGGTGTATTGAAACTGTATTGGGTGAATCCATCCTGTACAAGTATTGACAGGCTGTATTGATGTACCAAGCTGTATGCATGTTTCAGAATGAAGATTGCTGAAACTGACTGCTGATACAAGTGCTGGATCTGCTGATTTGGGGTGCTTGAGTGGGTGTATGGATGAATACCCTTACCCCTTGGTGAGTGGTTGTTACAATAGATTGTTTGGGACTAAGTTATCATTCTCTACAGCATATCACACTCAAACAGATGGGCTAGCAGAGAGGATGATTCAGACTTTAGAAGACATGATCAGGAGATTTTGTGCTTATGGATTAGAATTCAAAGACTCAGATGGCTTTACCCATGACTGGTGCACTCTGATACCTGCACTAGAATTGGCATACAAGACATCAGTCCATTCTTCCACAGGACAAACTCCTGCTATGTTAGAAAAAGGATGGAATCCAAGACTCCCAGCAGACACACTGAGGAAAGACTTGATTGACATTCATCCTACAGCTTCCAGCTTCAAGATAATGCTTGATAAAGTAAAACACCACGCAAAACAAAGTATGGATGATGCTTTTGATTATGCAAAACAGAAGTGGGACAAGAGTCATAGAGTACCAGACTTCAAAGTAGGGGACTTAGTTTTAGTTTCAACCTTGAATTTTAATAATATCAAAGGCCCAAAGAAACTTAAAGATTCTTATGTAGGACCTTTTGTTATTGTTGCTTTACATGGAACCAGTGCAGTTCAAGTGGAATTGAGTGGTGAATTGGAAAATAAACATCCCACATTTCCAGTCAGCTTAATAAAGCCTTATCAACCAGCTGACAAAGAATTGTTTCCTTTAAGAAACCCAACTCCTTTAACTGTACCACCTGTGGAACAGAATGAAGACAAAAAGATAAAGAAAGTCATTAAAGAAAGGAGACTTAGGGGTAAAAATCAAAGAGAATATCTTGTCAGATATAGAAATGCAGTACATGAAGATGAATGGATAGCAGAATCAGAAAGACCTGACTCAGATAAACTCTTAAGAAGATTTAGACATGAAAGAAGGCCACAAGCCTGAATATGTCTATAAATGTGCTTTAAATTACTTGATCTGACTAATGTAAAGAGGTTGGACAGTGGACATTAACCCCCTTTGGCGCCTTATTCTTTTATCACTAATGAAATTGTAGTACAATTTTATTTTTTGGTGGGAGGGAATGTGAGCCTTGAGGTATATTTTACATACCCAAATAGGCAACAATTATCTTAAAAAGAAATTTTGAATTATACATAACTCATAAATCATGCATATATTCAAAATTCATCATTTTTGATTTCAGAAAAGATAAATAACTTTTTATTGAGTAAGTAAATCCATGGATTTAAGGCCAGATTTAGATTCTACACAAAAATTCACCTAGGGTAGCTCCATAGAGTGAATAAGCTCAAAATATCGCTTTGAGCTGGTAAAATGGAAAATACTTCAATACCACATAAAAGATCCGTGAGAATTTATGTTTTTCTTAATTTCACGCCAAAATAATGGGAAAGTGAGAAATCCCATGTTACATATACACTAAGAATAGTGTTATGCATGTTTTGAGCACTTAATATCATGGTATTCTTACATGGACTTTTGGTACACCCATAGTGGATATCTCACTTGAAGCTTAAATTACTATTTTGACATAAAAAATAGGCAAGGGGGACAAAAGACATCAAAGAGAGCCAGGGTACCCAACTTCTGAGGACTCAGAGGCGTGGATAGCTCCAAAGCTTGGTTCCATGGCTGATCTTGACCAATTGGTAAACTAAACCTCTTTGGGAACTTGGTTACCATGTCACAACTACTGTAAATCTTAAGAAAATAGCAAATAACCTGCTATTTTGACGTGCCAAGGAGGTAAAGAGTTACTTAGACTCTTGTAACCACGTCAATTCTTAATGAATTTCCATGGATAAACCCCAAAAGAGTAATTAAAACCCTTTTTGGACTTGTATCCATTGATTTACCTCATAGCAACTAGTGAAACACTGATATTTGCAATTCTACGTAGAAATGAGGTGAAAACTTCAAAAATTCATTAAAAATACAACTATTAATGAATATTTGTGAAACGTTCAGGACCAATGGAGAGCTGTAGTATCTATGGTACAACCAAAAAGAATTACAGTTTTACTAGTAAAATTAAAAGGTTTACTTACAGTCCATTTTTGACCATTCTACGTGAAACACTGAATCTTCAAAAATTCACAGTAATTAAAACCTGTGATGAAATTGGCAATAACATTGATAACTTTGAGAAATCAATGATTATTTTGGAATAAAAGAATATTTACAGATGTTACTCCTTTTATTCTTAACCATATTGGTGTTGGTAGTCACGTAAAAGCATTAATTAAGTAATTATGATAATCTTATGTGACAACAGATGATGCAATCATTAATCCAAAAAGGTTTATTGTTTTCTCACTC
Organism: Austropuccinia psidii; assembly: GCA_023105745.1. Lineage (NCBI taxonomy): Eukaryota > Fungi > Basidiomycota > Pucciniomycetes > Pucciniales > Sphaerophragmiaceae > Austropuccinia > Austropuccinia psidii. The sequence continues at coordinate 5,320,536 of JALGQZ010000005.1, read as the reverse complement.
ACTGGTTTTTCAGTTTGCTCCATGGCACGCCTCTGTGAGCTGTTGTTGACTTAAAAGAATCCTCTTCTTGCTGTTTTTACCGGATTATCATCATATTATTAATCATTTATATCAGTATTACCAACAAGTAAGTATTAGTTAAAACTTTTCTTAAGTGTTTTATTCTTTCAGAATCAATCAGAAAGACATGAAATCATAGCAATCAACTATATATTGTTGTAATACATTTATAAAATCATTTTGATCCTCTAAATGCACAATTCTACGTCAAATCTCTCCATCTTATCTTTCAATAAGCTCTTTGGAATATTAGTGAGTGATTCATCTTTAATTCTTAAAGTTTTTTCTCTAAAATTAGTTTTCTTCAAGAATTATCATTATAATTATTCTTGCAAACGATAATTATATATTAAAATAATTTTATTAATTTAATAAAGAAGTTTTTATTATTAAATTCTTCTTGTAATTGATTCTCGTAGACAATTACTTACTTACTGTTAAAATCACTAGTAGTGCTTTACACGTGAAAGAAATAATTCTTTAATTATTTACTTGTGGTTATAATAATATTTTATTATTATATTTCATAAGAACAGACATAGTACTGTTGATTAATAGTAATATTATCATCAGTTTCATAGTCACATCTTACTAATTTGTGGAATTAAAACGATATTTAAGATGATAATTTTATAATATAAAATATATTATTGATGATTACAACAATAATCTGAATTCTATGATTTCAATTCTTTAATTCACAATTAATAAAGAATAAAATAACTTAAGAATTACTTTAATAATAAGATTTTATAAATAATAAAACTTTACCTGTTTAAATTTCTAATATGATTGGATTGATGATGAATGATGGACAAAAACAGTGATGAAAAGACTCTTTTTATGTCTTCAGAGCAGCTCTCATGATTAATAATGAATATAGAGGGCGTGCTCAGGTGAAAACTGAAAAATCATACTTAAAAACAAAGTTCTTAACTTAAGGCAACTTGTTTTTAATACCAATCAAAAGTTATCAGTGTTATTCTTAACTCCATGTAGGTTTAACCCTCATCTAAACTAATTATTTTAAGTTTTGAATATAAATAAACTTATTTATATTAAAGTTCATCACATGAACAACTTAAAAATAGAGTTTCAAGCAGAAATCTCTTAAACTCAATTTTTAATTAATTTTCAAAGAAATCATAATTTTCTTTGAGCTTAATTAAAAGAGTAAATTTCCAGGCTAATTATCCAGGAAATTTATCTATAAAAGATACTTAAAATTTAATTTATATATAGGTAATATTAAATTCTAAGCTGTGTGAAATTTTCAAGCAAATCCATTAAGATTTGAATTTTTAATGAATTTTTGAAGTTATTGCTATTTTTCCACGTAAAATAGCAATACACACCAAACCTTAGCTTTTGATAAGGTTTTGATGCTTGTAACTTTAAAGTATTAAGCTTATTTAAGGTTTTTAAGCTTTATTAAGCTTTTACAGTTCTTAAAACCTTGATTTCAAGCCTGCATATTCGGATTTACCCTTTGGCAGCTTGAAATTCCTGTCCAAATTGGGATAAAACCAGCTTAAACCTTAAGGTTGGATCAAAGTCTAATCTTAAAGCTTAAATAAGGTTGAAAATCCTCCAATACATGTGGAAAACCTTAATTGAATCATTGCAGATCCAAAAAGTTGGGTACCCCAGCTCTATTTGGTCTTTTTCCTTTGTCCCACCTTTTTGGGTGGATTTTGCCCTTTTATTTATTTAAAGCCATACCATGGCTTTAAACCATTTTAAATTGAGCTCACGCAGGATTTACATTTGGTATGGCAAATCCTTAGCCAATTCAGTAAATATACACCACACCTCAATTTTAACTAAAATTTTGGTAAGTTTGCATTAACCTTATGCAACTTTAAATTTAAGCTTATTTAAGCTTAAATTTAACAATTTTAAAAAAATGTTAAAAAAGTTACATTAGTACTGTGAGATTCTTAAATCTTCTAATAACAGAAGAAATAAGTGTTTTTGGGTATAACACCTTATGGATGTACCCTAGGTTATTTTTGGTGTAGAATCCAAAAAATACATAATATTTATAACTTTGTTTATCCAAAATAAAGTTATACTTATTTTTTGTTATTTTTTATTTTAATTCCAACTAAAAAGTCTGTTTAAGACAAAATTAGCTGTTTATAAGATCATTTGTGGCCTTATGGGTATGTTATACATACCTCACAGGCTCACATTCCCTACCACAAAAAAAATTGTACCACAAGTTTTCTTTTGTAGTTGTACCCCCAAGTTATTTGGGGGGGGTATAATCCACTGTCCAACCTCTCTACTAATACTTTTAAGTATGTAAAGCACACAATTCAAACTTTTTATTGAGCAATTGGTCTTCTCTCATGTCTGAATCTTCTGAGAAACTTTTGGGAATCAGGTATTTTGCTTTCTACAATCCACTCATCTTCATGTTGTGGATTTTTATACCTGACTAAGTATTCTCTTTCATTTTTTCCCCTAAGTCTTCTTTCTTTCAAGACTTTTAGTACCTTCTTCTCCTCACTTAGATCTGATGGGGGTACTTCTAAGGGTGTTTCATTTCTTAAAGGAAATAATTCCTTGTCACTTGAAGTGTAATTATTTACTAGACTGACAGGCAACATTGGATGTTTATTTTCCAGTTCTCCTGCCAGTTCTACTTGTACTGCATTTGTCCCATGAAGGGCTTTAATAATAAATGGTCCTGCAAAGGAATCTTTCAATTTCTTTGGGCCTTTAATATTATTAAAGTTCAAGGTTGAGACTAGTATTAAGTCCCCTACTTTGAATTCTGGGGTTTTATGACTTTTATCCCATTTCTGCTTAGCATATTCAAAGGCATCATTCATGCTTTGATTTGCATGATGTCTCACTTTATCAAGCAATAGCTTAAAGCTTGAAGCAGTTGGATGAATGTCAACCAGATCTTTCTTCAAAGTATCAATTGGAAGTTTGGGGTTCCATCCTTTTTCCAACATTGCAGGGGTCTTGCCTGTTGAAGCATGGATGGAGGTCTTGTAGGCTAATTCCAATGTTGGCATAAGAGTACACCAATCATGGGTAAAGCCATCAGAATCTTTAAACTCCAGGCCATAAGCACAAAATCTTCTGATCATGTCCTCAAGGGTTTTAATCATTCTTTCTGCTAACCCATCTGTTTGTGGATGGTATGCTGTTGAGAATGGTAATTTTGTACCCAAAAGCTTATGTAAATTAATCCATAAGGCTGATGTAAATTTTGGGTCTCTGTCACTAATGATGTTTTTAAAGAGACCAGTATGGGATATTACTCTATTCCAGATCAAAAGAGCTGTATCCATAGCTGTGTCATCTTTATGACATGGTAAAAAGATTGGTGTTTTGCTATATTTATCTACAATAACAAGACATGCATTGTAACATTTATCACCTCCAGGTGGTAATGAAGTTACCCAATCCATGTGAACCACTTCCCATGGGGTACTTGGTTCTTGGATATGGATCATCAGACCAAATCTTTTACCAGTAGCTTTATTCGCTTTCTGGCATCTATCACAACTATGACAGTACTCAATGACATCTTTTCTCCAAGATGGCCACCAGGCACATGTCTTAATTATTTCCATTGTTCTGTCTGAAGACAGATGCCCAGAATAAATGTTATAATGGCATTCTAGTAGTATTGTGTTAATCAACATTCTACTACATAGGACCATGACACATGTGTGTTTAGATCTATGATATAGTATACCATCAAACAAATGGAATCTTCCATTATCATAAGATGTTTTCCAAATATCATCCAGAGAATTAGCCAATGCTCTATCTTTGCAATCTTTGTCAAGTAGAGCAGTAAGTATATGTCAATTTTTATCTTGCTTATAGCTTTCTCTAATTTCCTCAAAGAATTCTGTTCCCACATATGTGATGTTATCTCCTTCAATTGGGATTTGAGGTTCTGCACTTGTAGGAACATAGGCAGGATTTTCAGGTGTATTGGGTAATTCCCATCTACTTAAGCCATCAGCATTCCTGTGAATATTTCCAGCTTCATGTACTATGGTCATATTGCCTCTATACTCCTGTAGAGCAATCTGCCATCTTAACATGTGTCTGTTTGGAGTTTTCATGTTAAGAAGTGACTTTACTGCGTTACAATCAGTAATTACTTCAAACACAATACTATAAGATAGTAATGAAGTTTTTCCAGAGCCCAAACAAGGCAAAGGCACTCCATTCGGCTAGCTCCATATCTGGCCTCAGTAGGTTTAATTTGTCTTGAAATAAAACAAATTGGACCTTCATAAGGCTTGTCATTGACAATTTGAACTTGATGAAGAGCAGCTCCTAGACCTTCACCACATGCATCAATATACAGCTTGAAAGGTAGTTTCCAGTCTGGCATAAGTAATAATGGTGCATTGGTCAAGGCATACTTGATTTTATCATATGCTTGAATTCTCTCCTGAGTAATTTCAGAAACAGTTTGTTGATCACAAATTCTGTATAATGATCTGGCATGGATTGCAAAATCTTTAAGGTGTTGCCTGTAATAACTGGCAAACCCTAAGAAAGACATCATTTCTTTTTTGTTCTGGGGCATCTGTTTCAGTAAAACTGCAGCCACTTTTTTTTTATCAACACCAAGGCTTAGTCCTGAGACTACATATCCTAGAGCTTTTAACTCATGAAACCCACAATTAAATTTTTTAAGAGAAGTTTTCATGTTCACTTGTAAAATTTTCTTAAGTACTAATGAAAGTCTCTCTAAATGTAATTGCCAGGTTTCTGAACAAATGATAATGTCATCAATATAAATGATTAACCATCCCTCTGATAATTCATGTAGGAAGATAGTATTCACCATACTTTGGTAATGAGAGGGTGCATTTTTAATACCAAAGGGCATCCTAAAATATTCATAAATACCACAATGAGCAATTCTTCTCAATAATTTCCTAGCATGAGGTGTCAAAACATTCTGGTGAAAGCCTTTTAGAGCATCCATGGAAGTAATGAATGTTGTTTTGGATAATTGAGTCAAATTCTCATGAATTCTAGGGATTGGATACCTGTCTGGGATAATATAGGTATTCAGTTCTCTAAAATCACCAACCATCCTTGACTTATCATTATGCCAAGTAATGATTACTGGGGTTGTGACTTCTACCTTCTCATTGTGTCCAACTTTTCTAAGAACTCCCAGTCTCATTAGTTCATTAATATGATTTTCTAATGCTTCTCTAGCCCTAGGGCTAGCTGGGTAAGCTTGTCTTCTTAATAGTGGGAGATAAGGCCTTTCCACATTAAGCATAATGTCCACCTCATGGCCTTTTATAGCCCCAAGTGGTTCATTATCTGAAGCAAAGGCTTCCCTGTATTGAAATAAAATTTCATTAAGATCTTCCTTCATTTCCAGTGTTAACTCAGGACTAATTTGTGCTTCAATTAATTGACTTTACACAAATTTTTCCTTATTAACATTTTTTACTTGTTTAATGACAGTAATTTCTCTTTTTTCTAGAGGAAAAGCAAATTTTTGTCTTTTATTTTCCCCTATAGTGAAATACCTGTCTTTATGATTATTAATATCAATACCATAAATATTGAGATAATCATTCCCAAGTATAAAGTGTTGTGAAGTACAATTATTCATAACAACAGTTTCAACTTTCAGTCTTATACTTCCTGCAGGATGAGGAAATATGATTGATGCTTCAAATATACCCAAGGGGTGCATATTTTGGCTAGCACTTCTGAATGTTATACCTTCAATTGGCATTAATTTGTCTTGCCAATTGGTATAAATTTTGTCAAGATAATCTTTTCCAACACAAGTGCAAAAAGCACCTGAGTCAAGATGTATCTTGGCTTCTGTGTTGTTTATAACAATATTAGTGATACAAGATGACCCAGCTGTATAACCTTTACCTCTGGCAGGTTTGGCTTTTTGCATTTTGGCATCTTGCACATGTATGAGATCCATACATTCATCACTGTACTGTGGTAAGTGAGTATGTACCTCAGTGACCTCAAAAGATACATTAATGTTCTCTATACCAAGTTCTTCTGATACTTCTTCTTCCTCTGAAGGCTCAGAATCACTTTCATGTAAAGATACATCAGTTTCTTTTGTGTCTTCCACTTTTTAAACATTTATCTCATTGAATCTTGCCTTTTTTGGACAAGTGTTTGCCCAATGAGATGTGCTTCCACATTTGAGACATTTCAAACGAGGTCTGTCATGTGGTTTATTTGGTTTTGAAATTGTTTCCCGACTAGTCTTGTTGTCTATTGGCATTTTGGACCAATTTCTTCCAATTTTCGTTCTAGTAGTGATGTCCTCCATAGCATTGATATAATCTTCTGTAGAGCAAGGCTCAATACATCTGCTTCTTATAGCATGCTCAAGGTCACCACCACATTTTCTTAATATCCTTTTATGTACCATTGTTTCACACATATCAAGATGGAGGGCAGTTAACCTGTCCTTTTGTTTAAGAAACCAAGTCATGGGCCTGTCCCCCTCACTATTAAAAATGGCTTCTTCAAAAGAATTTTCCATTCTAAATCTCCAGGAATCATTTGCCCATTTGGAAATAATTTGTTCTTTCTACCAAGGCCAAGAATGTTTACCATGGTCTTGTCTCATTTTATAATACCATTTCTTTGCTGATTTGGTAAATAATGAGTGTAATCTGGCACTTATGTATTCATCTGGTATGTTAAAGTCTTCTTTGAACATATCAATTGTTTTCATAAATTCCATATGATTATATTATCCTTCACCATTGAAGGTTGGCCATTCCTCTAATCTTGGAATGTCCTTAAAATTGCAAGCAGTTTCCACATCATGACTTGAAATTTTATGATGTAAATCATTATTCAAGTTAAGAACATTTCTGTCAAGAATTGGTGTGGATTGCCTTGGAAATTCATTTTTTAGTGATATATTATTAATACTTGATTGAATGTCTTCTTTCAATTCAAGTCTTGCTTTATCACTTTTTTGAAATTGTTCTTGAAAAAGAGCTGCATTGTGACCAGTAGAATTTTCCAAGTTTTGAACTTGTATTTTCAATTCTCTTAACTGTCCAGTTATAAAAGAAATTGAGTTCTCATCTGGCTGATTGAGTAAGGTAACTTTAGACTCAAGCCTTTCACAAATTTGCATCAAAGACACAATATTGTCTTTCTTAACATTTTCAAGGCCAATAATAGTCTTTTGTTGTTCTTTCACTTTTAATATCTGTCAGGGTGAGTCTATGATAAAGGGGTATTGTGAGCCTTAGAGGTAATTTCATATACCCAAAAGACCACAAATATAAAAAATAACATATTAATATAAATAAAATAAATTTATTTATATTATTAAAATAAAAATCAAAATATAAATATAAAATTATATTAAAAAATAAAAAATTAATTATAATTTAAAAATAAAAATACATTAAATTTTGTAAATATAAAATTACATTTATACTTGAAAAATTTAAGTAAAAATGAAATTTTAACAAAATTGTGAAAAAATAAATAAATTTGGAAAAAAGTTAAATAAAATTTATTATAACTTTTTATCCAATAAATAAACATATAAAATTTATTTCACCATTGGATTCCTCATAAAAAATCAGGTGGGGTCACCTCTGAGTGAAATTCTTGTAACTCAACTCTAAATAAGCTTAAATTAAGTTTTTAGTATTTTCAATACAAAAGTTGAAAATCCTCAAAACCTTAATTTAATTCACACCACATGTGGTGTTAACCATCAATTTTTGTGTTAAAATTGAGGTGTTGTGTTTAGTTTAGAAGTTATGAGGAATTGAAGTATTTTCAATTGAATTCAATTGAAATGTCAAAATGTGCGCGTGTATTACATAAGTGAACTTTGATTTACATATGAGGTGTCAATTATTACTGTATTGTACTGTACAATTGAATTGAATTACATATGTAAATTATAAGTATAATACATGATGAGGAATTAAAAGAAAAATAAATTGGAAAGATTAAATTTGGGGGGGAAAAGGAACTCTAGCTCTAAGGGGGAGCTAGACCCCCAAAATCATTGCTGACAGGCGTGGGATGTCAAAATTCACGCAAAAGTTCATCACTTTTGGCCTGGAATTGAGTTACAGGGTCTGTGGACTCAATTGATGATGAGGTTTTGATACCAACTGGGGTAGTTTTAGCTGTTGCCAAGAGGGTAAAACTACCCTTAAGATAAAACAATCATAATAAAAACAGTTTTAACTGGTTTCTACGCCTCTGACACACATTCTGACGTGCTTTGAAGGCTCTAGGCCTGGTATTGCTATAGTAATGGCTGATTTAAGGGTCTAAAATGGCTAAAAATGGCTTAAACCAGCCTTTTTTGGTCTAAACCAGGGTTCAATGATGCCATAATTGGCTTTTCTGTTGTCAGACTGTTTTTCACGACTGACAAGAGTAAATTTTACTTTTGGAGCAAGAGAATTGATGGCTATAAAAGAATGTCTTCTTTGCCCCACTTTTCTCTTCATGTTAGAATCTTTTCCTTTTATTAATTAGTTTAAAACTGTTAAACCAATCAATCAAAGATTCCAACCACCACTTTTTAATCATTTTAATCCTTTTAACCACGTGAAAAAATCATTATAATCATTGTTTGTAACTCTTATAATCATTTTTACCCCTGAACCACCCCAAAAGTGAATTAAAGCATCTTTCATCACTGTAAACTTTGTCACTTTGTTTCCAAATTCACTCTGGTCACTTTTGGGCGTGTTTTCTCTTTAATACTCTTTTTGAAGACTTTGTTCTTTAATTAATTGCTTGCAGTTCTTTGCTCAATTAATTCCAATTGAAATTGCTCTTGAAGAAATTTCTTTTGTAGCCTTAAAATATCTCTTGTAGAGTATTTTTTGGATAAATTTTTATTGTTGGTAAAACAATAAATTTTTATAATATTATTGTTTTATACTAATAAAGTTATAAACAATAAAATTGGCGTGTTTTCTCTTAAAAATAATATTTCATACTATTTTTAATTGATTTTTACCTTATACAAATTTTGAGGACAGGAAAAGTACTTGATTTTTAATCAAAGTTTCATATCCACACCTTACATTTGGGGGCCCAGCCGTGATATTTTACCTGTGACATATTTTTTTTACTCTTTTTAAATCTTTTTTCTTATATTGAAAAATTTAAAAACATATAAAAAATACTTATAATTCAAAAAATCCATAAAAAATAATTTTTTTTCATATTATAAGTGAGGCTTAAATTTTTATTTCTTTTTTTTGAAATATCCTTTTTTTTACTTAATTGGCTTTTTCATTAATTTTAGTGTCTGACAACGTGGTAAGACAAGAAAACATTGAAACATCCTCAACAGTAACAAGCATTATCCCTGCCAGTACTGTCAATTCTGATCATAATAGCACTGTTATTGTGACTCAAAATAACCAGCCTGAACCAATATCTTCTGAATTAATTAACTTGGACATAAGTAATACCCTTCAGAAAGCTAAAAATTTGGCCAATAGTAAGTTTTTTGACGTAAAAATACTATTTTAAGCCTTTTTAACCATAATTATGCCTTCAACCAGATCAGGAGCCAGCTACAACCCCTCAAGCAGCTCCCAAAAAGGTAATAGACGTGATTATGGCAGAGGCCAACCAGGTACAGAAGGAAAAGGGTCAGTTGATGACTTCCAAACAACTAAAATGGGTCATTCTGAAGCTGATAATACCATTTTACCTTCAAAAAGAGCTGACACCGCCACAAGAAGCCTCAGTGGACATATACAAAGCCAGCCACAAAGCTTACAACAATGCACTGCAGTACAAGGAGTACCAGATCCTGGCAGATCTGTGGAAAAACTGCATGAATTCTTACCTGACAGTAAGGAAATTCTTGGGCCATCCCAACACTTGCAAATTGCTCAATGGATGGCATCCATTGATGGAGAAGAAAAACATGATGCTTTTGACACTAGAATGGAGGAAAAACAACCCTCCACCACCCAAACCAGTGCCAAAAACAGCCCCAGTGGCCAGCAGCAGCAATTCCAACGTGAAAAAGCAGCCACAAACTCCAAACAAGGGCAAAGGGAAGGCACCAGCCCCAAACCCTTACAGCCAGGGCTACAGAATCCCAAAGATTCAGCAGGATGCCATGGAAAATGTATTTCAGATGGCCAGAACCATGATGGAATTACAGAAGAAGGAGAAGCCAGATTAAGGTTCCAGAAATGATTTCTGACATATTTGATTCCATCCCAGAGTTGTATAATGCTATAAATGACGTGAAAAAACATCTTTCTGATAAAAATGACACCATTTGTAACAACATTAAAACAAACAACCTAAGTCTGTGCCAAATTAATGAAACACTTATGTGTTTTGAAAAAGTTTTAAGAGCAATTAAAAATTCTAATAATGACAATTCTTCTAACATTAAAATAAATGAACAATCTGCCATTATTAAAGAATTAACAGATAAATATTCTAAATTCAATATTGATGACATGATTGAAACAAGAATTAAACAAGCCATAAATATTATCAAAACAGATAACAAGAAAGTCCTTTATGACATTTCAAATTCATTTACTGAAGTAAAGACATATACCATTGCCTTGAAAAAGTGTTTTGATGCTTCACAAGAAGAAGTATCAAAATTATCAATGAAATTGAATCAAGTCACTGCTGATAATACAAGACAGACAGAGTTATGGGAAGAACTGACACATAAGGAAGACATGTATAAAATTGAAGTAATAAATTTAATACAAAACTTCCAACATGAATACAGAAATTCCCAAAGGTGTAGCAACAGTAAAATGAATGACATTGAACAAATACTGAACACCTTACCAAGAATGTCTACACCTCTAAATCAAAATGAGGGCACAAGAATTCCAAATCCACAAGTATTGGATCCTGATAATTCACAATTAAAAAATGAATTATCCACTTCTTTTCATAACTTGGAACCATCAATGGGCCAAGCACTCTTTAAAGAAGTTCCAAAACTTAAAGAATGGCCTCACTTCAGTGGTGAAGGAGAGTATGACCATATGGAATTCATTAGAGGTATTGACATGATCAAAGAAGATTTTGAATTACCAGACAGATTGGTAACAGCCAGGTTTAACACCTTGTTTACCAGATCAGCTCACAGATGGTACATCAAAATAAGACAAGCACATGGACACCAGAGTTGGACTTGGTGGAAAACCCAAATCATCAACAAATGGGCAAATGATGCTTGGAGGTTTAAAGTTGAAACAGCCTTTGAATCTGCCAAATTTAATGCTGATAAAGACAGAGCTTTACCATGGTTTTGCCAACAAAAGGACAGATTAACAGCATTATATCCTGACATGTCAGAGTTTATGATCCATAGAAAAATTCTGAGACAATGTGGAGGTGACTTAGAGCATGCTGTCAAAAGCAGGACTACTGAACAATCTTCAGCAGAAGATATTATCAATATACTAGAAGAAGTAACCACCAGAACCAAAATTGGTTCTAGTAGGGTGAATCTCAAAACAAGGTTTAATACACCTTGGAAAGATTCTGTGGACAAAAACCCCAAAGAAAATTCTGGTAATATTAAATATAAATCTGCAGATACAGTCAGAAAATGCCATATTTGCCAAAGCACCACCCATTTAGCCAATACATGTCCAAAGAGGGGGAAAATCAATGAAATTGACATTGAAAAGGAACCAGATGTTGAAAAAGAAGACATAATTGAAGACAATTCAGATGATAAGTCATCCATATTTTCTGAATCTTCAAAAGATATAGAAAATATCAATGCCACTTTTGACATCATGGAATCTTATTCCCACTTACCACAATTGAGCAATGGTCAAGTTGATTTATCAAAAGTTCAAGATGCACAACTTATGAAGACAAAACCAAACAGAGGAAAAGGTTATACAGCTGGTAACTCCTGTATAACAGAAGTGGTAATTGACAACAAGCCCACCAAACTTTTGCTTGACCCAGGAGCCTTCTGCTCTTGTGTTGGAAAATCCTTTCTTAAGACCTGTGTGCCAAATTTTGAAGACCAATTGTTACCAATTGATGGTATAAAATTCAACAGTGCAAGTAACCCAATGAAAGCATTGGGGATCTTTGAGACCAATGTCATATTCCCACACATAAATAGGAATTTAAGGATCACAGTTGAATTTGTTGTTATGGAAAATTGCTCTAGTACCCATTTTATATTGGGAAATGACTGTTTGATCATGTATGGGATAGATTTACATAATAACAAAGACAGATACTTTACAATTGGGGACAATAAGCGCCAGAAATTTGCCTTTTTACCATTTAAAAGACAAATTACAGTAAACAAAGTATCACCAGTCAACTTAGAGTTAGAAAAATTCAAGTCTGAACAGTTAAATGAGGCTGAGATAAGCCTTCATCTGACTGATAAACAAGAAAATGAACTTTCTTCCCTTTTGTATGACCACAAAGGAGCATTTGCTACAGACAAAGAACCTCTGGGAGCAATTATTGGTCATGAAGTTGACATCATTCTTAACATTGAGAGACCTTATCCACCACTCTTAAGAAGACCTGCTTATCCAGAAAGTCCAAAATCAAGAGAAGCTCTAGAAATTCATATCAAAGAACTTCTAGACCTTGGTGTAATAAGAAAAGTAGGCCACAATGAGGAAGTAGAAATAACTACACCAGTCATAGTGGCGTGGCATAATGGAAAATCCAGAATGGTTGGGGACTTTAGAGCTCTGAACACTTACACTGTTCCAGACAGATACCCAATACCAAAAATCCAAATTGCCCTTACTCAAATATCTCAAGCAGTGTATATAACCACTATGGATGCCCTTAAAGGATTCCATCAAAATGTGGTAACACCAAGAGCAAGAAAATACTTGAGAATTATTGTTCATTGTGGAGTGTATGAATACTTAAGGATGCCCTTTGGTATCAAAAATGCACCTTCACACTTCCAAAGAATGATGAATGAAATCTTCCCTGAAGAACTCTCAGAGGGATGGTTAATCATTTACATTGATGACATTATTATCTGTTCAAAGACTTGGGAGGAGCACATGTACAGATTATCAAGAGTTTTGACAAAAATCCAATCAGTAAACATGAAAATCTCCTTGAAGAAATGTCATTTTGGATTTAAAGAACTTAAGGCACTAGGACATGTTGTATCTGGTTTGTCCCTTGGAATTGATAAAAACAAAGTTGCAGCAGTATTGTTAAAACCCATGCCTCAGAATAAGATGGAAATTCAGTCATTCTTGAGTTTTGCAGGATATTACAGGCAACACATTAAAGACTTTGCATCCATAGCAAGAACACTTTATAAGTTGTGTGACAAAGACACAGTATTTGAGATGACTGTTGACAGAGTCAAAGCTTTTGAATCTCTAAGAGAAGCATTGACCACTGCTCCACTCTTACTGATGCCAGACTTTAAATTACCTTTCAAACTGTATATTGATGCATCAGGAGATGGACTAGGTGCTGCACTTCACCAAGTTCAGATCATAAATGACAAACCTGTAGAAGGACCAATATGTTTCATATCCAGACAAATCAAACCAACTGAAGCCAGATATGGAGCAAGTCAAATGGAATGTCTATGCCTTGTCTGGGCCTTGGAGAAATTGAACTATTTCTTAGAGGGATGTGTTTTTGAAGTAATAACAGATTGTACAGCTGTGAAATCACTTTTGAACATGAAAACACCTAACAGACACATGCTCAGATGGCAAATAGCCATACAAGAATACAGAGGCAATATGACTATTGTTCATAAGGATGGGAATATTCATAAGAATGCAGATGGACTAAGAAGATGGCCATTACCAAATAACATTGATAATCCTGCTTATGTTCCAGAAGAAGCTTCACCACAAATTCCAATAGAAGGAATAAGTGTTACAGACTTGAACACCACCTTCTTTGAAGAAGTCAGAAATACTTACACTCAAGATAAGAATTGTAGCATCTTATGCCAATTACTTAACAAAGACTGTAAAGACAACTCTCTAATACATGCCTTGGATGAAGTATGGAGAAAATCTTATAATGAAGGAAGATTTCACCTACTGGATGGTATAATTTACCACAGAACCAAGCACACATGTGTCATGACAGTTGTAGACAGGTCATTAATCAATCTTGTACTGAAAGAATGCCATGATAGTCCCTTTTCAGGACATCTTTCTGAAGACAGAACAAGAGTGAAAGTGAAGACCTGCATATGGTGGCCAATGTGGCAAAAAGATGTTGCAGAGTATTGCAAAACCTGTGACAGATGCCAAAAGGCAAATAAATCCACTGGCAAAAGACTTGGAAATATGATGAAAATCCAAGAACCAAAAAGACCTTGGGAAATTGTCCATATGGATTGGGTAACTGGCCTACCACCAGGAGGTGACAGGAGCTATAATGCTTGCCTAGTAATTGTGGACAGATTCAGTAAAACTCCAATCTTTTTACCATGTCACAAAGATGATACAGCCATGGATACAGCTCTTCTGATATGGAATAGAGTAGTGTCATGGACTGGGATATTTACAAATATCATCAGTGATAGAGATCCCAAATTCACTTCAGCACTATGGACAAATATTCACCAATTATTTGGCACTAAACTGTCTTTCTCTACAGCCTACCACCCACAAACTGATGGCCTGGCTGAAAGAATGATCCAAACCTTAGAGGACATGGTGAGAAGATTTTGTGCATATGGCCTTGAATTCAAAGATTGTGATGGATTTACCCATGATTGGTGTACTCTGTTACCAGCACTGGAATTAGCATATAAAACATCAATCCATGCTAGTACCAATCAGACTCCTGCTGTTCTAGAAAAAGGATGGAACCCCAAGTTACCCCAAGACTCCTTGAGGAAAGACTTAATTGAAATACATCCCACAGCTGCTAGCTTCAAAGGAATGCTAGACAAAGCTAGAAAGCATGCAGTAAAGTGCATGGAGGACTCTTTTGCATATGCTAAAGACAAATGGGATAAATCTCATGCAACTCCAAATTTCAACGTAGGGGACCTAGTTCTTGTATCCACCACTAACTTCAATAACATCAAAGGATGTAAAAAGTTGAAAGACTCCTTTGCAGGACCTTTTGTGATTAAGGCCCTCCATGGAGAAAATGCTGTTGAAGTAGAGTTATCTGAAGAACTTAGCAATAAGCACCCTACATTTCCAGTGAGCTTGATAAAGCCATATAAATCTAGTGATGCTGAGAAATTTCCCTTGAGGAATAAGATTCCTCAAGTTATACCTCCTATTGAGACATCTGGTGCTAAGAAAATTACCAAAGTTCTTAAAGAAAGGAAATTAAGAACCAAGAAAATAAGGGAATACCTTGTTAGGTACAGTGACCCAACTTGTGAAGATGAATGGTTAGAAGAAAAAGATATACCAGAAGCTACCAAACTCCTCAGAAGATTCAGACACACTAGAAACTCCAATATTACAAAGTAATATTCTTTTTTAGGGGGAGGGAATGTGAGCCTTAGAGGTAATTTCATATACCCAAAAGACCACAAATATAAAAAATAACATATTAATATAAATAAAATAAATTTATTTATATTATCAAAATAAAAATCAAAATATAAATATAAAATTATATTAAAAAATAAAAAATTAATTATAATTTAAAAATAAAAATACATTAAATTTTGTAAATATAAAATTACATTTATACTTGAAAAATTTAAGTAAAAATGAAATTTTAACAAAATTGTGAAAAAATAAATAAATTTGGAAAAAAGTTAAATAAAATTTATTATAACTTTTTATCCAATAAATAAACATATAAAATTTATTTCACCATTGGATTCCTCATAAAAAATCAGGTGGGGTCACCTCTGAGTGAAATTCTTGTAACTCAACTCTAAATAAGCTTAAATTAAGTTTTTAGTATTTTCAATACAAAAGTTGAAAATCCTCAAAACCTTAATTTAATTCACACCACATGTGGTGTTAACCATCAATTTTTGTGTTAAAATTGAGGTGTTGTGTTTAGTTTAGAAGTTATGAGGAATTGAAGTATTTTCAATTGAATTCAATTGAAATGTCAAAATGTGCGCGTGTATTACATAAGTGAACTTTGATTTACATATGAGGTGTCAATTATTACTGTATTGTACTGTACAATTGAATTGAATTACATATGTAAATTATAAGTATAATACATGATGAGGAATTAAAAGAAAAATAAATTGGAAAGATTAAATTTGGGGGGGGAAAGGAACTCTAGCTCTAAGGGGGAGCTAGACCCCCAAAATCCTTGCTGACAGGCGTGGGATGTCAAAATTCACGCAAAAGTTCATCACTTTTGGCCTGGAATTGAGTTACAGGGTCTGTGGACTCAATTGATGATGAGGTTTTGATACCAACTGGGGTAGTTTTAGCTGTTGCCAAGAGGGTAAAACTACCCTTAAGATAAAACAATCATAATAAAAACAGTTTTAACTGGTTTCTACGCCTCTGACACACATTCTGACGTGTTTTGAAGGCTCTAGGCCTGGTATTGCTATAGTAATGGCTGATTTAAGGGTCTAAAATGGCTAAAAATGGCTTAAACCAGCCTTTTTTGGTCTAAACCAGGGTTCAATGATGCCATAATTGGCTTTTCTGTTGTCAGACTGTTTTTCACGACTGACAAGAGTAAATTTTACTTTTGGAGCAAGAGAATTGATGGCTATAAAAGAATGTCTTCTTTGCCCCACTTTTCTCTTCATGTTAGAATCTTTTCCTTTTATTAATTAGTTTAAAACTGTTAAACCAATCAATCAAAGATTCCAACCACCACTTTTTAATCATTTTAATCCTTTTAACCACGTGAAAAAATCATTATAATCATTGTTTGTAACTCTTATAATCATTTTTACCCCTGAACCACCCCAAAAGTGAATTAAAGCATCTTTCATCACTGTAAACTTTGTCACTTTGTTTCCAAATTCACTCTGGTCACTTTTGGGCGTGTTTTCTCTTTAATACTCTTTTTAAAGACTTTGTTCTTTAATTAATTGCTTGCAGTTCTTTTCTCAATTAATTCCAATTGAAATTGCTCTTGAAGAAATTTCTTTTGTAGCCTTAAAATATCTCTTGTAGAGTATTTTTTGGATAAATTTTTATTGTTGGTAAAACAATAAATTTTTATAATATTATTGTTTTATACTAATAAAGTTATAAACAATAAAATTGGCGTGTTTTCTCTTAAAAATAATATTTCATACTATTTTTAATTGATTTTTACCTTATACAAATTTTGAGGACAGGAAAAGTACTTGATTTTTAATCAAAGTTTCATATCCACACCTTACAGGTATATAAGTATTTACAAGCTTTAACTATGACTGTGACACGGTAAAAATAGTTTTAAAAGATGGTAAAGCTGATAATAAATGATTAAATTAAGATATTAAGGGGTTTAGTATAGAGATATAGTGGTGGTGAGCGCTGTTGAAAGCCCTGGGTGCAGCTTTTACCTGTTGGGTTACAATAATAAAGGCTACAATACTTAAATTTAAAGTATACCTGATTATTTTTCAAGAGTATACCTGTTTTTGGACAGTTGTACTATGTAGGAATTCAAGAGCAGGATGAGGAGACAATTCTGGCTGTGAAAAGCCTCCTTTTTATCCTGAAATGGGGTGGAAAGGGTGCTAGACCTTTCCACGTAGAGGAAGTGAAGATTTTTCACTCTGTAGGACTGACTTTTGGTTTTCAAACAGCCTGTTTAGCCTGTATTGGGCTCAGATGTGGTTTTGAAACCACATCTGGGCTGTTTTCACCAATACAGGGTGAAAAGTTTCATCTGGGGACCTCACAGCCTGATTCTGACGTGTATGACGTGTAGAATGCTGTACAGAAACTGTATGGGACCCCAGTATTGAATGACATATGAGGTATTGACGTAAAAACATGCTTCTTTGTCTATTTGACACCTCATATTCATGATTATGGGATATTATCCCATGGTAAGGCTGTATATGACAGCAGGTGGGATTTTGACCTTAAAACAGCCATAGCTTTGTCAATTCTTGAGATATCAACCTCAAAATTGGTTCAGTGTGTAGCCCTGTATGTGCTCTACACAATGGTACCTCATTTGATATGGGTATCATTCAATATGGCAAAGTAATCCCATGTACAAGACTTTTTTACATTTGCGTGTTTTAGGCAAAAAGCTGTATTGAGCTTGTTTGCCACATACCTTCTGCAGTAGTTGAGATATGGGGAAGTGGATGACACCATCAGATAGCCCTGATTGCGAGCTTTTCAAAATGACCCCACGTCAGGTATCCCACACTAAAACTGTAGAAGTTAGATGAGAGGTGAATGTTTTGTTCACCCTTATTTGGCCTGAAATTGACCATAACTCCAGTAATATTGGTGCTAGCTCAGTTTGGCTGGTACCATTGGATAGCCCTGGCTTAGAGCTTTATTTTGAATACCCATTTGATGGGGTTAAGCCTCTCCTTCTAGATTTTAGATGAGAGGTGAAAATTAAGGTTTATGCTCAGCAATAACTTTGTTATTTCTTTTCCTATGGTGATGGGACTTATATTTTCAGAAAGGGGTGAGTTTCCTCTATTGTTTGATACCTTTTGAGCTAATTTGGCTCAGATCCATGTTTTGGTGGTATCTTGGCTATACCATTGGTTTATGGTATTTTGGCTGTCATGCTTGTGCTCTGGTTTTGAGTCACAGGCTGACATACCCTCCCTCTAAAAAAAGGCTCATCATTGATGAGACTGTTCAGTCCTCCTAGAGGCCCTGAATCTCCTTAGATGAAGGTTCCCATCTGGTATGGCATCCTCTTCCAACCATTTGTCTTTATCTGCTGTCTGGTTCTTGAATCTGACTAGGTATTGTCTTTGATCCTTCCCATTGAGTCTGATCTTCCTGGCCCTTATGATCTTACTCACAGGTCCAGGGGAGTCCTCCACTTCCACTATCTCTTGTGGTGTGGGGTTCTTTCTCCTGGAGGGGAATTTATCCTCCTCTGTCTGGAAGTATTGTTTGACCAAACTCACTGGAAAGACTGGATGTTTCCTTGAAAACTCCTCAGTGAGTTTGACTTCCACTGCATTTTTACCTATTAACTTAATGATAGTCAAAGGTCCTACAAATGAGTACCTCATCTTTTTAGGTCCTTTGAGATTGTTGAAGTTCAGTGTAGACACTAACACATGGTCCCCTTCCTTGATGTCAGGTTCAATATGTGATTTGTCCCACCTCTGCTTATTGTATTCTTTTGCCTCAGCTATGCATTTGGCAGCTGTGTCGCAGGCCCTCTTCCACATATCATGAAAGTCTTTGGCTGTGGGGTGGATAGTCAGGACATTTTTCTTCAAGTGATCCACAGGCAACAGGGGGTTCCACCCTTTCTCCACCAGTGCAGGTGTTTTACCTGTGGTGGAGTTCTGGCTTGTATTATAAGCCAGTTGGACTGCTGGTAAGAGGGTAACCCAATCATGGGTGTATCCCTCATGGTCCTTGTATTCCATGCCATAGGCACAGAATCTTCTGAGGATGTCCTCCATTGTTTGGATCATCCTTTCAGCTAGGCCATCTGTTTGTGGATGGTAAGCTGTGGAAAAAGAAATTTCGGTACCAAGTATGTCATATAAGTTAGTCCAAAATTCAGATGTGAATTTTGGGTCCCTATTACTAATGATGATCTTAGGGACTCCACAGGTAGATATGATGTTATTCCAAAACAACAGAGAAGTATCCATGGCTGTGTCTTCTTTATGGCATGGTAGACACCTTATGCTCTTGCTGAACCTATCAACTATGATCAAACAGGAATTATAGTTTTCTTTGCCTCCTGGGACAAGTCCTGTAACCCAGTCCATGTTGATGGTTTCCCATGGGTGCTTGGGTTCTTCTATGTGTTGAAGTAACCCATACTTCTTCCCATGTTTACTATTTGCCTTTTGGCATCTTTCACAAGTGTTGATGTATTCACTCAACTCTTGTTCCCACTTGGGCCACCAAGCTGTGCTTGTTACCCTCTCTTTGGTCCTGTCTTCACTCATGTGTCCCATATAGGGGCAGTCATCGCATTCTTGTAGGATCAATGAGATGTGGTCTCTGTCTACCACTGTGAGTTCACTTGTGTGCTTTTCTCTGTGGTAGAGCAGGCCATCTATAAGAAACAACTTATTATCCTTATAGGCCCTCAACCAGGGTTCTTCCAGCTGGGTTTCCAGTTCTGGACTCCTGTACTTTGGTTGAAGGAGCTGGAGTAGTATGCTACACTGTTTGTGTTTGGCATAAGACTTCTGTACTTCACTGAAGAATTCATTGTGCAGTTCTGAGGAACTTATTCCCAGTATGGGAGTTTCTGTCCCTTCTGCGTCAGTGTTTCCACTGTCAAGGGTATCACTTTCTGGTGCCCATTCAGATAATCTGAAGTTTTTCCTCCTATCTATTTCCATGAAATGGATAGGGATTTTTGCTGCAACTTCTGGGTCATAAGCTGGATTGCTTTTGATATTGTCCAATGGGCATCTGCTGAGGCCATCTGCATTCGTATGTGTCACAGGGGCTATTGGACCAAAAAACAAGACTGGCCTGGCACTCAGCAATCAGGGAACTCACTTGGAAGACTCCAAAAGAATAAAGAATAAAAATAATAAGAATGAATTCCTCTAAAAGATATGCAGGTACAAGATGAGATGCAAAAGAGGAAAGGGAAGCCAAATGGCCAAAGAGCCAACCAAGTAAGTCCTTAATCAATGTTTCAACCTTCCAAAAATGAATAATGGAATTAGTAAGGATATGACCACCAAATACCCATTGACAGGCAAAGAAAGAGAAAGAGAAAAGTGCTAAATGACTGACTTAATAATATCAGTATTTGCTTAACTAAAATGAAAAGAAAATAAAGATAAAATAAAATCAAAGTCCATTAATTAACTGGGGAAAAACCCCCCAGGGTGGAAAGGGTAGCCAGTATATGTGAAAAGCTGGGAGCTTGAGTTCTTCAGGCTGAAAGCTGATCTGTATTGATCCTTGAGGCTGTATTGATTGTTTTGGGAATTGATACAGCTGGATAATATTGAAATTGAATTGGGTTGAATGAACTTCCCATGCTTGAAAGTGAAATACAGTTCTTGATGGATCCAGACTGTATTGAAATGAATGTGGTTGCCAAGATGGATTGAGTGGAGCTTTGACACTTGACAACTTCTTTTGGCACTGCCTCTTGAATACACTTTGAGAATGAATTGACAGTATTCCCTTGGAAGGAATACTTGGAGTGAGAATAACCAATGACTGCTTGATGGTGTCATTGGTCTTTGACGCTGAAACACTTGCTCTTGAGCCTTGATGATTCCTCTGAATGATTGGGTGCCTTGATGACGTGATGAGATGTTGGAATGTTGAAATGACCATTTGATATTGCCACCATGAATTGCCATTGAAAAATGATGCACAATGATATATAACATCATTTATGGCATATTGGTTGATTGGCAAGAAGATTACGTCCAAAGGTCTTGAGATGGAAACGCAGAGGGGAAAAGGATGGATGTGATGGCTTCAGAGCTTGGAAAGGTGTTTCTGGGCCCTTTGGGGTTTTTGGCCACTTTTGGGTTCTGAGCCAAAACCTGGCGCAAAAGGCGGGAAAGTGTCTTTTGGACACTTTGCGTCAAAGTGCGCAAAAATGCGCAAAAGTGCGCAAAATGCGCAAAAATGCGCAAATGCGCATTATGAGCCCAAATGGCCAAAAACAGCCATTTGGGCCATTTCCCTTGGTTTTGAGGGAAATGACCAGAAATACCCATTTGGGCATAAATTGCCGCTATGGGTTCTTGATTGAGGTGAAGGGCCATGAAGGCCCCAAAACACAAATGACCATAAATGGTCCATAAGATGATGACGTGGCCATATTGGCCACTGGTGATGGATATGGCCAATTGGCCATAAAAGAACTGTGGCTTGATATGCCATATGGGGATCCAAGGAGGTGAATTGCCATGGTTGTGACAGTATGGCTTTTACCTTCCTTGTATATGATGGTCATGTTCCCTCTATACTCCTGGATGGCTATTTGCCATCTCAGCATATGTCTATTTGTAGTCTTCATGTTTAGTAAAGACTTCAAGGCTGTGCAGTCTGTGTAGACTTCAAATACTGCACCCTCCAAATAATAATGGAGTTTCTCTATAGCCCAGACTAGACATAGACATTCAGTCTGGGTGGCCCCATACCTGGCTTCTGAATCTTTCAGTTGCCTATAGATGTAACATATTACACCCTCTCTTGGTTCACCATCCACAATTTGTCTTTGGTGAAGAGCTGCTCCTAAGCCTTGGCTGCATGCTGCATCTATATATAACTTCAATGGTAGTTCAAAGTCAGGTAAGATGAGCACTGGTGCATTGGTGAGTTCATATTTTATTCTCTAATATTCATCCCTCCTTTCTTTGGTTATTTCAAAAACTACATCTTTTGAACATAACTTGTATAAACGACTGGTTATGTGGGCAAAATCTTTGATGTGGTTTCTATAGTAGTGTCACAGGGGCTCTTGGACAGAAATACAAGAGTGGCCTGGAACTCAGCAATCAGGGAACTCACTTGGAAGACTCCAAAGAATAAAGAATAAAAATAATAAGAATGAATTCCTCTAAAGATATGCAGGTACAAGATGAGATGCAAAAGAGGAAGGGGAAGCCAAATGGCCAAAGAGCCAACCAAGTAAGTCCTTAATCACTGTTTCAACTTGCCAAAAATGAATAATGGAATTAGTAAGGATATGACCACCAAATATCCATTGACAGGCCAAGAAAGAGGAAAGAGAAAGGTGCTAAATGACTGACTTAATAATATCAGTATTTGCTTAACTAAAGTGAAAAGAAAATAGAGATAAAATAAAATCAAAATATATTAATTAACTGGGGAAAACCCCCCAGGGTGGAAAGGGTAGCCGGTATATGTGAAAAGTTGGGAGCTTGAGTTCTTCAGGCTGAAAACTGATCTGTATTGATCCTTGAGGCTGTATTGATTGTTTTGGGAATTGATACAGCTGGCTAATATTGAAATTGAAGTGGGTTGAATGAATTTCCCATGATTGAAAATGAAATACAGGTCTTGATGGATCCAGACTGTATTGAAATGAATATGGTCGCCAAGATGGATTGAGTGGAGCTTTGACACTTGACAACTTCTTGTTGGCACTGCCTCTTGAATACACTTGAGAATGAATTGACAATATTCCCTTGGAAGGAATACTTGGAGTGAGAATAACCAATGACTGCTTGATGGCGTCATTGGTCTTTGACGCTGAAACACTTTCTCTTGAGCCTTGATGATTCCTCTGAATGATTGGGTGCCTTGATGACGTGATGAGATGTTGGAATGTTGAAATGAACATTTGATATTGCCACCATTGAATTGCTGTTGAAAAATGATGCACAATGATATATAACATCATTTATGGCATATTGGTTGATTGGCAAGAAGATTACGTCCAAAGGTCTTGAGATGGAAAGGCAGAGGGAAAAGGATGTATGTAATGGCTTCAGAGCTTGGAATGGTGTTTCTGGGCCTTTTGGGGGTTTTGGCCATTTTTGGGTTCTGAGCCAAAAACTGGCCCAAAAGGCGGGAAAGTGTCTTTTGGACACTTTGCGTCAAAGTGCGCAAAAATGCGCAAAATGCGCAAAAGTGCGCAAATGCGCAAAGTGCGCAAAAGTGCGCAAAATGCGCAAAAAGTGCGCAAATGCGCAAAAAGTGCGCAAATGCGCAAAAGTGCGCAAAATGCGCAAAAATGCGCAAAATGCGCAAATGCTCATTATGAGCCCAAATGGCCAAAAACAGCCATTTGGGCCATTTCCCCTGGTTTTGAGGGAAATGACCAGAAATACCCATTTGGGCATAAATTGCCGCTATGGGTGCTGGATTGAGGTGAAGGGCCATGAAGGCCCCAAAACACAAATGGCCATAAATGGTCCATAAGATAATGCGTGGCCATATTGGCCACTGGTGATGGATATGGCCAATTGGCCATAAAAGGACTGTGGCTTGATATGCCATATGGGGATCCAAGGAGGTGAATTGCCATGGTTGTGACAAGTAGCTAGCAAACCCAACAAAAGATTGCATCTCTTTGATGTTCTTTGGTACTGGCTGTTGCAGTACTGTTGCTACTTTGTTCTGGTCAATTGACAGACTAAGACCTGAGACTTTATGTCCTAGAGCTAGTAGCTCTTGTTGGCCAAAATTGCACTTTTTAAGTGAAATTTTTCAGATTTATGGGTGTGCATTTACTTAGCACTCTGTCTATGTATTGCACATGGTCTTCCCATGTCTCTGAGTATATAATGATGTCATCAATATATACTACCATCCAGCCTTCCAATATTTCATCTTGAAATATTGTGTCCATCATCCTTTGGAAGTGGGATGGTGCATTTTTGATGCCAAGTGGCATTCTGGTGTACTCATATATGCCCATATGGCATATTATCCTGAGTAATTTCATGGAGTTTGGTTTAACTCCATTTTGGTGGAAGCCTTTCATACAATCCATTTTGGTTATGTATTTGGCTTTAGCCAGTTTATCTAAGGCATGAGGTATCCTAGGTATGGGGTACCTATCTGCTTTTGTGTAGTTATTCAGAGCTCTGAAATCTCCACACAGTCTAGACTTGCCATCATGCCAGGTGATTAGGACAGGGGTGGTGATTTCCACTATTTCATTATGTCCAATCTTCCTGATGACATCCATATCCAGGAGTTCATTGATATGTTTCTCAATTTCTTTCCTGGTTTCCAGGCTTGCTGGATAAGGAGGTCTCCTCAGCATGGGTGGATAAGGCCTTTCCACATCCAGATATAGTTCTATATCATGGCCTTTGATCTTGCCTAATGGTTCTTCACCAATGGCAAATGCTGGTCTGTTCTTTCTCAGCATCTTCAGTAAACTTAGTTTTTGTTTACTGGTGAGGGTAGTGCTAAACTGTCCCTCTCTGAATTCCTTCAAAAGTTCTTCTAGTGGATCTTGAGAAGATATCTGGTATATGTCAAGTGAAAATTTCTTTTCCTTGTTAGTACCAATGGTGATGTGCCTATTTTTACTGTTGTAAATGTCTATGCCATACATCCTCTGGTAATCTGTTCCCAGTAAAAACCCTTGGATGTGGGCATCATTGAGCACTACAAACTCTGGGTTGAGTCTGATATTACCCTTCCTGTGGGGTATAATTATCTCTTTGATAATTGTCCCAATGGAAGTCATCTTCCCTGATGCACTTTTAAAGTTCTTTGCCTTAGTGGGCAAGAGCTGTTTTTCCCAGTTTGGGAAGTGGGTATCCAGATGGTTTCTGGACACTATGGAGCAGTGTGCTCCACTATCAATGATCAGTGGATGCTGAGCATTGTCAATACAAACAGTCATTTTTGTGGCTGTTCCATGTATATATTCCATTCCTTTGGTTGATGTAACCAGGAATTTTTGTGCATCTTGTGTGTGTTTGCACAAGTTTTTATTAGCAGTGTCCTGTGGCATGCCTGCTTTGAACTGTATGTCCTGAATTTCTAGTGGGTTTTCCTCTTTGTATTCCACTAAAAACTCCTCTCTTGGGTCTTGGCCATCATCAGATGGTTCTCTGATGGCATCAACCATAGAGTCTGATTCAGAATCCTCTGTTGGATGTTCTTCCTCAGGGACTTTCTCTATGGCATACACTTTCTTCTTTGCCTTTGGACAGTTGTTGGCATAGTGGTCTGTTGAACCACAATTGTGACAAGAATTCCTCTTCCTTTCCACTTCCGACACTCTTTCTTTGGGTTTGTCTTTAAACTCTACCCTGAAAGGTTGTTTCTCTTTGAAACTACTGTTCTTATATGGGGTGAATTTCCCTATATTAGTCCTTTTCCTTATGTCTTGTAAGGTGTTGAAAATGTCATCTACAGTGAAATTCTGGTTGCATCTGCATTTTACTGCATGCTCTGGCTCTCCTGGCAATTGTGTCAGGAGTTTGTGATTTCTCATTTGGATGTTCATCTGAGGATCAATTGCTTTAAGTCTGTGAGCCTTGAGGTATATTTTACATACCCAAATAGGCCACAATTATCTTAAAAAGAGTTTTTGAATTATGCACAACTCATAAGTCATGCATATATCCAAAATTCATCATTTTCAATTTCAGAAAAGATGAATAACTTTTTATTGAGTAAGTAAATCCATGGATTTAAGACCAGATTTGGATTTTACACAAAAATTCACCTAGGGTAGCTCCATAGAGTGAATAAGCTCAATTTAAGTATTTGAGGTGGTAAAATGGAAAATACTTCAATACCACATCATTAATACCACATAAAAGATCCGTGAAAATTTTTGTTTTTCTTGATTTTTAGCCAAAATAATGGGAAAGTGAGAAATCCCATGTTACATATACACTAAGAATAGTGTTATGCATGTTTTGAGCACTTAATATCATGGTATTCTTACATGGACTTTTGGTACACCCATAGTGGATATCTCACTTTAAGCTTAAATTACTATTTTGACGTAAAAAATAGGCAAGGGGGACAAAAGACATCAAAGAGAGCCAGGGTACCCAACTTCTGAGGCCTCAGAGGCGTGGATAGCTCCAGAGCATGGATCCATGGCTCATCTTGGCCCAATTGGTAAACTAAAACTCTTTGGGAACTTGGTTACCAAGTTACAACTACTGTAAAACATCAGAAAATAGCAAATAACCTGCTATTTTGACGTGCCAAGGAGGTAATGAGCTACTTACACTCCTGTAACCATGTCAATTACTAATGACTTTCCATGGATAAACCCCAAAAGAGTAATTAAAACCCTTTTGGGACCCATATTCATTGATTTACCTCATAGCAACCAGCAAAACACTGCTATTTGCAATTCTACGTAGAAATGAGGTAAAACCTTCAAAAATTCATTAAAAATACAATTCTTAATGAATCTTTCTGAAACTTTCAGGACTAAAGGAGAACTGTATTATCTATGGTACAACCAAAAGGAATTACAGTTTTACTAGTAAAATTAAAAGTTTTACTTACAGTCCATTTTTGGATATTCTACGTGAAACACTGAATCTTCAAAAATTCACAGTAATTACAACCTGTGATGAAATTGGCAATAACATTGATAACTTTGAGAAATCAATGATTATTTTAGAATAAAAGAAGATTTACAAGTGTTACTCCTTTTATTCTTAACCATATTGGGGTTGGTAGTCACGTAAAAGCATCAATTAAGTAATTATGATAATCTTACATGACAACAGATGATGCAATCAATAATCCAAAAAGGTTTATTGTTTTCTCACTCACTGGTTTTTCAGTTTGCTCCATGGCACGCCTCTGTGAGCTGTTATTGACTTAAAAGAAGCCTCTTCTTGCTGTTTTTTCCGTATCATCATCTTATAAATTTATTAAACCATTATTACCAACAAGTAAGTATTAGTTCAAGCTATTCTTAAGTGTTTTAAATCTTTCAGAATCAATCAGAAAGACGTGAAATCATAGAATCCAACTATATATTGTTGAAATACTGTTATAAATCATCTTGATCCCTTAAATCCACAATTCTACGTCAAATTTCTCTACTCTTATCTTTCAATAAGTTCTTTGGAGTATTAGTGAGTCATTTATCTTTAATTCTTAAAGTTTTTCTCTAGTAATAGTTTTCTTCTAGAATTATCTTTATAATTATTCTTGTAAAAGATAATTATATATTAAAATAATTTTATTATTTTAATAAAAGAAGTTTTTTATTATTAAATTCTTCTTGTAATTGATTCTTGTAGACAATTACTGCTCACTGTTATAATCACTAGTAGTGTATAACACGTGAAAGAAATAATTTTATAATTATTTAATTTTGGTTATAATAATTTTTATTATTATATTTCATAAGAACAGACATAGTACTGTTGATTAATAGTAATATTATCATCAGTTTCATAGTCACATCTTACATTTGGGGGCCTGGCCGTGTTTTTTGAACCTTGTACCCTTAATTAATATATTTTTAAGCTCTAAAATATATTAATTTAATTAATTTTTTTCTTTCAATTTGGAGTTAAAATATTTTTATTTTTGAAATTGTTTTAAAATCTTTTTCATTGAGGAATTTGGTTTAATTTTATATTGTTTTTACACGTGGCTTTTTCACATCCAAAAACTTATAAAATTATTCTTTGAGTTACTCTGAATTAATTTTCATTCAAAATCTTAAATTTTAATTTTTTTTCTTTAAAAAGAATAATTTTTTTAATATTAAAAAATATAAAACTTATAAAAAATCTTTAAAAAATATTTTAAAAAGTATAAAAAATAATTTTTTTCTCTTTTATAATTTCTTTTAGTGTCTTTAATCAAATACTGTGCAGCTGGCAACAGACTCAGTAAAAGATATATCACTAGTCCAGAATCTTCAGAAGCAGAATCTGAAGACAGTATTGAGGTGCAGATTGCTAAAAGAGGCACCTTATTCAACTCAGAAAAAGCTAAATTACCACCAAAAGGTGTGTATTTTATCTTATATTTTCACCTTTTATCTTTAAATTGACGTGAAAATGGTGCATACCAGAAATGGAAGCAACTATTCAGTCCAACCAGATGGATGTGGACAAGGAAGAGGCAAGACCAAATCCAGAAGTGCCAAATCTTCCACAAGAAAGGCACATCTGGAGGATGCCAGAGTTGCCCCCCATTCCCCAAGGTCTGTACCAACAGATTTTGACGTGAATTCTGAGCCTGAACTAATTTATGATAATATTTCCAGGGCTGAACCATTTTCAAGTGGCAGCAATAGAAATATATCAGAGCCAGTACAAAAATTGGTTCAGAGCAGCCAAAGAAGAGGAGTGGGAAATCTGCCCAAGCCTTTGGCAGGGGGCCATGAACTCCTACTTACACATCAAGAGCTTTCTGGGTCAGGAGAAGACCATAGAACTCTTAGGAGGTTGGAGCCCCCTGTCTTGCAAAGACAAGGTCAAAAAGATAAAGAATTGGTTGAAGAACCAGAGTCTTTTATCCATAGACCAGAAGAAAGAATTGGAAATGACTCCAACTTTGGAGACAGAGGCACCAGTGGCATCTACCAGCTTCAAACCAGCTCCAGAAGCATCCAAGGACAAGCCCAAAGGACCTCAAAAGAAACAGAGAGGTCCCAAGAACCATCAAGGCAAGCGCAAAGGCAAAGCCAATTGGCACAGACCTTACCCACAAGGGTACAGGATCCCCAGATTGGAGCCTTCAGCCGTGGACAGTGTCTTCAATATGGCCAGAACTCTTATGGAATTCACAGCCAAAGAGCAGGAAAGGATGAACAGGACTTTTCCACGCAAATAAATGATGTACATAGAAGTATTAGTGTAGAAATTGGCAAACTTGAGTCAAAGTTGAAGCAAATTACATTAGACATCAATGATTTAAAGAAAAATGACAAGCAACATTCTGATTGGCATAAATTGACAACTGTCACCCTTGAGTCAATTAGCAATGCTTGTGAAAGAATTGAGAACCAATGTCAAAATAATGACACAGAGGATCTTTCCATCTTTAAAGTAAATGATAGACTTAAAACTCTTGAAGACCATGTCTTACAAATAGTTAAGAACACCAATCAATTTGCTATACATTTAGCAAAAAGTGACAGTGAAAGGCAGAAATTGAAGAATGAAATAATTGCAAGTGTGGAGCAAATTCATAAGAATCATGAACCACATATGCCAAGACATTCTACACCTTTGACTGAAGAAAAACTTTCTGTCAAAGAAAGTTTGACTCCATTCTTAGGAGAGAATGTTATGTCTGCAAAGGATATTCCCAAATTAGAAGAATGGCCAACATTCTCTGGTGAAGGAGAATACAACCATATTGAATTCATCAGGACTATTGATATGTTGCAAGAAGACTTTAATATACCTGATGAAATCATAGTAGGAAAATTACATTGTTTGTTTACCAAGACTGCAAAGAAATGGTATTACAAGATGAGAATGGATCATGGAAGACATGACTGGTCTTGGTGGAAATCTGAAGTGATTACCAAATGGGCCAATAATTCTTGGAGGTTTAAAATGGAGAATGCTTTTGAAAGTGCCATTTTTAACTCAGAAAAAGACAAACCACTTACTTGGTTCTTCAAACAAAAAGACAGATTATCTGCTTTACACCCGGATATGTCTGACACTATGATTAATATGAAAATATTAAGAAAGTGTGGAGGAGAACTGGAACATGCTATCAAAAGCAGATGTGTGGAACCCTGTTCAACAGAGGACTACATTAATGCTATGGAAGATATCATTACCAGAACAAGAATTGGTAAAACTTGGGTTAGAAACCCAATAGAGTCCAAAATAGTCTCAAAGATTCCTAGAGAGGAAAGAAGACCAGAAAGACCTGTCTTGAAGTGTCATAAATGTGGAAGTACTTCACATTTAGCCAACACTTGCCCTAAGAAGACAAAGATCAATGAAGCTCAAATCATTGAAGACATTCAGTGTACTGAAGAGAAAGAAGAGTCTGATCAAGATTCTGCAGTCTCTGAAGATACACCAGTAGAGGACTATCCCATTGAAAACATTTCAGCTTTCTTTGAGGTCACAGAAGTCCATACCCACTTGCCACAGTACAGTGAGGATTGCTACAACCTGATCAATATCCAAGATGCCAGAATGTGTAAAACAAAACCTGCTAGAGGAAAGGGTTATACTGCTGGAGCATCCTGTATCACATCAGTTCTAATGGGTGATATTGAAGCCAAAGTAAATCTGGATACAGGGGCATTTTGCACTTGTGTTGGCAAGGATTATCTCCAAATTATACTTCCTGAATGGAAAAACCATCTATTACCAATAGAAGGTGTACAGTTCAGTAGTGCCAGTAACAATATGTACCCCTTGGGCATATTGGATACTAATATTGTATTCCCACATCCAGCAGGAAGTGTAAGAATGAAAACTGAGATTTTAGTAATGGATAATTGTACATCTCAGCATATCATTCTTGGAAATGATTACTTGAATATTTATGGTATTGATATAAATAACCATAAAGACAGATATTTCACAATTGGAGATAACAAAAGGCAAAAATTTGCTTTCTCCAATATGCCAAAACAGATATCTGTAGTATCTTCTGTCAAAGATACTTACAAAGATGAATTTGTGTCTAAACAACTTGTTGAAGCACAAATTAATCCATCATTGTCACCAAAGATGAGGAATGAACTTATTGATGTATTATATACATACAATAATGCATTTGCATCTGATAATGAACCATTAGGCGCTATAAGGGGACATGAAATTGATATTACTCTTAATATTGATAGACCATATCCTCCAGTACTTAGAAGACCAGCTTATCCAGCCAGTCCCAGAGCTAGAGAGGCCTTGGAAAAACATATCCAAGAGTTGATCCAACTTGGTGTGCTAAGGAAAGTAGGCCATAATGAGGAAGTTGAAGTGACAACACCTGTTATTATTGCATGGCATAATGATAAGTCAAGAATGGTTGGAGATTTTAGAGCTTTGAATACCTACACAGTTCCAGATAGGTATCCAATCCCTAGGATCCAAGAAACCTTGACTCAATTGTCTAAAGCCAAGTATATAACATCAATGGATGCATTAAAAGGCTTCCATCAAAATGTTTTGACGCCTAAAGCTAGGAAATTACTTAGAATTATCACTCACTGTGGTATTTATGAGTATCTTAGAATGCCATTTGGCATTAAACATGCTCCATCTCATTATCAAAGAATGATGAATACCATCTTCCCCACAGAATTGTCTGAAGGATGGCTTATCATTTATATTGACGATATTATTATATGTTCTGACTCATGGTCTTTGCACCTTGAAAGACTTGCAAGAGTACTTCATAAAGTTGCAGAAGTGAACATGAAAATTTCACTTAAGAAATGCAATTTTGGTTTTGAAGAACTCAAAGCATTAGGACATGTTGTTTCTGGTTTGAGCTTGGGTATTGACAAGAATAAAGTAGCAGCAGTGTTACTTAAGCCAATACCCCAGAATAAAAAAGAAATGATGTCTTTTCTTGGATTTGCTAGTTACTATAGGCAACACTTGAAAGATTTTGCAATTCTAGCCAAGTCACTTTATAGAATCTGTGATCAACAGACTGTATTTGAAATGACACAGGAAAGAATTAAAGCTTATGAGAAGATAAAGAAAGCCCTTACAGAAGCACCTTTACTCCTCATGCCTGACTGGAATATTCCTCTTAAATTATACATTGATGCATGTGGGGATGGATTAGGGGCAGCCGTACACCAAGTCCAAATTATTGATGACAAACCTACAGAAGGACCAGTTTGTTATATCTCAAGACAAATCAAACCAACAGAAGCCAGATATGGTGCGAGCCAAATGGAGTGCTTATGTTTGGTATGGGCACTTGAGAAATTACACTATTACCTTGATGGCAGTGTTTTTGAAGTGATAACTGACTGTAATGCCGTGAAATCACTTCTTAACATGAAAACTCCCAACAGACATATGTTGAGATGTCAAATAGCCATTCAAGAATATAGAGGAAACATGACTATAGTTCATAAAGCAGGAAACATTCACAAAAATGCTGATGGACTTAGTAGATGGGCTTTAGCCAACACTCCTGATAACCCAGCTTATGTACCTTTGGAAGCTGAACCACAGATTCCAATAGAAGGGATTAACATAACTGATATTGGGACTGAATTCTTTGAAGAGGTCAGAGAGTCTTATAAACAAGACAAGAATTGCCATATCTTGACTTCTTTATTGGATAAAGACTGCAAAGACACATCTTTGGTTAATACACTAGATGAAGTTTGGAAAAATTCCTATTCTGAAGGAAGATTTCACTTGTTTGATGGGATTATTTACCATAGAACAAAACATTCTTGTGTGATGACATTGTGTAGTAGATTGCTCATCAATACCATTCTTCATGAATGCCATGATAGCATTTACTCTGGACACCTATCAGAAGACAGAACACTTGAAAAGGTGAAGAACTGTGCATGGTGGCCATCTTGGAGAAAAGAAACCATTGAATATTGCCATACCTGTGATAGATGCCAAAAAGCAAACAGGAGTACAGGCAAGAAATTTGGATTAATGATCCATATTCAAGAACCAAAATCCCCTTGGGAAGTTGTTCACATGGATTGGGTCACAGCACTTCCTCCAAGTGGTGACAAAAGTTATAATGCTTGTTTAGTCATTGTAGACAGATATAGCAAAACTCCCATATTCTTACCATGTCATAAAGATGACACTGCTATGGATACAGCTCTTCTTTTATGGAGTAGAGTTATTTCTCATACAGGGTTATTTAAGAATATCATAAGTGACAGAGACCCCAAGTTCACATCTGCACTTTGGACCAATCTTCATAGATTGTTTGGGACTAAGTTATCATTCTCTACAGCATATCACCCTCAAACATTTGGGCTAGCAGAGAGGATGATTCAAACTTTAGAAGACATGATCAGGAGATTTTGTGCTTATGGATTAGAATTCAGAGACTCAGATGGCTTTACCCATGACTGGTGCACTTTGATACCTGCATTAGAATTGGCATACAAGACATCAGTCCATTCTTCCACAGGACAAACTCCTGCTATGTTAGAAAAAGGATGGAATCCAAGACTCCCAGCAGACACACTGAGGAAAGACTTGATTGACATTCATCCTACAGCTTCCAGCTTCAAATTAATGCTTGATAAAGTAAAACACCACGCAAAACAAAGTATGGATAATGCTTTTGATTATGCAAAACAGAAGTGGGACAAGAGTCATAAAGTGCCAGACTTCAAAGTAGGGGACTTAGTTCTAGTTTCAACCTTGAATTTTAATAATATCAAAGGCCCAAAGAAACTTAAAGATTCTTATGTAGGACCTTTTGTTATTGTTGCTTTACATGGAACCAATGCAGTTCAAGTGGAATTGGGTGGTGAATTGGAAAATAAACACCCCACATTTCCAGTCAGCTTGATAAAACCTTATCAACCAGCTGATAAAGAATTGTTTCCTTTAAGAAACCCAACTCCTTTAACTGTACCACCTGTGGAACAGAATGAAGACAAAAAGATTAAGAAAGTCATCAAAGAAAGGAGACTTAGGGGTAAAAATCAAAGAGAATATCTTGTCAGATATAGAAACCCAGTACATGAAGATGAATGGATGGCAGAATCAGAAATACCTGACTCAGATAAACTCTTAAGAAGATTTAGACATGAAAGAAGGCCACAAGCCTGAATATGTCTATAAATGTGCTTTAAATTACTTGATCTGAGTAATAAAAAGAGGTTGGACAGTGGACATTACCCCTTTTTGGGGCCTTATTCTTTTATCACTAATAAAATTGTAATACAATTTTATTTTTTGGTAGGAGGGAATGTGAGCCTTGAGGTATATTTTACATACCCAAATAGGCCACAATTATCTTAAAAAGAGATTTTGAATTATGCACAACTCATAAGTCATGCATATATCCAAAATTCATCATTTTCAATTTCAGAAAAGATGAATAACTTTTTATTGAGTAAGAAAATCCATGGATTTAAGACCAGATTTGGATTTTACACAAAAATTCACCTAGGGTAGCTCCATAGAGTGAATAAGCTCAATTTAAGTATTTGAGGTGGTAAAATGGAAAATACTTCAATACCACATCATTAATACCACATAAAAGATCCGTGAAAATTTTTGTTTTTCTTGATTTTTAGCCAAAATAATGGGAAAGTGAGAAATCCCATGTTACATATACACTAAGAATAGTGTTATGCATGTTTTGAGCACTTAATATCATGGTATTCTTACATGGACTTTTGGTACACCCATAGTGGATATCTCACTTTAAGCTTAAATTACTATTTTGACGTAAAAAAGAGGCAAGGGGGACAAAAGACATCAAAGAGAGCCAGGGTACCCAACTTCTGAGGCCTCAGAGGCGTGGATAGCTCCAGAGCATGGATCCATGGCTCATCTTGGCCCAATTGGTAAACTAAAACTCTTTGGGAACTTGGTTACCAAGTTACAACTACTGTAAAACATCAGAAAATAGCAAATAACCTGCTATTTTGACGTGCCAAGGAGGTAATGAGCTACTTACACTCCTGTAACCATGTCAATTACTAATGACTTTCCATGGATAAACCCCAAAAGAGTAATTAAAACCCTTTTGGGACCCATATTCATTGATTTACCTCATAGCAACCAGCAAAACACTGCTATTTGCAATTCTACGTAGAAATGAGGTAAAACCTTCAAAAATTCATTAAAAATACAATTCTTAATGAATCTTTCTGAAACTTTCAGGACTAAAGGAGAACTGTATTATCTATGGTACAACCAAAAGGAATTACAGTTTTACTAGTAAAATTAAAAGTTTTACTTACAGTCCATTTTTGGATATTCTACGTGAAACACTGAATCTTCAAAAATTCACAGTAATTACAACCTGTGATGAAATTGGCAATAACATTGATAATTTTGAGAAATCAATGATTATTTTAGAATAAAAGAAGATTTACAAGTGTTACTCCTTTTATTCTTAACCATATTGGGGTTGGTAGTCACGTAAAAGCATCAATTAAGTAATTATGATAATCTTACATGACAACAGATGATGCAATCAATAATCCAAAAAGGTTTATTGTTTTCTCACTCACTGGTTTTTCAGTTTGCTCCATGGCACGCCTCTGTGAGCTGTTATTGACTTAAAAGAAGCCTCTTCTTGCTGTTTTTTCCGTATCATCATCTTATAAATTTATTAAACCATTATTACCAACAAGTAAGTATTAGTTCAAGCTATTCTTAAGTGTTTTAAATCTTTCAGAATCAATCAGAAAGACGTGAAATCATAGAATCCAACTATATATTGTTGAAATACTGTTATAAATCATCTTGATCCCTTAAATCCACAATTCTACGTCAAATTTCTCTACTCTTATCTTTCAATAAGTTCTTTGGAGTATTAGTGAGTCATTTATCTTTAATTCTTAAAGTTTTTCTCTAGTAATAGTTTTCTTCTAGAATTATCTTTATAATTATTCTTGTAAAAGATAATTATATATTAAAATAATTTTATTATTTTAATAAAAGAAGTTTTTTATTATTAAATTCTTCTTGTAATTGATTCTTGTAGACAATTACTGCTCACTGTTATAATCACTAGTAGTGTATAACACGTGAAAGAAATAATTTTATAATTATTTAATTGTGGTTATAATAATTTTTATTATTATATTTCATAAGAACAGACATAGTACTGTTGATTAATAGTAATATTATCATCAGTTTCATAGTCACATCTTACAAAGTCCTTTAGACTGTCTAAGACACCACTCATATGGATCTTTGTCTACAGAGTATTTGTCATTGTTGAATGACATGGTCTTTTGCCATATACAAGTTCCATTACTGTACTTTTGGATGATTTGACTCTTCCACCATGGCCAGTTTCTCCTGCCATGGATTTCTTTCATTTCTGTGTACCATATACTAGCATCGCCTTTAAATGCAGTATTCAATCTAGCAGTGATCCAGTAGTCTGGTGTGCTTGGTACATCAATGAAGAGTCCATCAATATAATCTATGAGTTCCATATGATCATATTCTCCTGATCCAGAGAATTTGGGCCAGTTTGAGGCCTCAGGAAGCTGTTTCAAGGCGTCCTTCTCTGGATAAGACATGCCATCTCCATCTTGGTATTGTGATGGGGATCTTGCCTTTTTCATCAAAATGGAATCTGGTTTGATATCCTCTGGTTGATATGGATTATCCATAACTTGGCCTTGTGGTTGGGGCTTCAAGTTATGGTAGACATTAAACAGTTTGTTTATGTCTTGATCTAGACAATCCCTGTCCCTTCTGCTGTGGTGTTGTTCTTCAAAGACTTGATTCAGTCTTTTTTTGGTTTCTTGAGAGGCTTTGCTCAGTTGAGCATATCCTTCCTGAACAGTCTTAACTATCTGTTCCAATGAGGCTTGAGTTTTTCTCATCCTCTCTTGGCCAGCTTCAAGTTCTGCAAACTGCTTTGCAGATTGATCAGCATATTGGGACATTTGTAACCACAGTGCACCACTATTTAAGTTAATCTCAGGTGTGTTATGTGCAATACGAGTGGGGATAATAATTCTATTACTAGGACTACTGATTCTAGAGTGGTTTACAATTACTTCTGGTTCTTGTGTACTTCTTTCACCAAATCTAGCAGTTTCTGGATCATGGGGTCTGACTCTTTCCTCCTCTGGTTGAAGGAGGCTTTGTTCTTGCCCTTGTTTCCTTGTCTTCTCCTGGACAATTCCTGGAATTGTGAAGAATGGTAACTCCTGGCCACTGATCTTCTGGTTTCTGAATGGTGTGAAGCCACTGGAGAGCTTATTTGGCCTGCTCCTTGTGAACCTGAAGGAATCTGAGTAGGCCCTGTCTGGGTTAATTGTTCTTCTATTGCTTGGATAGTGGCTTGATTCTCCCTTATCCTCTGTGCCCTTGCCTCCAGGAGTCTGTGCTGCCCGGTAGGATTCCAACCTTTGGTGATTACCATAAGGTCTTTGAAGTCTATCTCTTTGAGACAGATCTTCTGGCAACTTGATCCAAGTTCTGCCCAGTGAGGTTCTAGGTTGAACCTGTTTATGTCCATGCTCCATTGAAATAAGTCTTTGAGGAGTTGGTGTGTAAGATGTGACTATGAAACTGATGATAATATTACTATTAATCAACAGTACTATGTCTGTTCTTATGAAAAATAAACAATAAAATATTATTATAACCACAATTAAATAATTAAAGAATTATTTCTCTCACGTTTTAAGCAATACTAGTGAATTCAACCGTGATCAAGTAATTGTCTACAAGAATCAATTACAAGAAGATTTTAATAATAAACCTATTTCAATATATAATTATCTTTTGCAAGAATGATTAGAATGTTAATTCTTTCAGAAAACTAATTTTAGAGAAAAACTTTAAGAATTAAAGATAAATCACTCACTAATATTCCAAAGAGCTTATTGAAAGATAAGATAGAGAGATTTGACATAGAATTGTGGATTTAGAGGATCAAAATGAATTTATAAATGTATTACAACAAT
Organism: Austropuccinia psidii; assembly: GCA_023105745.1. NCBI lineage: Eukaryota > Fungi > Basidiomycota > Pucciniomycetes > Pucciniales > Sphaerophragmiaceae > Austropuccinia > Austropuccinia psidii. The sequence continues at coordinate 5,282,364 of JALGQZ010000005.1, read as the reverse complement.
ATATAGTTGATTTCTATTATTTCACGTGTTTCTGATGGATTCTGAAAGAATAAAACACTTAAGAAAATATTTAACTAATACTTACTTGTTGGTAATACTGATATAAATGATTAATAAGATGATGATGATACGGAAAAAACAGCAAGAGAAGGCCTCTTTTAAGTCAACAACAGCTCACGGAGGAGTGCTATGGAGCAAGCTGAAAAACCAGTGAGTGACAAAGAGTTAAACCGTTTTGGATTAGTACTTACATCATCTGTTGTCACGCAAAATTGTCATAATTGCTTAATTGATGCTTTTACATGACTACCAACCCCAATATGGTTAAGAATAAAAGGAGTAACATTTGTAAATCTTCTTTTATTCCAAAGTAATTGTTGATTTCCCAAAGTTATCAATGTTATTGATAATTTCAGCGAGGTTGTATTTACTGTGAATTTTTGAAGATTCAGTGTTTCACGTAGAATAACCAAAAATGGAATGTAAGTAAAACTTTGAATTTTACTAGTAAAGCTGTAATTCTTTTTGGTTGTACCATAGATAATACAGTTCTCCATTGGTCCTGAAAGTTTCAGAAATATTCATTAATAGTTGTATTTTTAATGAATTTTTGAAGTTTTCACCTCATTTCTACGTAGAATTGCAAATATCAGTGTTTGACTGGTTGCTATGAGGTAAATCAATGGATAAAAGTCCAAAAAGGGTTTTAATTACTCTTTTGGGGTTTATCCATGGAAAGTCATTAGTAATTAACATGATTACAGGAGTGTAAGTAGCTCTTTACCTCCTTGGCATGTCAAAATAGCAGGTTATTTGCTATTTTCTGGTGTTTTACAGTAGTTGTAACTTGGTAACCAAGTTCCCAAAGAGGTTTAGTTTACCAATTAGGTCAAGATCAGCCATGGAACCAAGCTTTGGAGCTATCCACGCCTCTGGGGCTTCAGAAGTTGGGTACCCTAGCTCTCTTTGATGTCTTTTGTCCCCCTTACTTATTTTTCACGTCAAGATAGAATTTTAAGCTTCAAGTGAGATATCCACTATGGGTGTACCAAAGGTCCATGTAAGAATACCATGATATTAATTTCTCAAAACATGCATAACACTATTCTTAGTGTATATGTAACATGGGATTTCTCACTTTCCCATTATTTTGGCGTAAAATCAAGAAAAACAGAAATTTTCATGCATCTTTTATGTGGTATTAATGATGTGGTGTTGAAGTATTTTCCATATTACCACCTCAAAGAGTTAATTTGAAATTATTCACTCTATGGAGCTACCCTAGGTGAATTTTTGTAAAGAATCCAAATCTGGTCTTAAATTCATGGATTTACTTACTCCATAAAAAGTTATTCATCTTTTCTGAAATCAAAAATGATGAATTTTGAATATATGCATGATTTATGAGTTATGTATAATTCAAAATTTCTTTTTAAGATAATTGTGGCCTATTTGGGTATGTAAAATATACCTCAAGGCTCACATGGTGGATCTGAAGAACTTGATCCATATCCTTCCAGTCCTCTGGTATGAGGTTTCTGTTGAATTGGCATGTGAATGGCAAGGTTGATATTATCTCCCTCATTGTTTTGCCATCCACCACTGTGTCCAATGTGTCCTCTTCCTGGTCTTCTGGTTCTGGACAATCCTTCTCTGTCCTCCGGCTGGTTCCTTTGGAAGCCAAGATCTCTGAGGTATGCAGGGGACATATCAGTGCTTGCAAGCAGTCAAAAACTTTATGTTCTTAGGGTATTTACCTTTGACTGTGCCTTGTACAAATTTATTGTCTGCTGACTTGTGCAGTTTGCCTTTGGAAGTTACAACTGGGTTAATAATTGTAATCTTTCCTTTATAAGTGGTTAAGGTTGGTTTACCTTGTATTGAAGCAGAGTTTTGTGGTTTTCTACTCCTCTGAGTGGCTATTGGTGTCCACTTCTTGGCTGTAATTTGGCCTTCACTAAGCCTCTTCCCTTTGCCCTTGCTGCCCTCTGGTTCTGAGGGTGTCACTGGTATGTTGGCCTGTGAATGGGTTTCAAGTGGTATGAAATCTTCTTCCACTGAATCAAAGAGGAAAGAAGAGGGCTTATGTCAGTTAAGACTTCTTAAAAGGCTGGTTTTGCACGTCTAAGAATGGCCTCTGGTCTTGTATGTTACTACAGATGCCCTTGTATGATGACAATGTAATTGAATGAACAATTCCATGTCAAAAATACAGCTTACTGATATGTGGTATACTGTTTGTATACCAATATCTCACAGAATACTTGTGTTTAGCAAGTATAATCTGTCGAAGGTGGTGTATTACAGGGTAATTGAGTTAACAATGTGCCCAGACACGCCTCAACTGTTGGTTTATCAGTATGAGCTGTCTTAATTCACTTAAGAATTAAGGCTGTATTAGTGGCTTAGAGTGTTTTTATATACAAAACACACCAAAATACTAGTCTTGTGGTTATTAGCCACGTGACAGATACTCTATAATATATGAGTATTTATTTAAAAATTAAAAAATATATATATAATATATATTTATAGAGAAAATGACGCCTAAAAAAGGTAAAACAGGTGTCCATAAATGATAAAAAAGAGAAAAACTTACTTGTAAGGTCCAAGAATAAGTAAAAAACACAGCCAGGCCCCAAAAATGTCAGGGTGAGTCTATGATAAAGGTGTATATAAGTATTTAAAAGCTTTAACTATGACTGTGACACGGTAAAAATAGTTTAAAAGATGGTAAAGTTGATAATAAATGATTAAATTAAGATATTAAGGGGTTTACTATAGAGATATAGTGGTGGTGAGCGCTGTTGAAAGCCCTGGGTGCAGCTTTTACCTGTTGGGTTAAAATAATAAAGGCTACAATACTTAAATTTAAAGTATACCTGATTATTTGCCAAGAGTATAACTGTTTTTGGACAGTTGTACTATGTAGGAATTCAAGAGCAGGATGAGGAGACAATTCTGGCTGTGAAAAGCCTCCTTTTTATCCTGAAATGGGGTGGAAAGGGTGCTAGACCTTTCCACGTAGAGGAAGTGAAGATATTTTCACTTTTTAGTACTGGCTTGTCGTTTGCAAACAGCCTGTATAGCCTGTATTGGGCTCAGATGTGGTTTTGAAACCACATCTGGGCGGTTTTCACCAATACAGGGTGAAAAGTACCATCTGGGGACCTCACAGCCTGATTCTGACGTGTATGACACGTAGAATGCTGTACAGAAACTGTATGGGGCCCCAGTATTGACTGAAATATGAGGTATTGAAGTAAAAACATGCTTCTTCGCCCATTTGACACCTCATATTCATGATTATGGGATATTATCCCATGGTAAGGCTGTATATGACAGCAGGTGGGATTTTGACCTTAAAACAGCCATAACTTTGTCAATTCTTGAGATATCAACCCCAAAATTGGTTCGGTGTGTAGCCCTGTATGTGCTCTACACAATGGTACCTCATTTGATATGGGTATCATTAAATATGGCAAAGTTATCCCATGTACAGGATTTTTGTACATTTGCGTGTTTTAGGCAAAAAGCTGTATTGAGCTTGTTTGCCCCACAATTTCTATAGTAGTTAAGATATGGGGAAGTGGATTACACCATAAGATAGCCCTGATTGTGCTCTTTCCAAAAAGACCCCATTTCAGGTATCCCACACTAAAACTGTAGAAGTTAGATGAGAGGTGAATGTTTTGTTCACCCTTCTTCGCCTGAAATTGACCATAACTCCAGTAATATTGGTGCTAGCTCAGTTTGGCTGGTACCATTGGATAGCCCTCGCTTAGAGCTTCATTTTGAATACCCATTTGATGAGGTTAAGCCTCTCCTTCTAGATTTTAGATGAGAGGTGAAAATTAAGGTTTATGCTCAGCAATAACTTTGTTATTTCTTGTCCTATGGTGATGGATCTTATATTTTCAGAAAGGGGTGAGTTTCCTCTATCTTTTAATACCTTTTGAGCTAATTTGGCTCAGCTCCATGTTTTGGTGGTATCTTGCCTATACCATGGGTTTATCGTATTTTGGCTGTCATGCTTGTGCTCTGGTTTTGAGTCACAGGCTGACAATATCTCATTACCCAACTTCTGTTGGACATAATCAAATGCTTTAAATTTTGCCATAATTTCTTTATTACAAGATTCAAAGTGAGTTACAAGTTTTACAAGATCTATTTCTTTGGAAAAGATTGATTCAATCTTTCCTCCTCCTTGTTTTTGAATTCCATCAAGATTCTTGCCATATTGATGTAAGGTGTGGATATGAAACTTTGATTAAAATCAAGTACTTTTCCTGTCCTCAAAATTTGTATAAGGTAAAAATCAATTAAAAATAGTATGTAATGTTATTTTTAAGAGAAAACAGGCCAATTTTATTGTTCATAACTTTATTAGTACAAAACAATAATATTATAAAAATTTATTGTTTTACCAACAATAAAAATTTATCCAAAAAATACTCTACAAGAGATATTTTAAGGCTACAAAAGAAATTTCTTCAAGAGCAATTTCAATTGGAATTAATTGAGCAAAGAACTGCAAGCAATTAATTAAAGGACAAAGTCTTTAAAAAGAATATTAAAGAGAAAACACGCCCAAAAGTGACCAGAGTGAATTTGGAAACAAAGTGACAAAGATTACAGTGATGAAAGATGCTTTAGTTCACTTTTGGGGTGGTTCAGGGGTAAAAATGATTATAAGAGTTACAAACAATGATTATAATGATTTTTTCACGTGGCTAAAAGGTTTAAAATGATATAAGAAAGGTGGTTGGAATCTTTTATTGATTAGTTTAACAATTCTTAAACTAATTATAAAAGGAAAAGATTCTAACATGAAGAGAAAAGTGGGGCAAAGAAGACATTCTTTTATAGCCATCAATTCTCTTACTCCAAAAGTAAATTTTACTCTTGTCAGTCGTGAAAAACAGTCTGACAACAGAAAAGCCAATTATGGGATCATTGAACCCTGGTTTAGACCAAAAAGGGCTGGTTTAAGCCATTTTTAGCCATTTTTAGCCATTTTGGACCCTTAAATCAGCCATTACTATAGCAATACCAGGCCTAGAGTCTTCAAAACACGTCAGAATGTGTGTAAGAGGCGTAGAAACCAGTTAAAACTGTTTTTACTATGGTTGTTTTATCTTAAGGGTAGTTTTACCCTCTTGGCAACAGGTAAAGCTACCCCAGTTGGTATCAAAACCTCATCATCAATTGAGTCCACAGACCCTGTAACTCAATTCCAGGCCAAAAGTGGAGAACTTTTGCATGAATTTTGACATCCCACGCCTGTCAGCAAGGATTTTGGGGGTCTAGTTCCCCCTTAGAGCTGGAGTTCCTTTTCCCCCCCAAATTTAATCTTTCCAATTTATTTTTCCTTTAATTCATCATCATGTATTATACTTATAATTTACATATGTAATTAAATTCAATTGTACAGTACAATACAGTAATAATTGCCACCTCATATGTCAATCAAAGTTCACTTATGTAATACACGCGCACATTTTGACATTTCAATTGAATTCAATTGAAAATACTTCAATTCCTCATAACTTCTAAACTAAACACAACACCTCAATTTTAACACAAAAATTGATGGTTAACACCACATGTGGTGTGAATTAAATTAAGGTTTTGAGGATTTTCAACTTTTATATTGAAAATACTAAAAACTTAATTTAAGCTTATTTAGAGTTGAGTTACAAGAATTTCACTCAGAGGTAACCCCACCTGATTTTTTATGAGGAATCCAATGGTGAAATAATTTTTATGTGTTTATTTATTGGATAAAAAGTTATAATAATTTTTATTTAACTTTTTTCCAAATTTATTTATTTTTTCACAATTTTGTTAAAATTTTATTTTTACTTAATTTTTTTCAAGTATAAATGTAATTTTATACTTACAGAATTTAATGTATTTGTATTTTTAAATTGTAACTAATTTTTTATTTTTAATATAATTTTATATTTATATTTTGATTTTTGTTTTAATAATATAAATAAATTCATTTTATTTATATTAATATGTTATTTTTGTATTTGTGGTCTTTTGGGTATATGAAATTACCTCTAAGGCTCACATTCCCTCCCCCTAAAAAAGAATATTACTTTGTAATATTGGTGTTTCTAGCGTGTCTGAATCTCCTGGTGGTAGGCCAGTTACCCAATCCATATGGACAATTTCCCAAGGTCTGTTTGGCTCTTGGATTTTTATCATATTTCCAAGTCTTTTGCCTGTGGATTTATTTGCCTTTTGGCATCTGTCACAGGTTTTGCAATACTCTGCAACATCTTTCTGCCACGTTGGCCACCATATGCAGGTCTTTACTTTTTCTCTTGTTCTGTCTTCAGATAGATGTCCTGAAAAGGGACTATCATGGCATTCTTTCAGTACAAGATTGATTAATGACCTGTCTACAACTGTCATTACACATGTGTGCTTGGTTCTGTGGTAAATTATACCATCCAGTAGGTGAAATCTTCCTTCATCATAAGATTTTCTCCATACTTCATCCAAGGCATGTATTAAAGAGTTGTCTTTACAGTCTTTGTTAAGTAATTGGCATAAGATGCTACAATTCTTATCTTGGGTGTAACTACTTCTGACTTCTTCAAAGAAGGTGGTCAAGTCTGTAAAACTTATTCCTTCTATTGGAATTTGTGGTGAAGCTTCTTCTGGCACATAAGCAGTATTATCAATATTATTTGGTAATGGCCATCTGCTTAGTCCATCTGCATTCTTATGAATATTCCCATCCTTATGAACAATATTCATATTGCCTCTGTATTCTTGTATGGCTATTTGCCATCTGAGCATGTGTCTGTTGGGTGTTTTCATGTTCAAAAGTGATTTGACAGCTGTACAATCTGTTATCACCTCAAAAACACATCCCTCTAAAAAGTAGTTGAATTTTTCCAAGGCCCAGACAAGGAATAGACATTCCATTTGACTTGCTCCATATCTGGCTTCAGTTGGTTTGATTTGCCTGGATATGAAACATATGGGTCCTTCTACAGGCTTATCATTTATGATCTGAGCATGGTGAAGTGCAGCACCCAGTCCATGCCCTGATGCATCAATATACAGTTTGAAAGGCAATTTAAAGTCTGGCATCAGTAAGAGTGGAGCAGTGGTCAATGCTTCTCTTAGAGACTCAAAAGCTTTGACTCTGTCAACAGTCATTTCAAATACTGTGTCTTTGTCACACAACTTATCAAGTGGTCTTGCTATGGATGCAAAATATTTGATGTGTAGCCTGTAATATCCTGCAAAACCTAAGAATGACTGAATTTCCTTCTTATTCTGAGGCATGGGTTTTAACAATACTGCTGCAACTTTGTTTTTGTCAATTCAAGGGACAAACCAGATACAACATGTCCTAATGCTTTAAGTTCTTTAAATCCAAAATGACATTTTTTGAAGGAGATTTTCATGTTTACTGATTGGATTTTTGTCAAAACTCTTGATAATCTGTACATGTGCTCCTTCCAAGTCTTTGAACAGATAATAATGTCATCAATGTAAATGATTAACCATCCCTCTGAGAGTTCTTCAGAGAAGATTTCATTCATCATTCTTTGGAAGTGTGAAGGTGCATTTTTGATACCAAAGGGCATCCTTAAGTATTCATACACTCCACAATGAACAATAATTCTCAAGTATTTTCTTGCTCTTGGTGTTACCACATTTTGATGGAATCCTTTAAGGGCATCCATAGTGGTTATATACACTGCTTGAGATATTTCAGTAAGGGAAATTTGGATTTTTGGTATTGGGTATCTGTCTGGGACAGTGTAAGTGTTCAGAGCTCTAAGGTCCCCAACCATTCTGGATTTTCCATTATGCCACGCCACTATAACTGGTGTAGTTATTTCTACTTCCTCATTGTGGCCTACTTTTCTTATTACACAAAGGTCCAGAAGTTCTTTGATATGAATTTCTAGAGCTTCTCTTGATTTTGGACTTGCTGGATCAGCAGGTCTTCTTAAGAGTGGTGGATAAGGTCTCTCAATGTTAAGAATGATGTCAACTTCATGACCAGCAATTGCTCCCAGGGGTTCTTTGTCTGTAGCAAATGCTCCTCTGTGGTCATACAAAAGGGAAGAAAGTTCATTTTCTTGTTTATCAGTCAGATGAAGGCTTATTTCAGCTTCATTTAACTGTTCAGACTTGAATTTCTCTAACTCTAAGTTGACTGGTGATACTTTGTTTACTGTAATTTGTCTTTTAAATGGTAAAAAGGCAAATTTCTGGCGCTTATTGTCCCCAATTGTAAAGTATCTGTCTTTGTTATTATGTAAATCTATTCCATACATGATTAAATAGTCATTTCCCAATTCAAAATGGGTACTAGAGCAATTTTCCATAACAACAAATTCAACTGTGATATTTAAATTCCCATTTATGTGTGGGAATATGACATTGGTCTCAAATATTCCTAATGCTTTCATTGGGTTACTTGCACTGTTAAATTTTATCCCATCAATTGGTAACAATTGGTCTTCAAAATTTGGTACACAAGTCTTAAGAAAAGATTTTCCAACACAAGAGCAGAAGGCTCCTGGGTCAAGTAAAAGTTTGGTGGGCTTTTTGTCAATCACCACTTCTGTTATACAGGAATTACCAGCTGTATAGCCTTTTCCCCTGTTTGGTTTTGTCTTCATAAGTTGTGCATCTTGAACTTTTGATAAATCAACTTGACCATTTCTCAATTGTGGTAAGTGGGAATAAGATTCCATGATGTCAAAAGTGGCATTGATATTTTCTATATCTTTTGAAGATTCAGAAAATATGGATGACTTATCATCTGACTTGTCTTCAATTATGTCTTCTCTTTCAACATCTGGTCCCTTTTCAATGTCAATTTCATTAATTTCCCCCCTTTTTGGACATTTATTGGCTAAATGGGTGTTTCTTTGGCAAATATGGCATTTTCTGACTGTATCTGCAGATTTGTATTTAATATTACTAGAGTTTTCTTTGGGGTTTTTGTCCACAGAATCTTTCCAAGGTGTATTAAACCTTGTTTTGAGATTTACCCTACTAGAACCACTTTTGGTTCTGGTGGTTATTCTTCTAGTATATTGATAATATCCTCTGCTGAAGATTGGTCAGTAGTCCTGCTTTTGACAGCATGCTCTAAGTCACCCCCACATTGTCTCAGAATTTTTCTATGGATCATAAATTCTGACATGTCAGGATATAATGCTGTTAATCTGTCCTTCTGTTGGCAAAACCATGGTAAAGCTTTGTCTTTATCAGCATTAAATTTGGCAGATTCAAAGGCTGTTTCAACTTTAAGCCTCCAAGCATCATTTGCCCATTTGTTGATGATTTGGGTTTTCCACCAAGTCCAACTCTGGTGTCCATGTGCTTGTCTTATTTTGATGTACCATCTGTGAGCTGATCTGGTAAACAAGGTGTTAAACCTTGCTGTTACCAATCTGTCTGGTAATTCAAAATCCTCTTTTATAATGTCAATACCCCTAATGAATTCCATATGGTCATACTCTCCTTCACCACTGAAGTGAGGCCATTCTTTAAGTTTTGGAACTTCTTTCAAGAGTGCTTGGCCCATTGATGGTTCCAAGTTATGAAAAGAAGTGGATAATTCATTTTTTAATTGTGAATTATCAGGATCCAATACGTGTGGACTTGAAATTCTTGTGCCCTCATTTTGATTTAGAGGTGTAGACATTCTTGGTAAGGTGTTCAGTATTTGTTCAATGTCATTCATTTTACTGTTGCTACACCTTTGGGAACTTCTGTATTCATGTTGGAAGCTTTGTATTAAATTTATTACTTCAATTTTATACATGTCTTCCTTATGTGTAAGTTCTTGCCATAACTCTGTCTGTCTTGTATTATAAGCGGTGACTTGATTCAATTTCATTGATAATTTTGATACTTCTTCTTGTGAAGCATCAAAACACTTTTTCAAGGCAATGGTATATGTCTTTACTTCAGTAAATGAATTTGAAATGTCATCAAGGACTTTCTTGTTATCTGTTTTGATAATATTTATGGCTTGTTTAATTCTTGTTTCAATTATGTCATCAATATTGAATTTAGAATATTTATCTGTTAATTCTTTAATAATGGCAGATTGTTCATTTATTTTATTGTTAGAAGAATTATCATTATTGGAATTTTTAATTGTTCTTATAACTTTTTCAAAACACATAAGTGTTTCATTAATTTGGCACAGACTCAGGTTGTTTGTTTTAATGTTGTTACAAATGGTATCATTTTTATCAGAAAGAAGTTTTTTCACGTCATTTATAGCATCATACAACTCTGGGATGGAATCAAATATATCAGAAATCATTTCTGGAATCTTAATCTGGCTTCCTCCTTCTTCTGTAATTCCATCATGGTTCTGGCCATCTGAAATACATTTTCCATGGCATCCTGCTGAATCTTTGGGATTCTGTAGCCCTGGCTGTAAGGTTTTGGGGCTGGTGCCTTCCCTTTGCCCTTTTTTGGAACTTGTGGCTGTTTTTTCACGTTGGAATTGGTGGTGCTGGCCACTGGGGCTGTCTTTGGCACTGGTTTGGGTGGTGGAGGGTTGTTTTTCCTCCATTCCAGTGTCAAAAGCATCATGTTTTTCTTCTCCATCAATGGATGCCATCCATTGAGCAATTTGCAAGTGTTGGGATGGCCCAGGAATTTTCTTACTGTCAGGTAAGAATTCATGCAATTCTTCCACAGGTCTGCAAGGATCTGGTACTCCTTGAATTGAAGTGCATTGTTGTATGCACTGTGGCTGGCTTTGTATATGTCCACAGAGGCTTGTTGTGGCGGTGTCAGCTCTTTTTGAAGGTAAAATAGTATTATCAGCTTCAGAATGACCCAATTTAGTTGTTTGGAAGTCATCAACTGACCCTTTTCCTTCTGTACCTGGTTGGCCTCTGCCATAATCACGTCTATTACATTTTTGGGAGCTGCTTGAGGGGTTGTAGCTGGCTCCTGACCTGGTTGAAGGCATAATTATGGTTTAAAAAGGCTTAAAATAGTATTTTTACGTCAAAAAACTTACTATTGGCCAAATTCTTAGCTTTCTGAAGAGTATTACTTATGTCCAAGTTAATTAATTCAGAAGATATTGCTTCAGGTTGGTTATTTTGAGTCACAATAACAGTACTATTATGATCAGAATCAACAGTACTGGCAGGGATAATGCTGGTTACTGTTGAGGCTGTTTCAATGTTTTCTTGTCTTACCACGTTGTCAGACACTAAAATTAATGAAAAAGCCAATTAATTAAGTAAAAAAAGGTTATTTCAAAAAAGAAATAAAAAATATAACCCTCACTTATAATATGAAAAAAATTATTTTTTATGGATTTTTTGAATTATAAGTATTTTTTATATGTTTTTAAATTTTTCAATATAAGAAAAATATTTAAAAAGAGTAAAAAAAATATTTCACAGGTAAAATATCACGGCTGGGCCCCCAAATGTAACGTGTGGATATGAAACTTTGATTAAAATCAAGTACTTTTCCTGTCCTCAAAATTTGTATAAGGTAAAAATCAATTAAAAATAGTATGGAATGTTATTTTTAAGAGAAAACATGCCAATTTTATTGTTTATAACTTTATTAGTATAAAACAATAATATTATAAAAATTTATTGTTTTACCAACAATAAAAATTTATCCAAAAAATATTCTACAAGAGATATTTTAAGGCTACAAAAGAAATTTCTTCAAGAGCAATTTCAATTGGAATTAATTGAGAAAAGAACTGCAAGCAATTAATTAAAGAACAAAGTCTTTAAAAAGAATATTAAAGAGAAAACACGCCCAAAAGTGACCAGAGTGAATTTGGAAACAAAGTGACAAAGTTTACAGTGATGAAAGATGCTTTAATTCACTTTTGGGGTGGTTCAGGGGTAAAAATGATTATAAGAGTTACAAACAATGATTATAATGATTTTTTCACGTGGCTAAAAGGTTTAAAATGATATAAGAAAGGTGGTTGGAATCTTTTATTGATTGGTTTAACAATGTTTAAACTAATTATAAAAGGAAAAGATTCTAACATGAAGGGAAAAATGGGGCAAAGAAGACATTCTTTTATAGCCATCAATTCTCTTACTCCAAAAGTAAATTTTACTCTTGTCAGTCGTGAAAAACAGTCTGACAACAGAAAAGCCAATTATGGCATCATTGAACCCTGGTTTAGACCAAAAAGGGGTGGTTTAAGCCATTTTTAGCCATTTTTAGCCATTTTGGACCCTTAAATCAGCCATTACTATAGCAATACCAGGCCTAGAGTCTTCAAAAGACGTCAGAATGTGTGTAAGAGGCGTAGAAACCAGTTAAAACTGTTTTTACTATGGTTGTTTTATCTTAAGGGTAGCTTTACCCTCTTGGCAACAGCTAAAACTACCCCAGTTGGTATCAAAACCTCATCATCAATTGAGTCCACAGACCCTGTAACTCAATTCCAGGCCAAAAGTGATGAACTTTTGCGTGAATTTTGACATCCCACGCCTGTCAGCAATGATTTTGGGGGTCTAGCTCCCCCTTAGAGCTGGAGTTCCTTTTCCCCCCCAAATTTAATCTTTCCAATTTATTTTTCCTTTAATTTGTCATCATGTATTATACTTATAATTTACATATGTAATTCAATTCAATTGTACAGTACAATACAGTAATAATTGACACCTCATATGTAAATCAAAGTTCACTTATGTAATACACGCGCACATTTTGACATTTCAATTGAATTCAATTGAAAATACTTCAATTCCTCATAACTTCTAAACTAAACACAACACCTCAATTTTAACACAAAAATTGATGGTTAACACCACATGTGGTGTGAATTAAATTAAGGTTTTGAGGATTTTCAACTTTTATATTGAAAATACTAAAAACTTAATTTAAGCTTATTTAGAGTTGAGTTACAAGAATTTCACTCAGAGGTGACCCCACCTGATTTTTTATGAGGAATCCAATGGTGAAATAATTTTTATGTGTTTATTTATTAGATAAAAAGTTATAATAATTTTTATTTAACTTTTTTCCAAATTTATTTATTTTTTCACAATTTTGTTAAAATTTTATTTTTACTTAATTTTTTTCAAGTATAAATGTAATTTTATACTTACAGAATTTAATGTATTTGTATTTTTAAATTGTAACTAATTTTTTATTTTTAATATAATTTTATATTTATATTTTGATTTTTGTTTTAATAATATGAATAAATTCATTTTATTTATATTAATATGTTATTTTTGTATTTGTGGTCTTTTGGGTATATGAAATTACCTCTAAGGCTCACAATTGAACACATTGTCCATGGTTGTCTTTTCCTTTTTTGGGATTCTGTAATTCTGAAGGTAAGGCTTGTTCCACTTGGGCGTTGCCTTTCCCTTGCCCTTCTGGTTGGTTTTTGGGTCTTGCTTGGGCTTCTTTGGCACTTGTTGAGGCGGATTTTTGCTGGTGGATGCTTGAGGAGCTTCCACTGGGCTGGTTCCCTTGCCTTGGGCCAACTTCTTCCCCTGATCCTCTGATAACATGCTTTGGTTTTTCAACCAAGCTTTTATCTGTTGGACTTGTCCTTTGACAGACATGGGTGTCCAACCCATCAGAAGGTCTTCTGTCTTTTCTGGTCCCATGTACTTCTTCACTTGAAGATAAGAGTTCATGGTGCCTATCCAAAGACTTGGGAGAAGTTCCCACTCTTGATGTTTTGACGCCAAGAACCAGTTCTTCCATTGAGATTGATAAATCTCCACGGCTGCTTGTTGGAAATGGTTCAGTTCTAACAGCAATAGCAGTTATGTCAGCTTCTGGACTTGCAATAAGAGGTTCAAAGGTGCTGGCTAACCTTTGGGAACTGGTGGAAGTTCTGGCATCCTCCATTTGTGCCTCTCCTCTGGGAAGACATTCTTGCCTTTTGGACTTGTGGCTGGAATGTCCTGGTCCAGATCCATTTGATTGAATGGAGTAGTTACTTCCACTTCTAGTAGGAGTCATTTCACGTCAATCTTAATAAAAAAGAGAGTAAAATTGAATTGACTTCACCTGCAGGACCTTTAAAGGGCTCTTTGGTTATCAAACCCCTTGGTGCCGGACTGGTTTGAATTTCAATACTGGACTCTGAGGTTTCAGAGTCTGAAGAATTTTCTCTGATGGAAGACACTGGAGAAAATTAAAAATATAAGTTATTTTATCAAATAATAAAAATAACTTATAAACTCAACTTATTAAATAAAGTTGTTTTAATGTAATTTATGGAAAATTACATCAAAAATAAAGAATAATATCTAAGATAAAAGAAAAAAATGTGTTTTAGTAAAGATTTTTTATTTTTAAAGATTTTTTATTTGATTTATTATTTTCTTTAAAGAAATAATAATTATGCAATTAACAAGTTAATTAATCAAAATTGTATTATTATTCACTTTATACTAGAATAACTCAAAGAATAAATTTCAAGTCTGTGATGTGAAAAAGCCACTAGTTAGACAAAAGAAATTTATTCCAAGTAACTCAATAGTATATTGTTTCAAACAATTTTCTTAAGAAAAATAACTTAATTAATATTATAAAGATTATTCATAAGGGATATGTAAGGTTTGACTATGAAACAATAAGTAAAAATTACTAATCCTTTACTTATTGTACTATGAATGTCCTTATGAATGAAATAAATAAGATAAAAAATAAATATAATAATAAAGAATTATTATAATTATGGCATAAAAATATTTATATTATTAATAAAATATAATAATATAACTTATATGATAAAATATAATATAATAAAATAAATATATTAATATAAAATAATTAATATATTTAAAAGCACTTTATTATTGTTACAAACAAATAATAAAGGCGTAAAAAAAATTTTTTTATTAATAAAAAACAATTAATAACAATAATATTACTAATATTAAAGTTATAAATTAATATAAATACTATTTATATCAATTATGGAATTATTGAAAAGTAATAATAGAGAAAAATTATTATAATAAGAGAAATAACCTACTTTCAATGCTTAATATAATAATTTTGAATAGAGTTACGCCAAATAATATAAATAAAACTTATACAAATTGTATTTACAATAAAAAATAGAGAAATTACAAATATTCTTGATTTTTTTACGTGGAAATGAGTTTTAGAGAGATTTTTAACAAAAACAGTTAAGCAAATGATTTAATCACGTCAAAATTGGTGATTATAACTGGTCTTGGTGGAAACAAGAAATAATCACCAAGTGGGCAAATGATGCCTGGAGGTATAAGATAGAAAATGCATTTGAAAATTATTTCTTTGACCCAGAGAAAGATAAACCTTTAACTTGGGTCTTGAAACAAGTTGAAAGGCTTAATGCACTGTACCCAGAAATGTCACAAAAAATGGTGCACATGAAAATACTTAAGAAATGTGGAGGGGAACTAGAACATGCCCTGAGAAGCAGGTGTATAGAACCATGCTCCATAGAAGAATATATAAATGCACTAGAAGATATAGTGACAAGAACAAAAATTGGCAGAAATTGGAAGAAATTGGACATTAAAAGCCCAAATAAGCCATTTATCAAAAAAGATAAATTAAAAGAATCCTTCAAGCCCAATACATCCAACAATAATGAGCAAAGAAAATTCCATAAATGTGGAGGTATTGGACATTTAGCCAATAATTTCCTCAATTATTGGATATATAAATAATAAAGATTTTACCTTTTTGTTTGTATTTATTTAATGTTTTTGATGCGTCTGAGGGGAAAATAGAGTAAAAAGAGCTCTATTTATAGTAAATACCTCCCTCCTAGAGTCCAACAGGCTTCTAGTAGACGTGTACTGATAATATCTACTGGAATTGATCAATATTTTAAGGTTTGGAGATGATTACATCATGATCAAACCATATTGCATCATTATTACACCATTATTTAGAGTTATCACTATAACTCCAAAGTTGATGACATCAGAGGCTTGGAAGAACCCCAATTTTCGTGGATTTTGTTAGTTTTAATCATAAACTAATAGTATTCACCAATTTTATCACTCATATGACTGTTAAACTTAAATTAAGGTTACAGTGAGTGATCATAACTGCTCAAATTAAGCTCAAACTTTGATCTTTAATAACCTTTAGGTTTTACACGCTACAGTAACTCAGAGAGTGAATTCTGATAGCCTGAAATAACCTTATTATTCTGCCAAGAGCTTTTCATTACATCATCAAAACTCTAATTTTGATGATTTTTCTTGTAACTCATCTTTTCTGTCGAAATTCAATATTTTAAACTTCAAATCATGATTTCAGGGGGTTATACCCTGAATTTAAAAATCAAAATTACATAATTCTTCACGAATGAACTAGTAGAATCCAACTGTGTACTTTATTGTAAGTTTGGACCACTTTGACAACAAAGTGGTCAACAGCTCTGTTGATTTTTATCAATATTTCATCATAGGTTTTAACCTTGTTTATAAATTGTAAAATAAAGTTCATATCTGTGTTTGTACAGTAATTACGTGGTAAATTTATTTTTGGTTCATCACTCTATCTTGTATAGTTTAAGAGGTATTAGCTATGATCCTTGAATATATGCATTGACCAAAAAAGTGCATATATTCAGGTTGATTCCTTAAGTATTAACTTTGGTAATGAGCTCATTAATTGTTTTATGTGTGGATTTTCATGGGTAATCCAATGGTACAATTTATTTTACATGTTGCTCATTGATTCTTGAAATAAATAAGGATTTATGGTTTTTATAAGGTATTATTCCTTAGAACTCATTAAAAATTGGTTTTACAGATATGCCATAAAATGGTATATGTGTATTTTACCATGTGGAATTCAATGGTATAATTTATTTCACATGTTGATTCATTGGTTTCTAAGTTAAACCAAGTTTTGTACCAATTTATCGTATTTTTGTATTTTTAAAGTAATTATTTTTAATGTGTAATTATTCTAAGTGATTTTAATATAATTATCTTAAAGTTATAATTGCTCTAAGTATCTTTTGTGACCTTATTGGGTATGTGGTCATATCTCAAAGGGTCACATTCCCTACCACCAAAAAAGATTGTACCACAATCTGATATGTGTGATTAGGGTATCATCCACTGTCCTACCTCTTCAGTAGACTTTATCAGTCTTGAAGCTCAATAATGCTTCATTTTATCATTCTTTAGGTTTTCTTTCATGTCTAAACCTCCTTAGTAGTTTATCAGCATTTGTTATATCTTTCTCAAGTAGCCATTCATCTTCTTGAGTTGTATTTCTATTCCTTACAAGGTATTCTCTTTCTTTTTTGTTTCTTGTCCTTATTTCTTTAAGAACTTTCATAATTTTCTTTTCTTCTCCTTCCTCCAAAGGGGGATTTCAAGTAGGGATTTATTTCTTAGTGCAAATAATTCCTTGTCACTTGAGCTGTAAGGTTTTATTAGACTTACAGGGAAAGTTGGGTGTTTGTTCATTAAATCACCTGTGAGTTCCAATTGTACAGCATTGGGTCCATGAAGTGCTTTTCTCATAAATGGTCCTGCAAAGGAATCTTTCAATTTCTTTGGTCCTTTTATGTTATTAAAATTAAGGGTTGATACTAACATCAAATCTCCTATTTTGAAGTCAGGTGGTTTATGACTTTTGTCCCATCTTTCCTTTGCATATTTGAAAGAGTCTTGCATGCATCTGTTTTCATGGTGTCTTGCTTTGTCAAGCATTATTTTAAAGCTGCTTGCTGTTGGGTGTATATCCACTAAGTCCTTTTTGAGGGTATCATAAGGAAGTCTTGGATTCCAACCTTTCTCTAGCATCACTGGTGTTTTTCCAGTAGAAGAATGGATTGATGTTCTATATTCCAGTTCCAGTGCTGGTATTAGTGTACACCAATCATGGGTAAAACCATCAGAATCTTTGAATTCTAGCCCATAAGCACAGAATCTTCTGATCATGTCCTCTAAGGTCTGTATCATTCTTTCTGCTAAACCATCAGTTTGAGGATGATAAGCTGTTGAGAATGATAACTTTTTCCCAAACAAGTTATGGAGATTTGTCCATAATGCTGAAGTGTACTTTGGGTCTCTGTCACTTATAATGTTTTCAATAAGCCTGTGTGGGTAATGACTTTATTCCATATCATTATTGCTGTATCCATAGCTGTGTCATCTTTGTGACATGGTAAGAACATGGGAGTTTTACTGTACCTGTCAACTAACACTAGGCATGCATTATAACTCCTGTCTCCTCCTGGAGGTAATGCTGTTACCCAATCCATATGAACTATTTCCCATGGGGATTTTGGTTCTTGGATTTGGATCATCATTCCAAATTTCTTTCCTGTGGCTCTGTTGGCTTTTTGGCATCTGTCACAGGTTTGGCAGTAGTCTGCAACATCTTTCTTCCAATTTGGCCACCAAGAGCAGGTTTTCACCCTCTCTAGTGTCCTATCTTCTGAGAGATGTCCAGATGCAACACTATCATGACACTCATGTAAAATAGTGTTTATTAGTGTTCTATCTGTTAAGGCATAACAAATCTGTGTTTTGTTCTATGGAAGAGGATTCCATCAAGGAGGTGGAATCTTCCTTCATCATATGCCTTTTTCCATGTTTCATCTAGTTTTGATGAAAGTGATGGGTCTTTGCAGTCTTTCATTAGAAGTTGGCTTAAGATATGGCAATTTTTGTCTGTCTTATA
Source organism: Austropuccinia psidii (assembly GCA_023105745.1). Taxonomy (NCBI): domain Eukaryota; kingdom Fungi; phylum Basidiomycota; class Pucciniomycetes; order Pucciniales; family Sphaerophragmiaceae; genus Austropuccinia; species Austropuccinia psidii. The sequence continues at coordinate 5,263,677 of JALGQZ010000005.1, read as the reverse complement.
GCTTTCCTTAACTTGGTTAAAGAATTCTGTGCCAATGTCTGTAACACATATTCCTTCTATATGGTGTTCTTCTTGTGGTACACATGCTGGATTGTCAGGGGTATTTGCTAAAGCCCATCTGCTAAGACCATCTGCATTTTTATGAATATTTCCAGATATATGCACAATAGTCATATTTCCTCTATATTCTTGGATAGCAATTTGCCATCTCAGCATATGTCTATTTGGGGTTTTCATGTTTAATAGAGATTTTACAGCATTACAGTCTGTGATCACATCAAATACTGTTCCATCCAAATAGTAATGTAATTTTTCTAAAGCCCACACTAAGCAGAGGCATTCCATTTGGCTTGCTCCATATCTTGCTTCTGTTGGCTTCATCTGCCTTGAAATGAAACAAATTGGTCCTTCCACTGGTTTGTCATTGATAATTTGTGTCTAGTGTAGTGCAGCACCCAGTCCTTCTCCACAAGCATCAATGTAAAGTTTAAAGGTAAGTTTCCAATCTGGCATTAGAAGAAATGGGGCATTTGTTAAGGAATTTTTCAATTCTTCATATGCCTTGACTCTTTCTTCTGTCATTTAATAGACTGTTTGTTGGTCACATAGCTTATACAAGGATTTAGCAATTTTTGCAAAGTCCTTTATATGCTGTCTATAGTAACCAGCAAATCCTAGAAATGATTGCATTTCTTTTTTGGTTTGAGGCATTGGTTTAAGTAGTACTCCTGCCACTTTATTTTTGTCTATGCCTAGACTAAGGCCAGATACAACATGTGCTAGTGCTTTTAGCTCACTATATGCAAAATGACACTTTTTCAAGGAAATTTTCATATTTACTTGCACTATTTTCTTAAGTACTCTTTCTAGTCTTGTAAGGTGGCTTTCCCAAGTCTCTGAGCAGACTATAATATCATTAATATAGATAATTAACCATCCTTCTGATAATTCTTCAGGGAATATGGTATTCATCATTCTTTGATAATGGGAAGGTGCATTTTTTATCCCAAATGGCATTCTTAAGTATTCAAAAAATCCACAATAGACTATTATTCTTAGTAGTTTCCTGGCATTGTCTGTTAAGACATTTTGATGAAAACCCTTAAGAGCATCCATAGCTGTAATGAACTTAGCTTGTGACAATTGGGTCAATGTCTCATGGATTCTAGGTATTGGATATCTGTCTGGAATGGTATAGGTGTTCAGGGCTCTGATGTCTCCTACCATCCTTGATTTTCCATTATGCCAAGTTATAATGACAGGTGTAGTGACTTCTACCTGTTCATTATGTCCTACCTTTCTCAGTACTCCAAGGTCCATTAATTCTTTAATGTGTACCTGTAAGGCTTCTCTGGCTCTTGGACTAGCTGGGTAAGCCGGTCTCCTTAGTAAGGGTGGGTAAGGCTTTTCCACATTAAAAATTATGTCTACTTCATGCCCAATTATAGCACCTAGTGGCTCTTTGTCAGTTGCAAAGGCTTTTTTGTACTTAAATAAGAGGTCAATGAATTTTTCTTTCATTCTTTCTGTTAATTCTTGATTGAATTCTGCCTCTTTAATTGTTCAGATATAAAAAGATCCTTTTCTGGAATCTTTTCTTCATTCTTAATAACTGTAATTTGTTTTTTGTTATTTAAGAAGCCAAACTTTTGTCTTTTGCTGTCTCCTATAGTAAAATATCTATCCTTCTGGTTAGAGATATCTATACCATAGATTGATAAGTAGTCATTTCCCAGGATAAAGTGATTACTGGTACAGTTGTCCATTACCACAAATTCCACTTTCATTCTAACACATTGTGGAGGGTGAGGAAAAATTAGTGTTAAATCAATTATTCCAAGGGGCTTCATGCTCTCACTTGCACTACTGAATTTGACACCTTGTATTGGCATAGGTTTTTCTTGCCAGTCTGGGACAATGGTTTTTAAATAACTTTTGCCAACACAGGTGCAATATGCTCCTGTATCTAAGTTAACTTTTCCTTCTTGGTTATCAACCATAACAATACTTGTACTTGATTTGGCAGCTGTATATCCCATTCCTTTTTCAGGTTTGGTTCTGTACATTTTGGAATCTTGTACATTTGTCAGGTTTGTGTCAGATGTCCCAACTTGTGATAAGTTTGAGTTAACATCCAGTACTTCATAAATTATATCAATATTATTAATTTGTGCATCAATTATATTGATTTCATCACTTTAATCACTTTCTGACTCTTCTGTCTCTTTTTCAGAGTCAGATTCCTCCTCTTTGTCATTGTGGTTTTCTGTTTCCACTATTTCATTGATCTTTGCCTTTTTGAGGCAATTATTGGCTAAGTGTCCAATACCTCCACATTTATGGCATTTTCTTTGCTCATTATTGTTGGATGTATTGGGCTTGAAGGATTCTTTTAATTTATCTTTTTTGATAAATGGCTTATTTGGGCTTTTAATGTCCAATTTCTTCCAATTTCTGCCAATTTTTGTTCTTGTCACTATATCTTCTAGTGCATTTATATATTCTTCTGTGGAGCATGGTTCTATACACCTGCTTCTCAGGGCATGTTCTAGTTCCCCTCCACATTTCTTAAGTATTTTCATGTGCACCATTTTTTGTGACATTTCTGGCTACAGTGCATTAAGCCTTTCAACTTGTTTCAAGACCCAAGTTAAAGGTTTATCTTTCTCTGGGTCAAAGAAATAATTTTCAAATGCATTTTCTATCTTATACCTCCAGGCATCATTTGCCCACTTGGTGATTATTTCTTGTTTCCACCAAGACCAGGTATTTTTACCATTTGTTTGTCTTATGCCATAATACCATCCTTTTGCAGATTTCTCAAACAATGAATGTAATCTTGCAGTGATCAATTCATCTGGTATGGCATAGTATTCTTGTAACATGTCAATTGTTTTAAAAAATGACATGTGGTCATATTCACCTTCTCCTGTGAATGTTGGCCATTCTTTTAATCGAGGTGCTTCCTTCATTAAGACTTGGTTATTGTCTTGGTGACTCAATTCTGTTATGAAAGGATTTGTTAATTCCTCTTTTGTTTTAACAGGGTTCCTTATATGAGAAAATAGAGTTGATAGCTTTGGCATATCTGAGTTAGCCTCATTAATTTTATCCATTTTTTCAGTAATAAGCCTTATCTCACTTTGAATGTCATCTTTCAGATGCATTCTTGCTTCATCACTTTTTTCCACATTGTCCAAAGGTAATTTTTGGTGTGATGAATCTTTTCTTCAAATTTTTCTACAGAAATACTTAATTTGTTTAATTTTTCTGTAAGGTTGTCAATACTCACCTCATAATTGATTGTCAAAGTTTTTTCTTTGATATCACTTATGTATTTGTACAACTCTTGTTGTCCTTGTATTAATTTCTGAGTATTGTCAATTAATACTTTTGGTTTATTATTTTCAATCATAAATTTTATGTTATCAATTTCTTTCTTATTTTGTACAACAAGTTTGGTTAAAGATGATAAGCTATTATTTATTTCTTGAAAAGATAATAAACTATTTTTAATGTCTTTAAGAGGTAAAATACTATTTTTAAGCTCTGTTAAAGTATTTACAACATCAGGAGACAAGGTTTTTTCTTTGGGAAATGGGGTTGTCTCATTCTTTGTTCCTCTTTGTCTTTGAATTCCATCAAAGTTCTGGCCATGTTGAAAACATTGTCCATCGCATCCTTTTGGATTTTTGGGATCCTGTAGCTTGGGGAATATGGTTTCCTCCAATTCCTTTTCTTGTTCCTCTTCCCTTCTTGGGGAAGTGGGTTGGCTTGGGGCTTGCTGGTAGACGCTACTGGGGCTTCTTCCTTGGCTGCCTCCCTCTTTTTGGTGTGGTAATCCTTGATTTTTTTGATTTGAGGTTTGGATGACAGTGGATTCCATCCATTGGAGTATTTCACTATCTCCTCCTCTTTGAGGAACTTTTTCAGGATGTGCCAGGAGTTCATCACTCCTTGGTGTATTTGAGGCAGCATTTCCCAATCTTTGTCCTTGTACACTGTGTAATACTGCTTGTACTGGCTCATGTAGATGTCTATTTGAGCCCTCTGAATGTGATTTGTACCTATTTGAGTTACTCATACTTAGCTCCAATTCAGGATCAGATATCATGGGCATTTCTGGGACTTGCCTTTGGGATAAGGCACTTCCTTGTGTGGATTCTGTTCCACTGGGGATATTGCCCTTTCTTTTCCCTTTTGAGGGATCAGTTCTACCTCTGAGTCCAGCTCCATCTGATTGGATGGAGTATTGGGAACCTCTTCTGGTAGTCATAATTTAAGAAATAAAAAAAAAGTATTTTAGGATAAAAATTCTTTTTATGGAAATTATAAAAGAGATGCTCACCTTCAGAGTCTTGAATGGTGGGTCCTGGAAAGTCTAATTTTTGAGCTTTCTTTCTTTTAGTGATAACTGGTGTTGGAGAGCTTTGAAAAGTCTCTTCCACCAATCTCTCAACAGTAGTTTGGTTATCTTCTGTTGGGTTATCCTCAAACACTAAAAAAGACAAATAAATATAAGTCTTTTCATAAGAAGTGTTATTTTTTGGCAAGATATGGCAATTTCCCACGTAGAAATTGTTTTTATATCTTTTTTTTTAAAATTGAAATTAATACAGAAAAAAAATAACTTTTTTATTGGTTTTTAAAATTTTATTTTTATTCTATTTTTATTTATTTTTATTTTTAAGGAATAAAATAAAATTTAATATGATTCTTTATAAAATTAAATTATAATAAAAATTATTTTTAATTTATAGAATATCTTTTTCAATCACTAGAGTCACTCAAAGAAAGTTCTTGCAATTCTAAGGATGTGAAAAACCACGTGTAAGACAGTACAATTGCTTTCCAAATGCCTCAATAGCTTTTAAAATCAATAAAATACAAAATTATTATATAATTTTATGATTATAAATATAATTTATTATTGGATAAGCCCAATTAGAATCTTTTTAAAGGTTTTTTAAGTAAATATCACGGCCAGGCCCCCAAATGTAAGGTTTGACTATGAAACGATTAGTAAAAATTACTAATATTTTACTTATTGTACTATGAATGTCCTTATAAATGAAATAAATAAGATAAAAAATAATTATAATAATAAGGAATTATTATAATTATGGCGTAAAAATAATTATATTATGAATAAAATATAATAATATAATTTATATTATAAAATATAATATAATAAAATAAATATATTAATATAAAATAATTAATATATTTAAAAGCACTTTATTATTGTTACAAACAAATAATAAAGGCGTAAAAAATTGTTTTTTATCAATAAAAAACAATTAATAGCAATAATATTACTAATATTAAAGTTATAAATTAATATAAATACTATTTATATCAATTATGGAATTATTAAAAAGTAATAATAGAGAAAAATTATTATAATAAGAGAAATAACCTACTTTTAATGCTTAATATAATAACTTTGAATAAAGTTACGCCAAATAATATAAATAAAACTTAAAAAAATTGTATTTACAATAAAAAATAGAGAAATTACAAATATTCTTGATTTTTTTACGTGGAAATGAGTTTTAGAGAGATTTTTAACAAAAACAGTTAAACAAATGATTTAATCACGTCAAAATTGGTGATTATAATAAAGATGAACTTTGGTCTTTAATGACATAAAAGTCTTATATATAAAGAATAAAGATTTTACCTTTTTGTTTGTATTTATTTAATGTTTTTGATGCGTCTCAGGGGAAAAATGAGTAAAAAGAGCTCTATTTATAGTAAATACCTCCCTCCTAGAGTCCAAAAGGCTTCTAGTAGACGTGTACTGATCACCTCTACTGGAATTGATCAATATTTGAAGGCTTGGAGATGACTACATCATGATCAAACCATATTGCATCATTATTACACCATTATTTAGAGTTATCACTATAACTCCAAAGTTGATGACATCAGAGGCTTGGCAGAACCCCAAATTTCGTGGATTCTATTAGTTTTAATCATAAACTAATAGTATTCACCAATTTTATCACTCTTAAGACTGTTAAACTTAAATTAAGGTTACAGTATGTGATCATACCTGCTCAAATTAAGCTCAAACTTTGATCCTCAAAAACTTTCAAGATTTACACTCTAAAGCAATTCAGAGAGTGAATTCTGATAGCCTGACATAACTTTATTATGCTGCCAAGAGCTTTTCATTACATCATCAAAAGTCTAATTTTGATGATTTTTCTTGTAACTCATCTTTTCTGTCGAAATTCAATATTTTAAACTTCAAATCATGATTTCAGGGGGTTATACCCTGAATTTAATAATAAAAATTACATCATTCTTCACGAATGAGCTAGTATAATCCAACTGCGTACTTCATTTCAAGTTTGGAACACTTTCACAACAAAGTGGTCAACAGCTCTGTTGATTTTTATCAATATTTCATCATAGGTTTTAACCTTGTTTATAAATTGTAAAATAAAGTTCATATCTGTGCTCTTAAAGTAATTACGTGGTAACCTTATTTTTGGTTCATCACTCTATCTTGTATAGTTTAAGAGATATTAGCCATGATCCTTGAATATATGCGTTGACCAAAAAAGTGCATATATTCAGGTTAATTCCTTAAGTATTAACTTTGGTAATTAGCTCATTAATTGTTTTATGTGTGGATTTTAATGGGAAAACCAATGGTACAATTTATTTCACATGCTTTTTCATTGGTTCTTGAAATAAATAAGGATTTATGATTTTTATAAGGTATCATTCCTTATAACTCATTAAATATTGGTTTTACAGATATGCCATAAAAATGGTATATGTGTATTTTACCATGGGGAATGCAATGGTATAATTTATTTCACATGTTGATTCATTGGTTTTTAAGTTAAACCAAGTTTTGTACCAATTTATGGTATTTTTGTATTTTTAAAGTAATTATTTTTAATGTGTAATTATTCTAAGTGATTTTAATATAATTATCTTAAAGGTATAATTGCTCTAAGTATCTTTTGTGACCTTATTGGGTATGTGGTCATATCTCAAAGGCTCACAGGATAAGTCCCAAAAAAGCCAATATTAAGATAAATATGGCAATTTTACGTCAAAAAACAGTAAAAGAAGGTCTAGAATATGATTTATGTCCCAAAAATTGGTTTAAAATCATGGCCAGCCCCCCAAATGTAAGGTTTGTCTATGAAAGTCTTGATGATAGTAGCAAAATCAAGAGTACTATGACTGTCCTCAATAGAAATATATAATATAATAAAATATTATAACCACAAAATTAAATATAATTATTCAAAATAATTATATAAAAAATAAATTTAATTATTAATATAAAAATATAATAATAATTATAATAATTTATAATTATTCTATTATTGTTATAGTCACCGACAGTTATAACAATAAGAATTGTAAAGCTCTTCATGAGACAATTACACATGGAAATATAAATATTAACCAATTATAAGTGATATAAATATTATTTATAAAAGAATTATAAGACACACTGTGCAGAAATAATTCTTATAGAATAAAATTTTATATAAAAAAACTAATACTAGATAAAAAAAATATAGAACTTTAGAGAAAACTTACTTATAATATTTATTTAATACAACAAGTCAAACAACAACAGTTATTATATTAAATAATGATTATAAGTTAAAAACACGCCTAAAATCAATAATTTTGAAAATAAAACAACTTTTTATGATAAAATTTAAGATTAAAGAGTTTTTAAGAGGAATTTGTGGATTTTAAAAGATATTTAAGATGATAATTTTCTAATATAAAATATATTATTGATCATTACAACAATAATCTGAATTCTATGATTTCAATTCTTTAATTTACAATTAATAAAGAATAAAATAACTTAAGAATTACTTTCATAATAAGATTTTATAAATAATAAAACTTTACCTGTTTAAATTTCTAATATGATTGGATTGATGATGAATGATGGACAAAAACAGTGATGAAAAGATTCTTTTTATGTCTTCAGAGCAGCTCTCATGATTCATAATGAATATAGAAGGCGTGCTCAGGTCAAAACTGAAAAATCATACTTAAAAACAAAGTTCTTAACTTAAGGCAACTTGTTTTTAATTCCAATTTAAAGTTATCAGTGTTATTCTTAACTCCATGTAACTTTAATCCTCATTTAAACTAATTATTTTAAGTTTTTAATATAAATAAACTTATTTATATTAAATTTCATCACATGAACAACTTAAAAATAGATTTTCAAGCAGAAATCCCTTAAACTCAATTTTTAATTAATTTTTAAAGAAATCATAATTTTCTTTGAGCTTAATTAAAAGTGTAAATTTCCAGGCTAATTATCCAGGAAATTTATTTGTAAAAGATACTTAAAATTTAATTTATATATAGATAATATTAAATTCTAAGCTTTGTGAAGTTTTCAAGCAAATCTATTAAGATTTGGATTTTGAATGAATTTTTGAAGTTATTGGTATTTTTCCACGTAAAATAGCAATACACACCAAACCTTAGCTTTTGATAAGGTTTTGATGCTTGCAACTTGTAAGTTTTAAGCTTATTCAAGGTTTTTAAGCTTTATTAAGCTTTGACAGTTCTTAAAACCTTGATTTCAAGCCTGCATATTGAGATTTACCCTTTGGCAGCTTGAAATTCCTGTCCAAATTGGGATAAAACCAGCTTAAACCTTAAGGTTGGATCAAAGTCTAATCTTAAAGTTTAAATAATGTTGAAAATCCTCCAATATAGGTGGACAACCTTAATTGAATCATTGCAGATCCAAAAAGTTGGGTATCCCAGCTCTATTTGGTCTTTTTCCTTTGTCCCACCTTTTTGCATGGATTTGGCCCTTTTATTTATTTAAAGCCATACCATGGCTTTAAACCCTTTTAAATTGAGCTCACGCAGGATTTACATTCTGTATGGCCAATCCTTAGCCAATTCAGTAAATATACACCACACCTCAATTTTAACTAAAATTTTGGTAAGTTTGCATTAACCTTATGCAACTTTAAATTTAAGCTTATTTGAGCTTAAATTTAACAATTTCAAAAAAATGTTAAGAAAGTTACATTAGTACTGTCAGATTCTTAAATCTTCTAATAACACAAGAAATAAGTGTTTTTGGGTATAACACCTTATGGATGTACCCTAGGTTATTTTTGGTGTAGAATCCAAAAATGACATAATATTTATAACTTTGTTTATCCAAAATAAAGTTATAATTATTTTTTGTTATTTTTTATTTTAATTTCAACTAGAAAGTCTGTTTAAGACAAAATTAGCTGTTTGTAAAATCATTTGTGGCCTTATGGGTATGTTATACATACCTCACAGGCTCACAACTTGACTGTACCCAGGTCTGCTAAACTCACAACCAGGATTGACCCGTTTTAGATTAGCTTTGTACTAGATAGATTGTAATTGAATTTTGCAAAGTTATTTATAAATTTAATAATGATGACTTCCTATCCTACTACTGCCTGGATGCCACAGTCTGAATACCAATAGTAATTGTATGGCGGCATGCCTCCGTACATCATTGAAAAGACTCCAACAAGACGCAAGCTGAGTCAGGCAGATGTGCGCGCAAGTAGCACACGCAGGGGCATTGCGGGAGGTCGCGTTTATCACTTCCCGCCAGCCCATAATAAGCCAAATGTTTCTGTGTCTTTCAAGAGGACTAGGAGAACTAGGGATCCGCAGCAGGATGCATATTGCATTTGCGTGTGCTTGCAATATTCCAAATGGTTGGATTGGAAAGTGATTTCATGGGAACATCAATACGTCCAATTGAATAATGCACTAGCCACTGCAATTTTCAGGTTCAGGTATTTGAGATCGTGAATTTGCAAAGGTCAGGCGTGAGCTTTCTTTTTAGCCGCAATTAAAAAAGATTCATCCACCGCAATCCAATTTAGGTGATATTAAGAAATCAGTAATCATTCGGTTTCATTTCATTTTCTGCTGAAAGCATGCCATTCACGAAAAAAGGAAAAGAGCATAAAAGGGAACTCGCGAGAAAGCGTCGGGCTGAGGAAGGAAAGTGTGAGTTACTCGCTTAATCTCAGTGTATATATATAGATATATATATATGATTCCACATTTATGTGGCACCCTCATTGGGCCCCACGTAAGAATATTGGCTTTAGTCGGTTCATATTGTGCCAATGTCATGTGGGCTCCAACAGGGAAGTCAAAGGATGTGTGCCGAAGAAAGCTCCTTGGCAGTATCTGATATCTTGTGTGCTTCAACACATAGTGATCCCTCAACCACTCGGGAATAGTGGGAGATCCCAAAAGACAAATGAGCGCAAAACGACCCAAATGAATAGGTTGTTTTCCTCCTCTCGCCCAACAGCACAAATATCAATGCCAGTATCAGAAAATATCACCCCAAGTGAAATTCGGAGGGTTGTGGATGTCAATCAGATCAAACGCATTGACTTTGGCTGTGTGGCAATTTTCTCTTCAACCGGATTACTCATTGCCCTTGTTGAATTCTGACCATTCACAACAATGAGTGAAGTCAAGGTAAATCAATGGGATAAATTATCACAATTCTTATTTCGCGAAAAGAGATTCACCGACCCGATTGCAACAAATGGAGCATTACTGGAGGGATTCATGTTTGCGATTGGGTGGCGCAAATGCGGCACAAAGAATGAACAATTTGGTCTGTATGGAAGTGTTGGGAAAATTGAAAACGCAAAAGATGAATGGTGGAACCAAGGTGCCAGTCTTAGCTCAGTGGGTTGCATTCTAGGTCAATCCTTACAATATGTTGGGGATAATTTATTTGAGAAGATTCAAAATTTCTACAAGTCATTGGGGGTTCCATCTTTTGATCAAGTTACCTATGAAGCCAATATGCCTGCAAATCAGGGTGCATTCAAGTTTTCTTCCGCACTCACTTTCACCATGAATGTATTGAAAAATGCACCTCATGTTGATAAGGATGCATCGCTGTATGCTTCGGGATGGTGGTTTCAAGCTGATAAGTGGACCGGCCAAATTCAAAGAGATGCATCAAAGCGGTGTGCAGGGGGAAAATTGATTTTCCCAAATGAGCATTTGTGGATTGATCTATCTGCATGTCATGGGCTCATTCAGGTAGTGTGGGCCAGTAGTACATTTGTTCATTATACTGATCCAGAAAAGGACAACAAAATCACGACACTAGTGGGTATGTCCGCACAATGCTCAAGCAGGTTAGCAAAAACAATGTGGCAAAAAAGCCATGGCTATTATGAGATTGGCAGAGAGTGGGATAACAAATAAGGGATGGTCATAAAATCTCATGCCAATTCAAAGAATGAGGAGATTTGCATGTGTGTTGGGTAAATAATGGTGGGGTAAGGCAGAGGACAATATACACCAGGATTGGATGGTTTCAAGTGCGGAGATGGGGTGTCTCACATGAAAAAGGGGTGAAGTGAATTATTTACGGTGGCATTCCATCGTACATATGTCCTGGTTTGTTGCTCTTGTCCAGGATGCCAATGGCTCACATGTGAATCCTTATGCTTGTGCAGGTTCCGACAATGCTAAAAGTTCCTTATGCCTATGTGGGGTGCCGACGCTTCACACGCCAATCCTTACGCCTGTTCAGGATCCCAACAATTCACACGCCAATCCTTACGCCTGTGCAGGCTCCCGACAATTCACACGCCAATCCTTACGCTTGTGAAGGCTCCCAAAAAGGCTAAAAATTCCTTACGCCTGTACAGGCTTCCAACGATTCACACACCAATCCTTATGCTTGGGAAGGTTGCCAACAATGCTGACAAATTCTTACGCCTGTGCAGGCTTCCAACAATTCACATGCCAATCCTTACTCCTGTGCAGGCGCCCAAAAATTCACATGCCAACCCTTACGCCTGTGCAGGCTCCCAACAGCTCACATGCCAATCCTTACGCTTGTGAAGGTTCCCGACAGTTTAAACGATTCAATACATGAGTAAGATTAATTGTGTGTGACCATAGGAAAGGCCATGTTTCACAAATCTGGAGTGGATTGCTCACATGCAGGAACCTTCTGCTTTTTTACAGTTAAGAATTGATATGGCTCTAAACCATGGAAGAAGAAAATATAGGAGACGGTAGCAGCGACTATTGGCACATTTTTGGAAAAAGAGGGTCACACAAACAAATACTCACTCAAACCTTTGGTGGGGCACTTATAAAAAATTTTCTCACGCAATAGGATATTTGAACCATTGAGGAAAATATAATTTCATGTGAGCAAACAATGTAATAGAAATGGAAAATAACAAACATTGGATACAAATAATTTATTTAAAAGAAAGTATTACAAATAATAAAAAGAGGAAATAATGAGATATTTTTTTAAATTTTATTTTTCTAAGTATTTCAAGACTATCCTGGTGATGTCCTCCTTTGGATAAGCCTCCAGTGCCTGGGCAAGGAGAAAGTTTAGTTCCTCCTGGAATTCCTGGTGCATCTCATTTCAATGAGTTGCATCCAGGAAAGGAATCATGTGGAGCAAGCGGCAATGCTCCAACAAGATTTGGTTGATCGATTCGTGGACGATGGCTCGAGGAATGATCAAAGTCAGGCGTAAGTCAGTGAATTCCTGGCAAGCGTCATCATGGGAATGAGAGGGGCTTTGCGTCGGGGTTCTTGGGGGCACTGGAAGGGGGGGAACAGAAGGGGAAGGTGGGTGAGTCTGGTAAGAAGAAGGGGGGGATCCAACGGGCGTATTGTTGATGATAATGATGGAGCGGGGAGTGGCGGGACGAGCTGGAGATGGTCAAAGGAGGGGTGAGGAAAAGCTGAGTAGAGTTAAAAAATTGAAATTGGGACTTACCAAAAGGTTCCTCCGTGGATTGCGTAGGAGCCACCTCAGGTTCTGGCTCACAAGTCGTATTGTCCTCAGGTGGTTGGGAGGATGGACTCGGGCCAGGAATAGGTGGCTCTTTGGTTTGGGAGGGTTCTAAAAAAGGAGTAAGAGTCAGTTCACTCGACTCAAAAGTGAAAGTGAAAATGAAATGAAACTTTGTCTGCTTACTGAAGAATAATTCCTCTGACCATTGGGTGCCACTCAGGCCTGGAGTGGGTTGCCGCGGGGTTTGCTTGCGAGGCAAACTAGGAACGGGAGAGTCTTGTTGGGGGGGATTCGGGGGGTTTTGTTCTATGAGTAATGGAAAAAAGTCAGTATTATTCGGTGGAGATACATGAGATAAGGAGGAGAAAGAAAACTTCCTTTGGCGTTTGAATCCCATTGGTGAAAAGACATGCTGACAATCAGCCCAAGCTTGAATGTCCTCTTTCCATCGCCATCCTTCATCGGCCGGATAATCATTTTGCTCAGGTCGAGGAGTGAAGTGACCATTGGATGGTGGCCTAGGAGGGGGGGTGGACAAATCAATGCTTGAAGGGACAGGGCTAATTGTCCGGAATCGTTCTTGTCGGCCTGCTTGAGGTCCCGGTGTCCATTTGCGCTCGGATATCGTTTCATCATTGTCGACCACAAAGGAGTCCTCACAAGGGCGTCTTGGGCAAGAATTCCTCTGGCCTCATGGTCGAAAGGGGCGGACAACAAACAAACATTTCTTGTGTGCTTGTTGGCAAGCATCACAAGCGTCTGTTGTTGTCAAGGAACGAATGCAGGGGATACCCCGCTTGGTGCATAAAGTGCACAACATCTAAAAACAAAACAATTGAGGTTAGTAACTGAATAGAAAGTAAACAATCAAGAAAGAAAATGAAGACGTACGATGAATTATAAACTTAAAACGTGAGCAAAATAAGGACGCTCTACTCAGAAGGTTTTAAAAGTCTGGAAGAGATTCGTGAAGAAAAATAAGTATTAATATTGGTACATAATGTCGACAAAAGTTTAAAAAAGAGGTAACGCATGAGGTGGATAGAAGTGAGGTTCTGAAAGGATCAGCAGAATAAACAAACAGGCAAAAGGAAGGGGAGTGGGTTTAGTGGAGTGCAAAAGACAAAAGTAGAAAGGCAGGAAGACCAAGGGGAATATGCACAAGAAGGACAAACGCGGGTGAGGTTGAACAAAGTGGAGCGGGTGAGAAAGAAAGTGAAGGGAATGTTGTGTGAAGATGGTCTTTTATACCATGGTGAAGCTGAAACAATCTCAGCAGTTGCAGCACCCGCAAAAGTCTCAGCTTCAAGGCATGTGGGCAAAATTGAAGCTCAGTTGCAGCAAATGCTGCAACTGAGAAGGGAAATGCTGATGTGAGGAAGAAGAACAATGGGGTTCTGGCTGAGTATTGCTATTGATTGAATTGTCAAGCTCAGTCAAATCCCCTTTGTTTCCTTAAATAGCCACCCAATCACCCAGGAGGGTTGTTGTGAGGCCCTTTTCGAATGTCCATGGTGGGTGCAATTCCCAAATGCCCCATGCAGAAAAGAACGTGGTGCATTTGGTCACAAGTGACCGCCGCGAGATCACCGGCTGTATGGCCTGGTGATAGTCTTTGAACAAAGGGGGGGGCTGTAAGACAAATGAATACAGCGTGAGCTTGTCTCGACCCATTGCTCAGGTTTGCTTTTGGGTCATAATTGAAATGCTCAGTGGCTGAAAATTTTAACTGCACAGTAATTGAACTATTGATATAACAATATGAAATTCACCATGCTGAGCCATTGCTCAGTCATTTTGGTATGCACACAATCTGAGCATTTGGCACAGCATCGGATGACATTTCAGCCAGGTGCAGCATTTCACATGCTTTGGTGAAGTGCTCCAAACTGAGCCTTCCAATGAACTATTGAAAAAAATAGTTCATTCCATGGCTTTTCTGAGCACTTCCACACGGTGCTTTTGACCATGACATGCTCAGCTTGCGTGTGCAAATTGGATGAAACACAATGCTGAGCATGTGGCACATGAGCTACGTATATTCAAACGATCGGAAGGTGCATGCACATTTGCTATATGCATGCAGGCTCAAGTAGTATTACACCTTCCTAATCTGTACAGCCAACACTGTAGTACGTAGTACACCTTTGTAAATGTATGCTTTGGGGCAGAGCAAAAGCTGTTCAACAATGTAACATGAAATCACGTCAAGCCATCGAGCCATATATCTCAACTGCATCCCTTTGATGCACCTTGTTGGACAGCTCTGCCTAACTAGGGCACAGATGCGCATGTAATCCAAGTTAATGTAAGTGGGTCATAGTGGGATGACTGTTTATTTTTGTCAGGATGAAACTATGAAAGAGTGGGAATGTAGGCTATTTACAACTCAAACTATGTTTGTGAAACGGTAAAAATGCTTTAAGAAGGTTTTGAGATGATTAAGAATAAATTTGAAGGGCTTTACTATAGTGGTTATAGTGGTGGTGAGCGCTGTTGAAAGCCCTGGGTGCAGCTTTATCTGTTGGGTTACAATAATAAAAGACTACAATAATTAAAACTTATAATTATACCTGATTATTAAACAAGAGTAAAACTGTTTTTGACAGTTTACTAGGTAGGTTATTCAAGAGCAGGATGAGGAAAGGGTTTTGACTGTGAAAAACCCTCCTTTTATGCTGAAATTGAGGTGGAAAGGCTACTAGACCTTTCCACGTAGAGGAAGTGAAGATTTTTCATTCTCTATGACAGGCTTGTGGTTTTCAAACAACCTGTATACCCTGTATTGGGCTCAGATGTGGTTTTGAAACCACACCTGGGCGGTTTTCACCAATACAGGGTGAAAAGTTTCATCTGGGGACCTCACAGCCTGATTCTGACGTGTATGACACATAGAATGCTGTACAGAAACTGTATGGGACCCCAGTATTGACTGACATATGAGGTATTGAAGTAAAAACATGCTTATTCGTCTATTTGACACCTCATATTCATGGTTATGGGATATTATCCCATGGTAAGGCTGTATATGACAGCAGGTGGGATTTTGACCTTAAAATGGTCATAACTCTGTCAGTTTTTGAGATATCAAGCTCGAAATTGGTTCCTTGAATAGCTCTGTATGAGCTCTACACAATGGTACCCAACTTGACATGGTTATCATTAAATATGACAAAGCTATCCTATGTACAAGTATTTTTGTACATTGGCATGGTCTGGGCAAAAGCGGTATTATGCTTGTTTGGCCAATAACTTCTGTTGTAGTTGAGCTATGAGGAAATGGATGGCATCATCAGATAGCCCTGATTTTGCTCTTTCCAAAAAGACCCCACTTTAAGTATCTCACACTAAAACTGTAAAAGTTAGATGAGAGGTGAATGTTTTGTTCACCCTTATTTGGTCTGAATTTGACCATAACTCAAGTAAAACTGGTGCTAGCTCAGTTTGGCTAGCACAATTAGATAGCCCTGGCTTAGAGCTTCATTTTGAATACCCATTTGATGGTGTTAAGCCTCTCCTTCTAGATTTTAGATGAGAGGTGAAAATTAAGGTTTATGCTCAGCAATAACTTTCAGCAGGAATAACTTTGTTATTTCTTGTCCTATGGTGATGGGACTTATATTTTCAGAAAGAGGTGAGTTTCCTCTTTCTTTTGATACCTTTTGTGATAATTTGGCTCAGCTCCATGTTTTGGTGGTATCTTGGCTATACCATTGGTTTATGGTATTTTGGCTGTCATGCTTGTGCTCTGGTTTTGAGTCACAGGCTGACATACCCTCCCTCTAAAAAAGGCTCATCATTGATGAGACTGTTCAGTCCTCCTAGAGGCTCTGAATCTCCTTAAATGGAGGTTCCCATCAGGTATGGCATCTTCTGCCAACCATTTGTCTTTATCTGCTGTCTGGTTCTTGAATCTGACTAGATATTGTCTCTGATCCTTCCCATTAAGTCTGATTTTTCTGGCCCTGATGATTTTGCTCACAGGTCCAGGAGAGTCTTCTACTTCCACTATTTCTGGTGGAGTGATGTTTTTCTTCCTGGAGGGGAATTTACTCTCCTCTGTTTGGAAGTATGGTTTGACCAGGCTCACTGGAAAGACTGGGTGTTTCCTAGAAAACTCCTCTGTGAGCTTGACCTCTACTGCATTCTTCCCTATCAACTCAATGATAGTGAAGGGCCCTAAAAATGAGTCTCTCATTTTCTTGGGTCCTTTGAGATTTTTAAAGTTCAGTGTAGACACTAACACCTGGTCCCCTTCCTTGAAGTCAGGTTCCATATGTGATTTGTCCCACCTTTGCTTGTTATACTCTTTGGCCTCAGCTATGCATTTGGCAGTAGTATCACAGGCTTTCTTCCACATATCATGGAAGTCTTTGGCTGTGGGGTGGATGGTCAGAAGATTTCTCTTCAAGTGATCCACAGGTAACAGGGGATTCCACCCTTTCTCTACCAGTGCAGGTGTTCTTCCTGTGGTAAAGTGCTGGCTTGTATTATAAGCCAGTTGGACTGCTGGTAAGAGGGTGACCCAATCATGGGTGTATCCCTCATGGTCCTTGTATTCCATGCCATAGGCACAGAACCTCCTGAGGATGTCCTCCATTGTTTGGATCATCCTCTCAGCTAGGCCATCTGTTTGTGGATGGTAAGCTGTGGAAAAAGCAAGGTTGGTGCCTAGCATGTCATATAAATTGGTCCAAAATTCAGATGTGAATTTTGGGTCCCTGTCACTGATTATGATCTTAGGGACTCCACAGGTGGATATGATGTTATTCCAAAATAACAGAGCAGTGTCCATGGCTGTGTCCTCTTTATGGAATGGTAGACAGCTCATGCTCTTGCTGAACCTATCAACTATGATTAGGCAGGCATTGTAGTTTTCTTTGCCTCCTGGGACAAGTCCTGTGACCCTGTCCATGTTAATGGTTTCCCATGGGTGTTTGGGTTCTTCTATATGCTGAAGCAACCCATATTTCTTCCCATGTTTTCTATTTGCCTTTTGGCATCTTTCACAAGTGTTGATGTATTCACTCAACTCTTGCTCCCACTTGGGCCACCAAGCTGTGCTTGCTACCCTCTCTTTAGTCCTGTTGTAAGGTGTGGATATGAAACTTTGATTAAAAATCAAGTACTTTTCCTGTCCTCAAAATTGGTATAAGGTAAAATTCAATTAAAAATAGTATGAAATATTATTTTTAAGAGAAAACACGCCAAATTTATTGTTTATAACTTTATTAGTATAAAACAATAATATTGTAAAAATTTATTGTTTTACCAACAATAAAAATTTATCCAAAAAATACTCTACAAGAGATATTTTAAGGCTACAAAAGAAATTTCTTCAAGAGCAATTTCAATTGGAATTAATTGAGCAAAGAACTGCAAGCAATTAATTAAAGAACAAAGTCTTTAAAAAGAATATTAAAGAGAAAACACGCCCAAAAGTGACCAGAGTGAATTTGGAAACAAAGTGACAAAGTTAACAGTGATGAAAGATGCTTTAATTCACTTTTGGGGTGGTTCAGGGGTAAAAATGATTATAAGAGTTACAAACAATGATTATAATGATTTTTTCACGTGGTTAAAAGGTTCAAAATGATTTAAAAAGGGTGGTTGGAATCTTTTATTGATTGGTTTAACAGTTTTAAACTAATTAATAAAAGGAAAAAGATTCTAACCTGAAGAGAAAAGTGGGTCAAAGAAGACATTCTTTTATAGCCATCAATTCTCTTACTCCAAAAGTAAATTTTACTCTTGTCAGTCGTGAAAAACAGTCTGACAACAGAAAAGCCAATTATGGCATCATTGAACCCTGGTTTAGACCAAAAAGGGCTGGTTTAAGCCATTTTTAGCCATTTTTAGCCATTTTAGACCCTTAAATCAGCCATTACTATAGCAATACTAGGCCTAGAGCCTTCAAAACACGTCAGAATGTGTGTCAGAGGCGTAGAAACCAGTTAAAACTGTTTTTATTATGATTGTTTTATCTTAAGGGTAGTTTTACCTTCTTGGCAACAGCTAAAACTACCCCAGTTGGTATCAAAACCTCATCATCAATTGAGTCCACAGACCCTGTAACTCAATTCCAGGCCAAAAGTGATGACCTTTTGCGTGAATTTTGACATCCCACGCCTGTCAGAAAGGATTTTGGGGGTCTAGCTCCCCCTTAGAGCTGGAGTTCCTTTTCCCCCCCAAATTTAATCTTTCCAATTTATTTTTCCTTTAATTCCTCATCATGTATTATACTTATAATTTACACATGTAATTCAATTCAATTGTACAGTACAATACAGTAATAATTGACACCTCATATGTAAATCAAAGTTCACTTATGTAATACACGCGCACATTTTGACATTTCAATTGAATTCAATTGAAAATACTTTAATTCCTCATAACTTCTAAACTAAACACAACACCTCAATTTTAACACAAAAATTGATGGTTAACACCACATGTGGTGTGAATTAAATTAAGGTTTTGAGGATTTTCACCTTTTGTATTGAAAATACTAAAAACTTAATTTAAGCTTATTTAGAGTTGAGTTACAAAAATTTCACCCAGAGGTGACCCCACCTGATTTTTTATGAGGAATCCAATGGTGAAATAAAATTTATATGTTTATTTATTGGATAAAAAGTTATAATAAATTTTATTTAACTTTTTTCCAAATTTATTTATTTTTTCACAATTTTGTTAAAATTTCATTTTTACTTAAATTTTTCAAGTATAAATGTAATTTTATATTTACAAAATTTAAAGTAATTTTATTTTTAAATTATAATTGATTTTTTATTTTTAATATAATTTTATATTTATATTTTTTATTTTTATTTTTTAATAATATAAATAAATTTATTTTATTTATATTAATATGTTATTTTTTATATTTGTGGTCTTTTGGGTATATGAAATTACCTCTAAGACTCACACCTGTCCTCACTCATGTGTCCCATATAGGCACCAGGGCAAATCTCATGTCAATCGTCGGCAATTGACTTCACGTCAAGCAAACGTCAAGCAGGATAAAAGTTGAGCTCACGTCAAGCAAAAATCAAGCGAAGGTCGAGCACACGTCCTACTCTTGTCTTAAACCAAATCCTGTGACATCCACCAATATTGGTTCCCCTGTGCCTTCAACTCAGATTCCTCACCACCTGATCATCCCGCAACCGTCCAATGGTTGGTAAAAATTACACAAGACCCGCCTGTTTGCAAAAACACACATCAAAGAGGTCCTTCAGCCAGTCTTGATGTAGGCGGGGGGTTTGACTTCACCAGGTCATCCATAAAAGGACTCCGCCTGAGCGGGATTGTCGTTTTGCAGGTGACACTGGTAGGGCCGGCCGCACAATACCGCGTGTGCATGTGCGGGTGCGTGTGCATTGGCCTGTGCGGGTGCGCTTGCGCTAGCGGGGGCGGGTGCGCTTGCGTGTGCATTGGCGCGTGCACAAGGGTTGCTTCCCCTTCCTACATGATGATGGCACCATTAGAAATTTTGGCGGGGGGTTTGACTTCACCAGGTCGTCCATGAAACGACTCCGCCTGAGCGGGATTGTCGTTTTGCAGGTGACACTGGTAGGGCCCGCCGCACAATACCGCGTGTGCGTGTGCGGGTGCGCATGCGTGTGTGGGTGCATGTGCATTGGCGTGTGCGGGTGCGCTTGCGCTTGCGGGGGCGGGTGCGGGTGCGCAAGGGTCGCTTCCCCTTCCTACATGATGATGGCGCCGTTAGAAATCTTGGCGGGGGGTTTGACTTCACCAGGTCGTCCATGAAACGACTCCGCCTGAGCGGGATTGTCGTTTTGCAGGTGACACTGGTAGAGCCCGCCGCACAATACCGCGTGTGTGGGTGCGGGTGCGCTTGCGTGTGCATTGGCGTGTGCGCAAGGGCCGCTTCCCCTTCCAACATGATGATGGCGCAGTTAGAAATTTTGGATGCTGTGAAAGGTGAGTGTGTGGGTCATTTGATCATTGGACTTGGCTTATTCACGCTGTACCCAATGTCAAAATAGTAAGTTCTTTGTGGCAATGTGAAATAATGGGCTTTGCTTGCCACAATGGCATGTCTCTGTCACAAAATTTTGAGGCAGTTATTTCACTAGCAAAATTGCTTATGAATCTGAGAGATTTGCATTTCTGTAGACTAAATTTCATGAAACAACGGCTTTATCATTACAAGCAGTCCACATGACAGAACTTTGTTATCATACAATCCACAGTTACCTTCTATTTCTTCTTCAGATATAATCAAGTGTCCATCATCAAAACCAACAGCTTTATAAATATTCAGATGCGGCCAATCTGGTAAGAAATTCACATCAATCTTCAAAGTTTTTAAGATCAGAAAGTTATTTTTCAGTATGCTAGATGGCTCAGAGACTTTAAAAATGCTATTAATAATACCAAAGCGTCGTGAGTTGCCCCTCAGAAAACATATCACACTGTTGCTGACATTTTTGGATTCAGTTGAAAATATATTGTTCCCAATATTAATGTTTGAAACTGGAAAATACCAAGGTGAGACAATCCTTGAAGTGAGATGACTTGTGGATTGCACGGTAGTGTCTAAGCTGATCCAATCAACTATTTCCCTTGTTGCATGAAAATTCTGTAAGTACTCAACCAGGCAATCATAATTTTCTTGGTCATGGCGGGATGGTTTGTTATATTTATGGTCATTGAACAGGGCAGGTGGCTGTGATTCGAAAAGCTGTTTTATTTCACATGGCACGGATGGGGATTTCAGGAGAACGGAAAGGTTGGAACATCGACAGATATGTTGAAGTAAGGTTTTATCTATATCATCTATTTAGAGTTGCAAGAAGTTAATCTTATTCAGTTCAGGTGTTTAATCAATGTGAATATATTGATCTTATTAATTGACGTACATATTTTGTTATTTGTTGGCATTTTTGCAAATACTCCAATCAAGCGCTCATAACCCCATGTGGCTGAGGCTTGTGCTGGGCCCCAATGTTGGAAGAGTTCGGGAATATGATCAGCAAAATGATGATTTGGTTTACTTTTCTGTTTTGGGAACAGGTGTTGATTGGAAAGGCGGAATTTTTTCCAATGTTCAGCAAATGCAGTCGCATCTCCTATTGAAACAGTCCAACTTGTGGCAATGTTGATAGCACTAATCAAATGGAATGTATTCTTGGTTAGTTCATTTCCAAGTTCTTCTGACTGACCCATTTGCCTTTGAATGTTGGCGGATTGGTGTACATCTAATGACATCTGTTGACTGAGCATTAAAAATGGAATATAGACCTTATATAAGAGAGCCCATTCAGCGGCTTTTAAGCTACCATGAGAGGGGGAACCCATGTTGCGAGGTACTCTTGTCCATGATGAGGGAATTATTGTCTCAGATATGATTTGTCGGAGATGCTCCAGAGCCTCACCCTTGATCTGGTGATCACTCAGTGCAGTGATATCCAATTCAGAGGTGATTTCAGAAGTGGGGATGTAATCGGCATCAAATGAAGGAATCTCCGCAGAACCACTAGATGGATGTTCTGTGTTAGGGGTGGGAATTGGGAAGTAGTTTTTTCGGGTGGAAGTAGTGGGGAGTGGCTCATTTATTATTTTTGCTGCGTCTCTTCTCAGGGAGCGGGCCTCTCTCAATGTGATTTTATCAAGAGAGCTGTTGGAGGTCATGGAATCTGAGTCTGAACTGTTGGTGTCATTGGATTTCCTGCGGGACCTGAGGTAAATTTTTGATTTGGACTCTGAAATGCACAATTTGAAAGTTGCATGATCCTTCAAAATTCCAAGTATTAAATTATGCATTATGTCAAGATTAACCATTCTGGTGGCATCCCAATACGGAAGGTCTTCTAAAATTGAATATCGCACTCCATACTCAGAGAAAATTGCTTGTCTTTGTTGTGGGGTTGCCCGAAGCCATTTGGCAATGGTTGATTTAGGATTTTGATATGAGCGTGTGTAGTGAAATTGAGGACCAATTTCATCAATTTGAGCTTTGTGAATGGTGCAAAAATTACAAAAGTGGTCGCCTGAATGGGAAATAAATCCAGTAAGCTTGTTCATGGCAACCACATCCGCAATGGCTGTGAGAATGGCAACACGGATAAAGGATCCTGAAGGTCCTGTTGAGGTGGGTGAAAAATGGTAACCTTGCCATAGCTCTTTGAGCTCCTTGATGAGTGGCATTAATAAATAATTCAATTGAAGGGAAGTTGGCTCCTTCGGACCAGGGATTATTCCTGAAACATAGACATTCTCTGGCTTCAATCTTTCACTTGGGGGGAGATTAAGACAAATAAGCATGATAGGTCCAATGCTGGCCAACCGGGTGGACTTTCCATGTGCATTAAACCAGTCCACATAAATGGAGAAGGCCAATGCACCAGGAATGCACATGAATGGGGGGTCATGGATATTTCTAGTGCCAGTGAAGCGTCTCCAGACCAATCCATCCCAGACATCACATTTTGGGGAATCTTCGGGAGTTTGGGATTGTTGATGTTGATGCAGAATTTCCATAATTCCAGCCCGCTGCAAAAATCTGGCAAGCCAATTTTTGAATGGTTGATAAATGAAATGTTTTGTTGGTATAAATTTTAGCTTCATGTTGGTGGTGTTTTGGGTGTGGGCTTCAAATGAATAGATGAATTTGCCTAATGATTGTGTGCAAGGGGGATCATGATCATTTGGGTCATTATGGCGTTGACAGTGGGGTTGGTCAGTTGTGACTGATTCAGTAAGGCCATTAAGAGAGAAACATTGAGGACAACATATATAGTTTTGAATCAGTGGCTCCAATTGGAGATGTTCAAATATGGTACTCAGATCTTGAGGTATATGGAATGCAGGAATGGGGGTACCACCGGAGCTTGAGATGCTGGACTTGATCAGCAGGTTTAGGGCGGGGTGGAGAATGCGTGAAGCCCTGCGGGGTATATTATACCTTAATGATAGAATGGCAGATATTATCATTCCAAGGTCTTGTGGAGGAAGGGTTTGACTGCTGCTGTATGGTTTCTGTGCAATTGAATTGAGCCCGGGTGCTGTGGAGAAGATGCTTTGGGCCTATGGTGGTGAATAATCATCTGGGAATGTTTGATCCAATAGAAGCTGTGGGCACTCAGATCCTGATGCAGAAGTAGGGATGTTTGGAAAAGATTTGGGTGCAATGGTTGATTTGAGCTTTTTAATGTGCTGTTTATATTGGAAAGGTGTGAAGGCAACTCCAGGCCTATCACCCTCAGGGGAAGAGTGTGTTTGAGTTGAGCAGTGTTGACACATGCATATACGCATTGAGGAATAGCGGCGGGTTGTCATTGTTGCAGGAATTGGGAGTACGGTTGGTTTGTGTATAAATATCTATGGCTGATGTGAAAGTGTTTAGGAGTGTTATTAATTGGCAAAAAAATTGAGTGAGTATTTATGAAGGGGGAGATGATTTGAGCCATCTGAGAATTTTATCCCATTTGTAATTCTGCGTGAGCTGCAGCTGATGGAGTGTAACATGTCTCATCTGGATGGCCGAATTGGTTAGGAGTTTAATTGGGTAAAATGCCATGCTGCTCAATGCTCATACATATACTATTTTATTTACACATGGCGATACTGCGGTTTTGACCCTTGAGGGGGGTTCCAATAGGGATGTGTCAACATTAATTTGAGGGGATTGACATTCAAACAATGTATGCTGGCATGCCATCGTACATGGCTTAAACCTTATTACAGACATAACGATATAACTCTATTACATAAAAGGTTGGAGTGCACCTAAAGTCTTGGTATTTGGTTTGAGTGCAGCAGGCTTTTAATCGGTTGGAGTGTGGTTTGGATTGTTTTGCCTTTCTTGTAAAGGTGATGTCTCTTTTGTGGGTAAATCCTTCATGAATATACCCCTTTACAGATGTACGATGCTGTGGAATTTCAATGCATATATTGGCAGTTTGGATAATTCACAAAATGTGACAATGGGGAGGCAGAAATGTTACCAAATATGATTACTTATGGATGATGGGTCCCCTTTGAGATCAAGGAAATATTACATTATATGGTGGTAGGCCGTGCCGGGTGGTTTCCGATAAAAGCGGTGGAGCTCAAGAGGAGGCAGGGAGGATTCTCCTAAAAAGAGGCTTATTGGACTTTCACGCAACACTTAGTTCCAACTATTCATAGAATTTCTCTATTCTAAATTTGAAAAGATTTCATCTCATATCACTCTATTTTATCATAATACTGAGGTGTTTTATCTAGTTAAGAATATTAGTGTACTTTTTCAGCCCTTATGTCATCTTTCAAGTCACATAAATCCCATTCAGGTTCTGTTCATGACTCAAATAGTGAATCTAGCATAGAATATGTTCAAACACAGTCACCATTGAGCCCCAACATTCCTCTCACAACCCCTATTGCATCCTCAATGAATGTATCAGGTCTTAACATTGATGTGGGCAATCCAAAGGCTCCAACTTCAAGCACTTGGTCGATCCCAAATATTTCCGTCACTCCAATTCCCCCAAATCCCACTAATACACAAACGCATGTGTCTCAGGGGCCAGAAGGCACACCTCAAATCTCATCACACGCTAATCCCCAATCAAAATTTCCACGTGAGTTCCTCCTTAATCCTGGTCGGAATCCAGTCGCATTCCAGGATCCCTTTGGCCAAATTAAACAGCCAACCCTCAATATTCCATCAGGATCTCAGGTTCATGTGGGTGATGAAAGGCGCGTGGATGGGGGGCGACGAAAAAGACCATTGGAGAATGTAACTTGGAGTGGTCTGTTGGAGGGAAATCCAGGATTGACGCTTCATCAAAGTAAGTCATTTTAATTTCGGAGTATAACCTTTTTCACAATTTGATATGTTTGTTTCATGGGTTAGATATGGCACCTAAAGGCAAGTCAGTCTGATCTCAGGATCCAATTGAAGATTGTGAGTATGACCAGTCTTCATTCATTTTTTGATGTGTTAACTGATGATGTGCATGGCAGGTGATGAACTTTATGCATCTTCACCTCTGGTCCATAAAGAGAAAGTCACTGGACATCATCATCCATATTCCTCCAAACCAAGAACAGCTCATGCCAGTTCATCAAGAGAAAAAATGGTGGATGATGAGGATGAGCACATGTCTCCGACTCAAATGGAAACAAATGATGAAGCAAGGAGTGACAATTTCACGGCGCATGATCATGGCACTCAGTCAAGTAAAGAGTTCACCCATCCTCAAATGCCCCTTTCCCAGAGTATGCTTGAACAATCCGAGGTCAGACAGCAAAGGAGCCAGGCTCGTAAAGCTCACAATGTGGCGAAACGTGCAAGCCAGAAGGAGCAACAAAAATGGCTGGAAGCAGAACTTCCAGAGAATGTCCATGGAATGAGATCAGCAGTACATGCACATTGCCTGTTCCTACTCAAAGTTAGGGATAAGGATTTTTCCTCACTACCAGCACCACCAAGCACAGAAGAGCGTGAAATTGCAATTCAAGTGGCTGGTCATCTCGGATATGTCCCCGAGGATGTTTTCAATGAGCCATCAACACAGGTTCAGTCTCAGGGTTTCCAAAGCTACTGCGAAAATGAGCTCCACAAGCTAGGACTAAAGCGATTCACTTGGGATTGGGAGAGCTCATGGCAACATACGTTCAATGAGCTGATGTCTATGGTGTCTTACCATACATTCTGTCTCACACTGGTCAGCACCGAGTATCATCATTACTGTTGGAACAAGGATCATAATAACTATGGGGTCGTGGTGGCTTTAATGGAGCGATATTTCACTTATTTGAAAAGAGAATGGAAGTCTATTCAAAAGGATGCCGAGTATTTGGTTAAAAAGAAGGAGAATCAAAAGCTTGCAAAGATTTGTCAAAGGGTTAGTTAATGTATCTCTTTTTCATTGGGAGCAAAGACTGATGATGATCTACTTGATTATGTGCAGACCTGTGAGCGCCGTCGTGAATGGTGTGATACGGCTAAATTTCCCATTCTAGCATCACAATTCAATGACCCTCGAGTATGTTCAGATACTGAGGAGGTACTGGAAAATGGCCGTCAAGTTTACCGCAAAGTGGGATTACGCTGGCGCTCCCAGTTACTTAATGAATTGGTATTAAAAATGGATCGAGACATAGAGTTGTGTAATCGCATTAGAAAAAAGGGTAAAAAAACTATTGATAGATTGCCAGAATTACGATCGACAGATGATGGTGATATTCCGGAAGGCTTATCATTTCAGGTATTTGATCAAGATTGGCTCAAAGGCTGTAGTAAGATGCAGACTAGCGCCCTCAAGATACTTGACATGCCAGTTATTGGGCCGAATGGTGATGCTCTGCAATAACTTAGTAATATAAATGTATAGCACCGTTACAAATTAAAATTTTGTGAATTATTTGTGCAGGTGTAATACAATCTGAGTATTAATCCTTAAAGATGCAACTTGCTAAATATGTCAGAATATAGACAATATGAGCTGGACTGTATCACCGTCTCCCTTAGAAATAATACTCTATTGCTCATTTTCATTGAGAAAATATTGAAGGAGTTCAATCCAACTCATGGTGTTCATAATTGTGGACCTATGCCAGGGTAAACAAGAGTTATCAACTTGGTCAAACACAAATTATATCATATCAGTAAGGCTCACACAGTTAATGATTTTTTCTTTTCTTGGACCTATTGGTGTTTGGAAAATGGCATTTCCATAAGGAAGGATTTTAGAATAGCAATACAATTAGGGTCAAAGATGATCTTGAAAGGTACCTTCCGCATGTTGACCTCAACTGAATGAGGAGTGATATAGTGGATGACCTTTACAGGTTGTTGTTGTCCAATATGATGGAGTCAATCAACAGCCTGAGCCTCAATGGCTGGGTTCCAATTGGGCTCCTGGAAATGTGGATGTCAGGGGCCGCAAATCAGGGCAGATTTTTGGGGGTCCCCTCACCATTAAATAGACCGTATTAGCACAAGTTATATTGAGGCCAGTTCCAGCTGCGGCAATGGATGCAATCAGTACTTCACATTCAGGATTATTGAAGAAATTCTCCAGTGCCTTCTCCTGTGCTCGTGCTGTAATTGTTCCATCAATTCGTGCTGAAAGGATAGAGTGATGGGCAAGGGTAATACCAATTCTACAATATGAAAAAGTCAGATGGATTCAATTGGTAATGGATGCATATTAGAATTAACGGACAAATCTAGAAATTGGGTCCATTGGGAGTGAACCACCGATTTGGTTGGACCACACCTTTTTTGTTTGTTCTTCATTAAGCTTTGTAGGAGGTGTGCAATTTTACTACTCATCATGCATGTTTCAACATCCACAATAGTTCGTGTGATTGTTGGCGAGTTATCCTGAGTGCTCCTGCCCTCGGGGTCTTCCAAATCCGCCTCCGCAATTGTGTTAAGCATGATGTGATGGTTACAACATATTCGCAGCTTATTAATATTTCTGAAAAGTTCTCCTGGTCCTTTGCTTTTGGATGATAGGAATTCTTCATATAATATGGAATATTCTTTCTGCATGGTTGGGTTGAGTGGGAGCAGCTCATAATGATGGCTAATAGTGGGGAGGGATTTGAGATGTGTGGTTTTGGTGCGGCGCAAACTTAAATGCCGCAATGCCAAATGCAAGATATCATTGCAACGTTTATAAAGACTACTCAGTATGAATGGTGACCAGTTATCTTGATCGGAGCTCTGGGGTTGAGTGATGAATGATATTATGCCCAAAAGGTCATAAATGGTGTTGTGAATAGGTGTGCCCTTTAAACATATTCGGCGGGATGAAAGGAGGCTATTGATGGCACGGTGAGTGGCAGTGTATTGAGAGCAAATATAGCTATAAGATGGGGCAAGGGTTATTGGATATAAAAGGTAATTTGAATCATTTAAGATCAGACACTCACTGTGCTTCATTCAAAATTACACGATGCCAATTGATTTGAAAAATGAATGATGTAGAGGTATTGGTTTGCTTAAATTCTTGGGTGACAGTATTGTAAGAAGTGATGATGATATCATATTTTAATATGTCTTCTTTGGATAATGAGTGACAAGTGGGACCATGGTAGATTTTGGAATGCAGCGCTCCAGCCTGAGCATGCTTGGATATTTCTGATTTCCAGTTGGTAATTAAGCAAGGGGGGCAGATGATCATGGTGGGCGTGGAGCGATGGGGGTTTGCAATCATCCGCTGCTTGGAGGTACCAATTAGAGCAATGGCCTGAATGGTTTTACCTAATCCCATATCATCCGCAAGCAGTCCTCCAAGAGGGGTATTGGTCGAAAGGGATTCAAATGAGCTAACAACCTTGTTTGTAATGATGTGCCTGGCATTGAAAGTGGATCCTGGGGGTGAGGTGGCCCAAAGGTTACGGGCTGATTGGCCATTGGGGATTTCTCGATCCCAGAGAAAAGCTAGTCCGGTCTTTTGATGAGGGAGGAGGGGGGTTTGAATAATGGCATGGGGAGGTCTGATCCACTGGGTAATTGTATCAGTTTTTGCTTGGAAATCAATGATGAAACAGCAGGATATGAAGCTTGCGTTGAGTTTGAAGCGGGAAATGATGGAGTAAAAAGTTGACATTGACTATGAGTATGACAGTCATATTCTTTGGGCATTTTAAGCTTGAAATCTTGTGTTCGAAAGCTTTCCATTATGAAAAAAAGGTTTGGATACCATGTGAAGAACATCAATGCTAGATTGGGTTTCTGAGATGAGGAGGGATCATTTGCATCAGTCATAAATACTCCCTCAACAAATAATATTTGAGTAGCATTGGATTGGCAATTTTCAATCTGTAAGGTGTGGATATGAAACTTTGATTAAAAATCAAGTACTTTTCCTGTCCTCAAAATTTGTATAAGGTAAAAATCAATTAAAAATAGTATGAAATATTATTTTTAAGAGAAAACACGCCAATTTTATTGTTTATAACTTTATTAGTATAAAACAATAATATTATAAAAATTTATTGTTTTACCAACAATAAAAATTTATCCAAAAAATACTCTACAAGAGATATTTTAAGGCTACAAAAGAAATTTCTTCAAGAGCAATTTCAATTGGAATTAATTGAGCAAAGAACTGCAAGCAATTAATTAAAGAACAAAGTCTTTAAAAAGAATATTAAAGAGAAAACACGCCCAAAAGTGACCAGAGTGAATTTGGAAACAAAGTGACAAAGTTTACAGTGATGAAAGATGCTTTAATTCACTTTTGGGGTGGTTCAGGGGTAAAAATGATTATAAGAGTTACAAACAATGATTATAATGATTTTTTTTTCACGTGGTTAAAAGGATTAAAATGATTTAAAAGTGGTGGTTGGAATCTTTGATTGATTGGTTTAACAGTTTTAAACTAATTAATAAAAGGAAAAGATTCTAACATGAAGAGAAAAGTGGGGCAAAGAAGACATTCTTTTATAGCCATCAATTCTCTTACTCCAAAAGTAAATTTTACTCTTGTCAGTCGTGAAAAACAGTCTGACAACAGAAAAGCCAATTATGGCATCATTGAACCCTGGTTTAGACCAAAAAGGGCTGGTTTAAGCCATTTTTAGCCATTTTTAGCCATTTTAGACCCTTAAATCAGCCATTACTATAGCAATACCAGGCCTAGAGCCTTCAAAACACGTCAGAATGTGTTTCAGAGGCTTAAAAACCAGTTAAAACTGTTTTTATTATGATTGTTTTATCTTAAGGGTAGTTTTACCCTCTTGGCAACAGCTAAAACTACCCCAGTTGGTATCAAAACCTCATCATCAATTGAGTCCACAGACCCTGTAACTCAATTCCAGGCCAAAAGTGATGAACTTTTGCGTGAATTTTGACATCCCACGCCTGTCAGCAAGGATTTTGGGGGTCTAGCTCCCCCTTAGAGCTGGAGTTCCTTTTCCCCCCCAAATTTAATCTTTCCAATTTATTTTTCCTTTAATTCCTCATCATGTATTATACTTATAATTTACATATGTAATTCAATTCAATTGTACAGTACAATAATAATTGACACCTCATATGTAAATCAAAGTTCACTTATGTAATACACGCCCACATTTTGACATTTCAATTGAATTCAATTGAAAATACTTCAATTCCTCATAAATTCTAAACTAAACACAACACCTCAATTTTAACACAAAAATTGATGGTTAACACCACATGTGGAGTGAATTCAATTAAAGTTTTGAGGATTTTCAACTTTTGTATTGAAAATACTAAAAACTTAATTTAAGCTTATTTAGAGTTGAGTTACAAGAATTTCACTCAGAGGTGACCCCACCTGATTTTTTATGAGGAATCCAATGGTGAAATAAATTTTATATGTTTATTTATTGGATAAAAAGTTTATAATAAATTTTATTTAACTTTTTTCACAATTTTGTTAAAATTTCATTTTTACTTAAATTTTTCAAGTATAAATGTAATTTTATATTTACAAAATTTAATGTATTTTTATTTTTAAATTATAATTAATTTTTTTTATTTTTTAATATAATTTTATATTTATATTTTGATTTTTATTTTAATAATATAAATAAATTTATTTTATTTATATTAATATGTTATTTTTTATATTTGTGGTCTTTTGGGTATATGAAATTACCTCTAAGGCTCACACAATCCATGCCCCACCAGGACCACAGTGCATGAACGTTTTTGGTGCCCCAAGGAATGGTATCAACGTTTTGGAAAGGGTTGCAGGTAGAGAGCCAATAGCACGCTGGTGATTGGGGAGATAAACAAATATGTTGTGTTGATTGTGCCATATGATAATCCAAGAAGCTAAGTGGGAATTCTCAGGATTTAAGGCTATATCACTATTTATTGGAATACGAATATTAATCATCCCAATGCAAAGTGGTTGTGAAGGGGTTGACATCATGGCTATTTTAAATTATTTGGGGATAGTCGGAAATTATATGATCGGGAAGGGTTAGCTAAACGGAATGAAGACAAATAGGCGCAGATGGGGAACTTATATGAGAGGCAGCAATGGGGTCAAGGGGGGATGGCCTGTGGTTACGTGCATGGTCTTGATGGGGATGGGGCTCTTGGGCTCATAATTTTCATATCCGATTTGGGGCATATATCAAGGCAAGGTGGCCAAAATGTGGGTGCACCGATATGACTGCTGGATCTGCAGCAAGGTACAAAACCCTTGGTGGAACAAGGTTGACATTAGCATATCCGAAATTGGGTGGGTTGTAGCAACTTATTGTGGAGGGCATATCAGAGGCATGCAGTCATGTTCGCTGGTGTGACAGCGAACATGGATGCATATATATCTTCCCCAGGTTAATTGTAGCACAGGGACCTACTGGGCAATGTTGGCCGTTTCAGAGGGCAATCTCACTGTGGGGATGTTTGTTTGTGGGCGGGTGAGATATGTTCGGTGGCGTGCCACCGAACATGACTTTGGTTTTGCGTGAAGGTTTTTGATGACTGATTCCAGCTGGGCTTCAGGGGTGGAAGTGTGGCATGATCCACATCTACATTCACCCCTATTGCGTTTGAGGCGGGTACTAATCCACCGAGATTTGCATCAGGGTCTTTGCCTCATGTGTGTACAAAACTCCGGCGAAAGAGGCCACCCACCCAAGGGAATTTCTGGCTGCAAGCCAGGTGCCACAACTTGCGCGGGGCGTGTGAGAACGTGAAGAAAATTACCCGTGGTGGGAGATACCCACGCAAACATAACCAGCCTCAGCAATCATAGGCTGGGCTTATTCTGATGTGGATGAGGCTGAATCAAATCCACACTAATTGGCCTCAGGTTTCCACGCGCGAGCAGGTGAGCGTCTGCAGTCAAGCTGACCACCCGACCAAGAAACTAACCGGTCGGAACACTGGCAGTAAAATGTCTTCCAGGCGTGTGAAAGTTGCCTGTGTATGACGCGTTGGGGGTGCGTATGAAAGCGTGTGGCTGCCCGACAATGAGCACGCGCAATGAAAAAGCAGGGCCAGTCATTGTTGGCCCCGACAATGGCACCGGAGTGAATCCACTGTTTGTGGATTACCCAAATAATAAGTCATCCCATTATGACCCACTTTCATTAACTCGGATTACACCCGCGTCTATGCCATTTTTAGGCAGAGCTCTGCAAAAAGGTGCACCAAAGGGATGCAGTTGAGATATATGACTCAATGGCTTGACGTGATTTTCATGTTACATTGCTGAACAGCTTTTGCTCTGCCCCGCAGCATACATTTACACAGGTGTACTGCGTACTACAGTGTTGGCTGTACAGATCAGGAAGGTGTTATACTACTTGAGCCTGCATGCATATAGCGAATGTGCATGCACCTTCCGATCGTTTGCATATACGTAGCTCATGTGCCACATGCTCAGCATTGCTTTTCACCCAATTTGCACACGCAAGCTGAGCATATCATGGTCAAAAGCACCGTGTGAAAGTATCATTAAAGCCATGGAATGAACTATTTTTGCAATAGTTCATTGGAAGGCTCAGTTTGGAGCACTTCACCAAAGCGTGTGAAATGCTGCAGCTGGCTGAAATGTTACCCGATGCTGTGCCAAATGCTCAGATTGTGGGCATACAAAAACGACTGAGCAATGGCTCAGCATGGTGCATTTGATATTTTTATATCAATAGTTCAATCACTGTGCCATTAAAATGTTCAGCCACTGAGCATTTCAATTATGACCCGAAAGCAAACCTGAGCAATGGGTCGAGGCAAGCTCACGCTGTATTCACTTGTGTTACAGCCCCCCCCTTTGTTCACATACTATTACCAGGCCATACGGCTGGTAATATTGCCGCCGTCACTTGTGACCAAATGCACCGGGTGCATTTCTTCATGGGTCACTTGTGCATTCCACCCACAATGCACATTCAACAAGGGCCTCACGACCACCCTCCCGGGTGATCGGGTGGCTATTTAAGGAAAGAAAGGGGATTTGACTCAGCTTGACAATTTAATAAATTGCAATACTCAGCGGTGCATTTGATATTGTTATATCAATTGTTCAATTACTGTGCAATTAAAATGTTCAGCCACTGAGCATTTCAATTATGACCCGAAAGCAAACCTGTGCAATGGGTCGAGGCAAGCTCACGCTGTATTCACTTTTCTTACAGCCCCCCCCTTTGTTCAAAGACTATCACCAGGCCATAAGGCCGGTGATCTTGCCGCGGTCACTTGTGCATTGCACCCACAATGCACAATCAATAAGGGCCTCACAACCACCCTCCTGGGTGATCGGGTGGCAATTTAAGGAAACAAAGGGGATTTGACTCAGCTTGACAATTCAATAAATTGCAATACTCAGCCGGAACCCCATTGTTCTTCTGCCTCACGCGAGCATTTCACTTCTCAGTTGCAGCATTCGCTGAGACTCAGCTTCAATTTTGCCCACACGCCTTGAAGCTGAGACTTTTGCGGGTGCTGCAACTGCTGAGATCGTCTCAGCTTCACCATGGTATAAAAGACCATCTTCACACAACACGCACTTCACTTTCTTTCTCACCCGCTCCACTTCGTTCAACCTCACCCACGTTTGTCCTTCTTGTGCGTATTCCCCTTCGTCTTCCTGCCTTTCTATTTTTGTCTTCCGCACTCCACTAAACCCACTTCCCTTCCTTTTGCCTGTTTGTTTATTCTTCTGATCTGTTCAGAACCTCCCTTCTATCCACCTCGTGCGTTACCTCTTTTTTAAACTTTTGTCAACATTATGTACCAATATTAATATTTTTCTTTCTTCACGACTTCCTTCCAGACTTTTAAAAACTTCCGACTAGAGCGTTTTTAATTTGATTCCGTTTTAAATTTATATAATTCATCGTACGTCATCCTTTTCTTTCTTGATTGCTTACTTTCTATTCAGTTACTAACCCCAATTTTTTTGTTTTTAGATGTCGTGCACTTTATGCACCAAGCGGGGTATCCCCTTCATTCGTTCCTCGACGACGAACGACGCTTGTGATGCTTGCCGACAAGCACACAAGAAATGTTCGTTCGTTGTCCGCCCCTTCTGACCACGAGGCCAGAGGAGTTCTCGCCCAAGACGCCCTCGCAAGGACTCCTTTGTGGTCGACGATGATGAAACCCTTTCCAAGCGTGAATGGATGCCGGGCCCCCAAACAGGCCAACGGGAACCATTCCAGACGATTAGCCCTGTCCCCTCCTGTCAGGCTGAGTCTATGATAAAGGTGTATATGAGTATTTACAAGCTTTAACTATGACTGTGACACGGTAAAAATGGTTTTAAAAGATGATAAGATTTGTAATAAATGATTTAATTTAAGATTTAAAGGGCTTTACTATAGGGATATAGTGGTGGTGAGCGCTGTTGAAAGCCCTGGGTGCAGCTTTACCTGTTGGATTACAATAATAAAGACTACAATACTTTAAATTAAGAGTATACCTGATTATTTAACCAAGAGTAAAACTGTTTTTGACAGTTTACTACGTAGGTTATTCAAGAGCAGGATGAGGAGATCTTTTGGCTGTGAAAAGCCCTCCTTTTATCCTAAAATTGAGGTGGAAAGGCTGCTAGACCTTGCCACGTAGAGGAAGTGAAGATTTTTCACTCTCTATGACAGGCTTGTGGTTTGCAAACAGCCTGTATACCCTGTATTGGGCTCAGATGTGGTTTTGAAACCACATCTGGGCAGTTTTCACCAATACAGGGTGAAAACTTTCATCTGGGGACCTCACAGCCTGATTCTGACGTGTATGACGCGTAGAATGCTGTACAGAAGCTGTATGGGACCCCAGTATTGACTGACATATGAGGTATTGAAGTAAAAACATGCTTCTTCGTGTACTTGACACCTCATATTCATGATTATGGGGTGTTATCCCATGGTAAGGCTGTATATGACAGCAGGTGGGATTTTGACCTTAAAATGGTCATACCTCTGTCAGTTTTTGAGATATCAAGCTCAAAGTTGGTTCATTGAATAGCTCTATATGGGCTCTACACAATGGTACCCAACTTGACAGGGTTATCATTGAATATGACAAAGTTATCCCATGTACAAGTATTTTTGTACATTGGCGTGGTTTGGGCAAAAAGCTGTATTGAGCTTGTTTGGCCAATAACTTCTGTTGTAGTTAAGTTATGAGGAGATGGATGGCACCATCAGATAGCCCTGATTGTTCTCTTTCCAAAAAGACCCCACTTTAAGTATCTCACACTAAAACTGTAAAAGGTAGATGAGAGGTGAATGTTTTTTTCACCCTTATTTGGTCTGAATTTGACCATAACTCAAGTAATACTGGTGCTAGCTCAGTTTGGCTGGTACCATTGGATAGACCTGGCTTAGAGCTTCATTTTGAGTACCCATTTGATGGGGTTAAGCCTCTCCTTCTAGATTTTAGATGAGAGGTGAAAATTAAGGTTTATGCTCAGCAATGACTTTGAGCAGGAATAACTTTGTTATTTCTTGCCTATGGTGATGGGACTTATATATTCAGGAAGAGGTGAGTTTCCTCATTCGTTTGATACCTTTTGAGCTAATTTGGCTCAGCTCCATGTCTTGGTGGTATTTTGGCTATACCATTGATTTATGGTATTTTGGCTGTCATGCTTGTGCTCTGGTTTTGAGTCACAGGCTGACATACCCTCCCTCTAAAAAAGGCTCATCATAGATGAGACTGTTCAGTCCTCCTTGAGGCTCTGAATCTCCTTAAATGAAGGTTCCCATCTGGTATGGCATCCTCTGCCAACCATTTGTCTTTATCAGCTGTCTGGTTCTTGAATCTGACTAGGTATTGTCTCTGATCCCTCCCATTAAGTCTGACTTTTCTGGCTCTGATGATTTCACTCACAGGTCCAGGAGAGTCTTCTACTTCCACTATTTCTGGTGGAGTGATGTTTTTCTTCCTGGAGGGGAATTTATCCTCCTCTGTTTGGAAGTATGGTTTGACCAGGCTCACTGGAAAGACTGGGTGTTTCCTAGAAAACTCCTCAGTGAGCTTGACCTCTACTTCATTCTTCCCTATCAACTTAATGATAGTGAAGGGCCCTACAAATGAGTCTCTCATTTTCTTGGGTCCTTTGAGATTGTTAAAGCTCAGTGTAGACACTAACACCTGGTCCCCTTCCTTGAAGTCAGGTTCCATATGTGATTTGTCCCACCTCTGCTTATTATACTCTTTGGCCTCAGCTATGCATTTGGCAGCAGTATCACAGGCTTTCTTCCACATATCATGGAAGTCTTTGGCTGTGGGGTGGATAGTCAGAAGATTTTGCTTCAAGTGATCCACAGGTAACAGGGGATTCCACCCTTTCTCTACCAGTGCAGGTGTTTTTCCTGTGGTAGAGTGCTGGCTTGTATTATAAGCCAGTTGGACTGCTGGTAAGAGGGTGACCCAATCATGGGTATATCCCTCATGGTCCTTGTATTCCATGCCATAGGCACAGAACCTCCTGAGGATGTCCTCCATTGTTTGGATCATCCTCTCAGCTAGGCCATCTGTTTGTGGATGGTAAGCTGTGGAAAAAGCAAGCTTGGTGCCTAGCATGTCATATAAATTGGTCCAAAATTCAGATGTGAATTTTGGGTCCCTGTCACTAATTATGATCTTAGGGACTCCACAGGTGGATATGATGTTATTCCAAAATAACAGAGCAGTGTCCATGGCTGTGTCCTCTTTATGGCATGGTAGACATCTCATGCTCTTGCTGAACCTATCAACTATGATTAGGCAGGCATTGTAGTTTTCTTTGCCTCCTGGGACAAGTCCTGTGACCCAGTCCATGTTGATGGTTTCCCATGGGTGTTTGGGTTCTTCTATGTGTTGAAGCAACCCATATTTTTTCCCATTCTTTCTATTTGCCTTTTGGCATCTTTCACAAGTGTTGATGTATTCACTCAACTCTTGCTCCCACCTTGGCCACCAAGCTGTGCTTGCTACCCTCTCTTTAGTCCTGTCCTCACTCATGTGTCCCATGTAGGGGCAGTCATGGCATTCCTGCAGGATTAAAGAGATGTGGTCTCTGTCTATCACTGTGAGTGCACTGGTGTGCTTTTCTCTGTGATAAATCAGGCCATCTATAAGGAAGAATTTATTGTCCTTATAGGCCCTCAACCAGGGTTCCTCCAGCTGGGTCTCCAGTTCTGGGCTCCTGTATTTTTGTTGAAGGAGTTGGAGTAGTATGCTACACTGTTTGTGTTTAGCATAGGATTTCAGTACTGCATTGAAAAATTCATTGTGCAGTTCTGAGGAACTTATTCCCAGTATGGGGGTTTCTGGTCCTTCTGAATCAGTGTTTCCACTGTCAAGGGTACCATTCCCTGGTGCCCATTCAGAGAATCTGAAGTTCTTTGTCCTATTTATTTCCATAAAATGGATAGGAATTTTTGCAGCAACTTCAGGGTCATAAGCTGGATTGCTTTTGACATTGTCCAGTGGCCATCTACTAAGGCCATCTGCATTGGTATGGCTTTTACCTTCCTTGTATATGATGGTCATGTTCCCTCTATACTCCTGGATGGCTATTTGCCATCTCAGCATGTGTCTATTAGTTGTCTTCATGTTTAGTAAAGACTTCAAGGCTGTGCAGTCTGTGTAGACTTCAAAGACTGCACCCTCCAAGTAATAATGGAGTTTTTCTAGGGCCCAGACTAGACATAGACATTCTGTCTGGGTGGCCCCATACCTGGCTTCTGAATGTTTCAGCTGCCTGGAGATGTAACATATTACACCTTCCCTTGGTTCACCATCCACAATTTGTCTTTGGTGAAGGGCTGCTCCCAAGCCTTGGCTGCATGCTGCATCTATATATAACTTGAATGGTAGTTCAAAGTCAGGCAAGATGAGCACAGGTGCATTTGTGAGTTCATATTTGATCCTCTCATATGCATCCCTCCTTTCTTTGGTTATTGCAAAAACTACATCCTTTGAGCATAACTTGTATAAACTACTAGTTATGTGAGCAAAGTTTTTGATGTGGTTTCTATAGTAGCTAGCGAACCCAAGGAAAGATTGCATCTCTTTGATGTTCTTTGGTACTGGCTTTTGCAGTACTGCTGCTACTTTGTTTGGGTCAATTGCCAGACTAAGGCCTGGGACTTTGTGTCCTAGAGCTAGTATGGAGCAATGTGCTCCACTGTCAATGATCAGTGGGTGCTGGGCATTGTCAATACATACAGTCATTTTTGTGGCTGTTCCATGTATATATGCCATTCCTTTTGTTGGTGTAACCAGGAATGTTTGTGCATCTTGTGTATGTTTACACAAGTTCTTGTTGGCAGTGTCTTGTGGCATGCCTGCTTCCAACTGTATATCCTGGATTTCTAGTGGGGTTTCCTCTTGGTATTCCACTAGGAATTCCTCTCTTGGGTCTTGATCCTCATCAGATGGTTCTCTGATGGCATCTCCCATAGAGTCTGATTCAGAATCCTCTGTTGGAGGTTCTTCTTCAGGGACTTTTTCTATAGCATAGACTTTCTTCTTTGCTTTTGGACAGTTGTTGGCATAGTGGTCTGTTGAACCACAATTGTGACAAGAATTCTTCTTCTTTGCCACTTCTGCCACTCTTTCTCTGGGTTTGTCTTTAAACTCCACCCTGAAAGGTTGTTTCTCTTTGAAACTACTGCTTCTATATGGGGTGAATTTCCCTATATTAGTCCTTTTCCTTATGTCTTGTAAGGTATTGGCTATATCATCTAGAGTGCAATTTTGGTTGCATCTGCACTTTACTGCATGCTCTAGTTCTCCTGGCAGTTGTGTCAGAAGTTTATGATTCCTCATTTGAATGTTCATTTGAGGATCAATGGCTTTAAGTCTTTTAGACTGTCTAAGACACCACTCATATGGATCTTTGTCCACAGAGTATTTGTCATTTTAAAATGACATGGGCTTTTGCCATATCCAAGTTCCATTACTGTACTTTTGGATTATTTGACTCTTCCACCATGGCCAGTTTCTTCTGCCATGGATGTCTTTCATTTCAGTGTACCATATACTTGCATGACCTTTAAATGCAGTATTCAGTCTAGCAGTAATCCAGTAATCTGGTATGCTTGGTACATCAATGAAGAGTCCATCAATATAATCTATGAGTTCCATATGATCATATTCTCCTGATCCAGAGAATTTGGGCCAGCTTGAGGCCTCAGGAAGCTGTTTCAAGGCTTCCTTCTCTGAATAAGACATGCCATCTCCATCCTGGTATTGTGATGGAGATCTTGCCTTATTCAACAACATGGCATCTGGTGATATGGATTCTCCATAGCTTGGCCTTGTGGTTGGGGCTTTAAGCTATGGTAGGCATCAAACAATTTGTTGATGTCTTGGTTCAGACACTCCGTGTCCCTGCTACTATGGTGTTGTTCTTCAGAGACTTGATTCAGTCTCTTGTTGGTTTCTTCAGAGGCTTTGTCAGTTGAGCATATCCTTCCTTAAGGTTTTTAACTATCTGCTCCAATGAGGCTTGAGTTTTTCTCATCCTCTCTTGGGCAGCTGCAAATTCTGTAGCCTGCTTTGCCGATTGCTCAGCATATTGGGACATTTGTAACCACAGTGTGTCACTGTTGATGTTACTCTCAGATGTGATAATGTTATTTTCAGTCTGAGTGGGGGTAATGTTTCTATTACTAGGACTACTGATTCTAGAGTGGTTTACAACTACTTCTGGTTCTTGTGTACTTCTTTTACCAAATCTAACAGCTTCTGGATCATGGGGTCTGACTCTTTCCTCCTCTGGTTGAAGGAGGCTTTGTTCTTGCCCTTGTTGCCTTGTCTTCTCCTGGAAACTTCCTGGAATTGTGAAGAATGGTGACTCTTGGCCACTGATCTGCTGGTTTCTGAATGGTGTGAAGCCACTGGAGAGCTGATTTGGCTTGCTCCTTGTGAACCTGAAGGAATCTGAGTAGGCCCTGTCTGGGTTAACTGTTCTTCTATAGCTTGGATAGTGGCTTGATTCTCCCTTATCCTCTGTGCCCTTGCCTCCAGGAGTCTGTGCTGCCTGGTAGGGTTCCAACCCTTGGTGATTACCATAAGGTCCTTGAAGTCTATCTCTTTGAGACAGATCTTCTGGCAACTTGATCCCAGTTCTGCCCAGTGAGTTGCTAGGTTGAACCTCTTGTTGTCCATGCTCCATTGAAACAAATCTTTGAGGAGTTGGTGGATTTGAAGAACTTGATCCATATCCTTCCAGTCCTCTGGTTTGAGGTTTCTGTTGAATTGGAGTGTGAATGGCAAGGTTGATATTATCTCCCTCATTGTTTTGCCATCCACCACTGTGTCCAATGTGTCTTCTTTCAGGTCTTCTGGTTCTAGACATTCCTGCTCTATCCTCTGGCTGGTTCCTTTGGAAGCCAAGGTCTCTGAGGTATGCAGGGGACATATCAGTGTTTGCAAGCAGTCAAAAACTTTATGTTCTTAGGGTATTTACCTTTGACTGTGCCTTGTACAAATTTGTTATCTGCGGATTTGGGCAGTTTGCCTTGTATTGAAGCAGAGTTTCGTGGTTTCCTACTCCTCTGAGTGGCTATTGGTGTCCACTTCTTGGCTGTAATGAGGCCTTCACTAAGCCTTTTTCCTTTACCCTTGCTGCCCTCTGGTTCTGAGGGTGTCACTGGTGTGTTGGCCTGTGACTGGGTTTCAAGTGGGATGTAGTTTTCTTCCACTGAATCAAAACAGGAAAAAGAGGGCTTATGTCAGTTAAGACTTCTTAAATGGCTGGTTTTGCACGTCTAAGAATGGCCTCTGGGCTTGTATATTATTACAGTATGCCCTTGTATAATGACAATGTAATTGAATTAATAATTTCACGTCAAAAATAAAGCTTATGGTGTCCTGTCACACTGTTTGTGTGTCAGTATCCCTCAGATACACTTGTGGTTTGCAAGTGTATTCTGTAAAAGTGGTTTGTATACAAGTGTTATTGAATTAACAATACACTTGACCACGCCTCAACTGATGGTTTTTCAGTCAGAGGTGTCCTTATTCAGTCAAGAATACAGGACTTTATTAGTGGATTATGTGTTTTTGTATGCAAAACACGCCAAAAATAATAAATTACTGTGGGTATTAACCATGTAAAAATACTCTTATAATATGAGTATATATAAAAAAAAAAAAAAAAATATATATAAAAACTATATTTTTAAACAGAAATTACGCCTAAAAATGATAAAAAAATGTGTTAATAAGTCATGAAAAAGAGAAAAGACTTACTTGTAAGGTCCAAAAAAGTCAAAAAAACATGGCCAGGCCCCCAAAATGTCAGGCTGAGTCTATTATAAAGGTGTATATGAGTATTTACAAGCTTTAACTATGACTGTGACACGGTAAAAATGGTTTTAAAAGATGATAAGATTTATAATAAATGATTTAATTTAAGATTTAAAAGGCTTTACTATAGGGATATAGTGGTGGTGAGCGCTGTTGAAAGCCCTGGGTGCAGCTTTACCTGTTGGATTACAATAATAAAGACTACAATACTTTAAATTAAGAGTATACCTGATTATTTAACCAAGAGTAAAACTGTTTTTGACAGTTTACTACGTAGGTTATTCAAGAGCAGGATGAGGAGATCTTTTGGCTGTGAAAAGCCCTCCTTTTATTCTAAAATTGAGGTGGAAAGGCTGCTAGACCTTTCCACGTAGAGGAAGTGAAGATTTTTCACTCTCTATGACAGCTTTGTGGTTT
Organism: Austropuccinia psidii; assembly: GCA_023105745.1. NCBI lineage: Eukaryota > Fungi > Basidiomycota > Pucciniomycetes > Pucciniales > Sphaerophragmiaceae > Austropuccinia > Austropuccinia psidii. The sequence goes on along the minus strand of JALGQZ010000005.1, from coordinate 5,221,225 downwards.
GCAAACAGCCTGTATACCCTGTATTGGGCTCAGATGTGGTTTTGAAACCACATCTGGGCAGTTTTCACCAATACAGGGTGAAAATTTTCATCTTGGGACCTCACAGCCTGATTCTGACGTGTATGACGCGTAGAATGCTGTACAGAAGCTGTATGGGACCCCAGTATTGACTGACATATGAGGTATTGAAGTAAAAACATGCTTCTTCGTCTATTTGACACCTCATATTCATGATTATGGGGTGTTATCCCATGGTAAGGCTGTATATGACAGCAGGTGGGATTTTGACCTTAAAATGGTCATAACTCTGTCAGTTTTTGAGATATCAAGCTCAAAATTGGTTCATTGAATAGCTCTGTATGAGCTCTACACAATGGTACCCAACTTGACATGGTTATCATTAAATATGACAAAGCTATCCTATGTACAAGTATTTTTGTACATTGGCGTGGTCTGGGCAAAAGCTGTATTATGCTTGTTTGGCCAATAACTTCTATTGTAGTTGAGCTATGAGGAAATGGATGGCACCATCAGATAGCCCTGTTTTTGCTCTTTCCAAAAAGACCCCACTTTAAGTATCTCACACTAAAACTGTAAAAGTTAGATGAGAGGTGAATGTTTTGTTCACCCTTATTTGGTCTGAATTTGACCATAACTCAAGTAAAACTGGTGCTAGCTCAGTTTGGCTAGCACCATTAGATAGCCCTGGCTTAGAGCTTCATTTTGAATACCCATTCGATGGGGTTAAGCCTCTCCTTCTAGATTTTAGATGAGAGGTGAAAATTAAGGTTTATGCTCAGCAATGACTTTGAGCAGGAATAACTTTGTTATTTCTTGTCCTATGGTGATGGGACTTATATTTTCAGGAAGAGGTGAGTTTCCTCTTTCTTTTGATACCTTTTGAGCTAATTTGTCTCAGTTCCATGTCTTGGTGGTATTTTGGCTATACCATTGATTTATGGTATTTTGGCTGTCATGCTTGTGCTCTGGTTTTGAGTCACAGGCTGACATACCCTCCCTCTAAAAAAGGCTCATCATAGATGAGACTGTTCAGTCCTCCTTGAGGCTCTGAATCTCCTTAAATGAAGGTTCCCATCTGGTATGGCATCCTTTGCCAACCATTTGTCTTTGTCAGCTGTCTGGTTCTTGAATCTGACTAGGTATTGTCTCTGATACTTCCCATTAAGTCTGATTTTTCTGGCCCTGATGATTTTACTCACAGGTCCAGGAGAGTCTTCTACTTCCACTATTTCTGGTGGAGTGATGTTTTTCTTCCTGGAGGGGAATTTATCCTCCTCTGTTTGGAAGTATGGTTTGACCAGGCTCACTGGAAAGACTGGGTGTTTCCTAGAAAACTCCTCAGTGAGCTTGACCTCTACTGCATTCTTCCCTATCAACTTAATGATAGTGAAGGGCCCTACAAATGAGTCTCTCATTTTCTTGGGTCCTTTGAGATTGTTAAAGTTCAGTGTAGACACTAACACCTGGTCCCCTTCCTTGAAGTCAGGTTCCATATGTGATTTGTCCCACCTCTGCTTATTATACTCTTTGGCCTCAGCTATGCATTTGGCAGCAGTATCACAGGCTTTCTTCCACATATCATGGAAGTCTTTGCCTGTGGGATGGATAGTTAGAAGATTTTTTTTCAAGTGATCCACAGGTAACAGGGGATTCCACCCTTTCTCTACCAGTGCAGGTGTTTTTCCTGTCGTAGAGTGCTGGCTTGTATTATAAGCCAGTTGGACTGCTGGTAAGAGGGTGACCCAATCATGGGTGTATCCCTCATGGTCCTTGTATTCCATGCCATAGGCACAGAACCTCCTTAGGATGTCCTCCATTGTTTGGATCATCCTCTCAGCTAGGCCATCTGTTTGTGGATGGTAAGCTGTGGAAAAAGCAAGCTTGGTGCCTAGCATGTCATATAAATTGGTCCAAAATTCAGATGTGAATTTTGGGTCCCTGTCACTAATTATGATCTTAGGGACTCCACAGGTGGATATGATGTTATTCCAAAATAACAGAGCAGTGTCCATGGCTGTGTCCTCTTTATGGCATGGTAGACATCTCATGCTCTTGCTGAACCTATCAACTATGATTAGGCAGGCATTGTAGTTTTCTTTGCCTCCTGGGACAAGTCCTGTGACCCAGTCCATGTTGATGCTTTCCCATGGGTGTTTGGGTTCTTCAATGTGTTGAAGCAACCCATATTTCTTCCCATTCTTTCTATTTGCCTTTTGGCATCTTTCACAAGTGTTGATGTATTCACTCAACTCTTGCTCCCACTTGGGCCACCAAGCTGTGCGTGCTACCCTCTCTTTAGTCCTGTCCTCACTCATGTGTCCCATGTAGGGGAAGTCATGGCATTCCTGCAGGATTAAAGAGATGTGGTCTCTGTCTATCACTGTGAGTGCACTGGGGTGCTTTTCTCTGTGATAAATCAGGCCATCTATAAGGAAGAATTTATTGTCCTTATAGGCCCTCAACCAGGGTTCCTCCAGCTGGGTTTCCAGTTCTGGGCTCCTGTATTTTTGTTGAAGGAGTTGGAGTAGTATGCTACACTGTTTGTGTTTGGCATACGATTTCAGTACTGCATTGAAAAATTCACTGTGCAGTTCTGAGGAACTTATTCCCAGTATGGGGGTTTCTGTCCCTTCTGAATCAGTGTTTCCACTGTCAAGGGTACCACTCCCTGGTGCCCATTCAGAGAATGTGAAGTTTTTCTTCCTATTTATTTCCATAAAATGGATAGGAATTTTTGCTGCAACTTCAGGGTCATAAGCTGGATTGCTTTTGACATTGTCCAGTGGCCATCTGCTAAGGCCATCTGCATTGGTATGGCTTTTACCTTCCTTGTATATGATGGTCATGTTCCCTCTATACTCCTGGATGGCTATTTGCCATCTCAGCATGTGTCTATTAGTAGTCTTCATGTTTAGTAAAGACTTCAAGGCTGTGCAGTCTGTATAGACTTCAAAGACTGCACCCTCCAAGTAATAATGGAGTTTTTCTAGGGCCCAGACTAGACATAGACATTCTGTCTGGGTGGCCCCATACCTGGCTTCTGAATCTTTCAGCTGCCTGGAGATGTAACATATTACACCTTCTCTTGGTTCACCATCCACAATTTGTCTTTGGTGAAGGGCTGCTCCTAGGCCTTGACTGCATGCTGCATCTATATATAACTTGAATGGTAGTTCAAAGTCAGGTAAGATGAGCACAGGTGCATTAGTGAGTTCATATTTGATCCTCTCATATGCATCCCTTCTTTCCTTGGTAATTTCACAAACTACATCCTTTGAGCATAACTTGTATAAACTACTAGTTATGTGGGCAAAGTTTTTGATGTGGCTTCTATAGTAGCTGGAAAATCCAAGGAAGGATTGAATCTCTTTGATGTTCTTTGGTACTGGCTTTTGCAGTACTTCTGCTACTTTGTTCTGGTCAATTGCCAGACTAAGGCCTGAGACTTTGTGTCCTAGAGCTAGTAGCTCTTGTTGGCCAAAATTACACTTTTTGAGTGAAATTTTCAGATTGATGGGTGTACATTTACTTAGCAATCTGTCTATGTATTGTACATGGTCTTCCCATGTCTCTGAGTATATAATGATATCATCAATATATACTACCATCCAGCCTTCCATTATTTCTTCTTGAAATATGGTGTCCATCATCCTTTGGAAGTGGGCTGGTGCATTCTTGATGCCAAACGACATCCTGGTGTACTTATATATGCCCATATGGCATATAATTCTGAGTAATTTCATGGAGTTTGGTTTAACTCCATTTTGGTGGAAGCCCTTCATACAATCCATCTTGGTTATGTATTTGGCTTTGGCCAATTTATCCAGGGCATGAGGTATCCTTGGTATAGGATACCTGTCTGCTTTTGTGTAGTTGTTCAGGGCTCTGAAGTCTCCACACAATCTAGACTTGCCATCATGCCAGGTGATCAGGACAGGAGTGGTGATTTCCACTATTTTATTATGTCCAATCTTCCTAATGACATCCATGTCCAGGAGTTCATTGATATGTTTCTCAATCTCTTTCCTGGTCTCCAGACTTGCTGGGTAAGGAGGTCTCCTTAACATGGGTGGATAAGGCCTTTCTACATCAAGATATAGTTCTATATCATGGCCTTTGATCTTGCCTAATGGTTCTTCACCAATGGCAAATGCTGGTCTATTCTTCCTCAGCATCTTCAGTAAACTTAGCTTTTGTTTACTGGTGAGGGTAGTGCTAAACTGTCCCTCTCTGAATTCTTTCAGAAGTTCTTCCAGTGGGTCCTGGGAAGATATCTGGTATATATCAAGAGAAAATTTCTTTTCCTTGTTAGTACCAATGGTAATATGCCTATTTTTACTATTGTAAATATCTATGCCATACATCCTCTGGTAATCTGTTCCCAGTAAAACTCCTTGGATGTGGGCATCTTCAAGCACTACAAACTCTGGGTTGAGTCTGATATTACCTTTTCTGTGGGGTATAATTATCTCTTTGATAATTGTCCCAATAGAGGTCATCTTTCCAGATGCACTCTTAAAGTTCTTTGCCCTGGTGGGTAAGAGTTCTGTTTCCCAGTTTGGGAAGTGGTTATCCAGATAATTTCTGGCCACTATGGAGCAATGTGCTCCACTGTCAATGATCAGTGGGTGCTGGGCATTGTCAATACATACAGTCATTTTTGTGGCTGTTCCATGTATATATGCCATTCCTTTGGTTGGTGTAACCAGGAATGTTTGTGCATCTTGTGTATTTTTACACAAGTTCTTGTTGGCAGTGTCTTGTGGCATGCCTGCTTCCAACTGTATATCCTGGATTTCTAGTGGGGTTTCCTCTTGGTATTCCACTAGAAATTCCTCTCTTGGGTCTTGATCCTCATCAGATGGTTCTCTAATGGCATCACCCATAGAGTCTGATTCAGAATCCTCTGTCGGAGGTTCTTCTTCAGGGACTTTTTCTATAGCATAGACTTTTTTCTTTGCTTTTGGACAGTTGTTGGCATAGTGGTCTGTTGAACCACAATTGTGACAAGAATTCTTTTTCCTTGCCACTTCTGCCACTCTTTCTCTGGGTTTGTCTTTAAACTCCACCCTGAAAGGTTGTTTCTCTTTGAAACCACTGCTCTTATATGGGGTGAATTTCCCTATATTTGTCCTTTTCCTTATGTCTTGTAAGGTATTGGCTATGTCATCTAGAGTGCAATTTTGGTTGCATATGCATTTCACTGCATGCTCTAGTCCTCCTGGCAGTTGTGTCAGAAGTTTATGATTCCTCATTTGAATGTTCATTTGAGGATCAATGGCTTTAAGTCTTTTAGACTGTCTAAGACACCACTCATATGGATCTTTGTCCACATAGTATTTGTCATTTTCAAATGACATGGTCTTTTGCCATATCCAAGTTCCATTACTGTACTTTTGCATTATCTGACTCTCCCACCATGGCCAATTTCTTCTGCCATGGATTTCTTTCATTTCAGTGTACCATATACTTGCATGACCTTTAAATGCAGTATTCAGTCTAGCAGTAATCCAGTAATCTGGTATGCTTGGTACATCAATGAAGAGTCCATCAATATAATCTATGAGTTCCATATGATCATATTCTCCTGAACCAGAGAATTTGGGCCAGTTTGAGGCCTCAGGAAGTTGTTTCAAGGCTTCCTTCTCTGAATAAGACATGCCATCTCCATCCTGGTATTGTGATGGAGATCTTGCCTTATTCAACAACATGGCATCTGGTTTGATGTCATCTGGTTGATATGGATTCTCCATAGCTTGGCCTTGTGGTTGGGGCTTTAAGCTATGGTGGGCATCAAACAATTTGTTGATGTCTTGGTTCAGACACTCCGTGTCCCTGCTACTATGGTGTTGTTCTTCAGAGACTTGATTCAGTCTCTTGTTGGTTTCTTCAGAGGCTTTGCTCAGTTGAGCATATCCTTCCTGAAGGTTTTTAACTATCTGCTCCAATGAGGCTTGAGTTTTTCTCATCCTCTCTTGGGCAGCTGCAAATTCTGTAGCCTGCTTTGCAGATTGCTCAACATATTGGGACATTTGTAACCACAGTGTGTCACTGTTGATGTTACTCTCAGATGTGATAATGTTATTTTCAGTCTGAGTGGGGGTAATGTTTCTATTACTAGGACTACTGATTCTAGAGTGGTTTACAACTACTTCTGGTTCTTGTGTACTTCTTTTACCAAATCTAACAGCTTCTGGATCATGGGGTCTGACTCTTTCCTCCTCTGGTTGAAGGAGGCTTTGTTCTTGTGCTTGTTGCCTTGTCTTCTCCTGGAAACTTCCTGGAATTGTGAAGAATGGTGACTCTTGGCCACTGATCTGCTGGTTTCTGAATGGTGTGAAGCCACTGGAGAGCTGATTTGGCATGCTCCTTGTGAACCTGAAGGAATCTGAGTAGGCCCTGTCTGGGTTAACTGTTCTTCTATAGCTTGGATAGTGGCTTGATTCTCCCTTATCCTCTGTGCCCTTGCCTCCAGGAGTCTGTGCTGCCTGGTAGGATTCCAACCCTTGGTGATTACCATAAGGTCTTTGAAGTTTATCTCTTTGAGACAGATCTTCTGGCAACTTGATCCCAGTTCTGCCCAGTGAGTTGCTAGGTTGAACCTCTTGTTGTCCATGCTCCATTGAAACAAATCTTTGAGGAGTTGGTGGATTTGAAGAACTTGATCCATATCCTTCCAGTCCTCTGGTTTGAGGTTTCTGTTGAATTGGAGTGTGAATGGCAAGGTTGATATTATCTCCCTCATTGTTTTGCCATCCACCACTGTGTCCAATGTGTCTTCTTTCAGGTCTTCTGGTTCTAGAAATTCCTGCTCTATCCTCTGGCTGGTTCCTTTGGAAGCCAAGGTCTCTGAGGTATGCAGGGGACATATCAGTGTTTGCAAGCAGTCAAAAACTTTATGTTCTTAGGGTATTTACCTTTGACTGAGCCTTGTACAAATTTGTTATCTGCTGATTTGGGCAGTTTGCCTTTGGAGGTTACAACTGGGTTAATAATTGTAATCTTCCCTGTACAAGTGGTTAAGGTTGGTTTACCTTGTATTGAAGCAGAGTTTCGTGGTTTTCTACTCCTCTGAGTGGCTATTGGTGTCCACTTCTTGGCTGTAATGAGGCCTTCACTAAGCCTTTTTCCTTTACCCTTGCTGCCCTCTGGGTCTGAGGGTGTCACTGGTGTGTTGGCCTGTGACTGGGTTTCAAGTGGGATGTAGTTTTCTTCCACTGAATCAAAACAGTAAAAAGAGGGCTTATGTCAGTTAAGACTTCTTAAATGGCTGGTTTTGCACGTCTAAGAATGGCCTCTGGGCTTGTATATTATTACAGTATGCCCTTGTATAATGACAATGTAATTGAATTAATAATTTCACGTCAAAAATACAGCTTATGGTCTCCTGTCACACTGTTTGTGTGTCAGTATCCCTCAGATACACTTGTGGTTTGCAAGTGTATTCTGTAAAAGTGGTTTGTATACAAGTGTTATTGAATCAACAATACACTTGACCACGCCTAAACTGATGGCTTTTCAGTCAGAGGTGTCCTTATTCAGTCAAGAATACAGGACTTTATTAGTGGCTTATGTGTTTTTATATGCAAAACACGCCAAAAATAATAAATTACTGTGGGTATTAACCACGTAAAAATACTCTTATAACATGAGTATATATAAAAAAAAAGGTGAAAATATATAAAATATATATTTTTAAACAGAAATTACGCCTAAAAATGATAAAACAATGTGTTAATAAGTCATGAAAAAGAGAAAAGACTTACTTGTAAGGTCCAAAAAAGGTCAAAAAACATGGCCAGGCCCCCAAAATGTCAGGCTGAGTCTATGATAAAGGTGTATATGAGTATTTACAAGCTCTAACTATGACTGTGACACGGTAAAAATGGTTTTTGAAAGATGATAAGATTGATAATAAATGATTTAATGTAAGATTTAAAGGGCTTTACTATAGAAATATAGTGGTGGTGAGCGCTGTTGAAAGCCCTGGGTGCAGCTTTACCTGTTGGATTACAATAATAAAGACTACAATACTTTAAATTAAGAGTATACCTGATTATTTAACCAAGAGTAAAACTGTTTTTGACAGTTTACTACTTAGGCTATTCAAGAGCAGGATGAGGAGATGATTTTGGCTGTGAAAAGCCCTCCTTTTATCCTGAAATTGGGGTGGAAAGGCTGCTAGACCTTTCCACGTAGAGGAAGTGAAGATTTTTCACTCTCTATGACAGGCTTGTGGTTTGCAAACAGCCTGTATACCCTGTATTGGGCTCAGATGTGGTTTTGAAACCACATCTGGGCGGTTTTCACCAATACAGGGTGAAAATTTTCATCTGGGGACCTCACAGCCTGATTCTGACGTGTATGACGCGTAGAATGCTATACAGAAGCTGTATGGGACCCCAGTATTGACTGACATATGAGGTATTGAAGTAAAAACATGCTTCTTCGTCTATTTGACACCTCATATTCATGATTATGGGGTGTTATCCCATGGTAAGGCTGTATATGACAGCAGGTGGGATTTTGACCTTAAAATGGTGATAACTCTGTCAGTATTTGAGATATCAAGCTCAGAGTTGGTTCATTGAATAGCTCTATATGAGCTCTACACAATGGTACCCAACTTGACATGGTTATCATTAAATATGACAAAGTTATCCCATGTACAAGTATTTTTGTACATTGCCGTGGTTTGGGCAAAAAGCTGTATTGGGCTTGTTTGGCTAATAACTTCTGTTGTAGTTAAGTTATGAGGAAATGGATGGCACCATCAGATAGCCCTGATTGTGCTCTTTCCAAAAAGACCCCACTTTAAGTATCTCACACTAAAACTGTAAAAGTTAGATGAGAGGTGAATGTTTTTTTCACCCTTATTTGGTCTGAATTTGACCATAACTCAAGTAATACTGGTGCTAGCTCAGTTTGGCTGGTACAATTGGATAGCCCTGGCTTAGAGCTTCATTTTGAGTACCCATTTGATGGGGTTAAGCCTCTCCTTCTAGAATTTAGATGAGAGGTGAAAATTAAGGTTTATGCTCAGCAATGACTTTGAGCAGGAATAATGTTGTTTTTTCTTGTCCTATGGTGATGGGACTTATATTCTCAGGAAGAGGTTAGTTTCCTCTTTCTTTTGATACCTTTTGAGCTAATTTGGCTCAGTTCCATGTTTTGGTGGTATTTTGGCTATACCATTGATTTATGGTATTTTGGCTGTCATGCTTGTGCTCTGGTTTTGAGTCACAGGCTGACACTCCCAAACCGAAGAGCCACCTATTCCTGGCCTAAGTCCAACGTCCCAACAACCTGAGGACGATACGACTTGTGAGCCAGAACCTGAGGTGGCTCCTACGCAATCCACGGAGGAAGCTTATGGTAAGTCACCCCTCCTTTCTCTTCGATCCACATCCACTTTTCCTCATTTTTTCTTTGACCGTCTCCAGATCGTTCCGCCACTCCTCGCTCGATAATCATCATTGACGATACGCCCGTGGGATCCCCAATTCCCCATCCCCCTCCCCCTCCCCCTTCTTCTTACCCGACTCGCCCACCTTCCCCTTCCATTCCCCCCCCTCCACTCCAACCCCGGTTCCCTCCCCAGTGCCCCCGAGAACCCCAACGCCTCCTCCCCCCCGGTGCCAAGCTCCTCTCATTCCCACGATGACGCTCGCCAGGAATTCACCAACCTGCGACCGACCCTAATGATTACTCGAGCCATCGTCCACGATTCGATCAACCGAATCTTGTTGGAGCATCGTTGCTTGCTCCACATGAATCCTTTTGTGGATGCAACTCATCGAAATGAGATGCACCGGGAATTCCGGGACGAACTAAACTGCCTCCTTGCCCAGGCACTGGAGGCTTATCCAAAGGAGGACATAACCGGGATAGTCTCCAAATTCCTCAAAAAATAATCCCATTATTTCCACTTTTTATCATTTGTAATACTTTCTTTCAAATAAATTATCATTTGTAATCAATTATTATTATGTTCAAATTCTATTACATTCTTTGTTCACGTAAAAATTACTTATTTCCTCCTTAGAGAAAAACCCTGATTGTGTGGGAATTATTTTTATAAGTTCCCCACCAAGAGTTTGAGTGAGTATTTCTTTTTGTGAACCTCTTTTTCTCAAAATGCGCCAATAGTTGCCGTTATCCTCTCCTATATTTTCTTCTTCCATGGTTTAGAGCCATACCCATTCTTAACTGTAAAAAAGCGGGAGCTTCCCGTATGTGAGCAATCCACTCCAGATTTGTGAAACATGGCCTTTCCTATGGTCACACGCTATTAATCTTACTCATGTATTGAATTATTTAAATTGTCTGGAACCTTCACAAGCATAAGGATTGGCGTGTGACTTGTCGGGAGGCTGCACAGGCATAAGGATTGGCGTGTGAATTGTTGAGAGCCTGCACAGGCATAAGGATTGGCGTGTGAATTGTTGGGAGCCTGCACAGGCGTAAGAATTTGTCAGCATTGTTGGCAACCCTCCCATGCGTAAGGATTGGCGTGTGAATCGTCGGAAGCCTGTACCGGCGTAAGGAATTTTAGCACTTTTGGGACCCTTCACAAGCATAAGGATTGGGGTGTGAATTGTTGGGAGCCTGCACAGGCGTAAGAATTGGCGTGTGAATTCTTGGGATCCTGCACAGGCCAAGAAAATTTCAGCATTGTGGGGAAGCTTCACAAGCGTAAGAATTGGCGTGTGAATCGTCGAAAGCCTTTAAAGGCGTAAGGATTGGCGTGTAAATTTTTGGGAGCCTGCACAGGCCCAAGGATTGGCGTGTGTAGCGTTGGCACCCCGCATAGGCGTAAGGAACTTTTAGCATTGTCAGAACCTGCACAAGCATGAGGATTCGCGTGTGAAGCATTGGCATCCTGGACAATAGCAACAAACCAGGACAGATGTACGATGGCATGCCACCGTACATAATCCACTTCACCCCTTTTTCATGTCAGAAACCCCATCTCCCGCACTAGAATCCATCCAATCCTTGTGTATATTGTCCTCTGCCTTACCCCACCATTACTTACCCAACACACATGCAAATCTCCTCATTCTTTGAATCGGCATGAGATTGTATTACCATCCCTGATTTGATAGCCCGCTCTCTCGGCAATCTCATAATAGCCATGGTTTTTTTGCCGCATTGTTTTTGCTAACCTGCTTGAGCATTGTGCGGACATACCCACTAGTGTCGTGCTTTTGTTGTCCTGTGCTGGATCAGTATAATGAACAAATGTACTACTGGCCCACACTACCTGAATGAGCCCATGACATGCGGATAGATCAATCCAAAAATGCTCATTTGGGAAAATCAATTTTGCGCCTGTACACCGCTTTGACGCATCTCTTTGAATTTGGCCGGTCCGCTTATCAGCTTAAAACCACCATCCCGAAGCATACAGCGATGCATCCTTATCAACATGAGGTGCGTTTTTGAATCCATTCATGGTGAAAGTGAGTGCGGAAGCGAACTCAAATTCACCCTGATTTGACGGAATATCGCCTTCATAGTTGACTTGATCAAAAGACGGAACCCCCAATGAATTGTAGCAATTTTGAATCCTCTCAAATAAATTATCCCCAACATATCGTAAGGATTGACCTAGAATGCAACCCACCGAGCTAAGATTGGGACCTCGGTTCTGCCATTCATCTTTTGCGTTTTCAATTTTCCCGACACTTCCATACAGACCAAATTGTTCATTCTTGGTGCTGCATTTGCGCCACCCAATCGCGAACATAAATCCCTCCAGTAATGCTCCATTGGTTGCAATTGGGTCGGTGAATCTCTTTTTGCGAAATAGGAATTGTGATAATTCATCCCATTGATTGACCTCGACGTCACTCATTGTTGTGAATGGTCGGAATTTGACAAGGGAAATGAGTAATCCGGTTGAAGAGAAAATTGCCACCCGCCCAAAGTGAATGCGTTTGATCTGATTGACATCCACAACCCTCCAAATTTTACTTGGGGTGATATTTGCTGATACTGGCATTGATATTTGTGCTGTTGGGCGAGAGGAGGAAAACAACCTATTCATTCGGGTCGTTTTGCGCTCATGAGTCTTTTGGGATCTGCTACTATTCCCAAGTGGTTGAGGGATCACTATGTGTTGAAGCACACAAGATATCAGATACTGCCAAGGAGCTTTCTTCGGCGCACATCCTTTGACTTCCCTGTTGGAGCCCACATGACATTGGCACAATCTGACCCGACTAAAGCCAATGTTCTTCAGTGGGGCCCAATGAGGGTGCCACATAAATGTGGAAGCATATATATATATCTATATATATACACTGAGATTAAGCGAGTAACTCACACTTTCCTTCCTCAGCCCGACGCTTTCTCGCGAGTTCTCTTTTACGCTCTTTTCCTTTTTTCGTGAATGGCATGCTTTCAGCAGAAAATGAAATGAAACCAAATGATTACTGATTTCTTAATATCACCTAAATTGGATTGTGGTGGATGAATCTTTTTTAATTGCGGCTAAAAAGAAAGCTCACGCCTGACCTTGGCAAATTCACGATCTCAAATACCTCAAACTGAAAATTGCAGTGGATAGTGCATTATTCAATTTTACACATTGATGTTCCCATGCAATCACTTTCCAATGCAACCATTTGGAATATTGCAAGCACACGCAAATTCAATATGCATCCTGCTGCGGATCCCTAGCTATCCTAGTCCTCTTGAAAGACACAGGAACATTTGGCCTATTATGGGCTGGCAGGAAGTGATAAACACGACTTCCCGCAATGCACCCGCGTGTGCTACTCACGGGCACATCGCCTGACTCAGCTTGCGTCTTGTCGGAGTCTTTGCAATGATGTACGGAGGCATGCCGCCGTACAATTACTATTGGTACTCAGACTGTGGCATCCGGGCAGTAGTAGGATAGGAAGTCATGATTATTAAATTCATAAATAACTTTGCAAAATTCAATTACAATCTATCTAGTACAAAGCTAATCTAAAACAGGTCAATCCTGGTTGTGAGTTTAGCTGACCTGGGTACCGTCAAGGTGACCTCATCACTTGAACCAAGCCCGCGTTTCGCCACCCAGGCATCACCAAAGTCTAATACTAAGCATTGTGCAAATTCAAATCTAAGAGGTACAGCGGGGTTAAAAGACTCTGATGAGAAGAAACTTTTATTCAGTAAATCACATATATACTTATTAGTACATAGCCACACTGGCTCCACTAGATTTTTACCCTCTGAAAGTTTTGCGGAAATGTCAATTAGTGATAAAGCCCCTTTAACTGAGCTTGTTCTCCAGTCATCTGAGCATACCATCAAACCACGAACCCCCGCCGCACAGAATGCCGCTAATATACCATAGCAAATTCTATTTATTCCGAGATTCTTGTGACACGTCAAAAGATCTTTGATGGCCTCATTTTTTTTTGAGTTTGTGAGTTTGCCTTTGATGCCATTAACTTCGACCTTTGTATGTGCACGTACCATGTTGTACGCAATCATCAAATGGATAACTGTATCCATTAGATCCTCCAGGTTCTTGTGCGGCTTTGTGGATATCTCATTGTCAGCCCCGCCACCTTCAATGCTGAGTTGGGTTGCACGTTGCTTCGATTTACTCAAGCAGGAGGCAAGGTATTCAACTGCTCCCCGTTCGAGTCCAAGAGGATCGGTGGAATTTGATGTTGGTGCAACATATGGTTTGGGTGCAATCACATCGTATGAGACTAAACTAATGGATTCAAACATAACATTTTCCCAAAAATGTTTAACTGGATTGGCGGGGTAAAGAAGGCTCTGAACCATTTTGAAGAAGGAGTGTTCACATTTTGGGAGATTATCTGGAGGTTTAGCTGATTCCTTCATCAATTTGAGATTCCAAATGTTGTGATCAAAAAACGCTTCTGTTTCGGTTGGCTTAAAAAAATCTAACCCTGTATATTGCAATTTATATCACCAGTCAACAGCCAATAATCATGTATCATGCACAAAGATAAAACTCACCTGCCATCTCAAGGTCCTCCAGCCAGGCCGACATTTTAAGCTCTTGGTTACTGATCACCTTAATACCAACAGGAAGGAATGTATGAGCATCCTTTGTTGGTAAATTGTCCCATCTATTTTTGTAAATCCTATTGATATTATCAAGCCCCCTTTTCCATGATTGTTGAGAAATATTGGAATGATAATTCAAAATGCCTGCAAACTCTTCCATGCGGGATAAAAATATTCCATGAAAATTCGCAGCGGATGACACTTCGGGCTCAGCGTCGGGAATTATATCAGTCATATCTCGTCCCATTGTATCATGTTTAATTGTTTCCCTTTCTTGAAAGGCTTGAATATTCCGAGGAGACGCGGGAGGGGTTGCATCATGCATTGTTTCATTGGGTATCGGGGGGCTTTCAGTATGTGGAGCTTCATCATGGATTGTTTCATTGAGTATTGGGGGGGGTTCAGTATGCGGAGGTTGATTATCAATATGGTCCCCTTCAACATTGATAATTTCATGACCTTGATCGCGAGAATCGTTTGCAGCTTCAAAGGTACGGCGTTTTTTGTTCGTTTTTTTGGTCGCATGTATATTTGGTCTTTTTCCTAATCCTTTGCCTGGAAATCCAATTACGACTCAAGATCCTTCAGGTAGAGATTCTCCCACCTCCACACCTGCCCATATATTGTAAGCAGCTATTTTTATCAATTTTGTTTTGAATTCTTAATGGACTTACGGTTCAAATCCATTTTGAGCAGGCTCATGGCTTCAGCAATCTTTTGATGCACATAATCAGAAATTTTACTACCATTTTGAATTTTTTCGAGCCTTGGGATTGTTTGAGCAATGTTGGAGACAAATTGTTCCTTGGATATAATTTCCACCTCCCCACTGAAAATTACATCATCTTGCCCATCATCTTCTGTCGGTGCACAAGGTTCAACAGTCTTTTCCTTCTCATAACTTTTAAAATTTGGTTTCTGAGAGCTTGGAGGCTGACCTGAAATGAAGGCTATGACACAATATCAGGTTTTGGGAGATTAGAAATATTCAAGATGGATGCATACTCACTTTCTGAAAGAACTGGTGGATCTTGATTATCTTCATGTGACTGGCTCTCTACTTCAATGCCTAATTCACGACTACTGGCCATATCAGAGATTTCACTTCCACTCTCTGGGGCTGAAGTTGGTCGTTCATTGAATTCAGTTGAATTTCCCGGGGTTCGGGCCATAGCGGCGGTAGTTTATTAAGCAAATAGATGGTGAAGAGTTGATTGATAACTTGTTTGAAAATTTTTGAATAAAAAGATCCAAATTCAAGAAAAAAGGTGCAAGTAAAATAATTGCATTTGCAAAATGCAATTTGTCGGGAAATTGAAGGAGGCAATGTTTTGCAAATTATTTCATATCATGCAAATGAAATCACTTCCCTGTGAGACATTGAATAAAGTTGACTAGTGAGAAACCTACTAAAGTCAACTTTTGAACTATTCAACGCTCATGAGGTAAGGACTAAGCAAAGTGTTCATTTGATTGATATGAAATAAAATGGTTTTGTCCGCAAAACAGGAGACACAATTCTTGTCTTAAATAGTCCACTTATTAGGTTTTAATTTGTGAGTCTCATGATTTAAACCCTAACCACAACATGGTGAATATACTGACCAATATCCCCTTAGGTCCTGTTGGCAGAGAAGGCCACTCAGCATATTTCGGCAATTGCATTCATCGTGTACGCCAACAAGCCACCGTACTGTACACTATGGATGTAATACAGAAGCGTGAGGAGGGTAAGCGTTTTCCGAGGCATGTCGGGAGGGCACTACATGAGCGTAAGGATGGTAAGCAGTGTCGGGAGAATGTTGGGAGGGAGGGTAACTGTTGTCGGAGGCATGTCAGGAGGGCACTACATGAGCGTAAGGATGGTAAGCAGTGTCAGGAGAATGTTGGGAGGGAGGGTAACTGTTGTCGGAGGCATGTTGGGAGGGCACTACATGAGCGTAAGGATGGTAAGCAGTGTCGGGATAATGTTGGGAGAGAGGGTAAGCGTTGTCGGGGGCATTTTGGGAGGGCACTACATGAGCGTAAGGATGGTAAGCGTTGTCGGAGGCATGTCGGGAGGGCACTACACAAGCGTAAGGATGGTAAGCTGTGTTGGAGGCATGTCGGGAGGGCACTACACAAGCGTAAGGGTCATAAGTGGTGTTGGAGGCATGTTGGGAGGGCACTACATGAGCGTAAGGATGGTAAGCGTTGTCGGAGGCATGTCGGGAGGGTACGTAAGGAGTGGTGAGGACGGAGAGGGGCGGGCAGTGTCGGAGTCTCATCCGGATGGAGCGCGGTGTGGGTGCGTAAGCATGCTAAGCGTCGGGGAGGCGGAAGCCAATGAGGTGAAATTACACGAACGTTGCGCATAGTGTTGAAATGGGTTTGGGCTTTGAGTGACATTCTCATGTGACACATGTGACAATTGACGTTGTCTTGACGCTGACGTGATGTGACCCACTAAATCCAGTGACAATGAAGTGACACTAACGCGACTGAAGCAAGATTTTATACTGACCGCGGTGCGACGTGAAGTCAATCGCCGACGATTGACGCGAGATTCGCCCTGGTGAGGGGCAGTCATGGCATTCCTGCAGGATCAAAGAGATGTGGTCTCTGTCTATCACTGTGAGTGCACTGGTGTGCTTTTCTCTGTGATAAATCAGGCCATCTATAAGGAAGAATTTATTGCCCTTATAGGCCCTCAACCAGGGTTCCACCAGCTGGGTTTCCAGTTATGGGCTCCTGTATTTTTGTTGAAGGAGTTGGAGTAGTATTCTACACTGTTTGTGTTTAGCATAAGATTTCAGTACTGCATTGAAAAATTCATTGTGCAGTTGTGAGGAACTTATTCCCAGTATGGGGGTTTCTGTCCCTTCTGAATCAGTGTTTCCACTGTCAAGGGTACCACTCCTTGGTGCCCATTCAGAGAATCTGAAGTTCTTCTTCCTATTTATTTCCAAAAAAATGGATAGGACTTTTTGCAGCAACTTCAGGGTCATAAGCTGGATTACTTTTTACATTGTCCAGTGGCCATCTGCTCAGGCCATCTGCATTGGTATGACTTTTACCTTCCTTGTATATGATGGTCATGTTCCCTCTATACTCCTGGATGGCTAATTGCCATCTCAGCATGTGTCTATTAGTAGTATTCATGTTGAGTAAAGACTTCAAGGCTGTGCAGTCTGTGTAGACTTCAAAGACTGCACCCTCCAAATAATAATGGAGTTTCTCTAGAGCCCAGACTAGACATAGACATTCTGTCTGGGTGGCCCCATACCTGGCTTCTGAATCTTTCAGCTGCCTGGAGATGTAGCATATTACACCTTCTCTTGGTTCACCATCCACAATTTGTCTTTGGTGAAGGGCTGCTCCCAAGCCTTGGCTGCATGCTGCATCTATATATAACTTGAATGGTAGTTCAAAGTCAGGTAAGATGAGCACAGGTGCATTTGTGAGTTCATATTTTATCCTCTCATATGCATCCCTCCTTTCCTTGGTTATCTCAAAAACTAAATCCTTTGAGCATAACTTGTATAAACTACTAGTTATGTGGGAAAAGTTTTTGATGTGGTTTCTATAGTAGCTAGCAAATCTAAGGAAATATTGCATCTCTTTGATGTTCTTTGGTACTGGCTTTTGCAGTACTGCTGCTACTTTGTTCTGGTCAATTGCCAGACTAAGGCCTGAGACTTTGTGTCCTAGAGCTAGTAGCTCTTGTTGGCCAGAATTACACTTTTTAAGTGAAATTCTCAGATTGATGGGTGTACATTTACTTAGCACTCTGTCTATGTATTGTACATGGTCTTCCCATGTCTCTGAGTATATAATGATATCATCTATATATACTACCATCCAGCCTTCCATTATTTCTTCTTGAAATATGGTGTCCATCATCCTTTGGAAGTGGGCTGGTGCATTCTTGATGCCAAATGGCATCCTGGTGTACTCATATATGCCCATATGGCATATTATTCTGAGCAACTTCATGGAGTTTGGTTTAACTCCATTTTGGCGGAAGCCTGTCATACAATCTATCTTGGTTATGTATTTGGCTTTTGCTAGCTTATCCAACGCATGAGGTATCCTTGGTATAGGGTACCTGTCTGCTTTTGTGTAGTTATTCAGGGCTCTGGAGTCTCCACACAATCTAGACTTGCCATCAGGGAAGGTGATCAGGACAGGAGTGGTGATTTCCACTATTTCATTATTTCCAATCTTCCTGATGACATCCATGTCCAGGAGTTCATTGATGTGTTTTTCAATTTCTTTCCTGGTTTCCAGACTTGCTGGATAATGAGGTCTCCTCAGCATGGGTGGATAAGGTCTTTCCACATCCAGATATAGTTCTATATCATGGCCTTTAATCTTGCCTAGTGGTTCTTCCCCAATGGCAAATGCTAGTCTGTTCTTCCTCAGCATCTTCAGTAAAGTTAGTTTTTGTTTACTGGTGAGGGAAGTGCTAAACTATCCCTCCTTGAATTCCATCAAGAGTTCTTCTAGTGGATCCTGTGAAGATATGTGGTATATATCAAGTGAAAATTTCTTTTCCTTGTTGGTGTCACAGGGGCTGTTGGACAGAAATACAAGAGTGGCCTGGCACTCAGCAATCAGGGAACTCACTTGGAAGACTCCAAAAGGATAAAGAATAAAAGTAATAAGAATGAATTCCTCTAAAAGATATGCAGGTACAAGATGAGATGCAAAAGAGGAAAGGGAAGCCAAATGGCCAAAGAGCCAACCAAGTAAGTCCTTAATCACTGTTTCAACCTGCCAAAAATGAATAATGGAATTAGTAAGGATATGACCACCAAATATCCATTGACAGGCGAAGAAAGAGAAAAGAGAAAAGTGCTAAATGACTGACTTAATAATATCAGTATTTGCTCAACTAAAGTGAAAAGAAAATAGAGATAAAATAAAATCAAAATATATTAATTAACTGGGGAAAACCCCCCAGGGTGGAAAGGGTAGCCGGTATATGTGAAAAGTTGGGAGCTTGAGTTCTTCAGGCTGAAAACTGATCTGTATTGATCCTTGAGGCTGTATGGATTGTTTTGGGAACTGATACAGCTGGCTAATATTGAAATTGAATTGGGTTGAATGAATTTCCCATGATTGAAAATGAAATACAGGTCTTGATGGATCCAGACCGTATTGAAATGAATATGGTTGCCAAGATGGATTGAGTGGAGCTTTGACACTTGACAACTTCTTTTTGGCATTGCCTCTTGAATACACTTGAGAATGAATTGAAAGTATTCCCTTGGAATGAATACTTGGAGTGAGAATAACCAATGACTGCTTGATGGCGTCATTGGTCTTTGACGCTGAAACACTTGCTCTTGAGCCTTGATGATTCCACTGAATGATTGGGTGCCTTGATGAGGTGATGAGATGTTGGAATGTTGAAATGAACATTTGATATTGCCACCATTGAATTGCTGTTGAAAAATGATGCAAAATGATATATAACATCATTTATGGCATATTGGTTGATTGGCAAGAAGATTACGTCCAAAGGTCTTGAGATGGAAAGGCAGAGGGAAAAGGATGGATGTAATGGCTTCAGAGCTTGGAATGGTGTTTCTGGGCCTTTTGGGGTTTTTGGCCACTTTTGGGTTCTGAGCCAAAAACTGGCCCAAAAGGCGGGAAAGTGTCTTTTGGACACTTTGCGTCAAAGTGCGCAAAAATGCGCAAAATGCGCAAAAGTGCGCAAAGTGCGCAAAAAGTGCGCAAATGCGCAAAAGTGCGCAAAATGCGCAAAAAGTGCGCAAATGCGCAAAAGTGCGCAAAATGCGCAAAAAATGCGCAAATGCGCAAAAGTGCGCAAAATGCGCAAAAAATGCGCAAATGCGCAAAAATGCGCATTATGAGCCCAAATGGCCAAAAACAGCCATTTGGGCCATTTCCCCTGGTTTTGAGGGAAATGACCAGAAATACCCATTTGGCTATAAATTGCCGCTATGGGTGCTGGATTGAGGTGAAGGGCCATGAAGGCCCCAAAACACAAATGGCCATAAATGGTCCATGAGATGATGACGTGGCCATATTGGCCACTGGTGATGGATATGGCCAATTGGCCATAAAAGGGCTGTGGCTTGATATGCCATATGGGGATCCAAGGAAGTGAATTGCCATGGTTGTGACAGTACCCCCCACCTTGAAATGGTGAGCTCCTGAGCACCAATACAAGGTGAAGCCTGTTGAGGCTATTGGAAGGATTTTGAGAGAGTGATTCAAGAGGACTGATTAATGTAAAAATTTGAAAACTGATATTAAGAATTTGACATTTGACGCAGGACTTGCTTGATCTTCTTTTGACATTGGCTTCATGATTTGAATTTAATTTTGAAATGAATGAAAATTTTGACGTGATAATTGACGTGATAAAAGAAAATTTAAAATAAAAATAAAATAATAATAAAGAATGAAAATGAAATTAAGAAAAGAAAAGGAAAAAGAAAAAGAAAAATGAATTGAATCTTGAGGAGGTTCCAATCTTCATCACAGAGGTTCATAACTGATTTTGAAATTGGCCAAGGACCTGGAAAGATAAAATTGATGCCAGGTGCTCACAAAGTGGCCAAGGTGATGTTTTGACAAGATTGTAGACCCCTCAGGGAAGTGCACACCAGGAGAGGAACTTACTTTTGGTAGTTACCACTCCCGCCAGTGCCATAAAAATAAAACAAAAATGTTGAAGGAATGAATTTGAATTTTGAAGTCTTGGAAATGAATTGAAAAGTGAATGGCCCATTGTCCCAAGTGAGAATGGCCATAAGATTGGAAATGAAGTTGAAAGCCCTGCCAGGGATCTGTGTCCAAAATTGCAAAGTGCTCACAGAGTGGCCAAGGTGATGCTTACAACAAAACAGAGTAGAATACCCCTAAAGGTGCATACCAGGAGTGGGACTTACTTTTGGTAATTCCTCTCCCCACCAAGCACCATAATGAATCAAGCTTTTGAAGAATTCGGCCCAGGCTTGTCAGGATATAATGAATGAAAATCTTTGACAAGTTCAGGACAATTCTTGAGGTTTTCGGTTGGTTCCCAAGTGGATCTTTCTGGGTCTTGACTGAAACCTTTCCATTCCACCAGATACCATAATTTTCCTCTCTTGAGCTTTGAGTCCAGTATTTGAGAGACTTCCCATTCCTCTTCTTCTTCAATGGTGATTGGAGTAGGAGGCTCTTGATGCCTATTTGGGATTGTTGACGTCTTGACTGGTTCCAAAAGGGAAATGTGGAAAACTGGGTGGATGGATTTCCATTGAGATGGAAGCTTGAGGTGGTAGGCATGAGTGCTGACTTTCTTCAAGATTGGAAAAGGACCCAGCCATCTTTCAGACAGCTTTTTGGTGGGTCTGGTTGATTTGATGTTCTTGGAAGAAAGCCATACCATGTCACCAGGATTGAAAACAGGTGGACTTGCTCTACTTTTATCTGCATACCTCTTAAACCTGTTTATGGCAACTTCAAGTTCTCTCTTGACATCTTGCTGTACTGATTGGATTTTTGTTGATAACTTTCCAGCCGGAGTGTCTTGAGTGATGTGAACTGAGTCAAAATGAGGGTCTCTTCCATAAACAGTGAAAAACAGTGATTGTTTTGTTGATGAGTGGTCAGAGTTATTGTAGGCAAATTCAGCCAGAGGGAGCCAGGTGTTCCAATCATTTTGATGATAACTGACAAACATCCGAAGGTACTGTTCTAGTATCTGATTTACCCTCTCTGTCTGTCCATCAGTTTCTGGATGGTAAGCAGTTGACAAGTCTCTTGAAATCTTGAGCTGCTGACAAAGGTTGGTCCAAAAAGAAGAAACAAAAAGAGAACCTCGATCACTAACAATGCTTGAAGGAAGGCCATGCTTTGAGAAAATATTCTTGATGAATAAATGGGCCAAGTCTAATGAAGTGATTGAAGCTATTGTTGGAATAAAAACCGCCATTTTTGAGAATCTGTCCACTATGACTAAAATTGAATCAAAGGAATTGGACAGTGGCAATTGAGTGATGAAATCCATTGAAAGACAAATCCAAGGACCACATGGAATTGGAAGAGGCTTGAGGAGTCCAAACTTCTTGTGATGAATATTTTTGTTTCTTGAACACTGTTGACAGGATGAGACATAATCCTTGATAAATTGAGTCATGCCGGACCAGTGGAAATCCCGCTTGACAAGTTTGAGAGTCTTCTCTTGGCCAGGGTGTCCAGCTAGAGGAGAGTCATGCTGCTTTTGAAGTATATTGAGTTGAATTGTGGGGTCATTTGGGACCACCACTCGATCTTTGAAAAGGAGAAGTTTGGAAGAGGAATCAAGAGAATAATCTTGGACAGATTTACCTTTACCCAAATCTTCAAGGACACTTCTATATTGAGAATCTCGCCACACTGCCTTCTGAATTGAATCAATCAAATTTGAAAATGAATCCACCTTGACTGCAAAAAACTTTGAGGCTTGAATTTCATCTTGCTTGTTTATCTTCTGATAGTTCATTGGATTCTTGCTGATGAAATCCTCCCCCCTCTCCGGGTAAACGTCGTCCCGACGTGACAAGGCATCTGGAAGGGTGGCCAAGCGGCCAGGGCGGTAAGTGATTGAGAAATGAAATTCAGATAAAAATTCAGCCCAGCGGGCTTGACGCCGAGTGAGAATCTTGGAAGACATGAAATATTGAAGAGACGAATGATCGGTGAGAACTTCAAAAGGGGAAGAAATAGAAAGAAGGAAAGCTCTCCAGCGCTTGAGAGCCCAGACTATGCCAAGGAGTTCCTTGTCATGAATCTCATAATTGAGCTCAGCTGGGAGAAGCTTGCGGCTATCAAATGCAATGGGATGTTTTCCTGAGTCAGAGACCTGACTCAGTACAGCACCCAAGGCATAATCTGATGCATCGGTCTCTACAATGGTGGGTAGAGAAGGATTGAAGTGAGAAAGGATTGGAGCAGTGGTGAATGCCTCTTTGAGTTGATGAAACTGTCTAAGAGCTTCCTCATTGAGGGGAAAACGGGAATCTTTCTTGAGGAAACTTGTGAGTGAACTAATTTTCTTTGAATAATTCTTGATGAAACGGCGGTAAAAATTGGCAAAGCCAAGGAATGATTGAAGAGCCTTGAGGTTTCTTGGAGGTGGCCAATTGAGAATTTGCTGGACTTTTGCTTGGTCCATCTTGAGGCCTTCAGAAGAAACTACATAACCTAAATATTCCACACTAGAAACATGAAATAGGCATTTGGACGCCTTAGCAAAGAGGTTATTGGCTCTGAGTCTGGAAAGAACAGTGGACACATGAGTGACATGTTCTTCCTCAGATTTGGAATAGACCATAATGTCATCCAAATAAACCACAACATAAACATCAAGAAGATCATAAAAAATATCATTGACGAGATTTTGAAAAGAAGCAGGAGCATTGGTAAGCCCAAATGGCATAACCAAGTACTCATAACTACCATATTTGGTTCTAAAACAAGTCAAATGTTCATCACCTTCCTTGATTCTGAGCAGGTTATATGCACCACGCAAATCAATCTTGGGGAAGATAGAAGAACCATTGAAAACAGTGAGAAGCTGATTCATAGGAGGAACAGGATACTTGTTCTTCCTAGTAACAGCATTGAGCTTGCGGTAATCAACACACAAACGGAGGCCACCATCTTTCTTTTTGACAAAAAGAACAGGTGCTCCTGTAGAAGAGGAGCTTGGCCGGATGAAACCTTTCTCTACATTCTCTGAAATGTAGGCCCTGAGTGTATCTGACTCTTGGTTTGATAAAGAGTAGATCACCCCAACTGGAGGTAGAGACCCCTCCAGCTCGATATGATGATCACAGGCGCGGTGAGGAGGAAGTTTCTCTGCTTTCACCTTGGAAAATACATCCAAGTATTGGTGATAAACAGAAGGAACAACCTTCATCACGGTTTCTATTTCTTCTGGCTCTTCCTCTTCATCCCACAACTCCTCCAGGGAGTCATGATAAGATGAAGGAGGAAGGTCCATATTCCCAAAGAAGAGATGAAGTGAAGATACAGAATTATCTTCTCCAACATCTTGAATCTCTTTGAAGACTTCATCTCTAGATGATAGTAATGACTGATGGGAATTAAGGGAAGGAATATGGACAGAAGACGGAAATGATGGTGTTCTAGAATCACCAACCAGAGCTGCACATGATTTGGCAGAAGAAAAGTCATTACTGAAAGAAATTGAAGGATCATTATAGTCCTTATGATCAGAATTAAAGGTGATCAATCCTTGCCTCCAATCAATAAACGGATTAAAATGATTAAGAAAGTCAAAGCCCAATATGAGGTCTTCTCCCTTGGGAGTATCAATGACTAAAAAGTCCCATTCAAAGCTTGGGAAGGAAGGGAGCTCAACCATATATTTAGTATGGTGAGTCACAAATAAAGAAGGAGACTCAGAGGAGTCAAGAATAATGAGGGGAATCTTCTCCGGGAGTTCTGACATGGTCAAAGAATACTTGTGAACAAACTGCTTTGCAATAAATGAGTTGGTAGCACCAGAATCAATGAGAATACTGTAAAACATATCAGAGAGAGAAGAAAAAACAAAAAATTTAAGAGAATTTTTGACACCAGTATTCAGAATGCACAATTGTGCTCTGGATGGAAAACTGTGAAGACCATTGAACACAACATGATCTTCACTCAGGCTTTTCCCTGGCTGGGAAATTTGCCTGACGGTTGGGTAAGCTTGTTTTGAGGCCTTTTGAAACAGGACTCAAGACTATGCTTCCCACCACAATAGGTACAAAGACCCTCTTTGATTCTTCTTTCTTTTTCAGAGTTCATGAGCTTGAAATCTTTATTCAACAAAGAAGAATGGGGCTTGTCCCTCTTCTGAAAATTCTTCTTCTTCTTTTGACTTGAGCTTGAAGAATTTTGAGGATGAGAAGAACTTGACTTTGAGGCTTCTGGCTTCTTCTCTTGATGATGACCCTTTTCATTTTGCCTCTCATGGTACCTGGTATCAAGTTCCAGGGTGACGTCCATTAAGTCTTGAAGAGAGTCAATTCTTGAAGGATGGGAGGCCAATTGATCCAAAATCCTGGATGGCAATCCCTTCCTGAAATGATGGATGAGAGCTCTTTCACCCCAATCCCCGATTCTTGAGACTAAGCTTCTGAAATCAGCAATGTATAAGGATACATGCCCACCTTCTTTCATTCTTAAAGAATCCAACTCAGCTTCTGCTTTCCTGACTTCATTTGGGTCACCAAATAAAGTGAAGAGTTGAGATTCAAATAAACGCCAAGAATTGAGAAGGTAATTTGACTCTTGATTGGTGAGATTGGAAATATAAGGCTCAATCCATTTTGCAGCCCTGCCAATGAGAAATGAAGTGGCATAAAGGACCTTCTTTCTGTCTTGAGCGAAGTTTGCCGGATCATTGTGAAAAATCAATTGACAAGACTGAATAAAGCTTCTAACTTTGAAGGGCTGAGTCCCATCAAAGCATTCCGGTGCCTTCATAGATGGAGTCTTGAAGGCTGGTGGTCTTGATGCTTCAGAGGATGAAGCTGCTTGAAGATTGGCCATAATCTGAGTCATTTGCTGCATGATGGCCAATAGGGATGGTTCAGACTGATGAGAGACAGGCTGATTAGACTGGGCTAGAGTTGGTCCTCCAGTACCTTGGGATGCCTCCACTGGAGCAGGGACACCTTCAGTACCATCAGACTCTTCCTCTTCCACAGAATTCTCCTCCTCCTCTTCACCATCTTCACCTGGACTTTTGAAAATAGTCCTTGAAGTTCCTGGAAATCCGCCAACTACTCCTGAGAATGAACATGATCTTCTTGGCCCTCTTCCTTCCTTCCTGGATGGTGCTGCTCCTTCCATGCGGGGTCCTCTATCTAATTGGGCCCTCAGTTGAGGAACTGCTGGGGTGCCATCTAGAGGAGCTCTTGGAGTTGGAGTGAGAACAGCTTGAGCTCTGGCCTGAGATCTTGTCTGTCTTGCCGGAGGTGAGTGTTGAACAGGCATGATATCAGGAATAAAATAAAATAAATGAATTGAAAACCAAAATTTGCTTGAAGTGAAAAGAGTCAACAATCAAATCTTGAGGAAAATCAATGAATCAAAATGAAAATCTTCAAGTAGGTCAATAAATCAAAATCAAATGAAGTCTTGAAGTCAAATCAAATCAATGTCTTGAAGTAAATCAATGAATCAAAGTCAAATGAGATCTTCAGGTCAATAAATCAATCAATCAAATCAATCAAAATCAAAATCTTGCAAAATAAATCAATCAAATGAAAATCTTGAGGAAAAATCAATTTATGTCAAAATTCTTGATGTGAAAAATCAGCAAAATCAATGAAATCTTCAGGTCAATCAATTTTCTTGAGGTCAAAATCAAATATGTCAAATCAATCAATCAATCAAAATCAAGTGAATTATTCTTTAAAAATCAAAATTATTGAAGAAAAAATCAATTATGAATCTTGATGTGAATAACGTGTCTGAATATCTTGATGAAAAATTTGAAAATCAAAGAAAATTAAGATGACGCCTGAATTATGAATGAAATGGAAATTGATGATTTGAAAAAGATTTTAAAAAGGATAACAAAAATAAAAAATGGGTCAGCTTTCAATTTTCAAAATGAAGAATGAATGAAAGAAAATTGAGAGGTGACAATGAATCATTAAGTTCATAAGCGTAAAAGAATCATAATTTTGATGAAATGAGTGAATGAAATTATAAAGAAAGAATGAACAGAATGGAAAAGAAATTATGAGTTAATTAATATAATGTCACAGGGGCTCTTGGACAGAAATACAAGAGTGGCCTGGCACTCAGCAATCAGGGAACTCACTTGGAAGACTCCAAAAGGATAAAGAATAAAAGTAATAAGAATGAATTCCTCTAAAAGATATGCAGGTACAAGATGAGATGCAAAAGAGGAAAGGGAAGCCAAATGGCCAAAGAGCCAACCAAGTAAGTCCTTAATCACTGTTTCAACCTGCCAAAAATGAATAATGGAATTAGTAAGGATATGACCACCAAATATCCATTGACAGGCGAAGAAAGAGAAAAGAGAAAAGTGCTAAATGACTGACTTAATAATATCAGTATTTGCTCAACTAAAGTGAAAAGAAAATAGAGATAAAATAAAATCAAAATATATTAATTAACTGGGGAAAACCCCCCAGGGTGGAAAGGGTAGCCGGTATATGTGAAAAGTTGGGAGCTTGAGTTCTTCAGGCTGAAAACTGATCTGTATTGATCCTTGAGGCTGTATGGATTGTTTTGGGAACTGATACAGCTGGCTAATATTGAAATTGAATTGGGTTGAATGAATTTCCCATGATTGAAAATGAAATACAGGTCTTGATGGATCCAGACCGTATTGAAATGAATATGGTTGCCAAGATGGATTGAGTGGAGCTTTGACACTTGACAACTTCTTTTTGGCATTGCCTCTTGAATACACTTGAGAATGAATTGAAAGTATTCCCTTGGAATGAATACTTGGAGTGAGAATAACCAATGACTGCTTGATGGCGTCATTGGTCTTTGACGCTGAAACACTTGCTCTTGAGCCTTGATGATTCCTCTGAATGATTGGGTGCCTTGATGACGTGATGAGATGTTGGAATGTTGAAATGAACATTTGATATTGCCACCATTGAATTGCTGTTGAAAAATGATGCAAAATGATATATAACATCATTTATGGCATATTGGTTGATTGGCAAGAAGATTACGTCCAAAGGTCTTGAGATGGAAAGGCAGAGGGAAAAGGATGGATGTAATGGCTTCAGAGCTTGGAATGGTGTTTCTGGGCCTTTTGGGGTTTTTGGCCACTTTTGGGTTCTGAGCCAAAAACTGGCCCAAAAGGCGGGAAAGTGTCTTTTGGACACTTTGCGTCAAAGTGCGCAAAAATGCGCAAAATGCGCAAAATGCGCAAAAGTGCGCAAATATGCGCAAATTCGCAAAGTGCGCAAAAAGTGCGCAAATGCGCAAAAGTGCGCAAAATGCGCAAAAAGTGCGCAAATGCGCAAAAAATGCGCAAATGCGCAAAAATGCGCAAATGCGCATTATGAGCCCAAATGGCCAAAAACAGCCATTTGGGCCATTTCCCCTGGTTTTGAGGGAAATGACCAGAAATACCCATTTGGCCATAAATTGCCGCTATGGGTGCTGGATTGAGGTGAAGGGCCATGAAGGCCCCAAAACACAAATGGCCATAAATGGTCCATGAGATGATGACGTGGCCATATTGGCCACTGGTGATGGATATGGCCAATTGGCCATAAAAGGGCTGTGGCTTGATATGCCATATGGGGATCCAAGGAAGTGAATTGCCATGGTTGTGACAGTTGGTACCAATGGTAATGTGCCTGTTTTTACTGTTGTAAATATCTATGGCATACATCCTCTGGTAATCTGTTCCCAGTAAAAACCCTTGGATGTGGGCATCTTCAAGCACTACAAACTCTGGGTTGAGTCTGATATTACCCTTTCTGTGGGGTATAATTATTTCTTTGATAATTGTCCCAATGGAAGTCATCTTCCCTGATGCACTTTTGAAGTTCTGTGCCTTAGTGGGAAAGAGCTGTTTTTCCCAGTGTGGGAAGTGGTTATCCAGATAATTTCTGGCCACTATGGAGCAATGTGCTCCACTGTCAATGATCAGTGGGTGCTGAGAATTGTCAATACATACAGTCATTTTTGTGGCTGTTCCATGTATATATGCCATTCCTTTGGTTGGTGTAACCAAGAATGTTTGTGCATCTTGTGTGTGTTTGCACAAGTTCTTGTTGGCAGTGTCCTGTGGCATGCCTGCTTCCAACTGTATATCCTGGATTTCAAATGGGGTTTCCTCTTGGTATTCCACTAGAAATTCCTCTCTTGGGTCTTGATCATCATCAGATGGTTCTCTGATGGCATCTCCCATAGAGTCTGATTCAGAATCCTCTGTTGGAGGTTCTTCCTCAGGGACTTTTTCTATAGCATAGACTTTTTTCTTTGCTTTTGGACAGTTGTTGGCATAGTGGTCTGTTGAACCACAATTGTGACAAGAATTCCTTTTCTTTGCCACTTCTGCCACTCTCTCTCTGGGTTTGTCTTTTTACTCTACCCTGAAAGGTTGTTTCTCTCTGAAACCACTGCTCTTATATGGGGTGATTTTCCCTATATTTGTCCTCTTCCTTATGTCTTGTAAGGTGTTGGCTATATCATCTAGAGTGCAATTTTGGTTGCATCTGCATTTTACTGCATGCTCTAGTTCTCCTGGCAGTTGTGTCAGGAGTTTGTGATTCCTCATTTGGATGTTCATCTGAGGATCAATGGCTTTGAGTCTCTTAGACTGTCTAACACACCACTAATATGGATCTTTGTCCACAGAGTATTTGTCATTTTCAAATGACATGGTCTTTTGCCATATACAAGTTCCATTACTGTACTTTTGGATAATTTGACTCTTCCACCATGGCCAGTTTCTTCTGCCATGGATTTCTTTCATTTCTGTGTACCATATACTTGCATGACCTTTAAATGCAGTATTCAATCTAGCAGTAATCCAGTAGTCTGGTATGCTTGGTAAATCAATGAAGAGTCCATCAATATAATCTATGAGCTCCATATGATCATATTCTCCTGATCCAGAGAATTTGGGCCAGTTTGAGGCCTCAGGAAGCTGTTTCAAGGCTTCCTTCTCGGAATAAGACATTCCATCTCCATCCTGGTATTGTGATGGAGATCTTGCCTTATTCAACAACATGGCATCTGGTTTGATGTCATCTGGTTGATATGGATTCTCCATAGCTTGGCCTTGTGGTTGGGGCTTCAAGCTATGATATGCATTAAACAATTTGTTAATGTCTTGATCCAGACACTCCCTGTCTGTTGTGCTGTGGTGTTGTTCTTCAAAGACTTGGTTCAGTCTTTTGTTGGATTCTTCAGAGGCTTTGCTCAGTTGAGCATATCCTTCTTGAAGATTCTTAACTATTTGTTCCAAGGAGGCTTGAGTTTGTCTCATCCTCTCTTGGATAGCTTCAATTTCTGCAAATTGCTTTGCAGATTGTTCAGCATATTGGGACACGTGTAACCACAGTGTATCACTGTTGATGTTACTCTCAGATGTGACAATGTTATTTTAAGTCTGAGCGGGGGTAATGTTTCTATTACTAGGACTACTGATTCTAGAGTGGTTTACAACTACTTCTGGTTCCTGTGTACTTCTTTTACCAAATCTACCAGCTTCTGGATCATTGGGTCTGACTCTTTCTTCCTTTGATTGAAAGAGGTCTTGTTTTTCCCCTTGTTTCCTTGTCTTCTCCTGGAAAGCTCCTGGAATTGTGAAGAATGGTGACTCCTGGTCACTGATCTGCTGGTTTATGAATGGTGTGAAGCCACTGGAGAGCTTATTTGGCCTGCTCCTTGTGAACCTGAAGGAATCTGAGTAGGCCCTGTCTGGGTTAACTGATCTTCTTTAGCTTGGATAGTGGCTTGATTCTCCCTTATCCTCTGTGCCCTTGCCTCCAGGAGTCTGTGCTGTCTGGTAGGATTCCAACCCTTGGTGATTACCATAAGGTCTTTGAAATCTATCTCTTTGAGACAGATCTTCTGGCAACTTGATCCCAGTTCTGCTCAGTGAGTTGCTAGGTTGAACCTCTTGTTGTCCATGCTCCATTGAAATAAATCTTTGAGGAGTTGGTGGATCTGAAGAGCTTGATCCATATCCTTCCAGTCCTCTGGTTTGAGGTTTCTGTTGAATTGGAGTGTGAATGGCAAGGTTGATATTATCTCCCTCATTGTTTTGCCATCCACCACTGTGTCCAGGGTGTCCTCTTCCAGGTCTTCTGGTTCTGGACAAGCCTTCTCTGTCCTCTGGCTGGTTTCTTTGGAAAGCAAGGTCTCTGAGGTATGAAGGGGACATATCAGTGTTTGCAAGCAGTCAAAAACTTTATGTTCTTAGGGTATTTACCTTTGAATGTGCGTTGTACAAATTTATTGTCTGCCGACTTGGGCAGTTTGCCTTTGGAAGTTACAACTGGGTTAATAATTGTAATCTTTCCTGTACAAGTGGTTAATGTTGGTTTACCTTTTATTGATGCAGAGTTTCGTGGTTTTCTACTTCTCTGAGTGGCTATTGGTGTCCACTTCTTGGCTGTGATGAGACCTTCACTGTGCCTCTTTCCTTTGCCCTTGCTGCCCTCTGGTTCTGAGGGTGTCACTGGTGTGTTAGCCTGTGACTGGGTCTCAAGTGGGATGTAATTTTCTTCCACTGAAATCAAGGCAGGAAAAGGGGGGCTTATGTCAGTTAAGACTTCTTAAAAAATGCTGGTTTTGCACGTCTAAGATTGGCCTCTGGGCTTGTGTGTTACTACAATGTGCCCTGTATAATGACAGTGTAATTGAATCAACAACTCCACGTCAGCATTACAGCTTTTGGTACCCTGTCACACTGTTTGTGTGCCAGTATCCCACAGATACACTTGTGGTTTTCAAGTGTATTCTGTACAAGTGGCTTTGTATAAGTGTTATTGAGTTAACAATACACTTAACCACGCCTCAACTGATGGTTTTTCAGTCAGAGGTGCCCTTATTCAGTCAAGAATACAGGACTTATTGATGGCTTATGTGTTTTTATATACAAAACACACCAAAAATAGTTATATTCAGTGGGTATTAACCACGTGAATGATACTCTTATAATATGAGTATATATATAAAAAGGGATGAATATATATAAAATATATATTTAAATAGTGAAATTACGCCTAAAAAAGATAAAACACTTATCAATAAGTCATGAAAAAGAGAAAAGACTTACTTTATAAGGTCCAAAAAAGGTAAAAAACACGGCCAGGCCCCCAAAATGTCAGGATGAAACTATGAAAGAGTGGTAATGTAGGCTATTTACAACTCAAACTATGTTTGTGACATGGTAAAAATGCTTTAAGAAGGTTTTGAGTTGATTAAGAATAAATTTAAAGGGCTTTACTATAGTGGTTATAGTGGTGGTGAGCGCTGTTGAAAGCCCTGGGTGCAGCTTTATCTGTTGGGTTACAATAATAAAAGACTACAATAATTAAAGCTTAGAATTATACCTGATTATTAACCAGGAGTAAAACTGTTTTTGACAGTTTACTACGTAGGTTATTCAAGAGAAGGATGAGGAAAGGCTTTTGACTCTGAAAAACCCTCCTTTTATCCTGAAATTGAGGTGGAAAGGCTACTAGACCTTTCCACGTAGAGGAAGTGAAGATTTTTCACTCTCTATGACTGGCTTGTGGTTTGCAAACAACCTGTATACCCTGTATTGGGCTCAGATGTGGTTTTGAAACCACATCTGGGCGGTTTTCACCAATACAGGGTGAAAATTTTCATCTGGGGACCTCACAGCCTGATTCTGACGTGTATGATGCGTAGAATGCTGTACAGAAACTGTATGGGACCTCAGTATTGACTGACATATGAGGTATTGAAGTAAAAACATTCTTCTTTGTCTATTTGACACCTCATATTCATGGCTATGGCATATTATCCCATGGTAAGGCTGTATATGACAGCAGGTGGGATTTTGAGCTTAAAATGGTCATACCTCTGTCAGCTTTTGAGATATCAAGCTCAAAATTGGTTCATTGAATAGCTCTGTATGAGCTCTACACAATGGTACCCAACTTGACATGGTTATCATTAAATATGACAAAGTTATCCTATGTACAAGGATTTTTGTACATTGGCGTGGTCTGGGCAAAAGCTGTATTATGCTTGTTTGGCCAATAACTTCTGTTGTAGTTGAGATATGAGGAAATGGATGGCACCATCAGATAGCCCTGATTGTGCTCTTTCCAAAAAGACCCCACTTTAAGTATCTCACACTAAAACTGTAAAAGTTAGATGAGAGGTGAATGTTTTGTTCACCCTTATTTGGTCTGAATTTGACCATAACTCAAGTAATACTGGTGCTAGCTCAGTTTGGCTAGCACCATTAGATAGCCCTGACTTAGAGCTTCATTTTGAATACCCATTTGATGGGGTTAAGCCTCTCGTTCTAGATTTTAGATGAGAGGTGAAAATTAAGGTTTATGCTCAGCAATAAGTTTGAGCAGGAATAACTTTGTTATTTCTTGTCCTATGGTGATGGGACTTATATTTTGAGAAAGAGGTGAGTTTCCTCTTTCTTTTGATACCTTTTGAGCTAATTTGGCTCAGCTCCATGTTTTGGTGGTATGTTGGCTATACCATTGGTTTATGGTATTTTGGCTGTCATGCTTGTGCTCTGGTTTTGAGTCACAGGCTGACAATTGGGGTCATACACAAACAGTGGATTCCATCTGGCGCCATTGTCGGGGCAAACAATGACTGGCCCCGCTTGTTCATTGCGCGTGCTCATTGTTGGGCAGCCACACGCTTTCATACACACCCCCGACAGGTCATACGCAGGCAACCTTCACACGCCTGGAAGACATTTTACTGCCAGTCTTCCGACCGGTGTCACAGGGGCTCTTGGACAGAAATACAAGAGTGGCCTGGCACTCAGCAATCAGGGAACTCACTTGGAAGACTCCAAAAGGATAAAGAATAAAAGTAATAAGAATGAATTCCTCTAAAAGATATGCAGGTACAAGATGAGATGCAAAAGAGGAAAGGGAAGCCAAATGGCCAAAGAGCCAACCAAGTAAGTCCTTAATCACTGTTTCAACCTGCCAAAAATGAATAATGGAATTAGTAAGGATATGACCACCAAATATCCATTGACAGGCGAAGAAAGAGAAAAGAGAAAGGTGCTAAATGACTGACTTAATAATATCAGTATTTGCTTAACTAAAGTGAAAAGAAAATAGAGATAAAATAAAATAAAAATATATTAATTAACTGGGGAAAACCCCCCAGGGTGGAAAGGGTAGCCGGTATATGTGAAAAGTTGGGAGCTTGAGTTCTTCAGGCTGAAAACTGATCTGTATTGATCCTTGAGGCTGTATTGATTCTTTTGGGAATTGATACAGCTGGCTAATATTGAAATTGAATTGGGTTGAATGAATTTCCCATGATTGAAAATGAAATACAGGTCTTGATGGATCCAGACTGTATTGAAATGAATATGGTTGCCAAGATGGATTGAGTGGAGCTTTGACACTTGACAACTTCTTTTTGGCATTGCCTCTTGAATACACTTGAGAATGAATTGAAAGTATTCCCTTGGAATGAATACTTGGAGTGAGAATAACCAATGACTGCTTGATGGCGTCATTGGTCTTTGACGCTGAAACACTTGCTCTTGAGCCTTGATGATTCCTCTGAATGATTGGGTGCCTTGATGACGTGATGAGATGTTGGGATGTTGAAATGAACATTTGATATTGCCACCATTGAATTGCTGTTGAAAAATGATGCACAATGATATATAACATCATTTATGGCATATTGGTTGATTGGCAAGAAGATTACGTCCAAAGGTCTTGAGATGGAAAGGCAGAGGGAAAAGGATGGATGTAATGGCTTCAGAGCTTGGAATGGTGTTTCTGGGCCTTTTGGGGTTTTTGGCCATTTTTGGGTTCTGAGCCAAAAACTGGCCCAAAAGGCGGGAAAGTGTCTTTTGGACACTTTGCGTCAAAGTGCGCAAAAAATGCGCAAAATGCGCAAAAGTGCGCAAATGCGCAAAATGCGCAAAAAGTGCGCAAATGCGCAAAAGTGCGCAAAATGCGCAAAAATGTGCAAAAATGCGCAAATGCGCATTATGAGCCCAAATGGCCAAAAACAGCCATTTGGGCCATTTCCCCTGGTTTTGAGGGAAATGACCAGAAATACCCATTTGGCCATAAATTGCCGCTATGGGTGCTGGATTGAGGTGAAGGGCCATGAAGGCCCCAAAACACAAATGGCCATAAATGGTCCATGAGATGATGACGTGGCCATATTGGCCACTGGTGATGGATATGGCCAATTGGCCATAAAAGGGCTGTGGCTTGATATGCCATATGGGGATCCAAGGAAGTGAATTGCCATGGTTGTGACAACCGGCTATTTTCTTGGTCGGGTGGTCAGCTTGACTGCAGACGCTCACCTGCTTGCGCGTGGAAAGTTGAGGCCAATCAGTGTGGATTTGCTTCAGCCTCATCTGCATTAGAATAATCCTGGCCTATGATTGCTGAGGCTGGTTATGTTTGCGTGGGGATCTCCCACCGCGGTTCATTTTCTGCACGTTCTCACGAGCCCTGCACAAGCTGTGGGGCCTGGCTTGCAGCCGAAAATTCCCTTGGGCGGGTGGCCACTTTCTCCGGAGTTTTGTACACGCGTGAGGCAAAGACCCTTATGCCAATCTTGGTGGATTAGTACCCGCCTCAAACCCAATAAGGGTGAATGTATATGTGGATCACGGCTCACGGTTGGTGCCCCCTTTGATCATGCCACACATCCCCCCCTGGAAGCCCAGTAGGCATCAGTCAGCAAAAAACTTCACACAAAGTCAAACTCATGTTTGGTGGCATGCCAAAAAACATATCTCACCTTCCCACAGTGAGATTTCCCTTTGAAACCGCCAACATTGCCCAGTAGGTCCCTGTGCAACAATTAACCTGGGGAGGATACACTCATTGTTTGCTGTCACACCAGCAAACATGTGAGCCTTAGAGGTAATTTCATATACCCAAAAGACCACAAATACAAAAATATCATATTAATATAAATAAAATTTATATTATTTGAATAAAAATCAAAATATAAATATAAAATTATATTAAAAAAAAAAAATTAATTACAATTTAAAAATAAAAATACATTAAATTTTGTAAGTATAAAATTACATTTATACTTGAAAAAATTAAGTAAAAATGAAATTTTAACAAAATTGTAAAAAATAAAGAAATTTGGAAAAAATTTAAATAAAAATTATTATAACCTTTTATCCATTAAACAAACATATAAAAATTATTTCACCATTGGATTCCTCATAAAAAATTAGGTGGGGTCACCTCTGAGTGAAATTCTTGTAACTCAACCCTAAATAAGCTTGTATTAAGTTTTTAGTATTTTCAATACAAAAGTTGAAAATCCTCAAAACCTTACTTTGATTCACACCACATGTGGTGTTAACCATCAATTTTTGTGTTAAAATTGAGTTGTTGTGTTTAGTTTAGAAGTTATGAGGAATTGAAGTATTTTCAATTGAATTCAATTGAAATGTCAAAATGTGCGCGTGTATTACATAAGTGAACTTTGATTTACATATGAGGTGTCAATTATTACTGTATTGCACTGTGAAATTGAATTGAATTACATATGTAAATTATAAGTATAATACATGATGAGGAATTAAAGGAAAAATAAATTGGAAAGATTAAATTTGGGGGGGAAAAGGAACTCCAGCTCTAAGGGGGAGCTAGACCCCCAAAATCCTTGCTGACAGGCGTGGGATGTCAAAATTCACGCAAAAGTTCATCACTTTTGGCCTGGAATTGGGTTACAGGGTCTGTGGACTCAATTGATGATGAGGTTTTGATACCAACTGGGGTAGTTTTAGCTGTTGCCAAGAGGGTAAAACTACCCTTAAGATAAAACAATCACAGTAAAAACAGCTTTAACTGGTCTCTACGCCTCTGACACACATTCTGACGTGTTTTGAAGGCTCTAGGACTGGTATTGCTATAGTAATGGCTGATTTAAGGGTCAGAAATGGCTAAAATTGGCTAAAATTGGCTTAAACCAGCCCTTTTTGGTCTAAACCAGGGGTCAATGATGCCATAATTGGATTTTCTGTTGTCAGACTGTTTTTCACGACTGACAAGAGTAAATATTACTTTTGGAGTAAGAGAATTGATGGCTATAAAAGAATGTCTTCTTTGCCCCACTTTTCTCTTCATGTTAGAATCTTTTCCTTTTATTAATTAGTTTAAACACTGTTAAACCAATCAATAAAAGATTCCAACCAACACTTTTAAATCATTTTAATCCTTTTAACCACGTGAAAAAATCATTATAATCATTGTTTGTAACTCTTATAATCATTTTTACCCCTGAACCACCCCAAAAGTGAATTAAAGCATCTTTCATCACTGTTAGCTTTGTCACTTTGTTTCCAAATTCACTCTGGTCACTTTTGGACGTGTTTTCTCTTTAATATTTTTTTTAAAGACTTTGTTCTTTAATTAATTGATTGCAGTTCTTTGCTCAATTAATTCCAATTGAAATTGCTCTTGAAGAAATTTCTTTTGTAGCCTTAAAATATCTCTTGTAGAGTATTTTTTGGATAAATTTTTATTGTTGGTAAAACAATAAATTTTTATAATATTATTGTTTTATACTAATAAAGTTATAAACAATAAAATTTGCGTGTTTTCTCTTAAGAATAATATTCCATACTATTTTTAATTGATTTTTACCTTATACAAATTTTGAGGACAGGAAAAGTACTTGATTTTTAATCAAAGTTTCATATCCACACCTTACAAAACATGGCTGCATGCCTCTAATATGCCCCTCCACAATAAGTTGCTACAACCCACCCAATTTTGGATATGCTAATTTCAACCTTGTTCCACCAAAGGTTTCTAACTTGCTGCAGATCCAGCAGTCATATCCGTGCACCCACATTTTGGCCACCTTGCCTTGATATATGCCCAAAATTGGATATGAAAATTATGAGCCCAAGAGGGCCACCCCCATCAAGACCATGCACGTAACCACAGGCCATCCCCCCTTGACCCCATTGCTGCCTCTCATATAAGTTCCCCACCTGCACTTATTTGTCTTCATTCCCTTTAGCTAACTCTTCCCGATCATATAATTTCCAACTGTCCCCAAATAATTGAAAATAGCCATCATGTCAACCCCTTCACAAACACTTTGCATTGGGATGATTAATATTTGTATTCAAATAAATAGTGATATAAACTTAAACCCTGAGAATTCCCA
Source organism: Austropuccinia psidii (assembly GCA_023105745.1). Taxonomy (NCBI): domain Eukaryota; kingdom Fungi; phylum Basidiomycota; class Pucciniomycetes; order Pucciniales; family Sphaerophragmiaceae; genus Austropuccinia; species Austropuccinia psidii. The sequence goes on along the minus strand of JALGQZ010000005.1, from coordinate 5,183,278 downwards.
CTTAGATTCTTGGATTATCATATGGCACAATCAACACAACATATTTGTTTATCTCCCCAATCACCAGCGTGCTATTGGCTCTCTACCTGGAACCCTTGCTAAAATGTTGATACCATCCCTTGGGGCACCAAAACCTTTCATGCACTGTGGTCCTGGTGGGGCATGGATTGAAAATTTCCAATCCAATCCTACTCAAATATTATCTGTTGAGGGAGTATTTATGACTGATGCAAATGATCCCTCCTCATTTCAGAAACCCAATCTAGCATTGATGTTCTTCACATGGTATACAAACATTTTATTCATAATGGAAAGCTTTTGAACACAAGATTTAAAGCTTAAAATGCCCAAATAATATGACTATAATACTCATAGTCAATGTCAACTCTTTACTCCAACATTTCCTGCTTCAAACTCAACGCCAGCTTCAAATCCTGCTGTTTCATCATTGATTTCCAAGCAAAAAATGATACACTTACTCAGTGGATCAGACCTCCCCATGATGACCCCGCCCCATGCCATTATTCAAACCCCCTCCTCCCTCATCAAAAGACTGGACTAGCTTTTCACTGGGATCAAGAAATCCCCAATGGCCAATCAGCCTGTAACTATTGGGCCACCTCACCCCCAGGATCCACTTTTAATGCCAGGCACATATTTACAAACAAGGTCGTTAGCTCTTTCAATCCCTATTGACCAATACCCCTCTTGGAGGGCTGCTCGCGGATGATATGGGATTAGGTAAAACCATTCAGGCCATTGCTCTAATTGGTACCTCCAAGGAGCAGATGATTGCAAACCCCGATCGCTCCAAGCCCACCATGATCATCTGCCCCCTCACTTAATTACCAACTGGTAATCAGAAATATCCAAGCATGCTCAGGCTACAGCGCTGCATGCCAAAATATACCATGGTCCCACTCATTACTCATTCTCCAAGGCCGACTTCTTAAAATATGATATCATCATCACTTTTTACAATACTATCACCCAAGAATTTAAGCAAACCAATACCTCTACATCATTCATTTTTCAAATCAATTGGCATTGTATAATTTTGGATGAAGCACAGTGAGTGGCTGAGCTTAAATGATTCAAATTACCTTTTATATCTAATAACCCTTGCCCCATCTTATAGCTATATTTTCTCTCAATACACTGCCACTCACCGTGCCATCAATAGCCTCCCTTCATCCTGTCAATATGTTTAACGGGCACACCTATTCACAACACCATTTATGACCTTTTGGGCATAATATCATTCATCACTCAACCCCAGAGCTCCGATCAAGATAACTGGTCACCATTCATCCTGAATAGTCTTTCCAAAGGTTGCAATGATATTTTGCATTTGGCATTGCGGAATTTAAGCTTGCGCCACACCAAAACCACACATCTCAGATCCCTCCCCACTATTAGCCATCATTATGAGCTGCTCCCACTCAACCCAACCATGCAGAAATAATATTCCACATTATATAAAGAATTCCTATCATCCAAAAGCAAAGGACCAGAATAATTTTTCAGAAATATTAATAAGCTGTGAATATGTTGTAACCATCACATCATGCTTAACACAATTGCGGAGGTGGATTTGGAAGACCCCAAGGGCAGGAGCACTCAGGATAACTCCCCAACAATAACACGAACTATTGTGGATGTGGAAACATGCATGATGAGTAGCAAAATTGCACACCTCCTACAAAGCTTAATGAAGAACAAACAAACAAGGTGTGGTCCAACAAAATCGGTGGTTTATACCCAATGGACCCAATTTCTAGATTTGTGCGTTAATTCTAATATGCATCCATTACCAATTGAATCCATCTGACTTTTTGATATTGTAGAATTGGTATTGCACTTGCCCATCACTCTATACTTTCAGAACAAATTGATGAAACAATTACAGCACGAGCACAGGAGAAGGCACTGGAGAATTTCTTCAATAATCCTGAATGTGAAGTACTGATTGAATCCATTTCTGCAGCTGGAACTGGCCACAATATAACTTGGGCTAATATGGTCTATTTAATGGTGAGGGGACCCCCAAAATTCTGCCCTGATTTGCGGCCCCTGACATCCACATTTCCAGGAGCCCAATCGGAACCCAGCCATTGAGGCTCAGGCTGTTGATCAACTCCATCGTATTGGCCAACAACAACCTGTAAAGGTCATCCACTATATCACTCATCATTCAGTTTAGGTCAACATGCGGAAGGTACCTTTCAAGCTCATCTTTCACCCTAATTGTATTGCTATTCTAAAATCCTTCCATATGGAAATGCCATTTTCCAAACACCAATAGGTCCAAGAAAAGAAAAAATCATTAACTGCGTGAGCCTTACTGATATTATATAATTTGCGTTTGACCAAGTTGATTACACCTGTGTACCCTGGCACAGGTCCACAATTATGAACACCATGAGCTGGATCAAACTCCTTCAATATTTCCTCAATGAAAATGAGCAATAGAGTATTATTTCTAAGGGAGACCGTGATACAGTCCAACTCATATTGTCTATATTCTGACATATTTAGCAAGTTGTTGCATCTTCAAGAAATAATAATCAGATTGTATTACACCTGCACAAATAATTCACAAAATTTTAATTTGTAACGGTGCTATACATTTTTATTACTAAGTTATTGCAGAGCATCACCATTCGGCCTAATGACTGGCATATCAAGTATTTTGAGGGCGCTAGTCTGCATCTTAATACAGTTTTTGAGCCAATCTTGATCAAATACCTGAAATGATAAGCCTTCCGGAATATCACCATCATCTGTCAATCGTAATTCTGGCAATCTATCAATAGTTTTTTTACCCTTTTTATAATGCAATTACAAAACTCTATGTCTAAATCCATTTTTAATACCAATTCATTAAATAACTGGGAGCGCCAGCAAAATCCCACTTTGAGGTAAACCTGACAGCCATTTTCCAGTACCTCCTCAGTATCTGAACATACTCAAGGGTCATTGAATTGTGATGCTAGAATGGGAAATTTAGCCGTATCACATCATTCACAATGGCGCTCACAGGTCTGCACATAATCAAGTAGATCATCATCAGTCTTTTCTCACAATGAAGAAGAGATACATTAACTAACCCTTTGACAAATCTTTGCAAGCTTTTGATTCTCCTTCTTTTTAACCAAATACTCCGCATCCTTTTGAATCGACTTCCATTCTCTTTTTGTCACAGGGGCTCTTATGGAAGCAAGAGGGCCTGGCACTCAGGAATCAAGAACTCACTTGGAGGGCTCCAAAAGATGATAAGAAATACTACAGAATATATTTCTTAAGCAGGAATAAGAGAAAGGACAAATATGGCAAAGATAACAAAGAATAATAAGAAGGAAGCCAGAGGCCAAAGATAAAAGAAGACAAAAGCCAAGAAGCCAACCAAGTGAATCCTCAATTCACTGTTTCAACCTGCCAAAAAGAACAATGGAATTAGTAAAGGATATGACCACCAATATCCACTGACAGGCGAGCAAAGAAAAGAGAAAGGGTGCTAATGACTGACTTAAGATTATCAGTATTAACTTTAATAAGGTAAAAGAGAATAAGGATAATAATAAATCCAATATATTAATTAACTGGGGAAAAAGTTCCCAGGTGCTGAAAGGTGGCCAGTATATGTGAAAAACTGAAAGATTGATCCTGAAGGTGGATCACCGGCTGTATTGTCAGAATCGGGCCAATACAGTTCTGGCCATCTTGAAATTGAACTGTGTGATTGAATTCCCACAGTGGAATGTGAATTGGCCCAATTGGGCCAAGTACATACAGGTTGATTGATTGCCGCCTGTATGAACCAATTGAGTTGTCCAAGGAGTATTGAAATACTTGATGCCTTGACAACTGATTGAAATGATGGAATACCTCTGAGAATGAACCTTGGAAGAATCCTGAATGAGAGTACCAACCCAAACTCCTGAATAGCCAGGTGGTTGGAGTCCTGAAATGGTCTTCTGCTTGCTGCCATGGATTACCGAACTGATGAGTCCAAAAATCCTCCTTCAAAATGGGCGTTGGATTTTGGTGCCTTGAGTTGAGAAGGTGGAATTGAGTCCTGAAAACGTCACCATTGAATTGCTGAGCAAAAATGGTGCATAATGGTATATAACACCATATATGCACCACTCCTGCAACCTTGAGTACGGGGTGCATGGAGGAATGGAAGAATCTTCTTTAAGTTGAGGGAAAAGCTTGATGAACTGATTTGGTGGCCCCTGGTGGTTGCCAGAGGTCATGACAGAGATATTGGTCCATAGTGGTCCAAGGCCAAAAAATGAGTCCTACGTGATTTATGGCCAAAAGGGTGTCCAAGGTGTTTTTGGCCAATTTTGGGCCCAAGGGAAATATGGCCAATTTTGGCTCAGGTGGGCGCAGATGTGGTTTGGGACCCACCTGGCCTTGGGGGCTAGGTGGTTGCCCCCTTTTGGCCTCATTGGATTAGGCCAAAAGGGGCCTAAAAGGCCTGCGGACCGCGGTACGTGGCCTACGGACCATACGGACCGTAGGGGGCCTAAATGGCCCAGGACCCCCTAATGAAAAGGAGGGGCCTGGATCCACTGGTGGTGGCTAGGGGGCCTGGAGACCCCTAGAAGACAAAAAGGACCCCCCAGGCCCAAAATCAATGATGAAGGCCTGGGGGTTGGTGAGGTGTGAATTGGCCAAGAGGGCCAATGACGGCAGGATATGGCCATTGGGATGGGTTGTGGCATAAGAGCCATTGAACACCCAAAGGGGGCCAATGGGTCATAAATGATATGATGTGGCCAATTGGCCCCAACTTGGCTCCAGGTTGGATTGCCGCAACCATCAAGGAGGAGGGTCAAACTCATGGTTGTGACACTTTTCAAATAAGTGAAATATTTCTCCATTAAAGCCGCCACGACCCCATAGCTATTATGATCCTTGTTCCAACAGTGATAATGATACTCGGTGCTGACCAGTGCAGGACGGAATGTATTGTAAAATACCATACACATCAGCTCATTCAATGGATTTTGCCATGAGCTCTCCCAGTCCCAAGTGAATCGCTTTAGTCCTAGCTTGTGAGACTGAACCTGTGTTGATGGCTCATTGAAAACATCCTCGGGGACATATCCGAAATGACCAGCCACTTGAATTGCAATTTCACGCTCTTCTGTGCTTGGTGGTGCTGGTAGTGAGGAAAAATCCTTATCCCTAACTTTGAGTAGGAACAGGCCATGGGCATATACTGCTGATCTCATTCCATGGATATTATCTAGAAGTTCTGCTTTCAGCCATTTTTGTTGCTCCTTCTGGCTTGCACGTTTCCCCAAATTGTGAGCTTTATGAGCCTGGTTCCTTTTCTGTCTCACCTTGGATTGTTAAAGCATACTCTGGGCAAGGGGCATTTGAGGATGGGTGAACTCACCATTTGACTGAGTGCCATGCTCATGCGCCATGAAATTGTCCCTCCTTCGTTCATCATTTTTTTCCATTTAAGTTGGAGACATGTTCTCATCCTCATCATCCACCATTTTTTCTCTTGATGAACTGGCATGAGCTGTTCTTGGTTTGGAGGCATAGGGATGATGACGTCCAGTGACTTTCTCTTTATGGACCAGAGGTGAAGATGCATAAAGTTCATCACCTGCAATGCACATCATCAGTTAACACATCAAAAAATTAATGAAGACTGGTCATACTCACAATCTTCAATTGGCTCCTGAGATTGGACTGACTTGCCTTTAGGTTCCATATCTAACCCATGAAACAAAAATATCAAATTGTGAAAAAGGTTATACTCCGAAATTCAAATGACTTACTTTGATGAAGCGTCAATCCTGTATTTCCCTCCAACAGGCCACTCCACGTTATATTCTCCACTGGTCTTTTTTGTTGCCCCCCATCCACGCGCCTTTCATTGCCCACATGAACCTGAGATCCTGATGGAATATTGAGGGTTGGCTGTTTACTTTGGCCAAAGGTATCCTGGGATGCAACTGGATTCCGACCAGGATTAAGGAGGAACTCACGTGGAAATTTTGATTGGGGATTAGCGTTTGATGAAATTTGAGGTGTGCCTTCTGGCCCCTGAGACACATGCGTTTGTGTATTAGTGGGATTCGGGGGAACTGGAGTGACGGAAATATTTGCGATCGACCAAGTGCTTGAAGTTGGAGCCTTTGGATTTCCCACATCAATGTTAAGACCTGATACATTCATTGAGGATGTGATAGGGGTTGTGAGAGGAATTTTGGGACTCAATGGTGACTGTGTTTGAACATATTCTATGCTAGATTCACTATCTGAGTCATGAACAGAACCTGAACGGGATTTATGTGACTTGGAAGATGACATAAGGGCCAAAAAAGTACAGTAATATTTTTAACTAGATAAAACACCTCAGTATTATGATAAAATAGAGTGATATGAGATGAAATCTTTTCAAATTTAGAATAGAGATATTCTATGAATATTTATAAAAAGAGTCTTATTGGAAGTCTAATAAGCCTCTCTTTAGGAGAATCCTCCCTATCTCCTCTTGAGCTCCTCCGCTTTTGTCGGAACCCACCCTGCACAGCCTACCACCATATAATGTAATATTCCCTTGATCTCAAAGGGGACCCATCATCCATAGGTAATCATATTTGGTAACATTTCTGCCTCCCCATTGTCACATTTTGTGAATTATCCAAACTGCCAATATATGCATTGAAATTCCACAGCATTGTACATCTGTAAAGGGGTATATTCATGAAGGATTTACCCACAAAAGAGACATCACCTTTTCAAGAAAGGCAAGAAAATCCAAATCACATTCCAACCGATTAAAAGCCTGCTGCACTCAAACCAAATACCAAGACTTTAGCTGCATTCAAACCCCTTATGTAATAGAGTTATATTGTTATGTCTGTAAGAAGGTTCAAGCCATGTACAATGGTGTGCCAGCGTACATGGTTTGAATGTCAATCCCCTCAAATCAATGTTGCCACATCCCTATTGGAATGCCCCTCAAGGGTCAAAACCGCAGTATTGCCATGTGTAAATAAAATAGAATATGTATGAGCATTGAGAAGCATGGCATTTTACCCAATTAAACTCCTAACCAATTGTGCCATCCAGATGAGACATGTTACACTCTATCAGCTGCAGCTCACGCACCATTACAAATGGAATAAAATTCTCAGCTGGCTCAAATCATCTCTCCCTTCATGAATAATCACTCAATTTTTTTTCGAATTAACAACACTCCTAAACACTTTAACATCAGCCATAGATATCTATACACAAACCAACTGTCCTCCCAATTCCTGCAACAATGACAACCTGCCACTATTCCTCAATGCATATATGCATGTGTCAACACTGCTCAACTCAAACACACTCTTCCCCTGAGGGTGATAGGCCTGGAGTTGCCTTCACACCTTTCCAATATAAACAGCACATTAAAAATCTCAAATCAACCATTGCACCCAAATCTCTTCCAAACATCCCTACTTCTGCATCAGGATCTGAGTGCCCACAGCTTCCATTGGATCAAATATTCCCAGCTTATTATTCACCATTGACCCAAAGCACCTTCTCCACAGCACCGGGTCTCAATTCAACTGCACAGAAACCATACAGCATCAGTCAAACCCTTCCCCCACAAGACCTTGGGATGATAATATCTGCCATTCTATCATTAAGGTATAATATACCCCACAGGGCTTCACGCATTCTCAACCCCACCCTAAACCTGCTGATCAAGTCCAGCATCTCACGCTCCGGTGGTCCCCCCACTCCTGCATTCCATATACCTCAAGATCTGAGTACCATATTTGAACATCTCCAATTGGAACCAGTGATTCAAAACTATATATGTTGTCCTCAATGTTTCTCTCTTAATGGCCTTGCTGAATCAGTCACAACTGACCAACCCCACTGTCAAGGCCATAATGACCCAAATGATCATGATCCCCCTTGCACACAATCATTAGGCAAATTCATCTATTCATTTGAAGCCCACACCCAAAACACAACCAACATGAAGCAAAAATTAATACCAACAAAACATTTCATTTATCAACCATTCAAAAATTGGCTTGCCAGATTTTTCCAGCGGGCTGGAATTATGGAAATTCTGCATCAACATCAACAATCCCAAACTCCCAAAGGTTCCCCAAAATGTGACGTCTGGGATGGATTGGTCTGGAGACGCTTCACTGGCACTAGAAATATCCATTAACCCCCATTCATGTCCATTCCTGGTGCATTGGCCTTCTCCATTTATGTGGACTGGGTTAATGCACATTGAAAGTCCACCCGGTTGGCCAGCATTGGACCTATCATGCTTATTTGTCTTAATCTCCCCCAAGTGAAAGATTGAAGCCAGAGAATGTCTATGTTGCAGGAATCATCCCTGGTGCAAAGGAGCCAACTTCCCTTCAATTGAATTACCTATTAATGCCACTCATCAACCAGCTCAAAGAGCTATGGCAAGGTTACCATTTTTCACCCACCTCAACAGGTCCTTCAGGATCCTTTATCCGTGTTGCCATTCTCACAGCCATTGCAGATTTGGTTGCCATGCGCAAGCTTACTGGATTTTTTTCCCATTCAGGCAATCACTTTTGTAATTTTTACACCATTCACAAAGCTCAAATTGAAGAAATTGGTCCTCAATTTCACTACACACGCTCATATCAAAATCATAAATCAACCATTTCCAAGTGGCTTCAGGCAACCCCACAAAAAAGACAAGCAATTTTCTCTGAGTATGCAGTGCAATATTCAATTTTAGAAGACCTTCCGTATAAGGATGCAACCAGAATGGTTAATCTTGACATAATGCATAATTTAATACTGTGAATTTTGAAGGATCATGAAACTTTCAAATTGTGCATTCCAGAGTCCAAATCAAAAATTTACTTCAGGTCCCGCAGGTAATCCAATGACCCCAACATTTCAGACTCAGATTCCATGACCTCCAACAGCTCTCTTGATAAAATCACATTGAGAGAGGGCTTCTCCCTGAGAAGAGACGCAGCAAAAATAATAAATGAGCCACTCCCCACTACTTCCACCCAAAAAAACTACTTCCTAATGCCCACCCCTCACATGGAACATCCATCTAGTGGTTCTTCAGAGATTCCTTCATTTGATGCGGATTACATCCCCACTTCTGAAATCCCCTCTGAATTGGATATCACTGTACTGAGTGATAACCAGATCAAGGGTGAGGCTCTGGAGCATCTCCAACAAATCATATCTGAGACAATAATTCCCTCATCATGGAAAAGAGTACCTTGCAACATGGGTTCCCCCTCTCATGGTAGCTTAAAGGCCGCTGAATGGGCTCTCTTATATAAGGTCTATATTCCATTTTTAATGCTCAGTCAACAGATGTCATTAGATGTACACCAATACGCTGTCACAACCATGGCAATTCACTTCCTTGGATCCCCATATGGCATATCAAGCCACAGTCCTTTTATGGCCAATTGGCCATATCCATCACCAGTGGCCAATATGGCCACATCATCATCTTATGGCCCATTTATGGCCATTTGTGTTTTGGGGCCTTCATGGCCCTTCACCTCAATCCAGCACCCATAGCGGCAATTTATGCCCAAATGGGTATTTCTGGTCATTTCCCTCAAAACCAGGGGAAATGGCCCAAATGGCTGTTCTTGGCCATTTGGGCTCATAATGCGCATTTGCGCATTTTTGCGCATTTGCGCACTTTTTGCGCATTTTGCACACTTTTGCGCATTTGTGCACTTTTTGCGCACTTTGCGCATTTGCGCATTTTGCGCATTTTTGCGCACTTTGCGCATTTGCGCATTTTGCGCATTTTTGCGCATTCTGCGCATTTGCGCATTTTGCGCATTTTTGCGCACTTTGCGCATTTTGCGCATTTTTGCGCACTTTGATGCAAAGTGTCCAAAAGACACTTTCCCGCCTTTTGGGCCAGTTTTTGGCTCAGAACCCAAAAGTAGCCAAAAACCCCAAAAGGCCCAGAAACACCTTTCCAAGCTCTGAAGCCATCACATCCATCCTTTTCCCCTCTGCCTTTCCACCTCAAGACCTTTGGACGTAATCTTCTTGCCAATCAACCAATATGCCATAAATGATGTTATACATCATTGTGCATCATTTTTCAACAGCAATTCAATGGTGGCAATATCAAATAGTCTTTTCAACATTCTAACATCTCATCACGTCATCAAGGCCACCAATCATTCAGAGGAATCATCAAGGCTCAAGAGCAAGTGTTTCAGCGTCAAAGACCAATGACGCCATCAAGCAGTCATTGGTTATTCTCACTCCAAGTATTCCTTCCAAGGGAATACTTTCAATTCATTCTCAAGTGTATTCAAGAGGCAGTGCCAAAAAGAAGTTGTCAAGTGTCAAAGCTCCACTCAATCCATCTTGGCAACCATATTCATTTCAATACAGTCTGGATCCATCAAGAACTGTATTTTCATTTTCAATCAAGGGAAATTCATTCAACCCAATTCAATTTCAAAATTAGCCAGCTGTATCAATTCCCAAAAGAATCAATACATCCTCAAGGATCAATACAGATCAGTTTTCAGCCTGAAGAACTCAAGCTCCCAACTTTTCACATATACCGGCTACCCTTTCCACCCTGGGGGGTTTTCCCCAGTTAATTAATATATTTTGATTTTATTTTATCTCTATTTTCTTTTTATTTTAGTTAAGCAAATACTGATATTATTAAGTCAGTCATTTAGCACCTTTCTCTTTCTCTTTCTTCGCCTGTCAATGGATATTTGGTGGTCATATCCTTACTAATTCCATTATTCATTTTTGGCAGGTTGAAACAGTGATTAAGGACTTACTTGGTTGGCTCTTTGGCCATTTGGCTTCCCTTTCCTCTTTTGCATCTCATCTTGTACCTGCATATCTTTTAGAGGAATTCATTCTTATTATTTTTATTCTTTATCCTTTTGGAGTCTTCCAAGTGAGTTCCCTGATTGCTGAGTGCCAGGCCACTCTTGTATTTCTGTCCAAGAGCCCCTGTGACATTATATTAATTAACTCATAATTTCTTTTTCATTCTGTTCATTCTTTCTTTATAATTTCATTCACTCATTTCATCGAAATTATGATTCTTTTACGCTTATGAACTTAATGATTCATCGTCACCTCTCAATTTTCTTTCATTCATTCTTCATTTTGAAAATTGAAAGCTGACCCATTTTTTATTTTTGTTATTCATTTTAAATATTTTCAAATCATCAAATTTTCATTCTCATTCATAATTCAGGCGTCATCTTGATTTTCTTTGATTTTCAAATTTTTCATCAAGATATTCAGACACGTTATTCACATCAAGATTCATAATTGATTTTTTCTTCAAGAATTTTGATTTTTAAAGAATAATTCACTTGATTTTGATTGATTGATTGATTTGACCTATTTGATTTTTGACCTCAAGAAAATTGATTGACCTGAAGATTTCATTGATTTTGCTGATTTTTTCACATCAAGAATTTTGACATAAATTGATTTTTCTTCAAGATTTTCATTTGATTGATTGATTTTTGCAAGATTTTGATTTTGATTGATTTGATTGACTGATTTATTGACTTGAACATCTCATTTGGCTTTGATTCATTGATTTACTTCAAGACATTGATTCGATTTGACTTCAAGACTTCATTTGATTTTGATTTATTGACGTACCTGAAGATTTTCATTTTTATTCATTGATTTTTTCCTCAAGATTTGATTGTTGACTCTTTTCAATTCAAGCAAATTTTGATTTTTAATTCATTATTTCATTTTATTCCTGATATCATGCCTGTTCAACACTCACCTCCAGCAAGACAGACAAGATCTCAGGCCAGAGCTCAAGCTGTTCTCACTCCAACTCCAAGAGCTCCTCTAGATGGCACCCCAGCAGTTCCTCAACTGAGGGCCCAATTAGATAGAGGACCCCGCATGGAAGGAGCAGCACCATCCAGGAAGGAAGGAAGAGGGCCAAGAAGATCATGTTCATTCTCAGGAGTAGTTGGCGGATTTCCAGGAACTTCAAGGACTATTTTCAAAGGTCCAGGTGAAGATGGTGAAGAGGAGGAGGAGAATTCTGTGGAAGAGGAAGAGTCTGATGGTACTGAAGGTGTCCCTGCTCCGGTGGAGGCATCCCAAGGTACTGGAGGACCAACTCTAGCCCAGTCTAATCAGCCTGTCTCTCATCAGTCTGAACCATCCCTATTGGCCAGCATGCAGCAAATGACTCAGATTATGGCCAATCTTCAAGCAGCTTCATCTTCTGAAGCATCAAGACCACCAGCCTTCAAGACTCCATCTATGAAGGCACCGGAATGCTTTGATGGGACTCAGCCCTTCAAAGTTAGAAGTTTTATTCAGTCTTGTCAATTGATATTTCATAATGATCCGGCAAACTTCGCTCAAGACAGAAAGAAGGTCCTTTATGCCACTTCATTTCTCATTGGCAGGGCTGCAAAATGGATTGAGCCTTATCTTTCCAATCTCACCAATCAAGATTCAAATTACCTTCTCAACTCTTGGCCTTTATTTGAATCTCAACTCTTCACTCTATTTGGTGACCCGAATGAAGTCAGAAAAGCAGAAGCTGAGTTGGATTCTCTAAGAATGAAAGAAGGTGGGCATGTATCCTTATACATTGCTGATTTCAGAAGCTTAGTCTCAAGAATCGGGGATTGGGGTGAAAGAGCTCTCATCCATCATTTCAGGAAGGGATTGCCATCCAGGATTTTGGATCAATTGGCCTCCCATCCTTCAAGAATTGACTCTCTTCAAGACTTAATGGACGTTACCCTGGAACTTGATACCAGGTACCATGAGAGGCAAAATGAAAAGAGTCATCATCAAGAGAAGAAGCCAGAAGCCTCAAAGTCAAGTTCTTCTCATCCTCAAAATTCTTCAGGTTCAAGTCATAAGAAGAAGAAGAATTTTCAGAAGAGGGACAAGCCCCATTCGTCTTTGTTGAATAAAGATTTCAAGCTCATGAACTCTGAGAAAGAAAGAAGAATCAAGGAGGGTCTTTGTACCTATTGTGGTGGGAAGCATAGTCTTGAGTCTTGTTTCAAAAGGCCTCAAAACAAGCTTACCCAACCGTCAGGCAAATTTCCCAGCCAGGGAAAAGCCTGAGTGAAGATCATGTTGTGTTCAATGGTCTTCACAGTTTTCCATCCAGAGCACAATTGTGCATTCTGAATACTGGTGTCAAAAATTCTCTTAAATTTTTTGTTTTTTCTTCTCTCTCTGATATGTTTTACAGTATTCTCATTGATTCTGGTGCTACCAACTCATTTATTGCAAAGCAGTTTGTTCACAAGTATTCTTTGACCATGTCAGAACTCCCGGAGAAGATTCCCCTCATTATTCTTGACTCCTCTGAGTCTCCTTCTTTATTTGTGACTCACCATACTAAATATATGGTTGAGCTCCCTTCCTTCCCAAGCTTTGAATGGGACTTTTTAGTCATTGATACTCCCAAGGGAGAAGACCTCATATTGGGCTTTGACTTTCTTAATCATTTTAATCCGTTTATTGATTGGAGGCAAGGATTGATCACCTTTAATTCTGATCATAAGGACTATAATGATCCTTCAATTTCTTTCAGTAATGACTTTTCTTCTGCCAAATCAAGTGCAGCTCTGGTTGGTGATTCCAGAACACCATCTTTTCCGTCTTCTGTCCATATTCCTTCCCTTAATTCCCATCAGTCATTACTATCATCTAGAGATGAAGTCTTCAAAGAGATTCAAGATGTTGGAGAAGATAATTCTGTATCTTCACTTCATCTCTTCTTTGGGAATATGGACCTTCCTCCTTCATCTTATCATGACTCCCTGGAGGAGTTGTGGGATGAAGAGGAAGAGCCAGAAGAAATAGAAACCGTGATGAAGGTTGTTCCTTCTGTTTATCACCAATTGTCAGGGTGAGTCTATGTAGTAGCTTAAAAATAGTAAATACAAGCTAGCACTATGACTGTGACACACAAAAAATAAATAATAAATGAAATCTTCAGGTCCTACTGCTATGTGGTAACAGTGGTGATGAGTCTATTGAGGACCTGGGTTGCAATGCTCTAATATCTTTGACTGTAAAGAAACACTACAATAATTAATTATTTTAATTATATCAATATAATCCTAAGAGTACTACTGGTATAAGACAGTTTTACTACGTAAGGATGTTAATTCATGATAAGATGAGTCTTTTCCAGTGAGGAAAGACCTGCTTTTATCTCCTCTGAGGACTGTGAGAGACTGGTAGGCTCTTCACACGTCTACAGAGTGAAAATTTTCACTCTGGAGGCTGGGTTGTGGTTCTGTACCATCAATTCTGACGTCAGCATAGTCAGAATTGTGGTTTTTGGACCACAAAAGATCATTCTGGATCAATACAGGGTGAAAAAACTCTTCACAGGCCACGTCAGCACCATTGTGACGTGTCCAGAGTGTCTGGATGACTAATATTAGTCATTTTGGGCGGGTTTAAGCTTTAAACAACCATTATTTTAAGTATCAAGCCAGTACTGGTTGGTACAGGTTTGGTACAGACCAGTATTGGTCAAAATACTTCCAACCAAGATATCTTGGTCATTTTTTGAGATATAAAGAATCCAAGAGCACAGAATTGAAGGGCTTAATGAGCTCTTTAATTTGGTATGCTTCATGTTTACCCTTCTTTCAAATAGCAAAAGTTATAAGGGTTTTAAGTTTTTGGATGTATTTTTGTACATCAGTATGAGGCTTCAAAAACTTCCATGCCAGATATCTTCTTCAATTTGGAATATATCTGTATTCTGATGATACAGTTTTGTAGGGCTTGATTAGCTCTACAGTTTGGTATATCACACTGTACAGTTGTATGAGTGTATACCAAAGATACAGGGGTTTGTTTACTTTCTTGTTTTCAGAATATCTGTATTTCTGGTTGTTAAACCTTTGGACCAAGATCCCTCAGTCAATTTAAGAGATAAAGAGGTCTAATGTATCTCAAATTAAAGCTCTTGTTTATATCTTTAATTTGGTTATACTTTTGTACAGTTTTGTACAAGCCCTCTTTGACCTTCAGGGGGTTCTTGGTTTTGAAATAAAGGTCATATGGTATCTCCAGTTGTAGTGGTGTTACAACAACATGTATGATATCATTGTGTAGCTCTCTATGTGAGCTTTAATAAGAATACCATTCTGGTATATAATAACTTAAATATGCATAAGTTAGATGAGAGGTGAAAATAAGGGTTTTGCTTATTTGGTCTTATCATTGATAGGGCATATCTTTGTCCTTTCTTATTATATTTGAGGAGGTTTCCTCTTCATAACTTACTTGTATTGGCTATATTTGTCCAATACTCCTCATACCATTACTTATGGTATGTTGGATGTCATGCTGGTGCTCTGTTTTGAGTCACAGGCTGACACCAATACTTGGATGTATTTTCCAAGGTGAAAGCAGAGAAACTTCCTCCTCACCGCGCCTGTGATCATCATATTGAGCTGGAGGGGTCTCTACCTCCAGTTGGGGTGATCTACTCTTTATCAAACCAAGAGTCAGATACACTCAGGGCCTACATTTCAGAGAATGTAGAGAAAGGTTTCATCCGGCCAAGCTCCTCTTCTACAGGAGCACCTGTTCTTTTTGTCAAGAAGAAAGATGGTGGCCTCCGTTTGTGTGTTGATTACCGCAAGCTCAATGCTGTTACTAGGAAGAACAAGTATCCTGTTCCTCCTATGAATCAGCTTCTCACTGTTTTCAATGGTTCTTCTATCTTCTCCAAGATTGACTTGCGTGGTGCATATAACCTGCTCAGAATCAAGGAAGGTGATGAACATTTGACTTGTTTTAGAACCAAATATGGTAGTTATGAGTACTTGGTCATGCCATTTGGGCTTACCAATGCTCCTGCTTCTTTTCAAAATCTCGTCAATGATATTTTTTATGATCTTCTTGATGTTTATGTTGTGGTTTATTTGGATGACATTATGGTCTTTTCCAAATCTGAGGAAGAACATGTCACTCATGTGTCCACTGTTCTTTCCAGACTCAGAGCCAATAACCTCTTTGCTAAGGCGTCCAAATGCCTATTCCATGTCTCTAGTGTGGAATATTTAGGTTATGTTGTTTCTTCTGAAGGCCTCAAGATGGACCAAGCAAAAGTCCAGCAAATTCTCAATTGGCCACCTCCAAGAAACCTCAAGGCTCTTCAATCATTCCTTGGCTTTGCCAATTTTTACCGCCGTTTCATCAAGAATTATTCAAAGAAGATTAGTTCACTCACTAGTTTCCTCAAGAAAGATTCCCGTTTTCCCCTCAATGAGGAAGCTCTTAGACAGTTTCATCAACTCAAAGAGGCATTCACCACTGCTCCAATCCTTTCTCATTTCAATCCTTCTCTACCCACCATTGTAGAGACCGATGCATCAGATTATGCCTTGGGTGCTGTACTGAGTCAGGTCTCTGACTCAGGAAAACATCCCATTGCATTTGATAGCCGCAAGCTTCTCCCAGCTGAGCTCAATTATGAGATTCATGACAAGGAACTCCTTGGCATAGTCTGGGCTCTCAAGCGCTGGAGAGCTTTTCTTCTTTCTATTTCTTCCCCTTTTGAAGTTCTCACCGATCATTCATCTCTTCAATATTTTATGTCTTCCAAGATTCTCACTCGCCGTCAAGCCCGCTGGGCTGAATTTTTATCTGAATTCCATTTCTCAATCACTTACTGCCCTGGCCGCTTGGCCACCCTTCCAGATGCCTTGTCACGTCGGGACGACGTTTACCCAGAGAGGGGGGAGGATTTCATCAGCAAGAATCCAATGAACTATCAGAAGATAATCAAGCAAGATGAAATTCAAGCTTCAAAGTTTTTTGCAGTCAAGGTGGATTCATTTTCAAACTTGATTGATTCAATTCAGAAGGCAGTGTGGCAAGATTCTCAATATAGAAGTGTCCTTGAAGATTTGGGTAAAGGTAAATCTGTCCAAGATTATTCTCTTGATTCCTCTTCCAAACTTCTCCTTTTTAAAGATCGAGTGGTGTTCCCAAATGACCCCACAATTCAACTCAATATACTTCAAAAGCGGCATGACTCTCCTCTAGCTGGACACCCTGGCCAAGAGAAGACTCTCAAACTTGTCAAGCGGGATTTCCACTGGTCCGGCATGACTCAATTTATCAAGGATTATGTATCATCCTGTCAACAGTGTTCAAGAAACAAAAATATTCATCACAAGAAGTTTGGACTCCTCAAGCCTCTTCCAATTCCAAGTGGTCCTTGGATTTGTCTTTCAATGGATTTCATCACTCAATTGTCACTGTCCAATTCCTTTGATTCAATTTTAGTCATAGTGGACAGATTCTCAAAAATGGAGGTTTTTATTCCAACAATAGCTTCAATCACTTCATTAGATTTGGCCCATTTATTCATCAAGAATATTTTCTCAAAGCATGGCCTTCCTTCAAGCATTGTTAGTGATCGAGGTTCTCTTTTTGTTTCTTCTTTTTGGACCAATCTTTGTCAGCAGCTCAAGATTTCAAGAGACTTGTCAACTGCTTACCATCCAGAAACTGATGGACAGACAGAGAGGGTAAATCAGATACTAGAACAGTACCTTCGGATGTATGTCAGTTATCATCAAGATGATTGGAACACCTGGCTCCCTCTGGCTGAATTTGCCTACAATAACTCTGACCACTCTTCAACAAAGCAATCACCGTTTTTCACTGTTTATGGAAGAGATCCTCATTTTGTATCAGCTCACATCACTCAAGACACTCCGGCTGGAAAGTTATCAACAAAAATCCAATCAGTACAGCAAGATGTCAAGAGAGAACTTGAAGTTGCCATAAACAGGTTTAAGAGGTATGCAGATAAAAGTAGAGCAAGTCCACCTGTTTTCAATGCCGGTGACATGGTATGGCTTTCTTCCAAGAACATCAAATCAACCAGACCCACCAAAAAGCTGTCTGAAAGATGGCTGGGTCCTTTTCCAATCTTGAAGAAAGTCAGCACTCATGCCTACCACCTCAAGCTTCCATCTCAATGGAAATCCATCCACCCAGTTTTCCATATTTCCCTTTTGGAACCAGTCAAGACGTCAACAATCCCAAATAGGCATCAAGAGCCTCCTCCTCCAATCACCATTGAAGAAGAAGAGGAATGGGAAGTCTCTCAAATACTGGACTCAAAGCTCAAGAGAGGAAAATTATGGTATCTGGTGGAATGGAAAGGTTTCAGTCAAGACCCAGAAAGATCCACTTGGGAACCAACCGAAAACCTCAAGAATTGTCCTGAACTTGTCAAAGATTTTCATTCATTATATCCTGACAAGCCTGGGCCCAACTCTTCAAAAGCTTGATTCATTATGGTGCTTGGTGGGGAGAGGAATTACCAAAAGTAAGTCCCACTCCTGGTATGCACCTTTAGGGGTATTCTACTCTGTTTTGTTGTAAGCATCACCTTGGCCACTCTGTGAGCACTTTGCAATTTTGGACACAGATCTCTGGCATGGCTTTCAACTTCATTTCCAATCTTATGGCCATTCTCACTTGGGACAATGGGCCATTCACTTTTCAATTCATTTCCAAGACTTCAAAATTTGAATTCATTCCTTCAACATTTTTGTTTTATTTTTATGGCACTGGCGGGAGTGGTAACTACCAAAAGTAAGTTCCTCTCCTGGTGTGCACTTCCCTGAGGGGTCTACAATCTTGTCAAAAACATCACCTTGGCCACTTTGTGAGCACCTGGCATCAATTTTATCTTTCCAGGTCCTTGGCCAATTTCAAAATCAGTTATCAACCTCCGTGATGAAGATTGGAACCTCCTCAAGATTCAATTCATTTTTCTTTTTTCTTTTTCCTTTTCTTTTCTTATTTTCAGTTTCATTCTTTATTTCTATTTTACTTTTATTTTAAATTTCCTTTTATCACGTCAATTATCACGTCAAAAATTTTCATTCATTTCAAAATTAAATTCAAATCATGAAGCCAATGTCAAAAGAAGATCAAGCAAGTCCTGCGTCAAATGTCAAATTCTTAATATCAGTTTTCAAATTTTTTACATTAATTAGTCCTCTTGAATCACTCTCTCAAAATCTTTCCAATAGCCTCAACAGGCTTCACCTTGTATTGGTGCTCAGGAGCTCACCATTTCAAGGTGGGGGGTACTGTCACAACCATGGCAATTCACTTCCTTGGATCCCCATATGGCATATCAAGCCACAGTCCTTTTATGGCCAATTGGCCATATCCATCACCAGTGGCCAATATGGCCACGTCATCATCTTATGGCCCATTTATGGCCATTTGTGTTTTGGGGCCTTCATGGCCCTTCACCTCAATCCAGCACCCATAGCGGCAATTTATGCCCAAATGGGTATTTCTGGTCATTTCCCTCAAAACCAGGGGAAATGGCCCAAATGGCTGTTTTTGGCCATTTGGGCTCATAACGGGCATTTGCGCACTTTTGCGCATTTTGCGCATTTTTGCGCATTTTGCGCATTTTTGCGCATTTGCGCACTTTTGCGCACTTTGCGCATTTGCGCATTTTTGCGCACTTTGCGCATTTGCGCACTTTTGCACATTTTGCGCATTTTTGCGCACTTTGACGCAAAGTGTCCAAAAGACACTTTCCCGCCTTTTGGGCCAGTTTTTGGCTCAGAACCCAAAAGTGGCCAAAAACCCCAAAAGGCCCAGAAACACCTTTCCAAGCTCTGAAGCCATCACATCCATCCTTTTCCCCTCTGCCTTTCCACCTCAAGACCTTTGGACGTAATTTTCTTGCCAATCAACCAATATGCCATAAATGATGTTATACATCATTGTGCATCATTTTTCAACAGCAATTCAATGGTGGCAATATCAAATAGTTTTTTCAACATTCTAACATCTCATCACATCATCAAGGCACCCAATCATTCAGAGGAATCATCAAGGCTCAAGAGCAAGTGTTTCAGCGTCAAAGACCAATGACACCATCAAGCAGTCATTGGTTATTCTCACTCCAAGTATTCCTTCCAAGGGAATACTGTCAATTCATTCTCAAGTGTATTCAAGAGGCAGTGCCAAAAAGAAGTTGTCAAGTGTCAAAGCTCCACTCAATCCATCTTGGCAACCATATTCATTTCAATACAGTCTGGATCCATCAAGAACTGTATTTTCATTTTCAATCAAGGGAAATTCATTCAACCCAATTCAATTTCAACATTAGCCAGCTGTATCAATTCCCAAAAGAATCAATACATCCTCAAGGATCAATACAGATCAGTTTTCAGCCTGAAGAACTCAAGCTCCCAACTTTTCACATATACCGGCTACCCTTTCCACCCTGGGGGGTTTTCCCCAGTTAATTAATATATTTTGATTTTATTTTATCTCTATTTTCTTTTTATTTTAGTTAAGCAAATACTGATATTATTAAGTCAGTCATTTAGCACCTTTCTCTTTCTCTTTCTTCGCCTGTCAATGGATATTTGGTGGTCATATCCTTACTAATTCCATTATTCATCTTTGGCAGGTTGAAACAGTGATTAAGGACTTACTTGGTTGGCTCTTTGGCCATTTGGCTTCCCTTTCCTCTTTTGCATCTCATCTTGTACCTGCATATCTTTTAGAGGAATTCATTCTTATTATTTTTATTCTTTATCCTTTTGGAGTCTTCCAAGTGAGTTCCCTGATTGCTGAGTGCCAGGCCACTCTTGTATTTCTGTCCAAGAGCCCCTGTGACATATGCCAACATCCAAAGAAAAATGGGTCAGTCAGAAGAACTTGCAAATAAACTAACCAAGAATACATTCGATTTGATTAGTGCTATCAACATTGCCACAAGTTGGACTGTTTCAATAGATGATGCAACTGCATTTGCTGAACATTGGAAAAAATTCTGCCTTTCCAATCAACTCCTGTTCCCAAAACAGAAAAGTAAACCAAATCATCATTTTGCTGATCATATTCCAGAACTCTTCCAACGTTGGGGCCCAGCACAAGCCTCAGCCAAATGGGGTTATGAGCGCTTGATTGGAGTATTTGCAAAAATTCCAACAAATAACAAAATATGTACGTCAAGTAATAAGATCAATATATTCACATTGATTAAACAACTGAACTGAATAAGACTAACTCCTTGCAGCTCTGAATAGATGATATAGATAAAACCTTACTTCAACATATCTGTTGATGTTCCAACCTTTCCGTTCTCCTGAAATCCCCATCCGTGCCATGTGAAATAAAACAGCTTTTCAAATCACAGCCACCTGCCCTGTTCAATCACCATAAATATAACAAACCATCCCGCCATGACCAAGAAGATTATGATTGCCTGGTTGAGTACTTACAGAATTTTCATGCAACAAGGGAAATAGTTGATTGGATCAGCTTAGACACTACCTTGCAATCCACAAGTCCTCCCACTTCAAGGATTGTCTCACCTTGGTATTTTCCAGTTTCAAATATTAATATTGGGAACAATATATTTTCAACTGAATCCAAAAATTGCAGTAACAGTGTGATATGTTTTCTGAGGGGCAACTCACAACGATTTGGTATTATTAATAGAATTTTTAAAGTCTCTGAGCCATCTAGCATACTGAACAATAAACTTCTGATCTTAAAGACTTTGAAGATTGATGTGAATTTCTTACCAGATTGGCCGCATCTGAATATTTATAAAGCTGTTGGTTTTGATGATGGACACTTGATTATATCTGAAGAAGAAATAGAAGGTAACTGTGGATTGTATGATAACAAAGTTCTGTCATGTGGACTGCTTGTAATGATAAAGCCTTTGTTTCATGAAATTTAGTCTACAGAAATGCAAATCTCTCAGATTCATAAGCAATTTTGCTAGTGAAATAAATGCCTCAAAATTTAGTGACAGAGACATGCAATTGTGACAAGCAAAGCCCATTATTTCACATTGCCACAAAGGACTTACTATTTTGACATTGGGTACAGTGTGAATAAGCCAAGTTCAATGATCAAATGACCCACACACTCACCTTTCACAGCATCCAAAATATCTAACTGCGCCATCATCATGTAGGAAGGGGAATTGGCCCTTGTGCACCCGCACACGCCAATGCACACGCAAGCGCACCCGCACCCGCCAATGCACATGCAAGCACACCCGCACCCGCGGTATTGTGCGGTGGGCTCTACCAGTGTCATCTGCAAAACGACAATCCCGCTCAGGTGGAGTCCTTTCATGGATGGCCTGGTGAAGTCAAACCCCCCGCCTACATCAAGACTGGCTGAAAGACCTCTTTGATGAGTGTTTGTGCAAACAGGAGGGTCTGGTGTAATTCTTACCAACCATTGGATGGTTGCAGGATGATCCGGTGGTGAGGAATCTGAGTTGAAGGCACAGGGGAACCAATATTGGTGGATGCCACAGGATTTGGTGTAAGACAAGAGTAGGACGTGTGCTCAATGTTCGCTTGACTTTTGCTTGATGTGAGCTTGACTTTTATCCTTCTTGACGTTTGCTTGACGTGAAGTCAATCGCCGACGATTGCCACGGGATTTGCCCTGGTGTTACACACCCCCCCCAGCCTTACACCCCCTTATAGCCACAGGACTCATGCAGCAATAAAAGGACACCTGCATGAACTACACAGAAACCTAGAACTCAACATAGAAAAGTCACATGATGAAAAGCTCCACCCCATGGAATTCCTGCAAGTCATTTACAACACAGCCACAGGAGTACCTTATCTTATATCCACAGTAACTCCACTTAAAACCTTAAAACAGAATCATAATTATTTACACCACTCATCACCTCATGCAAACCAAAGCTAGTTAAAACAGGCTGCATGCAGTACACAATTCTAATTAAATCTCAACCACATGAATATTACCAGCATGTGTCAAACTCAAAATCACATCATCTCATACATAACATTAAATTCATCAGTGCAAGAAATTATCACCTGACCTCATTTTAAAGTTCAAAAAGAAGAGAAACAACCATGACACCTGCATAAATTACACAGCCACTTCTACCAAGCCTAAAATATGACATATGCAAAGGAAATACAAATTCATCATGTGATACTGAACCCACCAAGAGCATATCATGTGACAGAAAAAAGCCTTGGCACATGAAAAATACTCAGCAAAAATTAAATCACCTCATGCATGCAAGGAAAATCCAAGAAAATCACATCATAATTAGCTCACCAAAAGACCATCATGTGATGAAAGAAGGCTGTGCAGAGAAAAATTATCACCAAACCTTAAATAACCTGACCCATGCAAGAAAGGACCTCACCAAAAATGGAGTCACATGATTAAATCAAGAGGAATTAAAGTGGAAAAAGACAGCTCCCATGGAGGGCCCCCTGGGCTCCCAAAAGGTATAAATAGAGAGGCTCTCTCCCCCCAAATTTCAAAATGCCCCCCTGAAAATTATATCCCCTGCACATTGCAAGAACAGGAATAATTCATCCCTCACCTGGGAGGTAGTCCAGAAAATTATAGTGAATTTTACTTGCGCAGTAGCTAAGCTCAGTGGCAGTATATTGTTGAAGATTAACCAGTAGCTATGCTCAGTGGAGTCTGATTATTTAAAATAAAAAATTACTATTAAATTATCCAGAATTCAAGATTAGGGTTGCTACTCTATTAAAATATCTTATCCAGTAAAATTAACACCATTTATCAAGACTTAAAAATAACTTACCCCTTTAAAAATCCAATATCAAAGAATCTTACCTCTTAAATTTAACAAATAAAATTTTATATTATTATTAACCACTCTTAAAAAAAATAACAAACCTTTAAAAAAATTATTTTACTCTATTATAACTTTAACTTAAGAACATTACCTTTATCAAAACTCATCAAATTTTCCAGAAAACCTTAAATAACCCATCTTACCAAGGATTTAACACCAAGAAGAAACAACTCACCTCAATTTAACCAAAAAATATTAAAATTAAACAGACAAGTATTTCATTAAGATCTCAAATTACCAAAAATTACTGAAATTTCTTTTTACTATTATATATTGAATAGGTCTGATCTGAGACTTCTGAATTTTGTCTTCTGCAGTTGTAAAGCAACTTACTAAGTTTATTTGGTTTGTGAGCTCCAAGGAAGATTTTTTTCAGTATTTTAGGAGGGGCAGGCAATACACCCTTGCCACCCTTGGTTACAGGAGTTATTAGCAATTCAAAACTAGTTACCTGTTATTTCCCCCTTCAGGTACTGCCTCATTTTAATCCCACACAAGAGGAGTTCCCACATCTGGTGTCCCAACAGTGGCAGATAAACTCAACTTCAATAAAAAAAATTAATTAAATTACAATCAATTACAAAATTCTTAACTACTCCAGAGTACTTTTCTTATAACAAAAACTGGATTCAAATAATCAAAATCAGTCAAAACCATCATCCCAAAAATCTTCATCATCAACTCACTCTGACCATTACTATTATCCACCAAAGCAAGAAACAGAACTAGGGGAGGAACCAGATAAATATTCAAATTTCCCAATTGCAGCACCAAGAACCAATAAAAGGGACTTGAAGGTTGTGGAGAAATTTTTCCTTGATCTCCTAGAAAGAAATGAAATAAATAACTCAACACCAAAAGCAAAGGAAGAAATTAACCAATCAAAAATGGATAAACCTTCATCATCAAAATTACCTGGTAGTATTGAAGAAATCCAGGAAGCAAACCTTAACAAAGAGACTATTGAAGGACAGGAAGAAATGTCTTCAAAAGAGAGACTTCAGAAGAAGATGCTAGAAATGCCAGTAGAATTACAAGCACTAATCAAAAAGGAAGGCAAAAATAAATCATCAAGTTATACTCCACAAAATGATCCACTTGAAGAACAAACCACCCTTCCAAGATCATTCAGGCAGCATGGATCACCTTCACCTTATCCTAGACCCATGGCCACATCAACACCTTATACAGAGCAAAGACAAAGTACCTTACCAAGAAGAGTCAACATTTCTTCCCAAATGCCAACTCCATTACATCAAAAAATTCTAAGAAACACTACTCCAATAGTGAAAATCAGAGCCAAGGACTATAACTTGTGGTTTTATGGAAAGGATGTTGAAAGATTAATCAAGAAAGTTGAAAATATTTCAGAAATTGAAGGAGAAAGTGGAAGAGACATTGCAAGACAAATATAATTTTGGACAAAAGATGAAGAAATCAGTTATCATATTGAAGGAATGCCAGGATATGAAACAGCTGATTGGGATCAATTGAAAGTGGATATGAAAAGTAGATGGGGAACAGTCTCACCTGAAAGAAGATACAGATTATCCTCAATCACTGATTTATTCACAAAAACTCAACAAGAAGGTGGAGTAAGAAACATGACTCAATACAGAAAGTTCATTGGGGAATATGAAGCAATCATCACTTACCTCAAAAGATACCAATATATTCAAGGTGATATCAACCATAATCAAGAAATATTAGCCAGCCTTTCCCATAGTGTTCAAGAATCAATTTACAAAGAAATGATTAAAGACAGAGCTATAGTTCAAGCCTTGGATGGAGGTTATATCATACCAAGATTAGATATTCTGAAATTATACATTGAAAAGACTTGGAGGCCAAGGTACTGATTCAACAAAAGGAATTTTCTAAACCAAAACCTCCAGAAAAGAAAACAATATTTGAGGATGAAAGATGGGATGAAGTGTTAAAACAATTAAAAGAACTTACCCATAAAATCCAGAATACTCCTCAACCAGAGCCTCAACCAAGAAATTAGGGAAAAGAATCAGTTAAAGAAGTTTTAAATCAACTCAAAACACTTTCAGAAGCAGTTAATCCACCAAGAAGGAACTGGAACAATAATCAAGAGCAAAGATTACCTCAAAATAATCAGCCATACAGGAAAAGGCATCCTTTACCACCATTTTCATCCAGTTATCAACCTTACATACAAGCTGAAATGGCTCCAAGACCACCATTGAAGTGTGCTTACTGCAACGGAGAAGGTCATACAGCAACTAGATGCACTCACCTTGCTGAAGATCTGGACAGAAGAATCGTCAGAACCCAGGGAGCATCTTACCTCTTCCCCAACTATCAGAGAGTACCTATGGAAGGAAATGAAAATTCCAAAGACATAGTCAGGGCTTTTGAAAAAGAACAAGCAGAACTCAGCAAGAAATTCATGGAAAAACCTATTGTCAAAGAAAAACCAGAAGAAGAGGTTAAGCCTACTGAAAAGAAATCAGAGGATAAATCAACCTCAATTGCACATGTTGAAGATTGGTCAAATTGGAAACCACCTACCATTTCCTCAGCCAATGACCCCTTTGAATCACACATTGGACTAAGGCAGACCAAGCACCAGGGCGAATCTCGCGTCAATCGTTGGCGATTGACTTCACGTCGCACCGCGGTCAGTATAAAATCTTGCTTCAGTCGCGTTAGTGTCACTTTATAGTCACTGGATTTAGTGGGTCACGTCACGTCAGCGTCAAGACAACGTCAATCGTCACATGTGTCACATGAGAATGTCACTCAAAGCCCAAACCCATTTCAACACTATGCGCAACGTTCGTGTAATTTCACCTCATTGGCTTCCGCCTCCCCGATGCTTAGCATGCTTACGCACCCGCACCGCCCTCCATCCGGATGAGACTCCGACACTGCCCGCCCCTCTCCGTCCTCACCACTCGCTACGCTTTCACACCCACGCCCCTACCATCCTCACGCTTGTGTAGTACCCTCCTGACATGCCTCCGACAACGCTTACCATCCTTACGCTCATGTAGTGCCCTCCCGACATGCCTCCGACACCACTGATGACCCTTACGCTTGTGTAGTGCCCTCCCGACATGCCTCCGACACAGCTTACCATCCTTACGCTCATGTAGTGCCCTCCCGACATGCCTCCGACAACAGTTACCCTCCCTCCCGACATTCTCCCGACACTGCTTACCATCCTTACGCTCATGTAGTGCCCTCCCGACATGCCTCCGACAACAGTTACCCTCCCTCCCGACATTCTCCCGACACAGCTTACCATCCTTACGCTCATGTAGTGCCCTCCTTACATGCCTCCGACAACAGTTACCCTCCCTCCCGACATTCTCCCGACACAGCTTACCATCCTTACGCTCATGTAGTGCCCTCCCGACATGCCTCCGACAACAGTTACCCTCCCTCCCGACATTCTCCCGACACTGCTTACCATCCTTACGCTCATGTACAGTAGTGCCCTCCCGACATGCCTCTGACAACGCTTACCCTCCTCACGCTTCCGTATTACATTCATAGTGTACAGTATGGTGGCTTGTTGGCGTACACAATGAACGCAATTGCCGAAATATGCTGAGTGGCCTTCTCTGCCAACAGGACCTAAGGGGATATTGGTCAGTATATTCACCATGTTGTGGTTAGGGTTTAAATCATGAGACTCACAAATTAAAACCTAATAAGTGGACTATTTAAGACAAGAATTGTGTCTCCTGTTTCGCCGACAAAACCATTTTATTTCATGTCAATCAAATGAACACTTTGCTTAGTCCTTACCTCATGAGCATCGAATAGTTCAAAAGTTGACTTTAGTAGGTTTCTCACTAGTCAACTTTATTCAATGTCTCACAGGGAAGTGATTTCATTTGCATGATATGAAATAATTTGCAAAACATCGCCTCCTTCAATTTCCCGCCAAATCGCATTTTGCAAATGCGATTATTTTACTTCCACCTATTTTCTTCAATTTGGATCTTTTTATTCAAAATTTTCAAACAAGTTATCAATCAACTCGTCACCATCTATTTGCTTACTAAACTACCTCCGCGATGGCCCAAACCCCGGGAAATTCAACGGAATTTAATGAACGACCAACTTCAGCCCCAGAGAGTGGAAGTGAAATCTCTGATATGGCCAGTAGTCGTGAATTAGGCATTGAAGCAGAGAGCCAGTCACATGAAGATAATCAAGATCCACCAGCTCTTCCAGAATGTGAGTATACATCCATCTTGAGTATTTCTAATCTCTCAAAACCTGATATTGTGTCATAGCCTTTATTTCAGGTCAACCGCCAAGCTCTCAGAAACCAAATTTTAAAAGTTATGAGAAGGAAAAGACTGTTGAACCTTGTGCACCGACAGAAGATGATGGGCAAGATGATATAATTTTCAGTGGGGAGGTGGAAATTATATCCAAGGAACAATTTGTCTCCAACATTGCTCAAACAATCCCAAGGCTCGAAAAAATCCAAAATGATAGTAAAATTCCTGATTATGTGCGTCAAAAGATTGCTGAAGCCATGAGCCTGCTCAAAATGGATTTGAACCGTAAGTCCATTACTAATTCAAAACAAAATTGATAAAAATAGCTGCTTACAATATATGGGCAGGTGTGGAGGTGGGAGAATCTCTACCTGAAGGATCTTGAGTCGTAATTGGATTTCCAGGCAAAGGATTAGGAAAAAGACCAAATATACATGCGACCAAAAAAACAAACAAAAAACGCCGTACCTTTGAAGCCGCAAACGATTCTCGCGATCAAGGTGATGAAATTATCAATGTTGAAGGGGACCATATTGATAATGAACCTCCGCATACTGAACCCTCCCCAATACTCAATGAAACAATCCATGATGAAGCTCCACATACAGAAAGTCCCCTGATACCCAATGAAACAATGCATGATGCAACCCCTCCCGCCTCTCCTCGGAATATTCAAGCCTTTCAAGAAAGGGAAACAATTAAACATGATACAATGGGACGAGATATGACTGATATAATTCCCGACGCTGAGCCCGAAGTGTCATCCGCTGCGAATTTTCAAGGAATATTTTTATCCCGCATGGAAGAGTTTGCAGGCGTTTTGAATTATCATTCCAATATTACTCAACAATCATGGAAAAGGGGGCTTGATAATATCAATAGGATTTACAAAAATAGATGGGACAATTTACCAACAAAGGATGCTCATACATTCCTGCCCGTTGGTATTAAGGTGATCAGTAACCGAGATCTTAAAATGTCGGCTTGGCTGCAGGACCTTGAGATGGCAGGTGAGTTTTTTTTTATCTTTGTGCATGATACTTGATTATTGGCTGTTGACTGGTGATATAAATTGCAATATACAGGGTTAGATTTTTTTAAGCCAACCGAAACAGAAGCGTTTTTTGATCACAACATTTGGAATCTCAAATTGATGAAGGAATCAGCTAAACCTCCAGATAATCTCGCAAAATCTGAACACTCCTTCTTCAAAATGGTTCAGAGCCTTCTTTACCCCGCCAATCCAGTTAAACATTTTTGGGCAAATGTTATGTTTGAATCCATTAGTTTAGTCTCATACGATGTGATTGCACCCAAACCATATGTTGCACCAACATCAAATTCGACCGATCCTCTTGGACTCGAACGGGGAGCAGTTGAATACCTTGCCTCCTGCTTGAGTAAATCGAAGCAACGTGCAACCCAACTCAGCATTGAAGGTGGCGGGGCTGACAATGAGATATCCACAAAGCCGCACAAGAACCTGGAGGATCTAATGGATACAGTTATCCATTTGATGATTGCATACAACATGGTACGTGCACATACAAAGGTCAAAGTTAATGGCATCAAAGGCAAACTCACGAACTCAAAAAAAAATGAGGCCATCAAAGATCTTTTGGCGTGTCACAAGAATCTTGGAATCAATCGAATTTGCTATGGTATATTAGCGGCATTCTGTGCGGCGGGGGTTCGTGGTTTGATGGTATGCTCAGATGACTGGAGAACAAGCTCAGTTAAAGGGGCTTTAGCACTAATTGACATTTCCGCAAAACTTTCAGAGGGTAAAAATCTAGTGGAGCCAGTGTGGCTACGTACTAATAAGTATATATGTAATTTACTGAATAAAAGTTTCTTCTCATCAGAGTCTTTTAACCCCACTGTACCTCTTAGATTTGATTTTTCACGATGCTTAGTATTAGACTTTGGTGATGCCTGGGTGGCGAATCGCGGGCTTGGTTCAAGTGATGAGGTCACCTTGACGGTACCCAGGTCAGCTAAACTCACAACCAGGATTGACCCGTTTTAGATTAGCTTTGTACTAGATAGATTGTAATTGAATTTTGCAAAGTTATTTATGAATTTAATAATCATGACTTCCTATCCTACTACTGCCCGGATGCCACAGTCTGAGTACCAATAGTAATTGTACGGCGGCATGCCTCCGTACATCATTGCAAAGACTCCGACAAGACGCAAGCTGAGTCAGGCGATGTGCCCGCGAGTAGCACACCCGGGTGCATTGCGGGAAGTCGCGTTTATCACTTCCCGCCAGCCCATAATAGGCCAAATGTTCCTGTGTCTTTCAAGAGGACTAGGATAGCTAGGGATCCGCAGCAGGATGCATATTGCATTTGCGTGTGCTTGCAATATTCCAAATGGTTGGATTGGAAAGTGATTGCATGGGAACATCAATGTGGAAAATTGAATAATGCACTATCCACTGCAATTTTCAGGTTCAGGTATTTGAGATCGTGAATTTGCCAAGGTCAGGCGTGAGCTTTCTTTTTAGCCGCAATTAAAAAAGATTCATCCACCGCAATCCAATTTAGGTGATATTAAGAAATCAGTAATCATTCGGTTTCATTTCATTTTCTGCTGAAAGCATGCCATTCACGAAAAAAGGGAACTCGCGAGAAAGCGTCGGGCTGAGGAAGGAAAGTGTGAGTTACTCGCTTAATCTCAGTGCATATATATAGATATATATATATGCTTCCACATTTATGTGGCACCCTCATTGGGCCCCACTGAAGAACATGGGCTTTAGTCGGTTCAGATTGTGCCAATGTCATGTGGGCTCCAACAGGGAAGTCAAAGGATGTGTGCCGAAGAAAGCTCCTTGGCAGTATCTGATATCTTGTGTGCTTCAACACGTAGTGATCCCTCAACCACTCGGGAATAGTAGCAGATCCCAAAAGACAAATGAGCGCAAAACGACCCGAATGAATAGGTTGTTTTCCTCCTCTCGCCCAACAGCACAAATATCAATGCCAGTATCAGCAAATATCACCCCAAGTGAAATTCGGAGGCTTGTGGATGTCAATCAGATCAAACGCATTCACTTTGGGCGTGTGGCAATTTTCTCTTCAACCGGATTACTCATTTCCCTTGTCGAATTCCGACCATTCACAACAATGAGTGAAGTCGAGGTCAATCAATGGGATGAATTATCACAATTCCTATTTCGCGAAAAGAGTTTCACCGACCCTATTGCAACAAATGGAGCATTACTGGAGGGATTTATGTTCGCGATTGGGTGGCGCAAATGCACCACGAAGAATGAACAATTTGGTCTGTATGGTAGTGCTGGCAAAATTGAAAATGCAAAAGATGAATGGCGGGACCGAGGTGCCAATCTTAGCTCGGTGGGTCGCATTCTAGGTCAATCCTTACGATATGTTGGGGATAATTTATTTCAGAAGATTCAAAATTGCTACAACTCATTGGGGGTTCCTTCTTTTGATCAAGTCAACTATGAAGGCGATATTCCGGCAAATCAGGGTGCATTCGAGTTCGCTTCCGCACTCACTTTCACCATGAATGGATTCAAAAACGCACCTCATGTTGATAAGGATGCATCGCTGTATGCTTCGGGATGGTGGTTTCAAGCTGATAAGCGGACCGGCCAAATTCAAAGAGATGCGTCAAAGCGGTGTACAGGGGGAAAATTGATTTTCCCAAATGAGCATTTTTGGATTGATCTATCCGCATGTCATGGGCTCATTCAGGTAGTGTGGGCCAGTAGTACATTTGTTCATTATACTGATCCAGCACAGGACAACGAAAGCACGACACTAGTGGGTATGTCCGCACAATGCTCAAGCAGGTTAGCAAAAACAATGCAGCAAAAAAGCAATGGCTATTATGAGATTGGCGAGAGAGCGGGCTATCAAATCAGGGATGGTAATACAATCTCATGCCGATTCAAAGAATGAGGAGATTTGCAAGTGGGTTGGGTAAATAATGGTGAGGTAAGGCAGAGGACAATATTCGAGTGCGGGAGATGGGGTGTCTCACATGAAAAAGGGGTGAAGTGGATTATGTACGGTGGCATGCCATCGTACATCTGTCCTGGTTTGTTGCTATTGTCCAGGATGCCAATGCTTCACACGCGAATCCTCATGCTTGTGCAGGTTCTGACAATGCTGAAAGTTCCTTACGCCTATGCGGGGTGCCAACGCTACACACGCCAATCCTTGGGCCTGTGCAGGCTCCCGAAAATTTACACGCCAATCCTTACGCCTTTACAGGCTTTCGACGATTCACATGACAATTCTTACGCTTGTGAAGCTTCCCCACAATGCTGAAATTTTCTTTAGCCTGTGCAGGATCCCAAGAATTCACACGCCAATTCTTACGCCTGTGCAGGCTCCCAACAATTCACACGCCCATCCTTATGCTTGGGGAGGGTCCCAAAAGTGCTAAAATTCCTTACGCCTGTACAGGCTTCCGACGATTCACACGCCAATCCTTACGCTTGGGAAGGTTGCCAACAATGCTGACAAATTCTTACGCCTGTGCAGGCTCCCAACAATTCACACGCCAATCCTTTTGCCTGCGCAGGCTCCCAACAATTCACACGCCAATCCTTACGCCTGTGCAGCCTCCCGACAAGTCACACGCCAATCCTTACGCTTGTGAAGGTTCTAGACAATTTAAACAATTCAATACATGAGTAAGACTAATAGCGTGTGACCATAGGAAAGGCCATGTTTCACGAATCTGGACTCGATTGCTCACATACGGGAACCTCCCGCTTTTTTACAGTTAGGAATGGGTATGGCTCTAAACCATGGAAGAAGAAAATATACGAGAGTATAACGGCAACTATTGGCACATTTTGAGAAAAAGAGGTTCACGAAAACAAATACTCACTCAAACTCTTGGTGGGGCACTTACAAAAATAATTCTCACGCAATCAGGGTTTTTCTCTAAGGAGGAAATAAGTAATTTTTACGTGAACAAAGAATGTAATAGAATTTGAACATAACAAGAATTGAAGACAAATATTTTATTCAAAAGAAAGTATTACAAAAAATAAAAAGAGGAAATAATGGGATTTTTTTTTTAATTTTTTATTTTTCGAGGAATTTGGAGACTATCCCGGTTATGTCCTCCTTTGGATAAGCCTCCAGTGCCTGGGCAAGGAGGCGGTTTAGTTCATCCCGGAAGTCCCGGTGCATCTCATTTCGATGAGTTGCATCCACGAAAGGAATCATGTGGAGCAAGCGACGATGCTCCAACAAGATTCGGTTGACCAAATCGTGGACGATTGCTTGAGGAATCATTAGGGTCAGTCGCAGGTCGGTGAATTCCTGGCGAGCGTCATCGTGGGAATGAGACGAGCTTGGCACCGGGGGGGAGGAGGCGTTGGGGTTCTCGGGGGCACTGGGGAGGGAACCGGGGTTGGAGTGGAGGGGGGGGGAATGGAAGGGGAAGGTGGGCGAGTCGGGTAAGAAGAAGGGGGAGGGGGAGGGGGATGGGGAACTGGGGATCCCACGGGCGTATCGTCGATGATGATTATCGAGCGAGGAGTGGCGGGACGATCTGGAGACGGTTGAAAAAATGGTGAGGAAAAGTTGAGAAGAGTGAAGAAGGAGAAGTGGTGACTTACCAAAAGGTTCCTCCGTGGATTGCGTAGGAGCCACCTCAGGTTCTGGCTCACGAGTCGTATCGTCCTCAGGTGGTTGGGACGATGGACTCGGGCCAGGAATAGGTGGCTCTTCGGTTCGGGAGGGTTCTAAAAAAGGAGTAAGTGTCAGTTCACTTGACTCGAAAGTGAAAGTGAAAATGAAATGAAACTTTGGCTGCTTACCACGGAATAATTCCTCAGACCATCGGGTGCCACTCGGGCCTGGAGTGGGTTGCCGGGGGGTTTGCTCGCGAGGCAAACTGAGAACGGGAGAGTCGTGTCGGGGGGGATTCGGGGGGTTTGGTTCTATGAGTAATGGAAAAAAGTCAGTATTATTGCGTGAAGAGAAATGAGATAAAGAGGAGAAATAAAACTTACTTTGGCGTTTGAATCCCATCGGTGATAAGACATGGTGACGATCAGCCCAAGCTCGAATGTCCTCTCGCCATCGCCATCCTTCATCGGCCGGATAATCACTTCGCTCCGGTCGAGGAGTGAAGTGACCATCGGATGGTGGCCTAGGAGGGGGAGGGGACAGGGCTAATCGTCCGGAATCGTTCCCGTTGGCCTGTTTGGGGGCCCGGCGTCCATTCACGCTCGGAAATGGTTTCATCATCGTCGACCACAAAGGAGTCCTCGCGAGGGCGTCTTGGGCGAGAACTCGTCTGGCCTCGTGGTCGGAAGGGGCAGACAACGAACGAACATTTCTTGTGTGCTTGTCGGCAAGCATCACAAGCGTCGTTCGTCGTCGAGGAACGAATGCAGGGGATACCCCGCTTGGTGCATAACGTGCACGACATCTAAAAACAAAACAAAACAGGTTAGTAACTGAATAGAAAGTAAGCAATCAAGAAAGAAAAGGAAGACATACGATGATTTATATAAATATAAAACGGAATCAAATTAAAGACGCTCTAGTCGGAAGTTTTTAAAAGTCTGGAAGGAAGTCGTGAAGAAAGAAAAATATTAATATCGGTACATAATGTTGACTAAAGTTTAATTGGAGAAAACGTACAAAGTAGATAGAAGTGGGGTTCTGAAAGTATTAGCAGGAAAAACAAAAAGCGAGCAGGAAGGGGAGTGGGGTTAGTCGAGTGTGAAAGAAAAGACTGGAAAGGCAGGAAGACGAGGGGGAATACGCACAAGAAGGACAAACGCGGGTGAGGTTGAACGAAGTGGAGCGGGTGAGAAAGAAAGTGAAGTGCGTGTTGTGTGAAGATGGTCTTTTATACCAAGGTGAAGCTGAGACGATCTCAGCAGTTGCAGCACCCGCAAAAGTCTCAGCTTCAAGGCGTGTGGGCAAAATTGAAGCTGAGTCTCAGCGAATGCTGCAACTGAGAGGTGAAATGCTCGCGTGAGGCAGAAGAACAATGGGGGTCTGGCTGAGTATTGCAATTTATTGAATTGTCAAGCTGAGTATTGCAATTTATTGAATTTTCATGCTGAGTCAAATCCCCTTTGTTTCCTTAAATTGCCACCCGATCACCCAGGAGGGTGGTCGTGAGGCCCTTATTGATTGTGCATTGTGGGTGCAATGCACAAGTGACCGCGGCAAGATCACCGGCCTTATGGCCTGGTGATAGTCTTTGAACAAAGGGGGGGGCTGTAAGACAAGTGAATACAGCGTGAGCTTGCCTCGACCCATTGCTCAGGTTTGCTTTCGGGTCATAATTGAAATGCTCAGTGGCTGAACATTTGAATTGCACAGTAATTGAACAATTGATATAACAATATCAAATGCACCGCTGAGTATTGCAATTTATTGAATTGTCAAGCTCAGTCACATCCCCTTTGTTTCCTTAAATAGTCACCCAATCACCCAGGAGGGTGGTCGTGAGGCCCATATTGAATGTGCATTGGGGGTGCAATGCACAAGTGACCCATGCAGAAAAGCACCCAGTGCATTTGGTCACAAGTGACCGCGGCGAGATTACCGGCCATATGGCCTGGTAATAGTATGTGAACAAAGGGGGGGGCTGTAAGACAAGTGAATACAGCGTGAGCTTGCCTCGACCCATTGCTCAGGTTTGCTTTCGGGTCATAATTGAAATGCTCAGTGGCTGAACATTGGAATTGCACAGTGATTGAGCTATAGATATAACAATATCAAATGCACCATGCTGAGCCATTGCTCAGTCGTTTTTGTATGCGCGCACTCTGAGCATTTGGCACAGCATCGGATGACATTTCAGCAAGGTGCAGCATTTCACACGCTTTGGTGAAGTGCTCCAAACTGAGCCTTCCAGTGAGCTATTGCAGAATTAGTTCATTCCATGGCTTTACTGAGCACTTTCACACGGTGCTTTTGACCATGACATGGTCAGCTTGCGTGTGCAAATCGGGTGAAACGCAATGCTGAGCATGTGGCACATGAGCTACGTAAATGCAAACGATCGGAAGGTGCATGCACATTTGCTATATGCATGCAGGCTCAAGTAGTATTACACCTTCCTGATCTGTACAGTACAGTGGACACTGTAGTACGCAGTACACCTTTGTAAATGTGTACTGCGGGGCAGAGCAAAAAGCTGTTCAACAATGTAACATGCAATCACGTCAAGCCATCGAGTCATATCTCTCACCTGCATCCCTTTGATGCACCTTGTTGGACAGCTCTGCCTAACTACGGCACAGATGCGCATGTAATCCAAGTTAATGTAAGTGGGTCATAATGGGATGACTTAATATTTGGGTCATACACAAAGAGTTGATTCACTCCGGTGCCATGGTTGGGGCAAACAATGACTAGCCCGCTTGTTCATTGTTGGGCAGCCACACGCTTTCATACGCACCCCCGATGGGTCACACGCAGGCAACTTTCACACGCCTGGAACACATTTTACTGCCAGTCTTCCAGCTGCGTATTTTCTTGCTAGGGTTGTCAGCTTGACTGCAGACGCTCACCCGCTTGCGCGTGGAAACCTGAGGCCAATCAGTGTGGATTTGCTTCAGCCTCATCCACATTAGATTAACAATCCCAGCCTATGATTGCTGAGGCTGGTCATGTTGGCGTGGTTATCTCCCACCGCGGGTCATTTTCTTTACGTTCTCACACGCCCCGCGCAAGTTGTGGCACCTGCCTTGCAGCCAAAAAATCCCTTGGGCATGTGGCCTCTTTCTCCGGAGTTCTGTACGCGCATGAGGCAAAGACCCGGATGCCAATCTCGGTGGATTAGTACTCACCTCAAACGCCATAGGGGTGAATGTATATGTGGATCACGGCTCACGGCTGGCGCCCCCTTTGATCATCCCACACATTCCCCCTGAAAGCCCAGTATGCATCAGTCAGCAAAAAACTTCAGGCCAAACCAAAGTCATGTTCGGTGGCATGCCACCGAACATATCTCACCCGCCCACACACAAACATCCCCACAGTGAGATTGCCCTTTGAAACTGCCAACATTGCCCAGTAGGTCCCTGTGAATAATTAACCTGGGGAGGATACGCTCATTGTTCGCTGTCACACCAGCGAACATGACTGCATGCCTCTAATATGCCCTCCACAATAAGTTGCTACAGCCCACCCAATTTTGGATTTGCTAATGTCAACTTGGTTCCACCAAAGGTTTCGTAACTTGTTGCAGATCCAGCAGTCATGTCGGTGCACCCACATTTTGGCCACCTTGCCTTGATATATGCCCCAAATCGGATATGAAAATTATGAGCCCAAGAGGCCCACCTCCATCAAGACCATGCACGTAACCACAGGCCATCCCCCTTTTGGCCTGTTGCTGCCACTCATATAAGTTCCCCACCTGCGCTTATTCCTCTTCATTCCCTTTAGCTAACCCTTCCCGATCATATAATTTGCAACTGTCCCCAAATAATTTAAAATAGCCATCATGTCAACCCCTTCACAACCACTTTGCATTGGGATGATTAATATTCGTATTCAAATAAATAGTGATATAACCTTAAAGCCTGAGAATTCCCACTTAGGTTCTTGGATTATCCTATGGCACAATCAACACAACATATTCGTATATCTCCCCAATCACCAGCATGCTATTGGCTCTCTCCCGGGAACCCTTTCCCAAACGTTGATACCATTCCTTGGGGCACCCAAAACGTTCATGCACTGTGGTCCTGGTGGGGCATGGATTGAAAATTGCCAATCCAATCCTACTCAAATATTATTCGTTGAGGGAGTATTTATGACTGATGCCAATGATCCCTCCTCATCTCAGAAACCCAATCTAGCATTGATGTTCTTCACATGGTATCCAAACATTCTATTCATAATGGAAAGCTTTCGAACACAAGATTTCAAGCTTAAAATGCCCAAAGAATATGACTGTACTACTCATTGTCAATGTCAACTCTTTACTCCGACATTTCCCGCTTCAAACTCGACGCCTGCTTCATATCCTGCTGTTTCATAATTGATTTCCAAGCAAAAACTGATACAATTACCCAGTGGATCAGACCTCCCCATGATGACCCCGCCCCATTCCATTATTCAAACCCCCCTCCTCCCACATCAAAAGACCGGACTAGCTTTTCTCTGGGATCGAGAAATCCCCAATGGCCAATCAGCCCGTAACCTTTGGGCAACCTCACCCCCAGGATCCACTTTTAATGCCAGGCACATCATTACAAACAAGGTCGTTAGCTCATTTGAATCCCTTTCGACCAATACCCCTCTTGGAGGACTGCTTGCGGATGATATGGGATTAGGTAAAACCATTCAGGCCATTGCTCTAATTGGTACCTCCAAGGAGCGGATGATTGCAAACCCCCATCGCTCCACGCCCACCATGATCATCTGCCCCCCTCGCTTAATTACCAACTGGCAATCAGAAATATCCAAGCATGCTCAGGCTGGAGCACTGCATGCCAAAATCTACCATGGTCCCACTCGTCACTCATTATCCCAAGCCGACATCTTAAAATATGATATCATCATCACTTCTTACAATACTATCACCCAAGAATTTAAGCAAACCAATCCCTCTACATCATTCATTTTTCAAATCAATTGGCATCGTATAATCTTGGATGAAGCACAGTGAGTGGCTGAGCTTAAATGATTCAAATTACCTTTTATATCCAATAACCCTTGCCCCCTCTTATAGCTATATTCGCTCTCAATACACTGCCACTCACCATGCCATTAATAGCCTCCTTTCATCCCGTCGAATATGTTTAATGGGCACACCTATTCACAACACCATTTATGACCTTTTGGGCATAATATCCTTCATCACTCAACCCCAGAGCGCCGATCAAGATAATTGGTCACCATTCATCCTGAGTAGTCTTTCAAAAGGTTGCAATGATATTTTGCATTTGGCATTGCGGCATTTAAGTTTGCGCCGCACCAAAACCACACATCTTGAATCTCTCCCCACTATTAGCCATCATTATGAGCTGCTCCCACTCAACCCGACCATGCAGCAAGAATATTCCACATTATATGAAGAATTTCTATCATCCAAAAGCAAAGGACCAGGAGAGTTTTTCAGAAATATTAATAAGCTGCGAATATGTTGTAACCATCACATCATGCTTAACACAATTGCGGAGGCGGAGCTGGAAGACCCCGAGGGCAGGAGCACTCAGGATAACTCCCCAAGAATCACACGAACTATTGTGGATGTGGAAACATGCATGATGAGTAGTAAAATTGCACACCTCCTACAAAGCTTAATGAAGAACAAACAAACAAGGTGTGGTCCAACGAAATCGGTGGTTTATACCCAATGGACCCAATTTCTAGATTTGTGCGTTAATTCTAATATGCATCCATTACCAATTGACTCCATCTGACTTTTTTATATTGTAGAATTGGTATTGCTCTTGCCCATCACTCTATCCTTTCAGCACGAATTGATGGAACAATTACACCACGAGCGCAGGACAAGGCGCTTGAGAATTTCTTCAATAATCCTGAATGTGAAGTACTGATTGCATCCATTGCCGCGGCTGGAACTGGCCTCAATATAACTTGTGCTAATATAGTCTATTTAATGGTGAGGGGCCCCCCAAAATTCTCCCCTGATTTTCCGACCCTGACATCCACATTTCCAGGAGCCTAATTGGAACCCAGCCATTGAGGCTCAGGCTGTTGATCGTCTACATTGTATTGGCCAACAAAGACCTGTACAGGTCATCCACTATATCACTCCTCATTCAGTTGAGGTCAACATGCGGAAGGTACCTTTCAACCTCATCTTTCACTTGATTGTATTACTATTCTGAAATCCTTCCTTATGGGAATGCCATATTCCAATCACCAATAGGTCCAAGAAAAGAAAAAATCATTAACTGCGTGAGCCTTACTGATATTATATAATTTGTGATTGACAAAGTTGATAACTCCTGTTGACTCTGGCACAGGTCCACAATTATGAACACCATGAGCTGGATCGAACTTCTTCAATATTTCCTCAATGAAAATGAGCAATAGAGTATTATTGCAAGGGAGACGGTGATACATTTCAATTCATATTGTCTATATTCTAACATATTTAGCAAGTTGTTGCATCCTTAAGAGATAATAATCAGATTTTATTACACCTGCACAAATAATTCACAAAATTTTAATTTGTCACAGTGCTATACCGTGACAAATTACGAAATTATTGCAGAGCATCACCATTAGGCCTAATAACTGGCATGTCAAGTATCTTGAGGGCGCTAGTCTGCATCTTACTACAGCCTTTGAGCCAATCTTGATCAAATACCTGAAATGATAGGCCTTCCAGAATATCACCATCATCTGTCGATCGTAATTCTGGCAATCTATCAATAGTTTTTTTACCCTTTTTTTTAATCCGATTACAAAACTCTATGTCTCTATCCATTTTCAATACCAAATCATTAAATAACTGGGAGCGCCAGCGTAATCCCACTTTGCCGTAAACTTGACGGCCATTTTCCAGTACCTCCTCAGTATCTGAGCATACTCGAGGGTCATTGAATTGTGATGCTAGAATTGGAAATTTAGCCGTATCACACCATTCACGACGGCGCTCACAGGTCTGCACATAATCAAGTAGATCATCATCAGACTTGGTCCACAATGAAGAAGAGATACAGTAACTAACTCTTTGACGAATCTTTGCGAGCTTTTGATTCTCCTTCTTTTTTACCAAATACTCCGCATCCTTTTGAATAGACTTCCATTCTCTTTTCAAATAAGTGAAATATTGCTCCATTAAAGCCGCCACGACCCCATAGTTGTTATGATCCTTGTTCCAACAGTAGTGATGATACTCAGTGCTGACAAGTGCGAGACGGAATGTACGGTAAAACACCATAGACATCAGCTCGTTGAACGGATGTTGCCATGAGCTCTCCCAGTCCCAAGTGAATCGCTTTAGTCCTAGCTTGTGCAGCTCATTTTCGCAGTAGCTTTGGAAACCCTGAGACTGAACCTGTGTTGATGGCTCATTGAACACATCCTCGGGGACATATCCGAGATGACCAGCCACTTGAATTGCAATTTCACGCTCTTCTGTGCTGGGTGGTGCTGGTAGTGAGGAAAAATCCTTATCCCTAACTTTGAGTAGGAACAGGCAATGTGCGTGTACTGCTGATCTCATTCCATGGACATTCTCTGGAAGTTCTGCCTTCAGCCATTTTTGTTGCTCCTTCTGGCTTGCACGTTTCGCCACATTGTGAGCTTTGCGGGCCTGGTTCCTTTGCTGTCTGACCTCGGATTGTTCAAGCATACTCTGGGCGAGGCCCAGCTGAGGATGGGTGAACTCACTATTTGATTGAGTGCCTTGCTCATGCGCTGTGAAATTGTCCCTCCTTGGTTCATCATTTCTTTCACTTTGAGTCGGAGACATGTTCTCATCCTCATCATCCACCATTGTTGCTCTTGATGTACTGGCATGACCCGTTCTTGGTTTGGAGGCATATGGATGATGACGTCCAGTGACTTTCTCTTTATGGACCAGAGGTGAAGACGCATAAAGTTCATCCCCTGCTATGCAAATCATCAGTTAACACATCAAAACATTAATGAAGACTGGTCATCCTCACGATCTTCAATTGGCTCCTGAGATCGGACTGACTTGCCTTTAGGTGCCATATCTAACCCATGAAACAAACATATCAAATTGTGAATAAGTTTCTACTCCAAAATTCAAATGACTTACTTTGATGAAGCGTCAATACTGGATTTCCCTCCGACAGACCGCTCCAAGATACATTTTCCAAAGGTCTTTTTCGTCGCCCCCCATCCACGCGCCTTTCATCACCCACATGAACCTGCGATCCTGATGGAATATTGAGGGTTGGCTGTTTACTTTGGCCAAAGGGATCCTGGGATGCGACTGGATTCCGACCGGGATTAAGGAGGAACTCACGTGGAAATTTTGATTGGGGATTAGCGTGTGAGGAGATTTGAGGTGTGCCTTCTGGCCCCTGAGACACATGAATTTGTGTATTAGTGGGATTCGGGGGAATTGGAGTGACGGAAATATTTGGGATCGACCAAGTGCTTGAAGTTGGAGCCTTTGGATTGCCCACATCAATGTTAAGACCTGATACATTCATTGAGGACGCGATAGGGGTTGTGAGAGGAATGTTGGGACTCAATGGTGACTGTGTTTGAACATATTCTATGCTAGATTCACTATTTGAGTCATGAACAGAACCTGAACGGGATTTATGTGACTTGAAAGATGACATAAGGGCTGAAAAAGTACACTAATATTTTTAACTAGATAAAACACCTCAGTATTATGATAAAATAGAGTGATATGAGATGAAATCTTTTCAAATTTAGAATAGAGAAATTCTATGAATAGTTGGAACTAAGTGTTGTGTGGAAGTCAGATAAGACTCTTTTGAGGAGAATCCTCCCTGCCTCCTCTTGAGCTCCTCCGCTTTTGTCGGAAACCACCCTGCACGGCCTACCAGCATATAATGTGGTATTTCCTTGATCTCAAAGGGGACCCATCATTCATAAGTAATCATATTCAGTACCATTTATGCCTCCCCATTGTCACATTTTGTGAATTATCCAAACTGCCCATATATGCATTGAAATTCCACAACATTGTACATCTGTAAAGGGGTATATTCATGAAGGATTTACCCACAAAAGAGACATCACCTTTTCCCGAAAGGCAAGACAATCCAAATCACATTCCAACTGATTCAAAGCCCGCCGCACTCAAACCAAATACCAAGACTTTAGCTGCACTCCAACCCCTTATGTAATAGAGTTATATAGTTATGTCTGTAATAAGGTTTAAACCATGTACGATGGCGTGCCAGCGTACATGGATTAAATGTTAATCCCCTCAATTCAATGGTAACACTTCACTAATGGAACCCCCTCAATGGTCAAACCCGCACTATCACAATGTGTAAATAAACTAGAATATGTATGAGCATTGAGCAGCATGGCATTTTACCCAATTAAACGCCTAACCAATTCCGCCATCCAGATGAGACATGTTAAACTTTATCCACTGCAGCTCATGCTCTATTACAAATGGGATAAAAGCCTCAGCTGGCTCAAATCATCTCCCCCTTCATAAATAATCACTGAATTTTATTTCCAATTAATAACACTCCTAAACACTTTCACATCAACCATAGATATTTATACACAAACCAACCGTACTCCCAATTCCTGCAGCAATGACAACCCGGCCATATTCCTCAATGCGTATATGCATGTGTCAACACTGCTCAACTCAAACACACTCTTCCCCTGAGGGTGATAGGCAAGGAGTTGCCTTCACACCTTTCCAATATAAACAGCACATTAAAAAGCTCAAATCAACCATTGCACCCAAATCTCTTCCAAACATCCCTACTTCTGCATCAGGATCTGGGTGCCCACAAATTCTATTGGATCAAATCTTCCCAGCTGATTATTCACGTTTGACCCAAAGCACTTTCCCAACTCCAGCGGGTCTCAATTCAACTGCACAGAAACCATATAGTGGCAGTCAAACCCTTCCCCCACAAGACCTAGGAATGATAATATCTGCCATTCTATCATTAAGGTATAATTTACCCTGCAGGGCTTCACGCATACTCAACCCCGCCCTGAACCTGCTGATCAAGTCCAGTATCTCAAGCTCAGCTGGTCCCCCCGCTCCTGCATTCCATATACCTCAAGATCTGAGTACCATATTTGAACATCTCCAATTGGAGCCAGTGATTCAAAACTATATATGTTGTCCTCAATGTTTCTCTCTTAATGGCCTTACTGAATCAGTCACAACTGACCAACCCCACTGTCAACGCCATAATGACCCAAATGATCATGATCCCCCTTGCACACAATCATTAGGCAAATTCATCTATTCATCTGAACCCCACACCCAAAACACAACCAACATGAAGCAAAAATTTATACCAACAAAACATTTCATTTATCAACCATTCAAAAATTGGCTTGCCACATTTCTCCAGCGGGCTGGAATTATGGACATTCTGCATCAACATCAACAATCCCAAACTCCCGAAGATTCCCCAAAACGTGACGTCTGGGATGGATTGGTCTGGAGACGCTTCACTGGCACTAGAAATATCCATGACCCCCCATTCATGTCCATTCCTGGTGCATTGGCCTTCTCCATATATGTGGACTGGTTTAATGCACATGGAAAGTCAACCCGGTTGGCTAGCATTGGACCTATCATGCTTATTTGTCTTAATCTCCCCCCAAGTGAAAGATTGAAGCCCGAGAATGTCTATGTTGCAGGAATCATCCCTGGTCCGAAGGAGCCAACTGCGCTTCAATTGAATTATCTATTAATGCCACTCATCAACGAGCTCAAAGAGCTATGGCAAGGTTACCATTTTGCACCCACCTCAACAGGTCCATCAGGATCCTTTATCCGTGTTGCCATCCTCACAGCCATTGCGGATGTGGTTGCCATGCGCAAGCTTACTGGATTTATTTCCCATTCAGGAAACCACTTTTGTAATTTTTGCACCATTCACAAAGCTCAAATTGAAGAAATTGGTCCTCAATTTCACTACACGCGCTCATACCAAAGTCATAAATCAACCATTGCCAAATGGCTTCGGGCAACCCCACAACAAAGACAAGCAATTTTCTCTGAGTATGGAGTGCGATATTCAATTTTGGAAGACCTTCCGTATTGGGATGCAACCAGAATGGTTAATCTTGACATAATGCATAATTTAATACTTGGAATTTTGAAGGATCATGCAACTTTCAAATTGTGCATTCCAGAGGCGAAATCAAAAA
This sequence comes from Austropuccinia psidii, assembly GCA_023105745.1. Classification (NCBI taxonomy): domain Eukaryota; kingdom Fungi; phylum Basidiomycota; class Pucciniomycetes; order Pucciniales; family Sphaerophragmiaceae; genus Austropuccinia; species Austropuccinia psidii. Next base: position 5,138,459 of record JALGQZ010000005.1, on the reverse strand, counting down.
TTTACTTCAGGTCCCGCAGGAAATCCAATGACACCAACAGTTCAGACTCAGATTCCATGACCTCCAACAGCTCTTTTGATAAAATCACATTGAGAGAGGGCTTCTCCCTGAGAAGAGACGCAGCAAAAATAATAAATGAGCCACTCCCCACTACTTCCACCCGGAAAAACTACTTCCCAATGCCCACCCTTCACACAGAACATCCATCTAGTGGTTCTGCGGAGATTCCTTCATTTGATGCCGATTACATCCCCACTTCTGAAATACCCTCTGAATTGGATATCACTGCACTGAGCGATCACCAGATCAAGGGTGAGGCTCTTGAGCATCTCCGACAAATCATATCTGAGACCATAATTCCCTCATCATGGACAAGAGTTCCCCGCAAAATGGGTTCCCCCTCTCATGGTAGCTTAAAAGCCGCTGAATGGGCTCTCTTATATAAGGTCTATATTCCATTTCTAATGCTCAGTCAACAGATGTCATTAGATGCACACCAATCCGCCAACACACAAAGAAAAATGGGTCAGTCAGAAGAACTTGCAAATGAACTAGCCAAGAATACATTCCATTTGATTAGTGCTATCAACATTGCCACAAGCTGGACTGTTTCAATAGATGATGCGACTGCATTTGCTGAACATTGGAAAAAATTCCGCCTTTCCAATCAACACCTGTTCCCAAAACAGAAAAGTAAACCAAATCATCATTTTGCTGATCATATTCCCGAACTCTTCCAACGTTGGGGCCCAGCACAAGCCTCAGCCACATGGGGTTATGAGCGCTTGATTGGAGTATTTGCAAAGATGCCAACAAATAACAAGATATGTACGTCAATTAATAAGATCAATATATTCACATTGATGAAACACCTGAACTGAATAAGACTAACTTTTTGCAACTCTGAATAGATGATATAGATAAAACCTTACTTCAACATATCTGTCGATGTTCCAACCTTTCCGTTCTCCTGAAATCCCCATCTGTGCCATGTGAAATAAAACAGCTTTTCGAATCACAGCCACCTGCCGTGTTCAATCACCATAAATATAACAAGCCATCCCGCCATGACCAACAAAATTATGCTTGCCTGGTTGAGTACTTACAGAATTTTCATTCCACAAGGGAAGTAGTTGATTGGATCAGCTTAGACACTACCATGCAATCCACAAGTCCTCCCACTTCAAGGATTGTCTCACCTTGGTATTTTCCAGTTTCAAACATTAATATTGGGAACAATATATTTTCAACTGAATCGAAAAATATCAGCAACGGTGTGATATGTTTTCTGAGGGGCAACTCACGACAATTTGGTATTATTGATAGCATTTTCAAAGTCTCTGAGCCATCTAGCATACTGAATAATAACTTTCTGATTTTAAAAACTTTGAAGATTGATGTGAATTTCCTACCAGATTGGCCGTATCTCAATATTTATAAAGCTGTTGGTTTTGATGATGGACACTTGATTATATCAGAAGAAGAAATAGAAGGTAACTGTGGATTGTATGATAACAAAGCTCTGTCATTTGGACTGCTTGTAATGATAAAGCCGTTATTTCATGATATTTAGTCTACAAAAATGCAAATCTCTCAGATTCATTAGCAATTTTGCTAGTGAAATCATTGCCTCAAAATTTAGTGACAGAGACATGCCATTGTGACAAGCAAAGCCCATTATTTCACATTGCCACAAAGAACTTACTATTTTGACATTGGGTACAGTGTGAATAAGCCAAGTCCAATGATCAAATGACCCACACACTCACCTTTCATAGCATCCAAAATTTCTAACTGCGCCATCATCATGTTGGAAGCGGAATCGGCTTTTGCGTACCCACACCCGCATGTGCACCCGCACACGCCAATGCACACGCAAACCCACCCGCACACGCCAATGCACACGCCCACCCACCCGCACCCGCACACGCCAATGCACACGCAAACCCACCCGCACACGCCAATGCACACGCAAACGCGCCCGCACACGCCAATGCACACGCAAACGCGCCCGCACACGCCAATGCACACGCAAACACGCCCGCACACGCCAATGCACACGCACACTTCATGGATGACCTGGTGAAGTCAAACCCCCCGCCTACATCAAAACTGGCTGAAGGACATCTTTGATGTGTGTGTGTGCAAACAGGCGGGTCTGGTGTAATTTTTACCAATCATCGGATGGTTGTGGGATGATCAGGTGGTGAGGAATCTGAGTTGAAGGCACAGGGGAACCAATATTATTGGATGTCACAGGATTTGGTGTAAGACCAGAGTGTGACGTGTGCTTGACGTTCGCTTGATTTTTGCTTGACGTGAGCTCGACTTTTATCCTGCTTGACGTTTGCTTGACGTGAAGTCAATCGCCGACGATTGACACGAGATTCGCCCCGGTGAAGCAAAGAATGGAAAGACAATCTCAAAGTCAAGAACGAAAGAAGCAAGCTTCTATTCCAGGAACTTATATTGAAGAAGAAAAAGAGGAAGAAAGATTCATAATACCTACAAAATTTCAAAATTACAATATCCCAAAACCAGAACAGCCTGAGGAGGAAATTGAAAATATTGCCACTAAAAATGAAGATGAAGACAGTCCAAAAGAAAAGACAGTCAGCAAACCTCAGAAGAAACAAGTTGAAACCAAATTGGAAATTGACAAAATTATTAAGAAAATTATGCAACAAAAGATCAACCTCACCATTGAAGAAATTTTGAGGATGTCACCAAATTTTGTCCATAAATTACAGGAATTATCAGAAAAAGACAAGGAAAAAATTAAATCACTCAACTCAATGGATCTTCAAGAAAGACTATTATCATTTGGATTCAAAGAAATACCAAAGCCCAAGATTCATTATGCTTGTCCTTTGGGATTTATGGAAATCTTCATTGGGAAGGAAGAATATCCTATCAAAGCATTAGTACATACTGGTGCTGAACTCAACATCATAACAGAAGAAATAGAAATCAAATCCTCACTCACAACAAGAGATCTTAACATGAACCTCAGAGGTATTGGAGGACATACCACTTCATTGGTGGCACTTTCAGAATTTACTCCAATCATTTTGGCTTCAGGTGAAGAAACTCAAATTCACTTTTTCATTGCAAAAGGATCTGTCCATAAAGTACTTGGAAGAACCTTCTTGGCAGACTAAAACATTAGGCTAGAATTTTCCCATAAGCAAGGTGAAATACTGAGCTATCAAGAACCTGATGGAAGAAGATTATGCATGCCAATATGCAAACCTCAAGCACTTGGATGGCAGACTGGACCACCTAGGGGAATGGATTTATATAAAAATTCAAAAAGAGACAATACCATAATCAATTTAACCCAGAAGACCCAAGAGTTATCCATATCTCCAAAAAGTGATGAATTTGGTCAGGATTTACAAAATAACCAATGGCCAAACAACCTCAAAAGACAACTTGAAGACACAACCTCAGAAGATGAATTACCAAATATAGGTTACAAGCCAATTAACAATAATAAAGAAACATTCCAAATGTGGTGGATGGAAATGAGAAAATACATGGAAACCCTTTCAAACCTAAACCCAAAAAGAAGAAAGTCAGATTTAGTGAACATCATGAGCTGTCAGATGAAGAAATTATAAATGAAATTGAAAAGGACCTCAGAATTATGGAAAAGAGACAAAAATTTAAAAGACACATACCATATCAGCTTCTTGGACAGACCATTGAATAACCAAGAAGAACCTTATGAATGGCAACTGGAAAACCCTGAATTCATTCAGCAAACCACCAATGAAGAGGATGAAACAGAATCCATCTTAGAAAATGAATACAACTACATTTACCTGCCATACATTACCTTTGAAGACCTTTATGGGGATGAAGCTCAAGAAAGTTTATGTGAAGATAAATACTTATGTCACCTTCCAGGATCAAACTTGAACAATATCCAATTTCTAGATTTATTAGATGAAGAGGGAATCAAAGGTAACCTTGAAAATCAATTCTGGGATGAAATATTTGAAATTGCCACACTACCAAGAAGAGGACTTTACTTCAATCAGATTTGGCCCCAATGGTACCTTGAATTGAATGGATCAACATATTAAACTGGAAAATTGAAATGGGTTAAATTCATCAACAAATTATTTCTTAAAAAAAATAATAATAAATATAAAATATGAAAAGAAAAACCTTACAATAAAAACAATCACCTCCACCATGGCCAATTCACCAATCCTTGAATCCTATGGGGATGAATTAATAAAAGAAGACCAAATTATCAATGAAGAACTTCATTGGTCACCAGAAGATGAAGATTTCAACAAAGAGAACCTTTGGCACTTTAAGGATACTTAATCAATATCAAGAAACCAAGAAATTGAAGAAATCAAGGAATTGCTGAAAATTTGGAGGTTTCTGACAAAACCAATGATCAAATTACTCAAGAATTAATAAAAACCAATTAAATTTCAAACCATCAAGGCCCATCTTGAAGGCACATAACAGCTCTAAAAATCAAAAATAAAACAATTAGTCAGATTTGAACTCAAATAATAACCAGGCAGTGACCTCCTGCCTTATCAAAGAGGAAATTCAATTTTATCAACCAAAATCACCATTTTCCTTCACCAAAACCCAATCATCATTAGGCAGTGACCTCCTGCCTTATCAAAAAGGAATATCAAATCTCATCAGCTCAAATAAATAATTTCACTCACCCAGAAAAAGAAACAAAAACTAACCATAAAATCACTAGGCAGTGACCTCCTGCCTTATCAAAGAGGAATATCCAAATTCTTACCCAAAATTATCATCCAATCAAAAGAAACTTAATACCATTTCCAATTAATCTTACCTTCCCACTTGAAAATTCAATGAATCGTTCAAAAATGGAGTCATGGCCATTACTGGAAGAAAATCCCTGGCCATTGGACACAGAAATCAGGTGGACAGAAGAAAGAGAAGTCTGGGCCAATTACATCAATCCACTAGACTTAATTGAAAATCCTGACTGGTTCTTGAAAATAAAACCAGAACCCTGTCTTGCTATCTCCACAATAATCCTTCCATATATTAAGTTTGAGGACATCTTTGAAAAAGAAGAAACACCATCAGAAATTTTCATTCCTCATCCATGGAAAGAATTACCTGCATTCAAACTTAAAAAATATGAATTCCTGGAGTTACTAACCTGGGATGGAATTGATGGCAACCTTGGAAACCTATACTGGAATGAAATATTCCCCATGGATGAAAATCTCAGGAAATCACTATTTTGGAGGACCTGGAAATTCCAAGACTGGTCTAACCTTCAGAATTTTGGAATTAAAAATGGATTAATTAGCAAAATATCAGGAAATTATATTGTGAAAACTGCCACATGGGATTGCCACTGGGAAGAAACACTTATACCAGCAATCCGCACACTTAAAAGTGGTGCAACTAAATTTAATACAGAAGATTGGAAATCCTTCTGTCAAGAATACTTGTTCAAAAGTCTGAAAAGAGAAAAGTGGAGGGGTGCAAATGTTATCAAGTATGAAATACTAAAGAAAATGCTTGGTAAAAGGAATTAATCAAAAGAAATCTCACCTTCTAAGTCCCTATTTCTTTGTTTTTTCTTAATCCATCTTAATTCCATTAATATCATAATTATTTATTTCTTCTATTTATTATTCTATTCTTATTTCATTCCATTTATTATTATTTAATTTTTCCTTAAGAATCAACCATAAATAATAATATATATATATAATATATATATAAAAAAATAATAAAATAATAAAAAATATATAAAATAAAATAAAATAAACAAAAATCAAAAATCAAAAATAGCTTCAGATTGTATAAGCTTAGAGGGAAGAGATCAAGTATATGCTTACTTCATATCAAATATCTTTCTTATAAATATATATTAATTTTTCTCATCATGTTATTATTTTATTATTTTATTAATTTATTTTATTATATTTATTATTTTATCTTATGATTTTATTGTTTTAGCATGTTTATCTTAGTATTATAGTGTTTAGTATTCTACTCTTTTATTAATCTTACTTTTATTTTTATTTTTTTTGTTTTTTAGAATGCTCTTTTTTTTTTTTTTTACTCTCTCTCTCTCTTCAAGTTCGATTGGAACTTGTGTTTTATTAGTGTTTTGCTTAATATAAATACAAAAAAGTCTCCATTTTTCATTTTGTTTTTTAATTCACGCACATTACATCAAAATTAGGAGTGCGAGCAGCCACCACTCAATAAAAAAAGGGCCTACTGTGAGAAAATAATAATGTGCAAGGACTACGCGTCAAAATAAATATAGACAGATACAGAGAAACAACAATGTTTTGTTTTTATGATATACATAAATATAAAAATAGAACAAAAAAAAAGTAACCAAAGATTAGTTACATCCACATTGGAAGTAATAAAGGAGGGGACTAGGACTAACCTAGTTTAGTTTGTGTGCTGTACTAGCCCGTCCGTTAGAATCACGGGGGCGTAAATAGTAGGGGTGCATTCCACTCTGCTGATGGCGTTGTTTGGGTTTAATAGCAGAGGCGGATCCTTTTTTTAAAAAACAATTGAAAGGGTCCAGAACAAAGAGGCAAGGGTCATAATTGCCTTTGATAAAAGTGTAAAAATCCATTGCGTCTTCTGGAACATCCTCTGAATAAGAGGATGGGGAAGAGACATTTGAAATCATTGCCAGAGCAGGAGGAGATGGCGGGGAGGAGCTAGGAGCATTAACCCAATCCCAGAAAGTCGTGCTGTTTGAAGGAGGAGATGGATAGCCAAAAAGAAACTTGTCCAGTTCTTCAGTACCAAAAGAGTTAATAAAATCTTAGTATCCATACCCATAGAAATGAGCTCTAGGGTTCATTATAACGGTAACTACGAACAAATATGACATATATAAGGAAAACGGGATCAAATTAGTAGAGTTACAGTCAGTGTTAGAATTGGAAACAAAATAGTAAAGCCAGAAATAAGCAAAGCGAGAATCACCACCTACTGAGTCGAAAATATATATAAAAAATAAAAAACTCAAATCAATGCCGATGATGCAAGAGAAGGGTTTGGGAGAAGTAACGATGAACAGCAACAATAGGAAAGATACCAGCTATTTATAGTCAAAGTCTCTGGTCATAAAAAACCCACAAGGTCCACCAAACTCTGACTCTAGTAATCACTAGGATCTATCAGCTGACAAAGAACACCTGGAGTGGGAGCCTCCCACCAAAAATTTTAAATTAATAGGCTAGAGTACCTTCAGTGATGAAGGTCGACGATTCCAAAAGACAGAATAAGGCTTAAGCTACAAGGGCATGCATAAGAAGGAAAGGTTACCAAGACAAACATGTCAATGGAATGATTAAGAGAAGGAAGGTAGATGGTAAATACACAAACAAAACAAAAGGACTTAACATAATCGAGTATAGAAGAGATCTGTCAGTTGGGTAGGAAGGCAGGAGGGCCTTCTATAAGGAAGTGGTGGGCACTACTCGTTACCTTAGGTGGATATAAAAGGCACTCAAAATACATCAGGGCATGAACGACCATGGAAAGAAATCACAAGAACACTGGAAAAAGTTGGATTTGGATTTTAAAAGTAAAACAGAAAAAAGAAAAGAGAGAAGCAAGAACCTTGAATTCAGTAATCAAAATTGTGCTAGAGGAATGATTCACTGCTGGAAAGATGGCGGAAACAACTAACACTTAACTGCAAGCTTGCAAAGCTGGTAGTAAACTCTACTTAAAGAGCATGCCACTAGTAATCAAAGATGAAAGATGTCAACAAAGAAAACATGGCGTCGGAGGAGTGATTGGTTACTTACAAGGATACTAAAGAGGAAATAGAATAACCTAATCATAACTCCTTGGAGCCGGAGTTTTGAATACATGATTTTTTTCTATCGCAACACCACTACTGACAAAGAAAGGTGTTTTCCTTATACCACATTTACCTTGGAGAGAAGACTTTCCAATTATCAACACTGACTGATACCGTTGGATCACACCATCAGCTTATTAAAAGCTTGGAAGTTCTAATAAGGCACAAAATAATGGTGGATAATTAGCATCCATTCAAAAACAGCCAGAACCACCTTGCTAAATCAATGCAAAAGAAAATAGCACTCCACTTACACACCACACACAATATTTTAAGCAATGGAATGGAGAGGGTGGATGATGAAGCTGAATGCAGGTTGAATCAACTCTAACACCGAAAGCAAGCAAGTATCACGTCCGATGCCTTAGTTGGTGGATTTAGATCAGAGGAAAGTTTGAGCACTGACCACTGATAGTCGTTGTCGTTGTGATCACATTTGAAGATCTATTGAGGATCAGGAATCAACCAAAACCTTATGAAGAGGCATTATATCAGTATCCAAAGTAATCATAAGGCCCAGAAAGTGGAAATAAGCGGTACAAACTAGAACACCTGAAGTGACTTAACATAGGAAGAAAGTGAGTGTTAAGGATAATAAGGACGAAAGTAACTCACCCAAACAGCTTTCTAGCACCCTAAAAGCTATGTTGAAGCCTCCACGAAGGAAAGATAGCTTTCCCGAAAGGCTTCTGAGAGAGAACTAACCATGCAAAGTGGTTACAAGTAGAATAAATAAAAATAAAACAAATGAAAAAGAAAAAAATAATAAATAAATGGAAAAAGAATCACCCAATATAGTTTTATGTTGTTAAAAAGGAGTGTTATGGCTGTTGAAACCCCCAATAAAAGTATTTTTGAGACTCAATATACTAAGAGATCTCACACCTGATGCATTCTCAAGGTTTTAGGGCCATCTAGATCATACTGTAAAAGCTGACTACTTTACCTCCCAATGAAAATATATATATATATATATATATATATATAATAAATAAATGAGAAAAATAATAAGTATACAAGATAAAAGAGCCCTAAGAGAGGCTTCAAACTGCTCACTTTTATATTTTTGATTATTATTTTATTAGGTTTCTTATTTTACTAAGAATTTCTTTATGTGCCAATTTTTTTAAGAAAGGCTTTTAAAAAGAAGTCCTGAACATGACTTTAAACTGTTTATTTTTATTTTCATCAAATTTGAGTTTTACTGATGTTTTTTTTTCTTTCTTTTGATTAATTTATTCTCTAAAAAATAAAAAAATCAAAAGTAATAATAAATTGAACTATTGGAACTTAAAAAAAAAAGAGAAAAAAAAATTCCTCAACAAGACTTTAAACTGTTAAATTTATTTATCTGTTTTGTGTTAATGTTATTTATTACTAATTGGTTTTTATATATAAAACAAATGATGATAATGATTACAATATATATATATACACATATATATACATAAGAATACAAATAAAATGCTTATTTATTTTTAATTTTACTCAATATTTTATTTAAATTTACTGATGATTCTTTTTAAAGAGGCCTTAAAAGGAATAATAAAACAAAAGAAAAAATGCCCTCAGCATGGCTTAAAACTGCTTAGTTTTTTATGAATTATAATTTTGATTTTTTAATTGGCTGATTGAATTTTTTTTGTTTTTTTTTTTTGAAATTCTACAGGGCTATAGGAAAAAGAAAGCCCTCAGCATGGCTATAAACTGCTTAATTTTATTTATTATCATGATTAAATTAGTTCACAAATCATGTTTGTATATGAATAAACAGGGCTTTGAAAAGAAAAAAGCCCTAAGCATGGCTTCAAAGGGCTCAATTTTGTTTTTTATCAAACACTTATTTTACTGAAAATTTCTTATTTTTTCAACAGTTTTCTTTTAAATAACATATATATATATATATATATAACTAAAGAAAGATTAATATACAACATAATTTTTTATGAATCAATATATATATAATAACAAAAAAAAAACGATATATGTAACAAAATGAACGATTAAAAAAGGAAAAAGCCCTCAGGATACAAAATAAATCAAAAAATAAGTCCTCAGCAAGACTTGAAACTTCTTATTTCTCTTTTGCTTCATTTTTCCATATAATAACTGATCTTGTTTTATTTTATTATAATTTTGTTGACAACTATTTTCAATTTTGACTATAGGGGATATAAGCAACAAATATGCCCTGAGCAAGGCTTTAAACTGCTATTTTATCTTTTATGCTTTCTTATTTTGAATGATAACTATACTAACATATTTGATTTGGCTTCCACCGGTATGCAACATTAATAAAATATTTCTCTTATTTTATAGGCTTAAATGTGCTTTTAAAATAAAGATGAGTCCTCAATAAGACTATAAACTGTTTAAAAAAAGCTATATAACTTGGCTTTGAAGATAAATTACATGCCAGGAAACCGCAAGTGCGACAATCAGGTGCCTGTACACAAGATGTGGTCCTTGGAAAGACCATAAACTGCCCCTTCAAATATCAAAAATAAATCACTAAAATTATCAACAAGGACCAAAGCAAAGACAACATATGGTCCTTGGCAAGACCATAAACTGCCCACTCAAATTATTAACAATAATCAAAAATAAACCAATGGTCCTTGGCAAGACCATAAACTGCCCCTTCAAATATCAAAAATAAATCACTAAAATTATCAACAAGGACCAAAGCAAAGACAACATATGGTCCTTGGCAAGACCATAACCTGCTAACCACTAAAAATTCTCAACTAGGACTCAAATTACAACACAATCAACCAATGGTCCTTGGAAAGACCCAAAAATTTGTATTTAAAATATTCAAAAAGATTGAACAAGGACTATAAAACACAGGATAAGTCCTAGGCAAGACTTTAAACTACCTGAGGTTTTATTTTACTTTATTTTTCTAATTTCTAATTTTATGTCATTATAAAAAAAGAATTGGAAAGATGTACTGACTTAAGCTTTTGAACATATTTTTTATTTTATTTTATTTTTTATCCCAAAGTTCAACTATAAACTACCGAAGAATTAGGGGCATATCCCATTCATGATCTCAAGAATATTCCATTCATTCATTACCTTTATTTTACTTCTCCTACCATTACAACAAAAGCCATTAAATTGGCTTCATTTTTCAACTCAATAATAATAATAATTAAAAAAGATCATCAAATCAATTTATTTGAAATATTTCTTCAATGAAAAGAAAGTGATTGAAACTTGTTTGAAAAGAAAAAGTATTTGTGCCATGAAGGCATTAATTGAACTCTGAAGGAGTTATTTTTATTAAAAGCTCATAAATTGATGACATAATATGGGGAATTTACATATTAATAACACCTCAATGTGCTATTTATTCCAAAAGGAATTTTAAAAGCCCCCCAAAAGCAAACAAGAGTTTTTTTTAATTGTACAAATTTTCAATTTCACTGTTTATATTTTTTAACAACTCAAATGCATTTATGGGTAACAGAAAATCTGAACCATAAAGGGGATGGACTTGAAATAAAGTCTGAGTCACAATGATGATTCCAAAAGGAAGAGTTGTGGCATCATAAGGGTCATTATATGAATAAAGGACTCAAATTAGGATCATTCAATTATGTCATATTAATTATAAATACTCTCAAGAGCACCAATTTTTACTGATTGGCACAAATTACCACATTTAACCAAACAGTTCCATGATCTTGATTGTGATTCAGGATCATTTCTTTTGAAATGTGATTTTTTACTCAGATATATCAATTTTTAGGTTATTTTATACTTAAAATCAAACAAACAAAAAAAATAATACTATTCAGTCCACTTTAAAAAAAAGGGGACTATGTGAATTTACTGTATCATTACTTATTATTATCCAAATCACTATAAAAATAAGGGGTGGGTAAACTTATTTCTTACACTATCCCTTATAGTGGAAGTTTTGGGGGAATGAGAACATCTCCTCTTCAAAATTTGAAAACCAAGTCAATATTTTTAAATGGAGAGGGGGGCCCTCATCCAAAACAATATTATTAAAAAAAACAACAACAAGAAAATAATAAAAAATTAATCAATCAATATTAAAGTCAAGTTCAAATCATTTTATTATTATTTTTCATTTTACATTCTTTTTTTAAAACAGGAATAAGCTAGGAATACAGAAGAACCAAAGGAAATAATTTATTTTGAGGAAACATCCATATAATTTGGAAACATTATATCACATAGCAATTATCAGAATACTGAAAATAAAGAAGATTAGTTATAAATAAAAGCAGGAGTTCCTTATGGATTGAGCTTTGGACAACACAAGACCTTGGACAATTCTTTAATTCTGGATTGAACCCCATTTGGAATTCAAGAATCACTGGTCAGGATTTATGGACTGAAGGATGACTCACCAGATCAATTATGGACTCAGGACTCACTCAACATGATGGACCAACAAGATTATGAAACAATCAACTCAAATTGCCCTTGGGATTTCAAAGAAGCTTGAAGACTCAAGAGGTCCTCAGCATGACACTAAACTGCTTCCCCTGTAGACTTGGGCAGGGAAAATTATAAAACAAATAACAGCCAAGAAGCTGGAGGGGATTGTCCTGGTCAGGAGAAGTTCTGAAGGACCATTTTTGTCCTTAGCATGACAATAAACTGCTCCCTTTGGGTAACAGGAACAAGGGGTTTCACAGGTGTTTATCATTATCAAATTGGCCAAAATGAACAAAGTGGAGTCCCAAGCCAGAAATTAAGACAAGAGAATTCCTTATCAAGAAATAAAACAACCAGAAGAATCTTTCATCAAGTGGGAATCATGAAGATTGAAGAATAAAACAAGAGTCAAGTGGAATCCAAAATAAAGCCCAAATGAGCTCAAGAATCAAGATAAGCCCTTGGATTAGGCCAGGAAGTCCTTGCATGACTTAAACTGCAGGACCTGTATACCTAATATACAGGGGTTACACACCTAGTTGTAGGTCCTGTATGAACTTGAACTACATTTTTTATGGAAGAAAGAAGAAAGAAGAATTGTGAAGACCTCAATATTTCAGGATACTAGCCAATTCTTAGAAATCATTAAAGAAAAAAAAAGAAGAAAAAAAAGAGAAAAAAAAAGAAAAAAAGAAAAAAGAAAATAACTAATTGAAGATGGATCCCAAATTTTAGCAGCCAAATACAAATCAGTCCTGAAGAAGGTGAGACCAGTCAATGAGCCAATGCCTCAAGACCTCAACCCACTTTTGGAAAGACCACCTTTGTCAAGGGATCCTTATGAAACACCCTTATCACCAAACCCACCTATATTTCAAGAAACTTTAAAGGTCACCAATGACAGACTGCAAGCAGTAAATTTTGGCCCACCAGGATGGTTATTAAATGAAGAAATAAATTTACTCAAAAATTTTATTACCTTAAGGGAGAAAGCAATAGCTTTCTGTGAAGAAGAAAGAGGATTACTCAAACACTAAATCAATTTAACCTCAGTTTACTTAATTAATCAGAGAAAGAATCAGGACTGGACTCTATGAGCAATCCACCTCAAGCTACACAAGCCCAATCTTTTGTGTGGCCAAATCAAATGGGAAACTCAGAATTGTCCATGACCTTGAAGAACTCAACAAAGTCACCATCAAGGATGCTGGCTTACCACCTCACATTGAAGAATTTGTAGATGCATTTGCAGGAAAAGCATGTTATGGACTAGGAGACATCATGGGAGGATATGATGAAAGAGAATTGGATGTCACTACAAGACCCCTCACCACTTTTGAAACACCCCTTGGAAGGATGCAACTAACAAGACTACCCCAAGGAGCCACCAGCTCAGTAGCAGTATACCAAGCCCAAATGACCTGGATATTTCAAGAAGAAATACCAGAAAGTGTAGGAATTTTTATTGATGATGGAGGAATAAAAGGACCAAGATCACTATACAACCAAGAAACACTAACAGAAAACCCCTTGATAAGAAGATTTATATGGGAATATGCCATAACCTTAGAAAGAGTTTTATTCAGGATTGAAGAAGCAGGACTTACTATCTCAGGATCAAAGTTTGCATGCTGTGTTCCAGCTTTGAACATAGTTGGGCATGTTGTATCATTTAAAGGAAGAACAATTTCAAAACACAAGATCAACAAAATTCAAAATTGCTCAACACCTCTTAACAAGAAGGAAATTAGGGGATTTCTTGGACTTTGTGCCTATGTAAGGATGTTCATTGAAAACTTCTCACAAGTTGCATCACCACTCAGAAGGCTCACCAGAGAAGATGTTGACTGGGATTGGGATCAAAAAATGTGAAGAAGCTTTCCATAAGCTCAGAAGAATAGTTGGGGAAGAAATAACCCTCAAGAAATTAGATTATGACAAAGGAGCAGGAAGAATTAAGCTAGGAGTAGTATCAAGCTACATTGCTGCAGGAGCAGTACTCACTCAAGAAGACAAAGAAGGAAAAGACAGACCAGTATTATATGAATTAATAACTTTTTCAAAATTAGAATCAAAATACTCACAACCAAAATTGGAGCCCTGTGGAGTTGCAAGAATTCTCAAGAAGCTTCAGACAATACTTTGGGGATGTGAGCCTTAGAGGTAATTTCATATACCCAAGAGACCACAAATACAAAAATAACATATTAATATAAATAAAATAAATTTATTTATATTATTAAAATAAAAATCAAAATATAAGTATAAAATTATATTAAAAATAAAAATACATTAAATTTTGTAAGTATAAAATTACATTTATACTTGAAAAAATTAAGTAAAAATGAAATTTTAACAAAATTGTGAAAAAACAAATAAATTTGGAAAAAAGTTAAATAAAAATTATTATAACTTTTTATCCAATAAATAAACACATAAAAATTATTTCACCATTGGATTCCTCATAAAAAATCAGGTGGGGTCACCTCTGAGTGAAATTCTTGCAACTCAACTCTAAATAAGCTTAAATTAAGTTTTTGGTATTTTCAATACAAAGGTTGAAAATCCTCAAAAGTTTAATTTAATTCACACTACATGTGTTGTTAACCATCAATTTTTGTGTTAAAATTGAGGTGTTGTGTTTAGTTTAGAAGTTATGAGGAATTGAAGTATTTTCAATTGAATTCAATTGAAATGTCAAAATGTGCGCATGTATTACATAAGTGAACTTTGATTTACATATGAGGTGTCAATTACTACTGTATTGTACTGTACAATTCAATTGAATTACATATGTAAATTATACGTATAATACATGATGAGGAATTAAAGGAAAAATAAATTGGAAAGATTAAATTTGGGGGGGAAAAGGAACTTCAGCTCTAAGGAGGAGCTAGACCCCCAAAATCCTTGCTGACAGGCATGGGATGTCAAAATTCACGCCAAAGCTCAACACTTTTGGCCTGATATTGAGTTACAGGGTCTGTGGACTCAATTGATGATGAGGTTTTGATACCAACTGGGGTAGTTTTAGCTGTTTCCAAGAGGGTAAAACTACCCTTAAGATAAAACAATCATAGTAAAAACAGCTTTAACTTGTTTCTATGCCTCTGACACTAATTCTGACGTGTTTTGAAGGCTCTAGGCCTAGTATTGCTATAGTAATGGCTGATTTTAAGGGTCTAACAAGGCTAAAAATGGCTAAAAATGGCTTGAACCAGCCCTTTTTTGGTCTAAACCAGGGTCCAATGATGCCATAATTGACTTTTCTGTTGTCAGACTGTTTTTACGACTGAAAAGAGGAAATTTTACTTTTGGAGTAAGTGAATTGATGGCTATAAAAGAATGTCTTCTTTGCCCCACTTTTCTCTTCATGTTAAATCTTTTCCTTTTATAATTAGTTTAAACATTGTTGAACCAATCAATAACAGATTCTGTGAGCCTCTGAGATATGACCACATACCCAATAAGGTCACAAAAAGGACTTAGAACAATTATACCTTTAATATAATTATATTAAAATTACTTAGAGTAATTATACATTAAAAATAATTACTTAAATATACAAAAAATAACATAAATTGGTACAAAAATTGGTTTAACTTAAAAACCAATGAATCAACATGTAAAATAAATTATACCATTGGATTCCCCATGGTAAAATACACATATACCATTTTTATGGCATATCTGTAAAGTCAATATTTAATGAGTTATAAGGTATAATACCTTATAAAAAGCATAAAATCTTCTTTATCTCAAGAACTAATGAAACAACATGTGAAATAAATTGTACCAGTGGATTCCCCACGAAAATTCACACATAAAACAATTAATAAGCTAATTTCCAAAGTTAATACTTAAGGAATTAACCTGAATATATGCACTTTTTTGGTCAACGCATATATTCAAGGATCATAGCTAATATCTTCTTACCTATACATGATAGAATGATGAACCAAAAATAAAGTTACCACGTAATTACTGTAAGAACACAGATATGAACTTTCTTTTACTAATTATAAACAAGGTTAAAACCTATGATGAATTATTGATAAAAATCAACAGAGCTGTTGACCACTTTGTTGTGAAAGTGTTCCAAACTTAAAAAAAAGTACACAGTTGGATTCTCCTAGTTCATTCGTGAAGAATGATGTAATTTTTATTATTAAATTCAGGGTATAACCCCCTGAAATCAAGGTTTGAAGTTTAAAATATTGAATTTCAACAGAAAAGATGAGTTACAAGAAAAATCATCAAAATTAGAGTTTTGATGATGTGATGAGAAGCGCTTGGCAGCATAATAAGGTTATTCCAGGATATCAGAATTCACTCTCTGAATTGCTGTAGCGTGGAAATCTTCAAAGTTATTGAGGTTCAAACTTTGAGGTTAATTTGAGTAGTTATGATCACTCACAGTAACCTTAAATTAAGTTTAACAGTCTTAAGAGTGATAAAATTGGTGAATACTATTAGTTTATGATTAAAACTAATAAAATCCACGAAATTTGGGGTTCTGCCAAGCCTCTGATGTCATCAAACTTAGAGTTATAGTGATAACTCTAAATAATGGTGCAATAATGATGTAATATGGTTTGATAATGATGTAATCATCTCCAAACCTTAAAATATTGATCAATTCCAGTGGATATGATCAGTACACGTCTACTAGAAGCCTGTTGGACTCTAGGAGGGAGGTATTTACTATAAATAGAGCTCTTTTTACTCTATTTTCCCCTCAGATGCATCAAAAACATTAAATTAATTAAATCAAAGGTAATTTCTTTATTCTTTATATATAAAACTATTATATTATTAAAGACCAAAGACCACCTTATTATAATCATCTATTTTGACGTGATTAAATCATTTATTTAATTGTTTTTGTTAAAAATCTCTCTAAAACTCATTTCCACGTAAAAATCCAGAATAATTTGTAATTTTCTTTATTTTTATTGTAAATACAATTTGAAAAGGTTGTATTTATATTTTTTGGCGTAAAATATTTCAAAATTATTATATTAAGTGTTAAAAGTAGGTTATTTTGTCTTATTATAATAATTTCTCTATTATTACTCTCTTAATAATTCTCTAATTACTATAAATAGTATTTATATTAATTCATAACTTTAATATTAGTAATATTATTGTTATTAATTGTTTTTTATTAATAAGAAGCAATTTTTTACGCCTTTACTATTTGTTGGTAACAATAATAAAGAGTTTTTTAAATATATTAATTATTTTATATTAATATATTTATTTATTATATTATATTTTCATAATATAAATTATATTATTATATTTATTTAATAATATAATTATTTTACGCCATAATAACAATAATTATTTATTATTATTATATTTTTAATCTTATTTATTCAATTCATAAGGACATTCAGAGTACAATAAGTAATAAATTAGTAATTTTTACTTATTGTTTCATAGTCAAACCTTACAGATTCCAACCACCTTTATTAAATCATTTTAAACCTTTCAACCACGTGAAAAAATCATTATATCATTGTTTGTAACTTTTATAATCATTTTTACCCCTGAACAACCCCAAAAGTGAATTAAAGCAACTTTCATCACTGTAAACTTTGTCACATTGTTTCCAAATTCACTCTGGTCACTTTTGGGCATGTTTTCTCTTTAATATTCTGTTTAAAGACTTTGTTCTTTAATTAATTGCTTGCAGTTCTTTGCTCAATTAATTCAACTTAAATTGCTCTTGAAGAAATTTCTTTTGTAGCCTTAAAATATCTCTTGTAGAGTATTTTTTGGATAAATTTTTATTGTTGGTAAAACAATAAAGTATTATAATATTATTGTTTTATACTCATAAAGCTATAAGCAATAAAATTGGCGTTTTTTCTCTTAAAAATAATAATTCATACTATTTTTAATTAATTTTTAGCTTATGCAAATTTTGAGGACAGGAAAAGTACTTGATTTTTAATCAAAGTTTCATATCCACACCTTACATTTGGGGGCCCAGCAGTGATATTTTACCTGTGACATATTTTTTTTACTCTTTTTAAATATTTTTTCTTATATTAAAAAATTTAAAAACAAATAAAAAATACTTATAATTCAAAAAAAACCCATAAAAAATATTTTTTTTTCATATTATAAGCGAGGCTTAGATTTTTATTTCTTTTTTCAAATATCCTTTTTTTTTACTTAATTAATTGGCTTTTTCATTAATTTTAGTGTCTGACAACGTGGTAAGACAAGAAAACATTGAAACAGCCTCAACAGTAACCAGCATTATCCCTGCCAGTACTGTTAATTCTGATCATAATAGTACTGTTGTTGTGACTCAAAATAACCAACCTGAACCAATATCTTCTGAATTGATTAACTTGGATATAAGTAATACCCTTCAGAAAGCTAAGAATTTGGCCAATAGTAAGTTTTTTGACGTAAAAATACTATTTTAAGCCTTTGCAACCATAATTATGCCTTCAACCAGGTCAGGAGCCAGCTATAGCCCCTCAAGCAGCTCCCAAAAAGGTGATAGACGTGATTATGGCAGAGGCCAATCAGGTACAGAAGGCAAAGGGTCAGTTGATGACTTCCAAGCAACTAAATTGGGTCATTCTGAAGCTGATGATACTATTTTACCTTCAAAAAGAGCTGACACCGCTACAACAAGCCTCTGTGGACATATACAAAGCCAGCAACAGTGCATACAACAATGCACTGCAATTCAAGGAGTACCAGATCCTTGCAGACCTGTGGAAGAATTGCATGAATTCTTACCTGACAGTAAGAAAATTCCTGGGCCATCCCAACACTTGAAAATTGCTCAATGGATGGCATCCATTGATGGAGAAGAAAAACATGATTCTGTTGACACTAGAATGGAAGAAAAACAACCCTCCACCACCCAAACCAGTTCCAAAAACAACCCCAGTGGCCAGCACCAGCAATTCCAACGTGGAAAAACAGCCAAAAGCTCCAAAAAATGGCAAAGGGAAGGCACCGGGCCCAAAACCTTACAGCCAGGGCTACAGAATCCCAAAGATTCAACAGGATGCCATGGAAAATGTATTTCAGATGGCCAGAACCATGATGGAATTACAAAAGAAGGAGGAGGCCAGATTAAAATATCAAAAATGATTTCTGATACTTTTAATTGTATTCCAGAGCTGTATAAAGCTCTTTCTGATGTAAATCCATCTTTCTGATAAAAATACATCAATTTGTGACAATCTTAAAAGAAATAACTTGAGTCTGAGCCAAATAAATGATACACTTAAATGCTTTGAAAGAGTTTTAAGAACAATCAAAACTTCCAATAATGATAATTCTTTTGGCATTAAGATAAATGAACAATATTCCATTATTAAAGAACTAACAGACAAATATTCTAAATTCAATATTGATGACATAATTGAAACAAGAATAAAACAAGCCATAAACACTATCAAAGAAGATAATAAAAAAGCTCTTGATGATATTTCAAAATCATTTTCAGAAGTAAAGACAAATACAGTTGCCTTGAAAAAGCATTTTGATACCTCAAGAGAGGAAATATCAAAATTAACAATAACGTTAAATGAAGTTATATCTGATAATACTAAAAAAACAGAATTATGGAATGACCTTACATATAAAGAGGATGATCATAAAAAGAAGCTCATAGACTCTATACAAAGCTTACAACATGAGCTAAGAAATTCACAAAGGTGTAATAACAGTAAAATGAACTATATTGAACAACTTCTAAACACTTTACCAAGAATGTCTACACCTTTGAATCAAAATTAAGATGCAAGAATTCCCAATCCACAAGTATTGGATATTGAAAATTCACAGTTAAAAAATGAATTTTCTACTTCTTTTCATAACTTAGAACCATCAATGGGCCAAGCACTCTTGAAAGAAGTTCCAAAACTTAAAGAATGGCCTCACTTCAGTTGTGAAGGAGAGTATGACCATATGGAATTCATTAGAGGTATTGACATGATCAAAGAGGATTTTGAATTACCAGACAGATTGGTAACAGCCAGGTTTAACACCTTGTTTACCAAATAAGCTCACAGATGGTATATCAAAATAAGACAAGCACATGGACACCAGAGTTGGACTTGGTGGAAACCCCAAATCAACAAGAAATGGGCAAATCATGCTTGGAGGTTTAAAGTTGAAACAGCCTTTTAATCTGCCAAATTTAATGCTGATAAAGACAAAGCTTTACCATGTTTTTGCCAACAAAAAGACAGATTAACAGCATTATATCCTGACATGTCAGAATTTATGATCCATAGAAAGATTCTGAGACAATGTGGAGGTGACTTAGAGCATACTGTCAAAAGCAGGACTACTGAACAATCTTCAGCAGAAGATATTATCAATATATTAGAAGAAGTAACCACCAGAACAAAAATTGGTTCTAGTAGGGTGAATCTTGAAATAAGGTTTGATACACCTTGGAAAGATTCTGTGGACAAAAACCCCAAAGAAAATTCTAATAATGTTGGGTATAAATCAGCAGATACAGTCAAAAAGTGCCACATTTGCCATAGCACCACCCATTCAGCTAATACATGTCCAAAAAGGGGGAAATCAATGAAATTAATATTGAAAAGGAACCTGATGTTGAAAAAAATGACATAATTGAAGACAATTCAGATGATAAATAATCCATATTTTTGGAATCTTCAAAAGATATATCAAATATTAATGCCACTCTTGACAACATGGAATCTTATTCCTACTTGCCACAGTTGAGCAATGGTCAACTTGATTTATCAAAAGTTCAAGATGCACAACTTATGAAAACAAAACCAAACAGGGGAAAAGGTTATACAGCTGGTAACTCCTGTATAACAGAAGTGGTGATTGACAACAAGCCCACCAAACTTTTTCTTGATCCAGGAGCCTTCTGCTCTTGTGTTGGAAAATCTTTTCTTAAGACTTGTGTACCAAGTTTTGAAGATCAACTGTTACCAATTGATGGTATAAAGCTCAACAGTGCAAGTAATCCAATGAAAGCATTAGGAATCTTTGAGACCAATGTCATATTCCCACACATAAATGGGAAGTTAAGAATCACTGTTGAATTTGTTGTTATGGAAAATTGCTCTAGTACCCATTTTATATTGCGAAATGACTATTTAATCATGTATGGGATAGATTTAAATAATAATAAAGACAGATGCTTTACTATTGGAGACAATAAGCGCCAAAAAATTTGCCTTTTTACCATTTAAAAGACAAATTACAGTGAACCAAGACTGTAAAGACAACTCTCTAATACATGCCTTGGATGAAGAGGATCTTATAATGAAGGAAGATTTCACCTACTGGATGGTATAATTTATCACAGGACCAAGCACACATGTTTCATGACAGTTGTGGACAGGTCATTAATCAATCTTGTACTAAAAGAATTCCATGACTGCCCCTTCTCATGACATCTGTCTTAAGACAGAAAAAGGAAAAAAGACATACCTGAGAAAAACAACCCTCCACCACCCAAACCAGTGCCAAAGACAGCCCCAGTGGCCAGCACCAGCAATTCCAACGTGGAAAAACAGCCAAAAGCTCCAAAAAATGGCAAAGGGAAGGCACCGGGCCCAAAACCTTACAGCCAGGGCTACAGAATCCCAAAGATTCAGCAGGATGCCATGGAAAATGTATTTCAGATGGCCAGAACCATGATGGAATTACAGAAGAAGGAGGAAGCCAGATTAAGATTCAAGAAATGATTTCTGATATATTTGATCCCATCCCAGACTTGTATGATGCTATAAGTAACATGAAAAAACATCTTTCTGATAAAAATGAAAACATTTGTAGCAACATCAAAACAAACAACCTGAGTCTGTGCCAAATTAATGAAACACTTATGTTTTTTGAGTATTTTTCAGAACAATTAAAATTTCCAATAATGATAATTCTTTTGGCAATAAAATAATTGAACAATCTGCCATTATTAAAGAATTAACAGATAAATATTCTAAGTTCAATATTGATCACATAATTGAAACAAGCATTAAACAAGCCATAAATATTATCAAAACAGATCACAAGAAAGTCCTTGATGAAATTTCAAATTCATTTACTGAAGTAAAGACATATACCATTGCCTTGAAAAAGTGTTTTGATTCTTCACAAGAAAAAGTATCAGAATTATCAATGAAATTGAATCAAGTCACTGCTGATAATACAAGACAGACAGAGTTATGGCAAGAACTGACACATGAAGAAGACATGTATAAAATTGAAGTAATACATTTAATACAAAGCTTCCAACATGAATACAGAAATTGCCAAAGTTTTAGCAACAGTAAAATGAATGATATTGAACAAATACTTAACACCTTACCACGAATGTCTACACATCTGAATCGAAATGAGGGCACAAGAATTCCCAATCCACAAATATTGGACCTTATAATTCACAGTTAAAAAAATGGATTATCCACTCCTTTTCATAACTTGGAACCATCAATGGGCCAAGCACTTTTGAAAGAAGCTCCAAAGCTTAAAGAATGGCCTCACTTCAGTGGTGAAGGAGAGTATGCCCATATGGAGTTCATTAGAGGTATTGACATGATCAAGGAAGATTTTGAATTAACAGACAGATTGGTAACAGCCAGGTTTAACACCTTGTTTACTAGATCAGCTCACAGATGGTACATCCAAATAAGACAAGCACATGGACACCAGAGTTGGACTTGGTGGAAAACCCAAATCATCAACAAATGGGCAAATGATGCTTGGAGGTTTAAAGTTGAAAAAGCCTTTGAATCTGCCAAATTTAATGCTGATAAAGACAAAGATTTACCATGGTTTTGCCAACAAAAGGATAGATTAACAGCATTATATCCTGACATGTCAGAATGTATGATCCATAGAAAAATTCTGAGACAATTTGGAGGTGACTTAGAGCATGCTGTCAAAAGCAGGACTACTGAATAATCTTCAGCAGAGTATATTTTCAATATACTAGAAGAAGTAACCACCAGAACCAAAATTGGTTCTAGTAGGGTGCATCTCAAAACAAGGTTTAATACACCTTGGAAAGATTCTGTGGACAAAAACCCAAAGAAAATGCTAGTAATATTAAGTATAAATCTGCAGATACAGTCAGAAAGTGCCATATTTTCCAAAGTACCACCCATTTAGCCAATATATGTCCAAAAAGGGGGGAAATAAATGAAATTGACATTGAAAAGGACCCAGATGTTGAAAAAGAAGACATAATTTAAGACAATTCAGATGATAAGTCATCCATATTTTCTGAATCTTCAAAAGATATAGAAAATATCAATTCCACTTTTGAAATCATGGAATCATATTCCCACTTGCAACAATTGAGGAATGGTCAAGTTGATTTATCAAAAGTTCAAGATGCACAACTTATGAAGACAAAACCAAACGGAGGGAAAGTATATACAGCTGGTAACTCCTGTATAACAGAAGTGGTGATTGACAACAAGCCCACCAAACTTTTGCTTGACCCAGGAGCCTTCTGCTCTTGTGTTACAAAATCTTTTCTTAAGACTTGTGTACCAAATTCTGAAGACCAATTGTTACCAATTAATGGTATAAAATTCAACAGTGCAAGTAAACCAATGAAAGCATTAGGAATCTTTGAGACCAATGTCATATTCCCACACATAAATGGGAATTTAAGAATCACAGTCGAATTTGTTGTTATGGAAATTCGCTCTAGTACCCATTTTATATTTGGAAATTACTATTTAATCATGTATGGGATAGATTTACATAATAAGAAAGACAGATACTTTACTATTGGAGACAATAAGCGCCAAAAATTTGCCTTTTTACCATTTAAAAGACAAATTACAATGAACAAAGTAACACCAGTCAACTTAGAGTTAGAGAAATTCAAGTCTGAACAGTTAAATGAGGCTGAAATAAGCCTTCATATGACTGATAAACAAGAAAATGAACTTTCTTCCCTTTTTTATGACCACAGAGGAGCATTTGCTACAGACAAAGAACCTCTAGGAGCAATTATTGGTCATGAAGTTGACATCATTCTCAACATTGAGAGACCTTATCCACCACTCTTAAGAAGACCTGCCTATCCAGCAAGTCCAAAATCAAGAGAAGCTCTAGAAATTCATATCAAAGAACTTCTGGACCTTGGTTTAATAAGAAACGTAGGCCACAATGACGAAGTAGAAATAACTACACCAGTCATAGTGGCGTGGCATAATGGAAAATCCAGAATGGTTGGGGACTTTAGAGCTCTGAACACTTACACTGTTCCAGACAGATACCCAATACCAAAAATCCAAATTGCCCTTACTCAAATATCTCAAGCAGTGTATATAACCACTATGGATGCCCTTAAAGGATTCCATCAAAATGTGTTGACACCAAGAGCAAGAAAATACTTGAGAATTATTGTTCATTGTGGAGTGTATGAATACCTGAGGATGCCCTTGGGTATCAAAAATGCACCTTCACACTTCCAAGGAATGATGAATGAGATCTTCCCTGAAGAACTCTCAGAGGGATGGTTAATCATTTACATTGATGACATTATTGTCTGTTCCAAGACTTGGGAGGAGCACATGTACAGATTGTCCAGAGTTTTGACAAAAATTCAATCAGTCAACATGAAGATCTCCTTGACGAAATGCCATTTTGGATTCAAAGAACTTAAGGCACTAGGACATGTTGTATCTGGTTTATCCCTTGGAATTGACAAAAACAAAGTTGCAGCAGTATTGCTAAAACCCATGCCTCAGAACAAAAAGGAAATTCAGTCATTCTTAGGTTTTTCAGGATATTACAGGGAACAAATTAAAGATTTTGCATCCATAGCAAGACCACTTTATAAATTGTGTGACAAAGACACAGTATTTGAAATGACTGTTGACAGAGTCAAACCTTTTGAGTCTCTAAGGGAAGCATTGAACACTGCTCCACTCTTACTGATGCCAGACTTTAAATTGCCTTTCAAACTGTATATTTATTCATCAGGGGATGGACTAGGTGCTGCACTTCACCAAGTTCAGATCATGAATGATAAACCTGTAGAAGGACCCATATGTTTCATATCCAGGCAAATCAAACCAACTGAAGCCAGATATGGAGCAAGTCAGATGGAATGTCTATGCCTTGTCTGGGCCTTGGAGAAATTGAACTACTTCTTAGAGGGATGTGCTTTTGAGGTGATAACAGATTGTACAGCTGTCAAATCACTTTTGAACATGAAAACACCCAACAGACATATGCTCAGATGGAAAATAGACATACAA
This sequence comes from Austropuccinia psidii, assembly GCA_023105745.1. Classification (NCBI taxonomy): domain Eukaryota; kingdom Fungi; phylum Basidiomycota; class Pucciniomycetes; order Pucciniales; family Sphaerophragmiaceae; genus Austropuccinia; species Austropuccinia psidii. The sequence continues at coordinate 5,112,908 of JALGQZ010000005.1, read as the reverse complement.
GAATACAGATGCAATCTGACTATTGTTCATAAGGATGGGAATATTCATAAGAATGCAGATGGACAAAGCAGATGGCCATTACCAAATAATATTGATAATCCTGCTTATGTGCCAGAAGAAGCTTCACCACAAATTCCAATAGAAGGAATAAGTGTTACAGACTTGAACACCACCATCTTTGAAGAAGTCAGAAGTAGTTACACTCAAGATAAGAATTGTAGCATCTTATGCCAATTGCTTAACAAAGAGTGTAAAGACAACTCTCTAATACATGGCTTGGATGAAGTATGGAGAAAATCTTATGATGAAGGAAGATTTCACCTACTGGATGGTATAATTTACCACAGAACCAAGCACACATGTCTCATGACAGTTGTGGACAGGTCATTCATCAATCTTGTACTGAAAGAATTCCATGATAGGCCCTTTTCAGGACATCTGTCTGAAGACAGAACAAGAGAGAAAGTAAAGACCTGCATATGGTGGCCAATGTGGCAGAAGGATGTTGCAGAATATTGAAAAACCTGTGACAGATGCCAAAAGGCAAATAAATCCAATGGCAAGCGACTTGGAAATATGATAAAAATACAAGAACCGAACAGACCTTGGGAAATTGTCCATATGGATTGGGTAACTGGCCTACCACCAGGAGGTGACAGAAGCTATAATGCTTGCCTAGTAATTGTGGACAGATTCAGTAAAACTCCAATCTTTTTACTATTTCACAAGGATGATACAGCCATGGATACAGCTTTTCTGATATGGTATAGAGTAGTGTCATGGACTGGGATATTTACAAATATCATTAGTGATAGGGATCCCAAGTTCACTTCAGCACTATGGACAAATCTTCACCAGTTATTTGGCACTAAACTGTCTTTCTCTACAGCCTACCACCCACAAACTGATGGCCTGGCTGAAAGGATGATCCAAACCTTAGAGGACATGGTAAGAAGATTTTGGGCATATGACCTTGAATTCAAAGATTGTGATGAATTTACCCATGATTGGTGTACTCTGTTACCAGAACTGGAATTAGCATATAAAACATCAATCCATGCCAGTACCAATCAGACTCCTGCTATTCTAGAAAAAGGATGGAAGCCCAAGTTACCCCAAGATTCCTTAAGGAAAGATTTAATTGAAATACATCCCACAGCTGCCAGCTTCAAAGGAATGATAGACAAAGCTAGAAAGCATGCAGTAAGGTGCATGGAGGACTCTTTTGCATATGCTAAAGACACATGGGATAAATCACATGCAACTCCAAATTTCAAAGTGGGGGACCTAGTTCTTGTATCCACCACTAACTTCAATAACATCAAAGGATGTAAAAGGTTGAAAGACTCCTTTGCAGGACCTTTTGTCATTAAGGCCCTCCATGGAGAAAATGCTGTTGAAGTAGAGTTATCTGAAGAACTTAGAAGTAAGTATCCTATATTTCCAGTGAGCTTGATAAAGCCATATAAATCTAGTGATGCTGAGAAATTTCCCTTGAGGAATAAGATTCCCCAAGTTATACCTCCTATTGAGACATCTGGTACTAAGAAAATTAGCAAAGGCCTTAAAGAAAGGAAATTAAGAACCAAGAAAGTAAGGGAATACCTTGTTAGGTACAGTAACCCAACTTGCAAAGATGAATGGTTAGAAGAAAAAGATATACCAGAAGCTACCAAACTCCTCAGGAGATTCAGACACACTAGAAGTACCAATATTACAAAGTAATATTCTTTTTTAGGGGGAGGGAATGTGAGCCTTAGAGGTAATTTCATATACCCAAAAGACCACAAATACAAAATTAACATATAAATATAAATGAAATAAATTTATTTATATTATTAGAAGAAAAATCAAAATATAAATATAAAATTGTATTCAAAATGAAAAAAATTTAATTACAATTTAAAAAGAAAATTACATTAAATTTTGGGATTATAAAATTACATTTATACTTGAAAAAATTAAGTAGAATTGAAATTTTAACAAAATTGTGAAAAAATAAATAAATTTGGAAAAAAGTTAAATAAAAATTATTATAACTTTTTATCCAATAAATAATAATATAAAAATTATTTCACCATTGGATTCCTCATAAAAAATCAGGTGGGGTCACCCCTGAGTGAAATTCTTGTAGCTCGACTCTAAATAAGCTTAAATTAAATTTTTAGTATTTTCAATACAAAATTTGAAAATGCTCAAAACTTTAATTTAATTCACACCACATCTGGTGTTAACCATCAATTTTTGTGTTAAAATTGAGGTGTTGTGTTTAGTTTAGAAGTTATGAGGAATTGAAGTATTTTCAATTGAATTCAATTGAAATGTCAAAATGTGTGCGTGTATTACATAAGTGAACTTTGATTTTCATATGAGGTATTAATTATTCCTGTATTTTACTGTACAATTCAATTGAATTACATATGTAAATTATAAGTATAATACATGATGAGGAATTAAAGGAAAAATAAATTGGAAAGATTAGAATTGGGAGGGAAAAGGAACTCCAGCTCTAAGGGGGAGCTTGACCCCCAAAATCCTTGCTGACAGGCGTGGGATGTCAAAATTCACGCAAAAGTTCATCACTTTTGGCCTGGAATTGAGTTACAGGGTCTGTGGACTCAATTGATGATGAGGTTTCGATACTAACTGGGGTAGTTTTAGCTGTTTCCAAGAGGGTAAAACTACCCTTAAGATAAAACCATCATGGTAAAAACGGTTTCAACTGGTTTCTATGTCTCTTACATGCATTCTGATGTGTTTTGAAGGCTCTAGACCAGGTATTGTTATAGTAATGGCTGATTTAAGGGTCTAAAATCGCTAAAATGGGTAAAAATGGCTTAAACCAGCCCTTTTTGGTCTAAATCCGGGTTCAATGATGCCATAATTGGCTTTTCTGTTGTCAGACTGTTTTCACGACTGACAAGAGTAAATTTTACTTTTGGAGTAAGAGAATTGATGGCTATAAAAGAATGTCTTCTTTGCCCCACTTTTCTCTACTTGTTAGAATCTTTTCTTTTTGTTAATTAGTTTAAACACTGTTGAACCAATCAATAAAAGATTCCAACCACCATTTTTAAATCATCTTAATCCTTTTAACCACGTGAAAAAGTCATTATAATCATTGTTTGTAACTCTTATAATTGTTTTTGCCCCTGAACCACCCCAAAAGTGAATTAAAGCATCTTTCATCACTGTAAACTTTGTCACTTTGTTTCCAAATTCACTCTGGTCACTTTGGGCATGTTTTCTCTTTAAAAATCTTTTCAAAGACTTTGTTCTTTAATTAATTTCTTGCAGTTCTTTGCTCAATTGATTCCAATTGAAATTGCTCTTGAAGAAATTTCTTTGGTAGCCTTAAAATATCTCTTGTAGAGTATTTTTTGCATAAATTTTTATTGTTGGTAAAACAATAAATCTTTATAATATTATTGTTTTATACTAATAAAGTTATAAACAATGAAATTCGCGTGTTTTCTCTTAAAAATAATATTTCTTAATATTTTTAATTGATTTTTACCTTATACAAATTTTGAGGACAGGAAAAGTACTTGATTTTTAATCAAAGTTTCATATCCACACCTTACAAATATGAGGTGTCAAATAGACAAAGGAGCTTGTTTTTACTTCAATACCTCATAAGTCAGTCAATACTGGGGTCCCATACAGTTCCTGTACAGCATTCTACGTGTCATACACGTCAGAATCAGGCTGTGAGGTCCCCAGATGAAAGTTTTCACCCTGTATTGGTGAAAACTGCCCAGATGTGGTTTCAAAACCACATGTGAGCCCAATACAGGCTATACAGGCTTTTTGAAAACCACAAGCCAGTACTAGAGGTTGAAAAATCTCCACTTCCTCTACGTGGAAAGGTCTAGCACGCTTTGCACCCCATTTTAGGATAAAAAGGAGGCTTTCACAGCCAGAATTGTTTCCTCATCCTGCTCTTGAATACCTTACATAGTAAACTTTTCAAAACAGTTTTACTCTTGGGTAATAATCAGGTATAATTATAATTTTAATTATTGTAGCTCTTATTATAGTGATCCAACTGGTAAGACTACACCCAGGGTTCTCAATAGTGCTCACCACCACTATTTTTTAATGGTAGAACCCTTTAATTATATTATAAGATCTTATTTTACTCAAACACTCTTATCCAAAAATCATTTTCTACGTGTCACAGTCATAGTTCTAGTTGTAAATAGCCTAATTACTGCTTCAACATAGAATCAACCTGACATAATCATAAACTAACAGTATTCACCAATTTTATTACTCATGACTGTTAAACTTAATTTAAGGTTAAAGTGTTTGATCATAAATGATCAAATTAAGCTCAAACTTTGATCCTTAATAACCTTTAAGTTTTAAAATCTACAGAAATTCAGAGAGTCAATTCTAATAGCTTGGCATAGCCGTATTATGCTGCCAATAGCATTTTATTAAATCATCAAAACTCTATTTTTGATGATTTTTCTTGTAACTCATCTTTTCTCTTGAAATTTAATATTTTAAACTTCAAACCATAATTTCAAGGGGTTATACCTTGAATATTATAATATAAAACACATCATTATTCACAAATGAGCTAGTAGAATTCAACTGTCTCCTTTTTTTAAGTTTGGACCACTTCCCCAACAAAGTGATCAACAGCTCTATTGATTTTAATCAATAATCCCTTACATGTTTCAACCTTGTTTATAACTTGTGAAATAAAGTTCATTTCTTTATTTCTACAGTAATTACGTGATTACATTACTTTTGGTTCATCAATCTATTATGCATATTTCAAAATATATTAGCTAAAATCCTTGAATATATGTGTTGACCAAAAAAGTGCATATATTCAGCTTAACTCCTTAAGTATTTACTTTGGATATTACCTTCTTAATTGTTTTATGTGTGGATTTGTATGGAGAATCCAATGGTACCATTTACTTCACATGTTTTCTCATTGGTATTTGAAATAATTAAGGATTTATGTCTCTTATAAGGTATTATTACTTATAACTCATTAAATATTGACTTTACAGATATGCCATAAAAATAGTATATGTGTATTTTACCATGGGAATCCAATGGTATGATTTATTTAACATGTTTATTCATTGGTGTTAAGCTGAACCCAGTTTTATGCCAATTTATGGCATTTTTGTAGTTTCAAGGTAATTATTTTTAATGTATAATTATTTTAAATATTTCTTGTGACCTTTTTGGGCATGTGGTCATATCTCAAAGGTTTAAACAAAGAGCCACAAGGACCCATAATTGGGCATGAGGTTGATATAATTCTTAATGTGGAAAGGCCTGACCTACCCTTACTAAGGCGACCTGCTTACCCAGCTAGCCCAAGGGTTAGAGAAGCCTTGGAGGTACACATTAAAGAATTAATGCACCTTGGAGTATTAAGAAAATGAGGACATAATGAACAGGTAGAGGTCACTACACCTGTCATTATAACTTGGCATAATTAAAAATCAAGAATGGTAGGAGACTTCAGAGCTGTCAGCCTGTGACTCAAAACCAGAGCACAAGCATGAGAGCCAAAATACCATAAACCAATGGTATAGCCAAGATACCCCCAACACATGGAGCTGAGCCAAATCAGCTCAAAAGGTATCAAAAGAAAGAGGAAACTCACCTCTTTCTGAAAACATAAGTCCCATCACCATAGGACAAGAAATAACAAAACTATTCCTGCTCAAAGTTATTGCTGAGCATAAACCTTAATTTTCACCTCTCATCTAAAATCTAGAAGGAGAGGCTTAACCCTATCAAATGGGTACTCAAAATGAATCTCTAAGCCAGGGCTATCCAATGGCAGCAGCCAAACTGAGCTAGCACCAATATTACTGGAGTTCTGGTGACATTCAGGCCAAATAAGGGTGAACAAAACATTCACCTCTCATCTAACTTCTACAGTTTTAGTGTGAGATACTTGAAGTGGGGACTCTTTGGAAAGAGCACATTCAGGGCTATCTGATGGTGTCATCCATTTTCCCATAGCTCAACTAGAACAAAAGTGATGAGGCAAACAAGCTCAATACAGCTTTTTGGCTATACCACGCAAATGTACAAAAATCTTGTACATGGGATAACTTTGCCATATTTAACAATAACCATATCAAATGAGGTACCATTATGTAGATCAAATACAGGGCTACACACCGAACCAATTTTGAGGTTGATATCTCAAGAATTGACAAAGTTATGGCTGTTTTAAAGTCAGATTCCCACCTGCTGTCATATACAGCCTTACCGTGGGATAATACCCCATAACCATGAATATGAGGTGTCAAATAGACAAAGAAGCTTGTTTTTACTTCAATACCTCATACTTCATTCAAAACCGGGGTCCCATACAGGTTCTTTACAGCATTCTATGCGTCATACACGTCAGAATCAGGCTGTGAGGTCCCCAGATGAAAGTTTTCACCCTGTATTGGTGAAAACTGCCCAGATGTGGTTTGAAAACCACATCTGAGCCCAATACAGGCTATACAGGCTTTTTGAAAACCACAAGCCAGTACTAGAGAGTGAAAAAATCTTCACTTCCTCTACATGGAAAGGACTAGCACCCTTTCCACCCTATTTCAGGATAAAAAGGAGGCCTTTCACAGCCAGAATTGTCTCCTCATCCAGCTCTTGAATAACCTACATAGTAAACTGTCAAAAACAGTTTTACTCTTGGTTAATAATCAGGTATAATTATAAATTTAATTACTGTAGTCTTTTATTATTGTAACCCAACAGATAAAGCTGCACCCAGGGCTTTCAACAGCGCTCACCACCACTATATCATATATAGTAAAGCCCTCTTAATCTTGAATTTAATTATCTTTAAGCCCTTATAGATCTTTTTAAAACTATTTTTACTGTGTCGCAAACATAGTTAAAGTTGTATTTAGCCTATTGACACCTTTATCATAGTTTCATCCTGACATTTTGGGGGCCTGGCCGTGTTTTAAACTTTTTTGGACCTTATAAGTAAGTTTTTTTCTCTTATTTTCTATTTTCTGACGATCGTTTTATATTTTTTAGGCGTATTTTCTTTTAAAATATATATTTTTTATATATATTTTACTTTATTACTCATATTATAAGAGTACTTACCATGTGGTTAATACCCACTAGAACCTTTCTTTTTGGTGTGTTCACATATAAAACACATAAGCCATCAATACTTCCTGTATTCTTGATTGAATAAGGATACCTTTGACTGAAAAACCATCAGTTGAGGCATGGTTAAGTGTATTGTTAACTCAATTACACTTATACAGAGCCACTTATTCAGATTACATTTGAAAACCACAAGTTTATCTGTGGGATACTGGCATACAAACAGTGTGACAGGGTACCAAAAGCTGTAATTCTGATGTGGAGTCGTTGATTCAATTACACTTTCATTATACAGAGCATATTGTAGTAACATAGAAGCCCAGAGGCCAATCTTAGACGTGCGAAACCAGCATTTTTGAGAAGTCTTAACTGACATAAGCCCTCTTTTTCCTTCCTTGATTCAGTGGAAGAAAATTACATCCCACTTGAGACTCAGTCACAGGCCAACACACCAGTGACACCCTCAGAACTAGAGGGCAGCAAGGGCAAAGGAAAGAGGCACAGTGAAGGTTTCATCACAGCCAAGAAGTGGACTCAAATAGCCACTCAGAGGGGTAGAAAACCACGAAACTCTGCATCAATACAAGATAAACCAACCTTAACCACTTGTACAGGAAAAATTTCACTTATTAACCCAGTTGTAACCTCCAAAGGCAAACTGCCCAAATCAGCAGATAATAAATTTGTACAAGGCACATTCAAAAGTAAATAACCTAAGAACATAAAGTTTTTGACTGCTTACAAACACTGATATGTCCCCTGTATACCTCAGAGACCTTGCTTTCCAAAGAAACCAGCCAGAGGACAGAGAAGGCTTGTCCAGAACCAGAAGACCTGGAAGAGGACACCTTGGACACAGTGGTTGATGGCAAAACAATGAGGGAGATAATATCAACCCTGCCATTCACACTCCAATTTAACAGGAACCTCAAACCAGAGGACTGGAAGGATATGGATCAAGCTCTTCAGCTCCACCAACTCCTCAAAGACTTATTTCAATGGAGCATGGAAAACAAGAGGTTCAACCTGGCAAGTCACTGGGCAGAACTTGGAGCAAGTTGCCTGAAGATCTGTCTCAAATAGACAGACTTCAAGGACCTTATGGTAATCACCAAAGGTTGGAATCCTACCAGGCAGTTCAGACTCCTGGAGGCAATGGCACAGAGGATAAGGGAGAATCAAGCCACTATCTAAGGTATAGAAGAACAGTAAACCCAGACAGGGCCTACTCAGATTCCTTCAGGCTCACAAGGGCAGGCCAAATCAGCTCTCCAGTGGCTTCACACCATTCAGAAACCAGTAGATCAGTGGCCAAGAGTCACCCTTATTCACAATTCCAGGAAGCTTCCAGGAGAAGACAAGGAAACAAGGGGAAGAACAAAACCTCCTTCAACCAGAGGAGGAAAGAGTCAGACCCTATGATCCAGAAGCTTTTATGTTTGGTGAAAGAAGTAAACAAGAACCAGAAGTAGTTGTAAACCACTCTAGAATCAGTAGTCCTAGTAATAGAAACATTACCCCCACTCAGACTTAAAATAACATTGTCACATCTGAGAGTAACATCAACAGTGATACACTGTGGTTACAAATGTCCCAATATGCTGAACAATCTGCAAAGCAGTTTGCAGATATTAAAGCTGGCCAAGAGAGGAGGAGAAAAACTCAAGCCTCCTTGGAACACATAGTTAAGAATCTTCAAGAAGGATATGCTCAACTGAGCAAAGCCTCTGAAGAATCCAACAAAAGACTGAACCAAGTCTTTGAAGAACAACACCACAGCACAACAGACAGGGAGTGTCTGGATCAAGACATTAACAAATTGTTTAATGCATATCATAGCTTGAAGCCCCAACCACAAGGCCAAGCTATGGAGAATCCATATCAACCAGATGACATCAAACCAGATGCCATGTTGATGAGTAAGACAAGATCTCCATCACAATACCAGGATGGAGATGGAATGTCTTATTCAGAGAAGGAAGCCCTGAAACATCTTCCTGAGGCCTCAAACTGGCCCAAATTTTCTGGATCAGGAGAATATGATCATATGGAACTCATAGATTATATTGATGGACTCTTCACTGATGTACCAAGCATACCAGACTAATGGATTACTGCTAGATTGAATACTCCATGTAAAGGTCATTCTAGTATATGGTACACAGAAATGAAAGAAATCCATGGCAGAAGAAACTGGCCATGGTGGAAGAGTCAAATCATCCAAAAGTACAGTAATGGAACTTGGATTCTACAGAATACAATTTCATTTGAAAACAACAAATACTCAGTGGACAAAGATCCATATGAGTGGTGTCTTAAACAGTCTAAAAGACTTAAAGCCATTGATCCTCAGATGAACACCCAAATGAGGAATCACAAGCTTCTGACACAACTTCCAGGAGAACTAGAGCATGCAGTAAAATGCAGATGCAACCAAAATAGCACTCTACATGACATTTCCAAAAGCTTACAAGACATAAGGAAAAGGACTAATATAGGGAAATTCACCCCATATAAGAGCAGTAGCTTCAAAGAGAAACAACCTTTCAGGGTAGAGTTTAAAGACAAACCCAAAGAAAGAGTGGCAGAAGTGGCAAAGAAGAGGAATTCTTGTCACAATTGTGGTTCAACAGACCACTTTTCTAACAACTGTCTAAAGGCAAAGAAAGAAATTCTATGCCATAGAGAAAGTCCCTGAGGAAGAACCTCCAACAGAGGATTCTGAATCAGACTCCATGGGTGATGCCATCAGAGAACCATCTGATGATGATCAAGACCCAAGAAAGGAATTTCTAGTGGAATACCAAGAGGAAACCCCACTAGAAATCCAGGACATACCATTGGAAGCAGGCATGCCACAGGACACTGCTAACAAGAACTTGTGCAAACACACACAAGATGCACAAACATTCCTGCTTACACCAACCAAAGGAATGGCATATATACATGGGACAGCCACAGAAATGACTGTTTGTATTGACAATGCTCAGCATCCACTGATCATTGATAGTGGAGCACACTGCTCCATAGTGGCCAGAAACTATCTGGATACCCACTTCCCAAACTGGGAAAAACAGCTCTTGCCCACTAAGGCAAAGAACTTTAAAAGTGCATCAGAGAAGATGACTTCCATTGGAACAATTCTCAAAGAGATAATTATACCCCACAGGAAGGATAATATCAGACTCAACCCAGAGTTTGTAGTGCTTGATGATGCCCACATCCAAGGGTTTTTACTGGGAACAGATTACCAGAGGATGTATGGCATAGAAATTTACAACAGTAAAAATAGGCACATCAGCATTGGTACTAACAAGGAAAAGAAATTTTCACTTGATATATACCAGATATCTTCTCAAGATCCACTAGAAGAACTTTTGAAGGAATTCAGAGAGGGAAAGTTTAGCACTACCCTCACCAGTAAACAAAAACTAAGTTTACTAAAGATGCTGAGGAAGAACAGATCAGCATTTGCCATTGGTGAAGAACCATTAGGCAAGATCAAAGGCCATGATATAGAACTATATCTGGATGTGGAAAGGCTCTATCCACCAATTCTTAGGAGACCTCCTTATCCAACAAGCCTGGAAACCAGGAACGAAATTGAGAAACATATCAATGAACTCCTTGATATGGATGTCATCAGGAATATTGGACATAATGAAATAGTGGAAATCACCACACCTGTCCTCATCACCTGGAATTATGGCAATTCTAGACTGTGTGGAGACTTCAGAGCTCTGAATAACTACACAAAAGCAGACAGGTACCCTACACCCAGGATACCCCATGTCTTGGATAAACTGGCAAAAGCCAAATACATAACCAAAATGGATTGTATGAAAGGCTTCCACCAAAATGGAGTTAAACCAAACTCCATGGAATTACTCAGAATAATATGCCATATGGGCATATATGAGTATACCAGGATGCCATTTTGCATCAAAAATGCACCAGCCCATTGCCAAAGGATGATGGACACAATATTTCAAGAAGAAATACTGGAAGGCTGGATGGTGGTATATATTGATGATATCATTATGTACTCAGAGACATGGGAGGACCATGTGCAATACATAGACAGAGTACTAAGTAAATGAACACCCATAAATCTCAAAATTTCACTTAAAAAATGCAATTTTGGCCAACAAGAGTTACTGGCTCTAGGACATAAAGTCTCAGGTCTTAGTCTGGCAATTGACCCGAATAAAGTAGCAGCAGTACTGCAAAAGCCAGTACCAAAAAACTTCAAAGAGATGCAATCCTTTCTTGGGTTTGCTAGCTACTATAGGAACCACATCAAAAACTTTGCACACATAACTAGTAGTTTATACAAGCTATGTTCAAAAGATGTAGTTTTTAAAATAACCAAGGAAAGGAGGGATGCATATGAAAGGGTTAAATATGAACTCACAAATGCACCTGTGCTCATCTTACCTGACTTTGAACTACCATTCAACTAATATATAGATGCAGCATGCAGTCAAGGCCTAGGAGCAGCCCTTCACCAAAGACAAATTGTGGATGGTGAACCAAGAGAAGGAGTAATTTGCTACATCTCAAGGCAGCTGAAAGATTCATAAGGAAGGTATGGGGCCACCCAGACTGAGTGTCTATGTCTAGTCTGGGCTATAGAAAAACTCCATTATTATCTGGAGGGTGCAGACTTTGAAGTCTACACAGACTGCATAGCCTTGAAGTCTTTACTAAACATAAAGACTACAAATAGACACATGCTGAGATGGCAAATAGCCATCCAAGAGTATAGAGGGAATATGACCATCGTATTCAAAGAAGGTAAAATTCATACCAATGCAGATGGCCTTAGCAGATGGCCACTGGACAATGTCAAAAGCAATCCAGCTTATGACCCTGAAGTTGCAGCCAAAATCCCTATCCATTTCATGGAAGTAGATAGGAGGAAGAACTTCAGATTTTCTGAATGGGCACCAGAAAGTGGTACCCTTGATGGTGGAACCACTGATTCAGAGGGGACAGAAACTCCCATATTGGGAATAAGTTCCTCTGAACTGCACAATTAATTTTTTAATGCAGTGCTGAAGTCTTATGCCAAACACAAACAGTGTGGCATACTTCTACAACTCCTTCAACAAAGGTACAGGAGCCCAGAACAGGAATCCCAGCTGGAAGAACCCTGGTTGAGGGCCTATAAGGATAACAAGTTCTTCCTTATTGTCACAGGGGCTCTTGGACAGAATACAAGAGTGGCCTGGAACTCAGCAATCAGGGAACTCACTTGGAAGACTCCAAAAGAATAAAGAATAAAATAATAAGAATGAATTCCTCTAAAAGATATGCAGGTACAAGATGAGGTGCAAAAGAGGAAAGGGAAGCCAAATGGCCAAAGAGCCAACCAAGTAAGTCCTTAATCACTGTTTCAACCTGCCAAAAATGAATAATGGAATTAGTAAGGATATGACCACCAAATATCCATTGACAGGCAAAGAAAGAGAAATAGAAAAGTGCTAAATGACTGACTTAATAATATCAGTATTTGCTTAACTAGAATGAAAAGAAAAATAAAGATAAAATAAAATCAAAGTATATTAATTAACTGGGGAAAAACCCCCCAGGGTGGAAAGGGTAGCCGGTATATGTGAAAAGTTGGGAGCTTGAGTTCTTCAGGCTGAAAAGTGATCTGTATTGATCCTTGAGGCTGTATTGATTGTTTTGGGAATTGATACAGCTGGCTAATATTGAAATTGAATTGGGTTGAATGAACCTCCCATGCTTGAAAGTGAAATACAGTTCTTGATGGATCCAGACTGTATTGAAATGAATGTGGTTGCCAAGATGGATTGAGTGGAGCTTTGACACTTGGCAACTTCTTTTGGCACTGCCTCTTGAATACACTTTGAGAATGAATCGACAGTATTCCCTTGGAAGGAATACTTGGAGTGAGAATAACCAATGGCTGCTTGATGGTGTCATTGGTCTTTGACGCTGAAACACTTGCTCTTGAGCCTTGATGATTCCTCTGAATGATTGGGTGCCTTGATGACATGATGAGATTTTGGAATGTTGAAATGACCATTTGATATTTCCACCATTGAATTGCTGTTGAAAAATGATGCACAATGATATATAACATCATTTATGGCATATTGGTTGATTGGCAAGAGGATTACGCCCAAAGGTCTTGAGATGGAAAGGCAGAGGGGAAAAGGATCGATGTGATGGCTTCAGAGCTTGGAAGGCTGTTTCTGGGCCCTTTGGGGTTTTTGGCCACTTTTGGGTTCTGAGCCAAAAACTGGCCCAAAAGGCGGGAAAGTGTCTTTGTCAGGCTGAGTCTATGATAAGAGTAATAAAGTGTATTTACAACTTTTAACTATGACTGTGACACGGTATATAAAGGTTAAAAAGGTTTTATAATAGTTGAAGATGGTTTTAATTTAATAATAAAAGGGCTTTACTATAGTGGATATAGTGGTGGTGAGCGCTGTTGAAAGCCCTGGGTGCAGCTTTACCTGTTGGGTTACAATAATAAAGACTACAATTATTAAGATTATAATAATACCTGATTATTACCCAAGAGTAAAACTGTTTTTGACAGTTTACTACGTAGGGTATTCAAGAGCAGGATGAGGAAAGGTCTTTGGCTGTGAAAAGCCCTCCTTTTATCCTGAAATTGGGGTGGAAAGGCTGCTAGACCTTTCCACGTAGAGGAAGTGAAGATTTTTCACTCTCTAGGACAGGCTTGTGGTTTGCAAACAGCCTGTATACCCTGTATTGGGCTCAGATGTGGTTTTGAAACCACATCTGGGCAGTTTTCACCAATACAGGGTGAAAATTTTCATCTGGGGACCTCACAGCCTGATTCTGACGTGTATGACGCGTAGAATGCTGTACAGAAGCTGTATGGGACCCCAGTATTGACTGACATATGAGGTATTGAAGTAAAAACATGCTTCTTCGTCTATTTGACACCTCACATTCATGGTTATGGGGTGTTATCCCATGGTAAGGCTGTATATGACAGCTGGTGGGATTTTGACCTTAAAATGGTCATAACTCTGTCAGTTTTTGAGATATCAAGCTCAAAGTTGGTTCATTGAATAGCTCTATATGAGCTCTACACAATGGTACCCAACTTGACATGGTTATCATTAAATATGACAAAGTTATCCCATGTACAAGTATTTTTGTACATTGGCGTGGTTTGGGCAAAAAGCTGTATTAAGCTTGTTTGGCCAATAACTTCTGTTGTAGTTGAGTTATGGGGAAATGGATGGCACCATCAGATAGCCCTGATTGTGCTCTTTCCAAAAAGACCCCACTTTAAGTATCTCACACTAAAACTGTAAAAGTTAGATGAGAGGTGAATGTTTTGTTCACCCTTATTTGGTCTGAATTTGACCATAACTCAAGTAATACTGGTGCTAGCTCAGTTTGGCTGGTACCATTGGATAGCCCTGGCTTAGAGCTTCATTTTGAATACCCATTTGATGGGGTTAAGCCTCTCCTTCTAGATTTTAGATGAGAGGTGAAAATTAAGGTTTATGCTCAGCAATGACTTTGAGCAGGAATAACTTTGTTATTTCTTGTCCTATGGTGATGGAACTTGTATTTTCAGAAAGAGGTGAGTTTCCTCTTTCTTTTGATACCTTTTGAGCTAATTTGGCTCAGCTCCATGTTTTGGTGGTATCTTGGCTATACCATTGATTTATGGTGTATTGGCTGTCATGCTTGTGCTCTGGATTTGAGTCACAGGCTGACATACCCTCCCTCTAAAAAAGGCTCCTCATTGATGAGACTGTTCAGTCCTCCTAGAGGCTCTGAATCTCCTTAAATGAAGGTTCCCATCTGGTATGGCATCCTCTGCCAACCATTTGTCTTTATCAGCTGTCTGGTTTTTGAATCTGACTAGGTATTGTCTTTGATCCTTTCCATTAAGTCTGATTTTTCTGGCCCTGATGATTTTACTCACAGGTCCAGGAGAGTCTTCTACTTCCACTATTTCTGGTGGAGTGATGTTCTTCTTCCTGGAGGGGAATTTTTCCTCCTCTGTTTGGAAGTATGGCTTGACCAGGCTCACTGGAAAGACTGGGTGTTTCCTAGAAAACTCCTCAGTGAGCTTGACCTCTACTGCATTTTTCCCTATCAACTTAATGATAGTGAAGGGCCCTACAAATGAGTCTCTCATTTTCTTAGGTCCTTTGAGATTGTTGAAGTTCAGTGTAGACACTAACACCTGGTCCCCTTCCTTGAAGTCAGGTTCCATATGTGATTTGTCCCACCTCTGCTTGTTATACTCTTTGGCCTCAGCTATGCATTTGGCTGCAGTATCACAGGCTTTCTTCCACATATCATGGAAGTCTTTGGCTGTGGGGTGGATGGTCAGAAGATTTCTCTTCAAGTGATCCACAGGTAATAGGGGATTCCACCCTTTCTCTACCAGTGCAGGTGATTTTCCTGTGGTAGAGTGCTGGCTTGTGTTATAAGCCAGCTGGACTGCTGGTAAGAGGGTAACCCAATCATGGGTGTATCCCTCATGGTCCTTGTATTCCATGCCATAGGCACAGAACCTCCTGAGAATGTCCTCCATTGTTTGGATCATTCTCTCAGCCAGGCCATCTGTTTGGGGATGGTAAGCTGTGGAAAAAGCAAGTTTGGTGCCAAGCATGTCATATAAGTTGGTCCAAAATTCAGATGTGAATTTTGGGTCCCTGTCACTAATTATGATCTTGGGGATTCCACAGGTGGATATGATGTTATTCCAAAATAACAGAGCAGTGTCCATGGCTGTGTCCTCTTTATGGCATGGTAGACATCTCATGCTTTTGCTGAACCTATCAACTATGATTAAGCAGGCATTGTAGTTTTCTTTGCCTCCTGGGACAAGTCCTGTGACCCAGTCCATGTTAATGGTTTCCCATGGGTGCTTGGGTTCTTCTATGTGTTGAAGTAACCCATATTTCTTCCCATGTTTTCTATTTGCCTTTTGGCATCTTTCACAAGTGTTGGTGTATTCACTCAACTCTTGTTCCCACTTGGGCCACCAAGCTGTGCTTGCTACCCTCTCTTTGGTCCTGTCTTCACTCATGTGTCCCATATAGGGGCAGTCATGGCATTCCTGCAGGATTAGAGAGATGTGGTCTCTGTCTATCACTGTGAGTGCACTGGTGTGCTTTTCTCTGTGATAAATCAGGCCATCTATAAGGAAGAATTTATTGTCCTTATAGGCCCTCAACCAGGGTTCCTCCAGCTGGGTTTCCAGTTCTGGGCTCCTGTATTTTTGTTGAAGGAGTTGGAGTAATATGCTACACTGTTTGTGCTTAGCATAAGATTTCAGGACTGCATTGAAAAATTCATTGTGCAGTTCTGAGGAACTTATTCCCAGTATGGGAGTTTCTGTCCCTTCTGAATCAGTGTTTCCACTGTCAAGGGTACCACTCTCTGGTGCCCATTCAGAGAATCTGAAGTTCTTTTTCCTATTGATTTCCATAAAATGGATAGGAATTTTGGCAGCAACTTCAGGGTCATAAGCTGGATTGCTTTTGAAATTGTCCAGTGGCCATCTGCTAAGGCCATCTGCATTGGTATGGCTTTTGCCTTCCTTGTATATGATGGTCATGTTCCCTCTATACTCCTGGATGGCTATTTGCCATCTCAGCATATGTCTATTAGTAGTCTTCATGTTTAGTAAAGACTTCAAGGCTGTGCAGTCTGTGTAGACTTCAAAGACTGCACCCTCCAAATAGTAATGGAGTTTTTCTAGAGCCCAGACTAGACATAGACATTCTGTCTGGGTGGCCCCATACCTGGCTTCTGAATCTTTCAGCTGCCTGGAGATGTAACATATTACACCTTCTCTTGGTTCACCATCCACAATTTGTCTTTGGTGAAGGGCTGCTCCTAAGCCTTGGCTGCATGCTGCATCTATGTATAACTTGAATGGTAGTTCAAAGTCAGGCAAGATGAGCACAGGTGCATTTGTGAGTTCATATTTGATCCTCTCATATGCATCCCTCCTTTCCTTGGTTATTTCAAAAACTACATCCTTTGAGCATAACTTGTATAAGCTACTAGTTATGTGGGCAAAGTTTTTGATGTGGTTTCTATAGTAGCTAGCAAACCCAAGGAAAGATTGCATTTCTTTAATGTTCTTTGGTACTGGCTTTTGCAGTACTGCTGCTACTTTGTTCTGGTCAATTGCCAGACTAAGGCCTGAGACTTTGTGTCCTAGAGCTAGTAGCTCCTGTTGGCCAAAATTACACTTTTTAAGTGAAATTTTTAGATTGATGGGTGTACATTTACTTAGCACTCTGTCTATGTATTGTACATGATCTTCCCATGTCTCTGAGTATATAATGATATCATCAATATATACTACCATCCAGCCTTCCATTATTTCTTCCTGAAATATGGTGTCCATCATCCTTTGGAAGTGGGCTGGTGCATTTTTGATGCCAAATGGCATCCTGGTGTACTCATATATGCCCATATGGCATATTATTCTGAGCAACTTCATTGAGTTTGGTTTAACTCCATTTTGGTGGAAACCTTTCATACAATCCATCTTGGTTATGTATTTGGCTTTAGCCAGTTTATCCAAGGCATGAGGTATCCTTGGTATAGGGTACCTGTCTGCTTTTGTGTAGTTATTCAGGGCTCTGAAGTCTCCACACATTCTAGACTTGCCATCATGCCAGGTGATTAGGACAGGGGTGGTAATTTCCACTATTTCATTATGTCCAATCTTCCTAATGACATCCATGTCCAGGAGTTCATTGATATGTTTCTCAATCTCTTTCCTGGTCTCCAGACTTGCTGGGTAAGGAGGTCTCCTTAACATGGGTGGATAAGTCCTTTCCACATCCAGATATAGTTCTATATCATGGCCTTTGATCTTGCCTAATGGTTCTTCACCAATGGCAAATGCTGGTCTATTCTTCCTCAGCATCTTCAGTAAACTTAACTTTTGTTTACTGGTGAGGGTAGTGCTAAACTGTCCCTCTCTGAATTCTTTCAGAAGTTCTTCCAGTGGGTCCTGAGAAGATATCTGGTATATATCAAGAGAAAATTTCTTTTCCTTGTTAGTACCAATGGTAATATGCCTATTTTTACTATTGTAAATATCTATGCCATACATCCTCTGGTAATCTGTCCCCAGTAAAAACCCTTGGATGTGGGCATCTTCAAGCACTACAAACTCTGGGTTGAGTCTGATATTACCTTTTCTGTGGGGTATAATTATCTCTTTGATAATTGTCCCAATAGAGGTCATCTTTCCAGATGCACTCTTAAAGTTCTTTGCCCTGGTGGGTAAGAGTTCTTTTTCCCAGTTTGGGAAGTGTTTATCCAGATAATTTCTGGCCACTATGGAGCAGTGTGCTCCACTGTCAATGATCAGTGGGTGCTGAGCATTGTCAATACATACAGTCATTTTTGTGGCTGTTCCATGTATATATGCCATTCCTTTGGTTGGTGTAACCAGGAATGTTTGTGCATTTTGTGTATGTTTACACAAGTTTTTGTTGGTAGTGTCTTGTGGCATGCCTGCTTCCAACTGTATATCCTGGATTTCTAGTGGGGTTTCCTCTTGGTATTCCACTAGAAATTCCTCTCTTGGGTCTTGATCCTCATCAGATGGTTCTCTGATGGCATCACCCATAGAGTCTGATTCAGATTCCTCTGTTGGAGGTTCTTCCTCAGGGACTTTCTCTATGGCATAGACTTTTTTCTTTGCCTTTGGACAGTTGTTAGCATAGTGGTCTGTTGAACCACAATTGTGACAAGAATTCTTCTTCTTTGCCACTTCTGCCACTTTTTCTCTGGGTTTGTCTTTAAACTCCACCCTGAAAGGTTGTTTCTCTTTGAAATTACTGCTTCTATATGGGGTGAATTTCCCTATATTAGTCCTTTTCCTTATGTCTTGTAAGGTATTGGCTATATCATCTAGAGTGCAATTTTGGTTGCATCTGCACTTTACTGCATGCTCTAGTTCTCCTGGCAGTTGTGTCAGGAGTTTGTGATTCCTCATTTGGATGTTCATCTGAGGATCAATGGCTTTAAGTCTTTTAGACTGTCTAAGACACCACTCATATGGATCTTTGTCCACAGAGTATTTGTCATTCTCAAATGACATGGTCTTTTGCCATATCCAAGTTCCATTACTGTACTTTTGGATTATTTGACTCTTCCACCATGGCCAATTTCTTCTGCCATGGATTTCTTTCATTTCAGTGTACCATATACTTGCATGACCTTTAAATGCAGTATTCAGTCTAGCAGTAATCCAGTAATCTGGTATGCTTGGTACATCAATGAAGAGTCCATCAATATAATCTATGAGTTCCATATGATCATATTCTCCTGATCCAGAGAATTTGGGCCAGTTTGAGGCTTCAGGAAGCTGTTTCAAGGCTTCCTTCTCTGAATAAGACATGCCATCTCCATCCTGGTATTGTGATGGAGATCTTGCCTTATTCAACAACATGGCATCTGGTTTGATGTCATCTGGTTGATATGCATTCTCCATAGCTTGGCCTTGTGGTTGGGGCTTTAAGCTATGGTAGGCATCAAACAATTTGTTGATTTCTTGGTTCAGACACTCCCTGTCCCTGCTACTATGGTGTTGTTCTTCAGAGACTTGATTCAGTCTCTTGTTGGTTTCTTCAGAGGCTTTGCTCAGTTGAGCATATCCTTCCTGGAGGTTTTTAACTATCTGCTCCAATGAGGCTTGAGTTTTTCTCATCCTTTCTTGTGCAGCTGCAAATTCTGTAGCCTGCTTTGCAGATTGCTCAGCATATTGGGACATTTGTAACCACAGTGTGTCACTGTTGATGTTACTCTCAGATGTGATAATGTTATTTTCAGTCTGAGTGGGGGTAATGTTTCTATTACTAGGACTACTGATTCTAGAGTGGTTTACAACTACTTCTGGTTCTTGTGTACTTCTTTTACCAAATCTAACAGCTTCTGGATCATGGGGTCTGACTCCTTCCTCCTCTGGTTGAAGGAGGCTTTGTTTTTGCCCTTGTTGCCTTGTCTTCTCCTGGAAACTTCCTGGAATTGTGAAGAATGGTGACTCTTGGCCACTGATCTGCTGGTTTCTGAATGGTGTGAAGCCACTGGAGAGCTGATTTGGCATGCTCCTTGTGAACCTGAAGGAATCTGAGTAGGCCCTGTCTGGGTTAACTGTTCTTCTATAGCTTGGATAGTGGCTTGATTCTCCCTTATCCTCTGTGCCCTTGCCTCCAGGAGTCTGTGCTGCCTGGTAGGATTCCAACCCTTGGTGATTACCATAAGGTCTTTGAAGTCTATCTCTTTGAGACAGATCTTCTGGCAACTTGATCCCAGTTCTGCCCAGTGAGTTGCTAGGTTGAACCTCTTGTTGTCCAAACTCCATTGAAACAAATCTTTGAGGAGTTGGTGGATTTGAAGAACTTGATCCATATCTTTCCAGTCCTCTGGTTTGAGGTTTCTGTTGAATTGGAGTGTGAATGGCAAGGTTGATATTATCTCCCTCATTGTTTTGCCATCCACCACTGTGTCCAATGTGTCTTCTTTCAGGTCTTCTGGTTCTAGACATTCCTGCTCTATCCTCTTGCTGGTTCCTTTGGAAGCCAAGGTCTCTGAGGTATGCAGGGGACATATCAGTGTTTGCAAGCAGTCAAAAACTTTATGTTCTTAGGGTATTTACCTTTGACT
Source organism: Austropuccinia psidii (assembly GCA_023105745.1). NCBI lineage: Eukaryota > Fungi > Basidiomycota > Pucciniomycetes > Pucciniales > Sphaerophragmiaceae > Austropuccinia > Austropuccinia psidii. Next base: position 5,092,115 of record JALGQZ010000005.1, on the reverse strand, counting down.
GTGCCTTGTACAAATTTGCTATCTGCTGATTTGGGCAGTTTGCCTTTGGAGGTTACAACTGGGTTAATAATTGTAATCTTCCCTGCACAAGTGGTTAAGGTTGGTTTACCTTGTATTGAAGCAGAGTTTCGTGGTTTTCTACTCCTCTGAGTGGCTATTGGTGTCCACTTTTTGGCTGTGATGAGGCCTTCACTAAGCCTTTTTCCTTTGCCCTTGCTGCCCTCTGGTTCTGAGGGTGTCACTGGTATGTTGGCCTGTGACTGGGTCTCAAGTGGTATGAAGTTTTCTTCCACTGAATCAAAGCAGGAAAAAGAGGGCTTATGTCAGTTAAGACTTCTTACAAGGCTGGTTTTGCACGTCTAAGAATGGCCTCTGGGCTTGTATGTTACTACAGTATGCCCTTGTATAGTGACAGTGTAATTGAATTAACAATTCCACGTCAGAAATACAGCTTATTGATTATTGGTATACTGTTTGTATACCAATATCTTACAGAATACTTGTTATTAGCAAGTATAATCTGTCAAAAATGGTGTATTACAGGGCAATTGAGTTAACAATGTGCCCAAACACGCCTCAACTGTTGGTTTATCAGTATGAGCTGTCTTAATTCAATTAAGAATTGAGACTGTATAAATGGCTTAAAAGTGTTTTTATATGCAAAACACGCCAAAAATACTGGTATTGTGGTTATTAGCCACTAGACAAATACTCTTTAAAAATATGAGTATTATTAAATTTTAAAAGAAGAATATATATAAAATATATTTTTCAAAAGAAAATGACGCCTAAAAATAAAAAACAGGTGTCAATAAATGATAAAAAAGAGAAAAAACTTACTTGTAAGGTCCAAAATAAGTAAAAAACACGGCCAGGCCCCCAAAATGTCAGGCTGAGTCTATGATAAGAGTAATAAAGTGTATTTACAACTTTTAACTATGACTGTGACACGGTATATAAAGGTTAAAAAGGTTTTATAAGAGTTGAAGATGGTTTTAATTTAATAATAAAAGGGCTTTACTATAGTGGATATAGTGGTGGTGAGCGCTGTTGAAAGCCCTGGGTGCAGCTTTACCTGTTGGGTTACAATAATAAAGACTACAATTATTAGGATTATAATAATACCTGATTATTACCCAAGAGTAAAACTGTTTTTGACAGTTTACTACGTAGGGTATTCAAGAGCAGGATGAGGAAAGGTCTTTGGCTGTGAAAAGCCCTCCTTTTATCCTGAAATTGGGGTGGAAAGGCTGCTAGACCTTTCCACGTAGAGGAAGTGAAGATTTTTCACTCTCTAGGACAGGCTTGTGGTTTGCAAACAGCCTGTATACCCTGTATTGGGCTCAGATGTGGTTTTGAAACCACATCTGGGCAGTTTTCACCAATACAGGGTGAAAATTTTCATCTGGGGACCTCACAGCCTGATTCTGACGTGTATGACGCGTAGAATGCTGTACAGAAGCTGTATGGGACCCCAGTATTGACTGACATATGAGGTATTGAAGTAAAAACATGCTTCTTCGTCTATTTGACACCTCACATTCATGGTTATGGGGTGTTATCCCATGGTAAGGCTGTATATGACAGCTGGTGGGATTTTGACCTTAAAATGGTCATAACTCTGTCAGTTTTTGAGATATCAAGCTCAAAGTTGGTTCATTGAATAGCTCTATATGAGCTCTACACAATGGTACCCAACTTGACATGGTTATCATTAAATATGACAAAGTTATCCCATGTACAAGTATTTTTGTACATTGGCGTGGTTTGGGCAAAAAGCTGTATTAAGCTTGTTTGGCCAATAACTTCTGTTGTAGTTGAGTTATGGGGAAATGGATGGCACCATCAGATAGCCCTGATTGTGCTCTTTCCAAAAAGACCCCACTTTAAGTATCTCACACTAAAACTGTAAAAGTTAGATGAGAGGTGAATGTTTTGTTCACCCTTATTTGGTCTGAATTTGACCATAACTCAAGTAATACCGGTGCTAGCTCAGTTTGGCTGGTACCATTGGATAGCCCTGGCTTAGAGCTTCATTTTTAATACCCATTTGATGGGGTTAAGCCTCTCCTTCTAGATTTTAGATGAGAGGTGAAAATTAAGGTTTATGCTCAGCAATGACTTTGAGCAGGAATAACTTTGTTATTGCTTGTCCTATGGTGATGGGACTTGTATTTTCAGAAAGAGGTGAGTTTCCTCTTTCTTTTGATACCTTTTGAGCTAATTTGGCTCAGCTCCATGTTTTGGTGGTATCTTGGCTATACCATTGATTTATGGTGTATTGGCTGTCATGCTTGTGCTCTGGTTTTGAGTCACAGGCTTACAGTCTTTTGGACACTTTGCGTCAAAGTGCGCAAAAATGTGCAAAATGCGCAAAAGTGCGCAAATGCGCAAATGCGCAAAATGCCCATTATGAGCCCAAATGGCCAAAAACAGCCATTTGGGCCATTTCCCTTGGTTTTGAGGGAAATGACCAGAAATACCCATTTGGGCATAAATTGCCGCTATGGGTTCTGGATTGAGGTGAAGGGCTATGAAGGCCCAAACCACAAATGGCCATTAATGGTCCATAAGATGATGACGTGGCCATATTGGCCACTGGTGATGGATATGGCCAATTGGCCATAAAAGAACTGTGGCTTGATCTGCCATATGGGGATCCAAGGAGGTGAATTGCCATGGTTGTGACACCTATAGATGGCCTGCTCTACCACAGAGAGAAACACACAAGTGCACTCACAGTGGTAGACAGAGACCACAACTCCTTGATCCTGCAGGAGTGCCATGACTTCCCCTATATGGGACACAGGAGTGAGGACAGCACTAAGGAGGGGGTATGTAAGATGTGACTATGAAACTGATGATAATATTACTATTAATCAACAGTACTATGTCTGTTCTTATGAAATATAATAATAAAATATTATTATAACCACAATTAAATAATTAAAGAATTATTTCTTTCACGTGTTAAGCACTACTAGTGATTTGAACAGTGAGTAAGTAATTGTCTACTAGAATCAATTGCAAGAAGAATTTAATAATAAAAACTTCTTTATTGAAATAATAAAATTATTTTAATATATAATTATCTTTTGCAAGAATAATTATAATGATAATTCTTGAAGAAAACTAATTTTAGAGAAAAAAAATTAAGAATTAAAGATGAATCACTCAGTAATATTACAAAGAGCTTATTTAAAGATAAGATGGAGAGATTTGACGTAGAATTGTGGATTTAGAGGATCAAAATGATTTTATAAATGTATTACAACAATATATAGTTGATTTCTATGATTTCACGTCTTTCTGATTTATTCTGAAAGAATAAAACACTTAAGAAAAGTTTTAACTAATACTTACTTGTTGGTAATACTGATATAAATGATTAATAATATGATGATTATCCGGAAAAAACAGCAAGAAGAGGCTTCTTTTAAGTCAACAACAGCTCACAGAGGCGTGCCATGGAGCAAACTGAAAAACCAGTGAGTGAGAAAACAATAAACCTTTTTGGATTAATGATTGCATCATCTGTTGTCACGTAAGATTATCATAATTACTTAATTAATGCTTTTACGTGACTACCAACCCCAATATGGTGGAGAATAAAAGGAGTAACATCTGTAAATCTTCTTTTATTCCAAAAAAATCATTGATTTCTCAAAGTTATCAATGTTATTGCCAATTTCATCACAGGTTTTAATTACTGTGAATTTTTGAAGATCCAGTGTTTCACGTAGAATGGTCAAAAATGGACTGTAAGTAAAACTTTTAATTTTACTAGTAAAACTGTCATTCTTTTTGGTTGTACCATAGATAATACAGTTCTCCATTGGTCCTGAAAGGTTCAGAAAGATTCATTAAGAATTGTGTTTTTAATGAATTTTTGAAGTTTTTACCTCATTTCTACGTAGAATTGCAAATGTCAGTGTTTCACTGGTTGCTATGAGGTAAATCAATGGATACAAGTCCAAAAAGGGTTTTAATTACTCTTTTGGTGCTTATTCATGGAAAGTCATTAAGAATTGACGTGGTTAAAGGAGTCTAAGTAGCTCTTTACCTCGTTGGCACGTCAAGATAGCAGGTTATTTGCGATTTTCTTAAGATTTACAGTAGTTGTGACATGGTAACCAAGTTCCCAAAGAGGTTTAGTTTACCAATTGGGTCAAGATTAGCCATGGAAGCAAGCTTTGGAGCTATCCATGCCTCTGAGTCCTCAGAAGTTGGGTACCCTGGCTCTCTTTGATGTCTTTTGTCCTCCTTGCCTATTTTTTACGTCAAAATAGTAATTTAAGCTTCAAGTGAGATATCCACTATGGGTGTACCAAAATTCCATGTAAGAATACCATGATATTAAGTTCTCAAAACATGCATAACACTATTCTTAGTGTATATGTAACATGGGATTTCTCACTTTCCCATTATTTTGGCGTGAAATTAAGAAAAACAAAAGTTTTCATGGATCTTTTATGTGGTATTGATGATGTGGTATTGAAGTATTTTCCATTTTACCACCTCAAAGAGTTAATTTGAGCTTATTCACTCTATGGAGCTACCCTAGGTGAATTTTTGTGTAGAATCCAAATCTGGCCTTAAATCCATGGATTTACTTACTCAATAAAAAGTTATTTATCTTTTTTGAAATCAAAAATGATGAATTTTGAATATATGCATGATTTATGGGTTATGTATAATTCAAAATTTCTTTTTAAGATAATTGTGGCCTATTTGGGTATGTAAAATATACCTCAAGGCTCACATTCCCTCCCACCAAAAAATAAAATTGTACTACAATTTTATTAGTGATAAAAGAATAAGGCCCCAAAGGCGGTTAATGTCCACTGTCCAACCTCTTTACATTACTCAGATCAATTAATTTAAAGCACATTTATAGACATATTCAGGCTTGTGGCCTTCTTTCATGTCTAAATCTTCTTAAGAGTTTATCTGAGTCAGGTATTTCTGATTCTGCCATCCATTCATCTTCATGTACTGCATTTCTATATCTGACAAGATATTCTCTTTGATTTTTACCCCTAAGTCTCCTTTCTTTAATGACTTTCTTTATCTTTTTGTCTTCATTCTGTTCCACAGGTGGTACAGTTAAAGGAGTTGGGTTTCTTAAAGGAAACAATTCTTTGTCAGCTTGTTGATAAGGCTTTATTGAGCTGACTGGAAATGTGGGGTGTTTATTTCCAATTCACCACTCAATTCCACTTGAATTGTATTGGTTCCATGTAAAGCAACAATAACAAAAGGTCCTACATAAGAATCTTCAAGTTTCTTTGGGCCTTTGATATTATTAAAATTCAAGGTTGAAACTAAAACTAAGTCCCCTACTTTGAATTCTGGTACTTTATGACTCTTGTCCCACTTCTGTTTTGCATAATCAAAAGTATCATCCATACTTTGTTTTGCGTGGTGTTTTACTTTATCAAGCATTATCTTGAAGCTGGAAGCTGTAGGATGAATGTCAATCAAGTCTTTCCTCAGTGTGTCTGCTGGGAGTCTTGGATTCCATCCTTTTTCTAACATAGCAGGAGTTTGTCCTGTGGAAGAATGGACTGATGTCTTGTATGCCAATTCTAGTGCAGGTATCAGAGTGCACCAGTCCTGGGTAAAGCCATCTGAGTCTTTGAATTCTAATCCATAAGCACAAAATCTCCTGATCATGTCTTCTAAAGTCTGAATCATCCTCTCTGCTAGCCCATCTGTTTGAGGGTGATATTCTGTAGAGAATGATAACTTAGTCCCCAACAATCTATGAAGATTGGTCCAAAGTTCAGATGTGAACTTGGGATCTCTGTCACTTATGATATTCTTAAATAATCCTGTATGAGAAATAACTCTACTCCATAAAAGAAGAGCTGTATCCATAGCAGTGTCATCTTTATGACATGGTAAGAATATGGGAGTTTTGCTATATCTGTCTACAATGACTAAACAAGAATTATAACTTCTGGCACCAGTTGGAGGAAGTGGTGTGACCCAATCCATGTGAACAACTTCCCATGGGGATTTTGGTTCTTGAATATGGATCATAAGTCCAAATTTCTTGCCTGTACTCCTGTTTGCTTTTTGGCATCTGTCACAGGTATGGCAATATTCAATGGTTTCTTTGCTCCAAGATGGCCACCATGCACAGTTCTTTACTTTTTCAAGTGTTCTGTCTTCTGACAGGTGTCCAGAGTAGATACTATCATGACATTCATGAAGAATGGTATTGATAAGTAATCTACTGCACAATGTCATAACACAAGAATGTTTTGTTCTGTGGTAAATTATTCCATCAAACAAGTGAAATATTCCTTCAGAATAGGAATTTTTCCAAACTTCATCAAGTGCATTAACTAAAGATGTATCTTTGCAGTCTTTATCTAATAAAGAAGTCAAGATATGGCAATTCTTGTCTTGTTTATAAGATTCTCTGACCTCCTCAAAGAATTCAGTTCCAATATCAGTTATGTTAATTCCTTCAATTGGAATCTGTGGTTCAGCTTCCAAAGGTACATAAGCTGGGTTATCAGGAGTGTTGGCTAAAGCCCATCTACTAAGTCCATCAGCATTTTTGTGAATGTTCCCTGCTTTATGAACTATAGTCATGTTTCCTCTATATTCTTGAATAGCTATTTGCCAACTCAACATATGTCTGTTGGGAGTTTTCATGTTAAGAAGTGATTTTACTGCATTACAGTCAGTTATCACTTCAAAAACACTGCCATCAAGGTAATAGTGTAATTTCTCAAGTGCCCATACCAAACATAAGCACTCCATTTGGCTTGCACCATAACTGGCTTCTGTTGGTTTGATCTGCCTTGAGATATAACAAACTGGTCCCTCTGTAGGTTTGTCATCAATAATTTGGACTTGTTGTAGGGCTGCCCCTAATCCATCTCCACATGCATCAATGTACAACTTAAAAGGAATATTCCAGTCAGGAATGAGGAGTAAAGGTGCTTCTGTAAGGGCTCTCTTTATCTTCTCATAAGCTTTAATTCTTTCCTGTGTCATCTCAAATACAGTCTGTTGATCACAGATTCTATAGAGTGATTTGGCTAGAATTGCAAAGTATTTTAAATGTTGCCTATAGTAACTAGCAAATCCAAGAAAAGACATCATTTCTTTTTTATTCTGGGGTATTGGCTTAAGTAGTACTGCTGCCACTTTATTCTTGTCAATACCTAAGCTTAAACCAGAAACAACATGTCCTAATGCTTTAAGTTCTTCAAAACCAAAGTTGCATTTCTTAAGTGAAATTTTCATATTCACTTCTGCAACTTTGTGAAGTACTCTTGCAAGTCTTTCAAGGTGCAAAGACCATGAGTCAGAAAATATGATAATATCATCAATATAAATGATAAGCCATCCTTCAGACAATTCTGTGGGGAAGATGGTATTCATCATTCTTTGATAATGAGATGGAGCATTTTTAATTCCAAATGGCATTCTAAGATACTCAAAAATACCACAGTGAGTGATGATTCTAAGTAATTTCTTAGCTTTAGGCATCAAAACATTTTGATGGAAGCCTTTCAATGCATCCATTGATGTTATATACTTGGCTTTGGATAATTGAGTCAAGGTTTCTTGTATTCTAGGGATTGGATACCTATCTGGAACTGTGTAGGTATTCAAAGCTCTAAAATCTCCAACCATTCTTGACTTATCATTATGCCAAGCAATGATAACAGGTGTTGTCACCTCAACTTCCTCATTATGGCCTACTTTCCTTAGTACACCAAGTTGAATTAACTCTTGGATATGTTTCTCCAAGGCTTCTCTAGCTCTGGGACTGGCTGGATAAGCTGGTCTTCTAAGTACTGGGGGATATGGTCTATCAATATTAAGAGTAATATCAACTTCATGTCCTCTTATAGCACCTAATGGTTCATTATCAGAGGCAAATGCAGTATTGTATGTGTATAACACGTCAATAAGTTCATTCTTCATTTTTGGTGACAAAGATGGATTAATCTGTGCTTCAACAAGTTGATTAGACACAAATTCATCTTTATAAGTATCTTTGACATAAGATACCACAGATATTTGTTTTGGCATATTGGAAAAAGCAAATTTTTGTCTTTTGTTATCTCCAATTGTGAAATATCTGTCTTTATGGTTATTGATGTCAATACCATAGATATTCAAGTAATCATTTCCAAGAATGATGTGCTGAGATGTGCAATTATCCATTAAAACAATTTCAGTTTTCATCCTTACACTTCCTGCTGGGTGTGGGAATACAAGATTAGTGTCTAATATACCCAAGGGGTACATATTGTTACTGGAACTACTAAATTGTACACCTTCTATTGGTAACAGATGGTTCTTCCATCCAGGAAGTATAATTTGGAGATAATCTTTGCCAACACAAGTGCAAAATGCCCCTGTATCCAAATTTACTTTGGCTTCAGTATCACTCATCAAGACTGATGTGATACAGGATGCTCCAGCAGTATAACCCTTTCCTCTAGCAGGTTTTGTTTTACACATTCTGGCATCTTGGATATTGGTCAGGTTGCAGCAATCCTCACTGTACTGTGGCAAGTGGGTGTGGACTTCTGTGACCTCAAAGAAAGCTGTGATGTTTTCAATGGGATAGTCCTCTACTGGTGTATCTTCAGAGACTGCATAATCTTGATCAGACTCTCCTTTCTCTTCAGTACACTGAATTTCTTCAATGACTTGAACTTCATTGATTTTTGTCTTTTTTGTGCAAGTGTTGGCTAAATGTGAAGTGCTTCCACATTTATGACACTTTAAGACAGGTCTTTCTGGTCTCTTATCCTCTCTGGGAATCTTAGAGGTCATCTTGGATTCTGTTGGGATTTTAAACCAAGTTTTACCAATTCTTGTTCTGGCAATGATATCTTCCATAGCATTAATTTAGTCTTCTGTTGAACAGGGTTCTACACATCTGCTTTTGATAGCATGTTCCAATTCTCCTCCACACTTTCTTAATATTTTCATATTAATCATAGTGTCAGACATATCTGGTTTTAAAGCAGATAATCTGTCTTTTTGTTTGAAGAACCAAGTAAGTGGTTTATCTTTCTCTGAGTTAAAAATGGCATTTTCAAAGGCATTTTCCATTTTAAACCTCCAAGAATTATTGGCCCATTTTTTAATCATTTCAGATTTCCATCAAGACCAATCATGTTTACCATAATCAATCCTCATTTTGTAATACCATTTCTTTGCAGTTCTGGTAAACAAACAGTGTAATTTTCCCACTATGATTTCATCAGGTATATTAAAGTCTTCTTGCAACATATCAATAGTCCTGATGAATTCAATATGGTTGTATTCTCCTTCACCAGAGAATGCTGGCTATTCTTCTATTTTGGGAATATCTCTTGCAGAGTAGGCATTTTCTCCCAAGAATGGGGTGAGACTTTCTTTAACAGAAAGTTTTTCTTTAGCTAAAGGTGTAGAATGTCTTGGCATATGTGGTTCATGATTCTTATGAATTTGTTCCACACTTGCAATTATTTCATTCTTCAACTTCTGCCTTTCACTGTCACTTTTTGCTAAGTGTATAGCAAATTGGTTGGTATTCTCAACTATTTTTAAGACTTGGTCTTGTAAAATTGTAAGTTGATTATTCACTTTAAAAATGGAAAGTTCTTCCATCTCATCATGCTGAACTTGGCACATGTTTTCAATTCTTTTGCAAGAATTGGTAATTGAGTCAAGTCTGGCATGTGTCACTTGGTGCAATTCAATGTATCTCTTATCATTTTTCTTTAATTCAACTATATCTGATGCAATTTTAGTTAACTTTTTATCAAGTTTACCAATTTCTACATTAATACTAGTCTGTACACCAATTCTTTGCATGGAAAGTTTCTGTTCATCCTTTCCTGCTCCTTGGCTGTGAATTCCATCAGAGTCCTGGCCATATTGAAAACACTGTCCACGGCTGAAGGCTCTAATTTGGGGATCCTGTACCCTTGTGGGTAAGGTCTGTGCCAATTGGCTTTGCCTTTTCCTTTGCCTTGATGGTTCTTGGGACCTTTCTGCTTCTTCTGAGGTCCCGTGGGCTTGTCCTTGGACACTTCTGGAGCTGGTTTGGAGCTGGTAGACGCCACTGGTGCCTCTGTCTCCAAAGCTGGAGTCATTTCCACCTCTTTCTTCTGGTCTATGGATAAAAGACTTTGGTTCTTCAACCAATTCTTTATCTTTTTGACCTTGTCTTTGCAAGACAGGGGGCTCCATCCTGCTAAGAGTTCTATGGTCTTCTCCTGACCCAGAAAGTTGTTGATGTGTAAGTAGGAGTTCGTGGCCCCATGCCAAAGGCTTTGGCATATTCACCACTCCTCTTCTTTCGCTGCTCTGAACCAATTCTTGAACTGGCATTGATATATTTCTATTGCTGCCACTTGAAAATGGTTCAGCCCTGGAAATAATATCATGAATTAGTTCAGGCTCAGAATTCACATCAAAATCTGTTGGTACAGACCTTGGGGAATGGGGGGCAACTCTGGCATCCTCCAGATGTGTCTTTCTTGTGGAAGATTTGGCACTTCTGGATTTGGTCTTGCCTCTTCCTTGTCCACATCCATCTGGTTGGACTGAATAGTTGCTTCCATTTCTGGTATGCACCATTTTCACGTCAATTTAAAGATAAAAAGTGAAAATATAAGATAGAATACACACCTTTTGGTGGTAATTTAGCCTTTTCTGAATTAAATAAGGTGCCTCTTTTAGCAATTTGCACCTCAATACTTTCTTCAGATTCTGCTTCTGAAGATTCAGGACTATTGATGTATCTTTTACTGAGTCTGTTGCCAGCTGCACAGTATTTGATTAAAGACACTAGAAAAATTTATAAAAAAGAGAAAAAAAAATTATTTTTTATACTTTTTAAAATATTTTTAAAGATTTTTTATAAGTTTTATATTTTTTAATATTAAAAAAATTATTCTTTTTAAAGAAAAAAATTAAAATTTAAGATTTTGAATGAAAATTAATTCAGAGTAACTCAAAGAATAATTTTATAAGTTTTTGGATGTGAAAAAGCCACGTGTAAAACAGTATAAAATTAAACCAAATTCCTCAATTAAAAGATTTCCAAAACAATTTCAAAAATAAGAATTATTTTAACTTTAAAATGAAAGAAAAAATTATTAAATTAATATATTTTAGAGCTTAAAAATATATTAATTAAGGGTACAAGGTTCAAAAAACACGACCAGGCCCCAAATGTAAGATGTGGTAGGTATGGTGGTTTTTTAGAAGACAAAAATGAAGTCTAGAATATGATTAAAGCCAAGTCTATGGATAAAATCACGGCAAGGCCCCCAAATGTAAGATGTGACTATGAAACTGATGATAATATTACTATTAATCAACAGTACTATGTCTGTTCTTATGAAATATAATAATAAAATATTATTATAACCACAATTAAATAACTAAAGAATTATTTCTTTCACGTGTTAAGCACTACTAGTGATTTTAACAGTGAGTAAGTAATTGTCTACTAGAATCAATTGCAAGAAGAATTTAATAATAAAAACTTCTTTATTAAAATAATAAAATTATTTTAATATATAATTATCTTTTGCAAGAATAATTATAATGATAATTCTTAAAGAAAACTAATTTTAGAGAAAAAACTTTAAGAATTAAAGATGAATCACTCACTAATATTCCAAAGAGCTTATTGAAAGATAAGATGGAGAGATTTGACGTAGAATTGTGGATTTAGAGGATCAAAATGATTTTATAAATGTATTACAACAATATATAGTTGATTTCTATGATTTCACGTCTTTCTGATTGATTCTGAAAGAATAAAACACTTAAGAAAAGTTTTAACTAATACTTACTTGTTGGTAATACTGATATAAATGATTAATAATATGATGATTGTCCGGAAAAAACAGCAAGAAGAGGCTTCTTTTAAGTCAACAACAGCTCACAGAGGCGTGCCATGGAGCAAACTGAAAAACCAGTGAGTGAGAAAACAATAAACCCTTTTGGATTAATGATTGCATCATCTGTTGTCACGTAAGATTATCATAATTACTTAATTGATGCTTTTACGTGACTACCAACCCCAATATGGTTAAGAATAAAAGGAGTAACATCTGTAAATCTTCTTTTATTCTAAAATAATCATTGATTTCTCAAAGTTATCAATGTTATTGCCAATTTCATCACAGGTTGTAATTACTGTGAATTTTTGAAGATTCAGTGTTTCACGTAGAATGCTCAAAAATGGACTGTAAGTAAAACTTTTAATTTTACTAGTAAAACCATAATTATTTTTGGTCGTACAATAGATAATACAGCTCTTCATTGGTCCTGAAAGTTTCAGGAAGATTCATTAAGAATTGTATTTTTAATGAATTTCTGAAGGTTTTACCTCATTTCTACGTAGAATTGCAAATAGCAGTATTTTGCTGGTTGCTATGAGGTAAATCAATGAATATAGATCCCAAAAGGGTTTAATTACTCTTTGAGGGTCTAGTCATGGAAAGTCATCAAGAATTTACGTGGTTACAGGAGTCTAAGTAGCTCTTTACCTCCTTGGCACGTCAAAATAGCAGGTTATTTGCTATTTTCTTAAGATTTACAGTAGTTGTGACATTGTAACCAAGTTCCCAAAGAGGTTTAGTTTACCAATTGGGTCAAGATCAGCCATGGAACCAAGCTTTGGAGCTATCCACGCCTCTGAGTCCTCAGAAGTTGGGTACCCTGGCTCTTTTTGATGTCTTTTGTCCCCCTTGCCTACTTTTTACGTCAAAATAGTAATTTAAGCTTCTAGTGAGATATCCACTATGGGTGTACCAAAAGTCCATGTAAGAATACCATGATATTAAGTGCTCAAAACATGCATAACACTATTCTTAGTGTATATTTAACATGGGATTTCTCACTTTCCCATTATTTTGGCGTGAAATTAAGAAAAACAAAAATTTTCACGGATCTTTTATGTGGTATTGATGATGTGGTATTGAAGTATTTTCCATTTTACCACCTCAAAGAGTTAATTTGAGCTTATTCACTCTATGGAGCTACCCTAGGTGAATTTTTGTGTAGAATCCAAATCTGGCCTTAAATCCATGGATTTACGTACTCAATAAAAAGTTATTTATCTTTTCTGAAATCAAAAATGATGAATTTTGAATATATGCATGATTTATGAGTTATGTATAATTCAAAATTTCTTTTTAAGATAATTGTGGCCTATTTGGGTATGTAAAATATACCTCAAGGCTCACAGGGTAGCAAGCACAGCTTGGTGGCCCAAGTGGGAAGAAGAGTTGGGAGAATACATCAACACTTGTGAAAGACGCCAAAAGGCAAGTAGGAAACATGGGAAGAAATATGGGTTAGTTCAACATTTTCAGGATGAGTCTATGTTGAAGAAGTAATAAGGCTATTTACAACTAAAAACTATGACTGTGACACGGTAAAAATGGTTTTAAAAGATAATAAAGATGATAATAAATGATTAAATTAAGATTTTAAAGGGTTTACTATAGAGATATAGTGGTGGTGAGTGCTGCTGAAAGCCCTGGGTGCAGCTTTATCTGTTGGGTTACAATAATAAAAGACTACAATAATTAAAATTATTATTTTACCTGATTATTAACCAAGAGTAAAACTGTTTTTGACAGTTTACTATGTAGGTTATTCAAGAGCAGGATGAGGAGATGATTTTGGCTGTGAAAAGCCCTCCTTTTATCCTGAAATTGGGGTGGAAAGGCTGCTAGACCTTTCCATGTAGAGGAAGTGAAGATTTTTCACTCTCCAGGACGGGATTGTGGTTTGCAAACAGCCTGTATACCCTGTATTGGGCTCAGATGTGGTTTTGAAACCACATCTGGGCAGTTTTCACCAATACAGGGTGAAAATTTTCATCTGGGGACCTCACAGCCTGATTCTGACATGTATGACGCGTAGAATGCTGTACAGAAACCCTATGGGACCCCAGTATTGGCTGAAATATGAGGTATTGAACTAAAAACATGCTTCTTTGTCTATTTGACACCTCATATTCATGATTATGGGATATTATCCCATGGTAAGGCTGTATATGACAGCAGGTGGGATTTTGACCTTGAACCAGCCATAACTCTGTCAGTTTTTGAGATATCAACCTCAAAATTGGTTCTTTTATAGCCCTGTATGATATCTACACAATGGTACCCAATTTGGTATGGTTATCATTAAATATGGCAAAGTTATCCCATGTACAAGGTTTTTTGTACATAGGCGTGGTTTGGGCAAAAAGCTGTATTGAGCTTGTTTTCCTCATAAATTCTGTTATAGTTGAGATATAAAGAAGTGGATGGCACCATCAGATAGCCCTGATTGTGCTCTTTCCAAAGATACCCCACTTCAGGTATCCCACACTAAAACTGTAGAAGTTAGATGAGAGGTGAATGTTTTGTTCACCCTTATTTGGCCTGAATGTCACCAGAACTCCAGTAATATTGGTGCTAGCTCAGTTTGGCTGCTGCCATTGGATAGCCCTGTCTTAGAAATTCATTTTGAGTACCCATTTGATAGGGTTAAGCCTCTCCTTCTAGATTTTAGATGAGAGGTGAAATTTAAGGTTTATGCTCAGCAATAACTTTGAGCAGGAACAACTTTGTTATTTCTTGTCCTATGGTGATGGGACTTATATTTTCAGAAAGAGGTAGGTTTCCTCTATCGTTTGATACCTTTTGAGCTAATTTGGCTCAGCTCCATGTTTTGGTGGTATCTTGGCTATACCATTGGTTTATGGTATTTTGGCTGTCATGCTTGTGCTCTGGTTTTGAGTCACAGTGTGAGCCTTTGAGATATGACCACATACCCAATAAGGTCACAAAAAAGACTCAGAATAATTATAACTTTAATATAATTATATTAAAATTACTTAGAATAAATATACATTAAGAATAATTACTTAAATATACAAAAAATAACATAAATTGGTATAAAAATTGGTTTAACTTAAAAACCAAGGAATCAACATGTAAAATAAATTATACCATTGGATTCCCCATGGAAAAATACACATATACCACTTTTATGGCATATCTGTAAAGTCAATATTTAAGGAATTATAAGGTATAATACCTTATAAAAACCATAAAAACTTATTTATCTCAAGAACTAATGAAACAACATGTGGGATATAGGGTACCAGTGGATTC
This sequence comes from Austropuccinia psidii, assembly GCA_023105745.1. Classification (NCBI taxonomy): domain Eukaryota; kingdom Fungi; phylum Basidiomycota; class Pucciniomycetes; order Pucciniales; family Sphaerophragmiaceae; genus Austropuccinia; species Austropuccinia psidii. The sequence goes on along the minus strand of JALGQZ010000005.1, from coordinate 5,076,954 downwards.
TCCATGAAAGTCCACACATAAAACAATTAATAAGCTCATTTCCAATGTTAATACTTAAGGGATTATCCTGAATATATGCACTTTTTTGGTCAACGCATATATTCAAGGATCATAGCTAATATCTTCTAAACTATACATGATAGAATGATGAACCAAAAATAAAGTTACAACGTAATTACTGTAAGAACACAGATATGAACTTTATTTTACTAATTATAAACAAGGTTAAAACCTATGATGAATTATTGATAAAAATCAACAGAGCTGTTGACCACTTTGTTGTGAAAGTGTTCCAAACTTAAGAGAAGGTTTACAGTTGGATTCTCCTAGTTCATTCGTGAAGAATGATGTAATTTTTATTATTAAGTTCAGGGTATAACCCCCTGAAATGAAGGTTTGAAGTTCAAAATATTAAATTTCGACAGAAAAGATGAGTTACAAGAAAAATCATCAAAATTAGAGTTTTGATGATGTAATGAAAAGCTCTTGGAAGCATAATGAGGTTATGCCAGGCTATCAGAATTCACTCTCTGAATTGCTGTAGCGTGTAAATCTTAAAAGCTATTGAGGATCAAAGTTTGAGCTTAATTTGAACAGTTATGATCACATACTGTAACCTTAATTTAAGTTTAACAGTCTTAAAAGTGATAAAATTGGTGAATACTATTAGTTTATGATTAAGACTAATAAAATCCACGAAATTTGGGGTTCTGTCAAGCCTCTGATGTCATCAAACTTAGAGTTATAGTGATAACTCTAAATAATGGTGTAATAATGATGTAATATGGTTTGATCATGATTTAATCACCCTCAAACCTTAAAATATTGAGCAATTCCAGTGGATATGATCAGTACGCGTCTACTAGAAGCCTGTTGGACTCTAGGAGGGAGGTATTTACTATAAATAGAGCTCTTTTTACTCTATTTACCCCTCAGACGCATCAAAAACATTAAATCAATTAAATAAAGGGTAATTTCTTTATTCTTTATATATAAAACTCTTATATTATTAAAGACAAAAGACCATCTTAATATTAATCACTATTTTTACGTGATTAAATCAATTCTTTAATTGTTTTTGTTATAAATCTCTCTATAAACTCATTTCCATGTAAAATCAAGAAATTTAGTAATTTTCTTTATTTTTTATTGTAAATACAATTTGAAAAAGTTGTATTATATTCTTTTGGCGTAAAATATCTCAAAATTATTATTTTAAGTGTTAAAAGTAGGTTATTTCATCTTATTATAATAATTTCTCTCTTATTATTACTCTTAATAATTCTTAATTAATATAAATAGTATTTATATTAATATATAACTTTAATATTAGTAATATTATTGTTATTAATTGTATTTTATTTATAAAAAACAGTTTTTTTACGCCTTTATTATTTGTTGGTAACAATAATAAAGAGCTTTATAATATATTAATTATTTTATATTAATATATTATTTATAATATTATAATTTCATATAATATTAATTTATATTATTATATTTATTTAATAATATAATATTTTTACGCCATAATAATAATATTTCCTTATTATTATTATTATTTTAATCTTATTTATTTTAATTATAAGGACATTCAGAGTACAATAAGTAAGAAATTAGTAATTTTTACTTATTGTTTCATAGTCAAACCTTACATTTGGGGGCCTGGCCGTGATATTTACTTAAAAGACCTTTAAAAATATTCTATTTGCGTTTATCCAATAATAAATTATATTTATAATCATAAAATTATATAATAATTTTATATTTTATTGATTTTAAAAGCTATTGAGGCATTTGGAAAGCAATTGTACTGTCTTACACGTGGTTTTTCACATCCTTAGACTTGCAAGAACTTTCTTTGAGTGACTCTAGTGATTAAAAGAGATATTTTATAAATTAAAAATAATTTTTATTATAATTTAATTTTATAAGAATCATATTCATTTTTTATTTTATTCTTTAAAAAATAAAAATAAAAAAATATATAAAAAATATTAAAAAATATTAAAAACCAATAAAAAGGTTATTTTTATTCATTTTTATTCATTTCTTTATTTATTTCAATTTTTTCAAAGATATAAAAGCAATTTCTACGTGGAAAATTGCCATATCTTGCCAAAAATAACACTTATTACAAAAAGACTTATATTTATTTGTCTTTTTTAGTGTTTGAAGATAACCCAACAGAAGACAACCAAGCTACTGTTGAGAGATTGGTGGAAGAAACTTGTCAAAGTTTTCCTACACCAGTTATCACCAAAAGAAAAAAAGCTAAGAAATTATACTTTCCAGGGCCCACCATTCAAGACTCTGAAGGTGAGAACCACTTTTTCAATTGCCATAAAAGAATTTTATTCTAAAATACTTTTATTTTTTTCTTATTCTTTAAATTATGACTACCAGAAGAGGTTCCCAATACTCCATCCAATCAGATGGATCTGGACTCAGAGGTAGAATTGATCCCTCAAAAGGGAAAAGAAAGGGCAATATCCCCAGTGGAACAGAATCCACACAAGGAAGTTCCTTATCCCAAAGGCAAGTCTGTAAGGTTTGACTATGAAACAATAAGTAAAAATTACTAATTTATTACTTATTGTACTCTGAATGTCCTTATAAAATGAATAAATAAGATTAAAAATATAATAATAATAAATAATTATTATTATTATGGCGTAAAATAATTATATTATTAAATAAATATAATAATATAATTTATATTATGAAAATATAATATAATAAATAAATATATTAATATAAAATAATTAATATATTAAAAAGCTCTTTATTATTGTTACCAACAAATAATAAAGGCGTAAAAAATTGTTTTTTATTAATAAAAAACAATTAATAACAATAATATTACCAATATTAAAGTTATGAATTAATATAAATACTATTTATATTAATTAAAGAATTATTAAAAGAGTAATAATAGAGAAATTATTATAATAAGAGAAAATAACCTACTTTTAACACTTAATATAATAATTTTGAAGTATTTTACGCCAAAAAATATAAATACAACCTTTTCAAATTGTATTTACAATAAAAATAAAGAAAATTACAAATTATTCTGGATTTTTACGTGGAAATGAGTTTTAGAGAGATTTTTAACAAAAACAATTAAATAAATGATTTAACCACGTCAAAAGAGATGATGATAGCAAGGTGGTCTTTGGTCTTTAATAATATAATAGTTTTATATATAAAGAATAAAGAAATTACCTTTTATTTAATTGATTTAATGTTTTTAATGCGTCTGAGGGGAAAACAGAGTAAAAAGAGCTCTATTTATAGTAAATACCTCCCTCCTAGAGTCCAACAGGCTTCTAGTAGACGTGTACTGATCATATCCACTGGAATTGATCAATATTTTAAGGTTTGAGGGTGATTACATCATGATCAAACCATATTACATCATTATTGCACCATTATTTAGAGTTATCACTATAACTCTAAGTGTGATGACATCAGAGGCTTGGCAGAACCCCAAATTTCGTGGATTTTATTAGTTTTAATCATAAACTAATAGTATTCACCAATTTTATCACTCTTAAGACTGTTAAACTTAATTTAAGGTTACAGTATGTGATCATAACAGCTCAATTTAAGCTCAAACTTTGATCCTCAATAACTTCTAAGGTTTTCACGCTACAGCAATTCAGAGAGTGAATTCTGATAGCCTGACATAACCTTATTATTCTGCCAAGAGCTTTTCATTACATCATCAAAACTCTAATTTTGATGATTTTTCTTGTAACTCATCTTTTCTGTCGAATTTCAATATTTTAAACTTCAAACCTTGATTTCAGGGGGTTATACCCTAAATTTAATAATAAAAATTACATCATTCTTCACGAATGAACTAGTAGAATCCAACTGTGTATTTTTTTTTAAGTTTGGAGCACTTTCACAACAAAGTGGTCAACAGCTCTGTTGATTTTTATCAATATTTCATTATAGGTTTTAACCTTGTTTATAACTTGTAAAATAAAGTTCATATCTGTGTTCTTACAGTAATTACGTGGTAACTTTATTTTTGGTTCATCATTCTATCATGTATATTTTAGAAGATATTAGCTATGATCACTGAATATATGCGTTGACCAAAAAAGTGCATATATTCAGGATAATTCCTTAAGTATTGATTTTGGGAATTAGCTTATTAATTGTTTTATATGTGGATTTTTGTGGGGAATCCATTGGTACAATTTATTTCACATGTTATTTCATTAGTTTCTGAGATAAATAAGGTTTTATGGTTTTTATAAGGTATTATACCTTATAATTCCTTAAGTATTGACTTTACAGATATGCCATAAAAGTGGTATATGTGTATTTTTCCATGGGGAATCCAATGGTATAATTTATTTCACATGTTCATTCATTGGTTTTTAAGTTAAACCAATTTTAGTACCAATTTATGGTATTTTTTGTATATTTGAGTAATTATTTTTAGTGTATAATTATTCTAATTAATTTTAATATAATTATATTAAAGGTATAATTATTATTAATCCTTTTTGTGACCTTATTGGATATGTGGTCATATCTCAAAGGCTCACAAAGTCCCAGAAATGCCCATGATATCTGAGCCTGAATTGGAACTAAGTATGAGTAACTCAAATAGGTACAAATCACATTCAGAGGGCTCAAATAGACATCTACATGAGCCAGTACAAGCAGTATTACACAGTATACAAGGACAAAGACTGGGAAATACTGCCTCAAATACACCAAGGAGTGATGAACTCCTGGCACATCCTGAAAAAGTTCCTCAAAGAGGAGGAGATAGTGAAATACTCCAATGGATGGAATCCACTGTCATCCAAACCTCAAATCAAAAATATCAAGGATTATCATGCCAAAAAGAGGGAGGCAACCAAGGAAGAAGCCCCAGTAGCTTCTACCAGCAAGCCTCAAGCCAACCCACTTCCCCAAGAAGGGAAGAAGAACAAGAAAAAACACTGGAGGAAACCCTATTCCCCAAGCTACAGAATCCCAAGAATCCAAAAGGATGCCATGGACAATGTTTTCAACATGGCCAGAACCTTGATGGAATTCAAGGACAAGGAAGAGCAAAGAATGAGACAACCTCATTTCCCAAAGAAATAACCTTGTCAAAAGATGTTGTAAATACTTTAACAGAAATTAAGAACAGTATATTACCTCTAAAAGAAATTAAAGATAGTTTATTGTCACTACAAGAAATAAATAACAATTTATCTTCTTTGACAAAAATTGTTGTGCAAAACAAGAAAGAAATTGACAACATTAAGTTTATTGTTGAAAATAATAAACCAAAAAATTTAATTGACAATACTCAAAAATTAATACAAGGACAACAAGAATTGTATAAATACATAAAAGATATCAAAGACAAGACTTTGACAATCAATTATGATGTGAGTATTGACAATATTACAGAAAAATTAAATAAATTAAGTATTTCTGTAGAGAAATTTGAAGAGAAAACTTCATCACACCAAAAATTACTTTTGGACCATGTGGAAAAAAGTGATGAAGCAAGAATGCATCTGAAAGATGATATTCAAAGTGAAATAAGGCTTATTACTGAAAAAATGGATAAAATTAATGAGGCTAATTTAAATATGCCAAAGTTATCAACACCATTTTCTCATATAAGAAGCCCTGTTAAAACAAAAGAGGAATTGTCAAATCCTTTCATAATAGACTTGAGTCACCAAGACAATAACCAAGTCTTAATGAAAGAAGCACCTCAATTAAAGGAATGGTCAACATTCACAGGAGAAGGTGAATATGACCACATGTCATTTATTAAAACAATTGACATGTTACAAGAAGACTATGCCATACCAGATGAATTAATCACTGCAAGATTACATTCATTGTTTGAGAAATCTGCAAAAAGATGGTATTATGGCATAAGACAAACAAATGGTAAAAATACCTGGTCTTGGTGGAAACAAGAAATAATCACCAAGTGGGCAAATGATGCCTGGAGGTATAAGATAGAAAATGCATTTGAAAACTCTTTCTTTGACCCAGAGAAAGATAAACCTTTAACTTGGTTCTTAAAACAAGTTGAAAGGCTTAATTCACTGTACCCAGAAATGTCACAGAAAATGGTGCATATGAAAATACTTAAAAAATGTGGAGGGGAACTAGAACATGCCCTAAGAAGCAGGTGTATAGAACCATGCTCCACAGAAGAGTATATAAATGCACTAGAGGATATAGTGACAAGAACAAAAATTGGCAGGACTTGGAAAAAATTGGACATTAAAAGCCCAAACAAACCATTTATCAAAAAAGATAAGTCAAAAGAATCCTTTAAGCCCAATACATCCAACAATAATGAGCAAAGAAAATGCCATAAATGTGGAGGTATTGGACACTTAGCCAATAATTGCCTTAAAAAATCAAATATTAATGAAATTGTGGAAACAGAAAACCACAATGACAAAGAAGATGAATCTGACTCTGAAAAAGAGACAGAAGAGTCAGAAAGCTCTGAAAGTGATGAAATCAATATAATTAATGCACAAATTAATAATATTGATATAATTTATGAAGTACTGGATGTTAATTCAAACTTGCCACAAGTTGGAACATCTGACACAAATCTGACAAACATACAAGATGCCAAAATGTATAGAACCAAACCTGCAAGAGGAATGGGATATACAGCTGGAAAATCAAGTATTAGTATTGTTATGGTTGATAACCAAGAAGGAAAAGTTAGCTTGGATACAGGAGCATATTGCACTTGTGTTGGCAAAAGTTATTTAAAAACCATTGTCCCAGACTGGCAGGAAAAACTTATACCAATACAAGGTGTCAAATTTAGTAGTGCAAGTGAGAGCATGAAGCCCCTTGGAATAATTGATTTAACACTAATTTTTCCTCATCCCTCACAATGTGTCAGAATCAAAGTAGAGTTTGTAGTAATGGACAACTGTACTAGTAATCATTTCATACTTGGGAATGACTACTTATCAATCTATGGTATAGATATCTCCAACCAAAAGGATAGATATTTTACCATAGGAGATAACAAAAGACAAAAGTTTGGATTCTTAAATAACAAAAAACAAATCACAGTTATTAAGAATGAAGAAAAAATTCCAGAAAAGGAACTTTTTATATCTGAACAACTCAAAGAGGCAGAATTCAATCAAGAATTAACAGAAAAAATGAAAGAAAAATTGATTGACCTCTTATTTAAGTATAAAAATGCCTTTGCAACTGACCAAGAGCCACTAGGTGCCATAATTGGACATGAAGTGGATATAATTCTTAATGTAGAAAACCCTTACCCACCTTTATTAAGAAGACATGCTTATCCAGCCAGTCCAAGAGCTAGAGAAGCCTTAGAGGTGCACATTAAAGAATTAATGGACCTTGGAGTATTAAGAAAGGTTGGACATAATGAACAAGTAGAAGTTACTACACCTGTCATTATAACTTGGCATAATGGAAAATCAAGGATGGTAGGAGACTTCAGAGCCCTGAATACCTATACCATTCCAGACAGATATCCAATACCCAGAATCCATGAGACATTAACCCAATTGTCACAAGCTAAGTTCATCACAGCTATGGATGCTCTCAAGGGTTTTCATCAAAATGTCTTAACAGACAATGCCAAGAAACTACTAAGAATAATAGTCCATTGTGGAATTTTTGAATACTTAAGAATGCCATTTGGAATAAAAAATGCACCTTCCCATTATCAAAGAATGATGAATACCATATTCCCTGAAGAATTATCAGAAGGATGGTTGATTATCTATATTGATGATATCATAGTTTGCTCAGAAACTTGGGAAAATCACCTTACAAGACTAGAAAGGGTACTACAAAAAATAGTCCAAGTGAATATGAAAATTTCCTTGAAAAAGTGTCATTTTGCATACAGTGAATTAAAAGCACTAGGCCATGTAGTATCTGGCCTTAGTCTAGGAATAGACAAAAATAAAGTAGCAGCAGTCCTACTTAAACCAATGCCTCAAACGAAAAAGGAAATGCAATCATTTCTAGGATTTGCTGGTTACTATAGACAGCATATAAAGGACTTTGCAAAGATTGCTAAATCCTTGTATAAGCTATGTGACCAACAAACAGTCTATGAGATGACAGAAGAAAGAGTCAAGGCATATGAAGAATTGAAAAATTCCTTAACAAATGCCCCATTTCTTCTAATGCCAGATTGGAAACTGCCCTTCAAACTGTATATTGATGCTTGTGGAGAAGGATTAGGTGCTGCACTTCACCAAACACAAATTATCAATGATAAGCCAGTGGAAGGACCAATTTGTTTCATTTCAAGGCAAATAAAGCCAACAGAAGCAAGGTATGCAGCAAGCCAAATGGAATGCTTATGCTTAGTGTGGGCTTTAGAAAAACTGCATTATTATTTGGATGGCACAGTATTTGATGTAATCACAGACTGTAATGCTGTGAAATCACTATTAAATATGAAGACTCCAAATAGACATATGCTGAGATGGCAAATTGCTATCCAAGAATATAGAGGAAATATGACTATTGTACATAAATCTGGAAATATTCATAAAAATGCAGATGGTCTTAGCAGATGGGCTCTAGCAAATACCCCTGACAATCCAGCATGGGTACCACAAGAAGAGCACCATATAGAAGGAATATGTGTCACAGACATAGGCACAGAATTCTTTAACCAAGTTGAAGAAAGCTATAAGACAGACAAAAATTGCCATATCTTAAGCCAACTTCTAATGAAAGACTGCAAAGATCCATCACTTTCATCAAAACTAGATGAAATATGGAAAAAGGCATATGATGAAGGAAGATTTCACCTCCTTGATGGAATCCTTTACCATAGAACAAAACACACATGTGTTATGGCCTTAACAGACAGAACACTAATAAACACTATTTTACATGAGTGTCATGATAGTGTTGCATCTGGACATCTCTCAGAAGATAGGACACTAGAGAGGGTGAAAACCTGCTCTTGGTGGCCAAATTGGAAGAAAGATGTTGCAGAGTACTGCCAAACCTGTGACAGATGTCAAAAAGCCAACAGAGCCACAGGAAAGAAATTTGGAATGATGATCCAAATCCAAGAACCAAAATCCCCATGGGAAATAGTTCATATGGATTGGGTAACAGCCTTACCTCCAGGAGGAGACAGGAGTTATAATGCATGCCTAGTATTAGTTGACAGGTACAGTAAAACTCCCATGTTCTTACCATGTCATAAAGATGACACAGCTATAGATACAGCCATAATGATATGGAATAAAGTCATTAGCCACACGGGCTTATTCCAAAATATTATAAGTGACAGAGACCCAAAGTTCACTTCAGCATTATGGACAAATCTCCATAACTTGTTTGGGACAAAGTTATCATTCTCAACAGCTTATCATCCTCAAACTGATGGTCTAGCAGGAAGAATGATACAGACCCTAGAGGATATGATCAGAAGATTCTGTGCTTATGGGCTAGAATTCAAAGATTCTGATGGTTTTACCCATGATTGGTGTACACTAATACCAGTACTTGAACTGGCATATAAGACATCAATCCATTCTTCTACTGGCAAAACACCAGCAATGCTAGAGAAAGGTTGGAATCCAAGACTTCCTTATGATACCCTCAAAAAGGACTTAGTGGATATACATCCAACAGCAAGCAGTTTCAAGATAATGCTTGACAAAGCAAGACATCATGCAAACAGATGCATGCAAGATTCTTTTAAATATGCAAAAGAAAGATGGGATAAAAGTCATAAGCCACCTGATTTCAAAATAGGGGACTTGGTTTTAGTATCAACCCTTAATTTCAATAACATAAAAGGCCCAAAGAAATTGAAAGATTCCTTTACAGGACCATTTATGATAAAAGCACTCCATGGACCCAATGCTGTGCAATTAGAACTCACAGGTGAACTAATGAACAAACACCCAACTTTCCCTGTAAGTCTAATAAAACCTTACAGTTCAAGTGACAAAGAGTTATTTCCACTAAGAAATAAACCCCCACTTGAAATTCCCCCCTTGGAAGAAGGAGAAGAAAAGAAAATAGTAAAAGTCCTTAAAGAAAGAAGGACAAGAAACAAAAAAGAAAGGGAATACCTTGTAAGGTATAGAAATTCAACTCAAGAAGATGAATGGCTACTTGAGAAAGATATAACAAATGCTGATAGACTACTAAGAAGGTTCAGACATGAAAGAAAGCCTGAAAAATAGAAAATTTAAGCATTATTGAGCTTCAAGACTAACAAAGTCTAATGAAGAGGTAGGACAGTGGATGATAGTCTAATCACACATATCAGATTGTGGTACAATCTTTTTTGGTGGTAGGGAATGTGAGCCTTTGAGATATGACCACATACCCAATAAGGTCACAAAAAAGACTCAGAATAATTATAACTTTAATATAATTATATTAAAATTACTTAGAATAAATATACATTAAGAATAATTACTTAAATATACAAAAAATACCATAAATTGGTATAAAAATTGGTTTAACTTAAAAACCAAGGAATCAACATGTAAAATAAATTATACCATTGGATTCCCCATGGAAAAATACACATATACCACTTTTGTGGCATATCTGTAAAGTCAATATTTAAGGAATTATAAGGTATAATACCTTATAAAAACCATAAAAACGTATTTATCTCAAGAACTAATGAAACAACATGTGAAATAAACTGTACCAGTGGATTCTCCATGAAAGTCCACACATAAAACAATTAATAAGCTAATTTCCAATGTTAATACTTAAGGGATTATCCTGAATATATGCACTTTTTTGGTCAATGCATATATTCAAGGATCATAGCTAATATCTTCTAAACTATACATGATAGAATGATGAACCAAAAATAAAGTTACCACGTAATTACTGTAGGAACACAGATATGAGCTTTATTTTACTAATTATAAACAAGGTTAAAACCTATGATGAATTATTGATAAAAATCATCAGAGCTGTTGACCACTTTGTTGTGAAAGTGTTCCAAACTTAAAAAAAAGTATACAGTTGGATTCTCCTAGTTCATTCGTGAAGAATGATGTAATTTTTATTATTAAATTCAGGGTATAACCCCCTGAAATCAAGGTTTGAAGTTTAAAATATTAAATTTCGACAGAAAAGATGAGTTACAAGAAAAATCATCAAAATTAGAGTTTTGATGATGTAATGAAAAACTCTTGGCAGCATAATAAGGTTATGCCAGGCTATCAGAATTCACTCTCTGAATTTCTGTAGCGTGTATATCTTAAAAGTTATTGAGGATCAAAGTTTGAGCTTAATTTGAGCAGTTATGATCACATACTGTAACCTTAATTTAAGTTTAACAGTCTTAAAAGTGATACAATTGGTGAATACTATTAGTTTATGATTAAAACTAATAAAATCCACGAAATTTGGGGTTCTGCCAAGCCTCTGATGTCATCAAACTTAGAGTTATAGTGATAACTCTAAATAATGGTGTAATAATGATGTAATATGGTTTGATCATGATGTAATCACCCTCAAACCTTAAAATATTGATCAATTCCAGTGGATATGATCAGTACGCGTCTACTAGAAGCCTGTTGGACTCTAGGAGGGAGGTATTTACTATAAATAGAGCTCTTTTTACTCTATTTACCCCTCAGACGCATCAAAAACATTAAATCAATTAAATAAAGGGTAATTTCTTTATTCTTTATATATAAAACTCTTATATTATTAAAGACAAAAGACCATCTTAATATTAATCACTATTTTTACGTGATTAAATCAATTCTTTAATTGTTTTTGTTATAAATCTCTCTATAAACTCATTTCCATGTAAAATCAAGAAATTTAGTAATTTTCTTTATTTTTTATTGTAAATACAATTTGAAAAAGTTGTATTATATTCTTTTGGCGTAAAATATCTCAAAATTATTATTTTAAGTGTTAAAAGTAGGTTATTTCATCTTATTATAATAATTTCTCTCTTATTATTACTCTTAATAATTCTTAATTAATATAAATAGTATTTATATTAATATATAACTTTAATATTAGTAATATTATTGTTATTAATTGTATTTTATTTATAAAAAACAGTTTTTTACGCCTTTATTATTTGTTGGTAACAATAATAAAGAGCTTTATAATATATTAATTATTTTATATTAATATATTATTTATAATATTATAATTTCATATAATATTAATTTATATTATTATATTTATTTAATAATATAATATTTTTACGCCATAATAATAATATTTCCTTATTATTATTATTATTTTAATCTTATTTATTTTAATTATAAGGACATTCAGAGTACAATAAGTAAGAAATTAGTAATTTTTACTTATTGTTTCATAGTCAAACCTTACACACAGGCTGACAAACATATAGAAGAACCCAAAAACCCATGGGAAACCATCAACAAGGACTGGGTTACAGGACTTGTCCCAGGAGGCAAATAAAGCTACAATGCTTGCTTGATCATAGTTGATAGGTTCAGCAAGAGCATGAGGTGTCTACCATGCGACAAGGAGGACACAGCCATGGATACTGCCTTGTTATTTTGGAATAACATCATATCTACCTGTGGAGTCCCTCAAATCATCATCAGTGATAGGGACCCAAAATTCACATCTGAACTTTGGACCAACTTGTATGAAATGCTTGGCACCAAGCTTGCTTTTTCCACAGCTTACCATCCCCAAACAGATGGCCTAGCTGAGAGGATGATCCAGACTATGGAAGACATCCTTAGAAGGTTCTGTGCCTATGGCATGGAATACAAGGACCATGAAGGATACACCCATGACTGGGTTACCCATCTACCAGATGTCCAGCTGGCTTATAATACAAGTCAGCACTCTACAACAGGAAAAACACCTGCAGTGGTAGAGAGAGGTTGGAATCCCCTGTTACCTGTGGATCACTTGAAGAAGAATCTTCTAACCATCCACCTCACAGCCAAAGACTTCAATGATATGTGGAAGAGGGCTTGTGACACAGCTGCAAAATGCATAGCTGAGGCAAATGAATACAATAAGCAGAGGTGGGACAACACACACATGGAACCTGACTTTAAGGAAGGGTACAGGTGCTAGTGTCTACACTGAGCTTTAATAATATTAAAGGACCCAAGAAGATGAGGGACTTGTTTGTAGGGCCTTTTACTATCATTAGGTTGAGAGGAAAGAATGCAGTGGAAGTCAAACTTACAGAGGAATTTTTGAGGAAGCACCTAGTCTTCCCAGTAAGCTTGGTCAAACCATACTTCCAAACAGAGGAGGATAAATTCCCCTCCAGGAAAAAGAACCCCACACCACCTGATATAGTGGAATTGGAGGATTCCCCAGGACCTGTGAGTAAGATCATGAGGGCCAGGAAGATCAGACTTAATGCAAAGGATCAAAGACAATACTTAGTCAGATTTGAGCACCAAACAGCTGATAAAGACAAATGGTTGGCAGAAAATTCCATACCAGATGGGAACCTTCATCTAAGGTGATTCAGGGCCTCTAGGACAACTGAACAGTCTCATCAATGATGAGCCTTTTTTAGAGGGAGGGTATGTCAGCCTGTGACTCAAAACCAAAGCACAAGCATGACGGCCAAAATACCATAAACCAATGGTATAGCCAAGATACCCCCAAAACATGGAGCTGAGCCAAATCAGCTCAAAAGGTATCAAAATAAAGAGGAAACTCACTCCTTTCTGAAAACATAAGTCCCATCACCATAGGACAAGAAATAACAAAGTTATTTCTGAGCATAAATCTTAATTTTCACCTCTCATCTAAAATCTAGAAGGAGAGGCTTAACCCCATCAAATGGGTACTCAAAATGAAGCTCTAAGCGAGGGCTATCCAATGGTACCAGCCAAACTGACCTGGCACCAATATTACTGGAGTTATGGTCAATTTCAGGCCAAATAAGGGTGAACAAAACATTCACCTCTCATCTAACTTCTACAGTTTTAGTGTGGGATACTTGAAGTGGGGTCCTTTTGGAAAGAGCACAATCAGGGCTATCTGATAGTGCCATCCACTTCTTCATATCTCAACTATAACAGAAGTTATGAGGCAAACAAGCTCAATACAGCTTTTTGCCCAAACCATGCCTATGTACAAAAACCCTTGTACATGGGATAACTTGGTTTTAGTTATAGATAACCATACCTAATTGGGTATCATTGTGTAGCGCTCATACAGGGATACACACTGAACCAATTTTGAGGTTGATATATCAAGAATTGACAAAGTTATGGCTGTTTTAAGGTCAGATTCCCACCTGCTGTCATATACAGCCTTACCATGGGATAATATCCCATAACCATGAATATGAGGTGTCAAATAGACAAAGAAGCTTGGTTTACTTCAATAACTCATATGTCAGTAAATACTGGGGTCCCATACAGGTTCTGTACAGCATTCTACACGTCATAAGCGTCGGAATCGGGCTGTGAGGTCCCCAGATGAAAGTTTTCACCCTGTATTGGTGAAATCTGCCCAGATGTGGGTTCAAAACCACATCTGAGCGCAAACAGGTTATACAGGCTGTTTTCAAACCACAAGCCAGTACTAGAGAGTGCAAAGATCTTCACTTCCTCTACGTGGAAAGGTCTAGCACCCTTTCCACCCCATTTCAGGATAAAAAGGAGGCTTTTCACAGCCAGAATTGTCTCCTCATCCAGCTCTTGAATAACCTACATAGTAAACTGTCAAAAACAGTTTAACTCTTGGTTAATGATCAGGTATAATTTTAAATTTAATTATTGTAGTCTTTTATTATTGTAACCCAACAGATAAAGCTGCACCCAGGGCTTTCAACACCGCTCACCACCACTATATCATATATAGTAAAGCCCTTCTAATCTTGAATTTAATTATCTTTAAACCCTTATAAATCTTTTTAAAACTATTTTTACCATGTCACAAACATAGTTAAAGTTGTATTTAGCCTATTTGCACCTTTATCTTAGCTTCATCCTGACAAGAGCCCTGAACACCTATACCATTCCAGACAGATATCCAATACCCAGAATCCATGAGACATTGACACAATTGTCACAAGCCAAGGTCATTACAGCCATGGATGCCTTAAAGGGCTTTCATCAAAATGTCTTAACAGACAATGCCAAGAAACTACTGAGGATAATAGTCCACTGTGGGTTTTTCAAATACTTAATAATGCCATTTGGTATAAAGAATGTACCCTCCCATTATCAAAGGATGATGAATACCATATTTCCTGATGAATTATCAGAAGGATGGTTAATTATATATATTGATGATATCATAGTGTGCTCAGAAGCTTAGGAAAGTCACCTTACAAGACTAGAAAGGGTATTAAAAAAATTGGTGCAAGTGAATATGAGAATTTGCTTGAAAAAGTGTCATTTTGCATATAGTGAACTAAAAGCACTAGGACATGTTGTATATGGACTTAGTATAGGCATAGAAAAGAATATAGTAGCAGCATTACTACTTAAGCCAATGCCTCAAACCAAGAAAGAATTATAATCATTTCTAGGATTTGCTGGTTACTACAGACAACATATAAGGGACTTTGCAAAAATTGCCAAATCCTTGTATAAGCTATGTGATCAACAAACAGTCCATGAAATGACAGAAGAAAGAGTCAAGGCATATGAAGAATTGAAAAATTCCTTACCAAATGCCGCATTTCTTATAATGCCAGATTGGGAACTACCCTTCAAACTTTACATTTGTCACAACCACAAATATTGACCCTCCTCCATGGCTGTTGTGGCAATTCTAACCTGGAACCAAGTTGGGGACAATTGGCCACACCATATCTTTTATGGCCAATTGGTCCCTTCTGGTTCTCTCTGGCCATTTGGCCATTTCTGGCCACAATCATCCTTTTATGGCCTCAGGCCATATTCTGCCATCATTCGCCTCCTTGGCCAATTTCCACCTCACCAACCCCCAGGCCTTTATCTTTGATTTTGGGCCTGGGGGTCCTTTTTTCTTCTAGGGGCCTCCAGGCCCCATAGCCATCCCCTTTGGATTTGGGCCACCCCCTTTCATTAGGGGGGTTTAGGCCTAAATGGCATATTTGGGCCATTCAGGCCCCCTACGCTTTATGGCCCGTGGGCCGTGATTCATGGTCTGTGGTCCAATGTCCATAGGCCAATTAGGCCCCTCTTGGCCTAATCCAATGAGGCCAAAAGTGGCCAAAGGGGGAAGCCAGGTGGGTCCCAAACCACAATTGGACCCACCTGAGCCGATTTTGGCCACCAATTCCTTGGAGCCAATTTTGGCCAAAAGCCTTTTGGACACCAAATTGGCCACCAAACATGTAGGACCCAGATTTGGCCATGGACCACCATGGGCCATATTTCAAGCCTTGACCTCTGGAAACTACCAGAGGCCATAAAACCAGCTCAGCAAGATTTCCCTTAAACTTCAAGGGAATTATTCCATTCCTCCATGCACCCCGTACTCAAGGTTGCAGGAGTGGTGCATATATGGTATTATATACCATTATTCACCATTTTTTCTCAGCAACTCAATGGTAACATTTTCAGGACCGAATTCCACAATTCCGAATCAAGGTCCCAAAATCCAACACCCATTTCAAAGGAGGATTCTTTAACTCATCAGTTTGGCAATCCATGGCGGCAATCAGAAGACCATTCAAGGATCCCAATCACCTGGCTCTGAAGGAGTTGGGTTGGAAATTTCATTCATGATTATTCCAAGGGCATTCTCAGAGGTTATACAGTCTTTCAATCAGTTTTCAAGGCCTCAAGTATTTCAATACTCCTTGGAAAACTCAATTGGTCCATACAGGCGTCAATCAATCAACCTGTATGGCCTTGGCCCAATTGGGCCATTTCAATCTTCCACTGTGGGAATTCAATCACACACCTCACTTTCAAGATGGCCAGAACTGTATTTGCCCAATTCGGACAATAAAGCCAGTGATCCACCTTCCAGCATCAGTCTTTCAGTTTTTCACATATACTGGCCACCTTTCAGCACCTGGGGACTTTTTCCCCAGTTAATTAAAATATTGGATTTATTTTTATCTTTATTTTCTTTTACATTATTAAAGTTAATAATGATAATATTAAGACAGTCATTCAGCACCCTTTCTCTTTTCTTCCTTGCCTGTCAGTGGATATTGGTTGTAAGATGTGACTATGAAACTGATGATAATATTACTATTAATCAACAGTACTATGTCTGTTCTTATGAAATATAATAATAAAGTATTATTATAACCACAATTAAATAATTAAAAAATTATTCCTTTCACGTGTTAAGCACTACTAGTGATTTTAACAGTGAGCAAGTAATTGTCTACTAGAATCAATTACAAGAAGAATTTAATAATAAAAACTTCTTTATTAAAATAATAAAATTATTTTAATATATAATTATCTTTTGCAAGAATAATTATAAAGATAATTCTTGAAGAAAACTATTACTAGAGAAAAACTTTAAGAATTAAGAATAAATGACTCACTAATACTCCAAAGAACTTATTGATAGATAAGAGTAGAGAAATTTGACGTGGAATTGTGGATTTAAGGGATCAAAAGGATTTATAACAGTATTACAACAATATATAGTTGGATTCTAGGATTTCACGTCGTTCTGGATGATTTGGAAAGATTTAAAACACTTAAGAATAGCTTTAACTAATACTTACTTGTTGGTAATAATGATTTAATAAACTGATAAGATGATGATACGGAAAAAACAGCAAGGATAGGCTTCTTTTAAGTCAACAACAGCTCACAGAGGCGTGCCATGGAGCAAACTGAAAAACCAGTGAGTGAGAAAACAATAAACCCTTTTGGATTAATGATTGCATCATCTGTTGTCACGTAAGATCATCATAATTACTTAATTGATGCTTTTACGTGACTACCAACCCCAATATGGTTAAGAATAAAAGGAGTAACATCTGTAAATCTTCTTTTATTCCAAAAAAATAATTGATTTCTCAAAGTTATCAATGTTATTGCCAATTTCATCACAGGTTGTAATTACTGTGAATTTTTGAAGATTCAGTGTTTCACGTAGAATGGTCAAAAATGGACTGTAAGTAAAACTTTTAATTTTACTAGTAAAACCATAATTCTTTTTGGTTGTACCATAGATAATACGGTTCTTCATTGGTCCTGAAAGTTTCAGGAAGATTCATTAAGAATTGTATTTTTAATGAATTTTTGAAGTTTTTACCTCATTTCTACGTAGAATTGCAAATAGCAGTATTTTGCTGGTTGCTATGAGGTAAATCAATGAATATGGATCCCAAAAGGGTTTAATTACTCTTTTAGGGTCTAGTCATGGAAAGTCATCAAGAATTGACGTGGTTACAGGAGCCTAAGTAGCTTATTACCTCCTTGGCACGTCAAAATAGCAGGTTATTTGCTATTTTTCTTATGATTACAGTAGGTGTAACTTGGTAACCAAGTTCCCAAAGAGTTTTAGTTTACCAATTGGGCCAAGATGAGCCATGGATCCATGCTCTGGAGCTATCCACGCCTCTGAGGCCTCAGAAGTTGGGTACCCTGGCTCTCTTTGATGTCTTTTGTCCCCCTTGCCTAATTTTTACGTCAAAATAGTAATTTAAGCTTAAAGTGAGATATCCACTATGAGTGTACCAAAAGTCTATGTAAGAATACCATAATATTAAGTGCTCAAAACATGCATAACACTATTCTTAGTGTATATGTAACATGGGATTTCTCACTTTCCCATTATTTTGGCTAAAAATCAAGAAAAACAAAAATTTTCACGGATCTTTTATGTGGTATTAATGATGTGGTATTGAAGTATTTTCCATTTTACCACCTTAAATACTTAAATTGAGCTTATTCACTCTATGGAGGTACCCTAGGTGAATTTTTGTGTAGAATCCAAATCTGGTCTTAAATCCATGGATTTACTTACTCAATAAAAAGTTATTCATCTTTTCTGAAATTAAAAATGATGAATTCTGGATATATGCATGACTTATGAGTTTTGCATAATTCAAAATTTCTTTTTAAGATAATTGTGGCCTATTTGGGTATGTAAAATATACCTCAAGGCTCACATTCCCTCCCACCAAAAAATAAAATTGTACTACAATTTTATTAGTGATAAAAGAATAAGGCCCCAAAGGGGGTAATGTCCACTGTCCAACCTCTTCACATTACTCAGATCAAGTAATTTAAAGCACATTTATAGACATATTCAGGCTTGTGGCCTTCTTTCATGTCTAAATATTCTTAAGAGTTTATCTGAGTCAGGTATTTCTGATTCTGCCATCCATTCATCTTCATGTACTGGATTTCTATATCTGACAAGATATTCTCTTTGATTTTTACCCCTAAGTCTCCTTTCTTTAATGACTTTCTTTATCTTTTTGTCTTCATTCTGTTCCACAGGTGGTACAGTTAAAGGAGTTGGGTTTCTTAAAGGAAACAATTCTTTGTCAGCTGGTTGATAAGGCTTTATCAAGCTGACTGGAAATGTGGGGTGTTTATTTTCCAATTCACCATGTAATTCTACTTGAACTGCATTGGTTCCATGTAAAGCAACAATAACAAAAGGTGCTACATAAGAATCTTTAAGTTTCTTTGGGCCTTTGATATTATTAAGATTCAAGGTTGAAACTAGCACTAAGTCCCCTACTTTGAAGTCTGGTACTTTATGACTCTTGTCCCACTTTTGTTTTGCATAATCAAAAGCATCATCCATACTCTGTTTTGCATGATGTTTTACTTTATCAAGCATTAATTTGAAGCTGGAAGCTGTAGGATGAATGTCAATCAAGTCTTTCCTCAGTGTGTCTGCTGGGAGTCTTGGATTCCATCCTTTCTCTAACATAGCAGGAGTTTGTCCTGTGGAAGAATGGACTGATGTCTTGTATGCCAATTCTAATGCAGGTATCAGAGTGCACCAGTCATGGGTAAAGCCATCTGAGTCTTTGAATTCTAATCCATAAGCACAAAATCTCCTGATCACGTCTTCTAAAGTTTGAATCATCCTCTCTGCTAGCCCATCTTTTTGAGGGTGATATGCTGTAGAGAATGATAACTTAGTCCCAAACAATCTATGAAGATTGGTCCAAAGTGCAGATGTAAACTTGGGGTCTCTGTCACTTATGATATTCTTAAATAACCCTGTATGAGAAATAACTCTACTCCATAAAAGAAGAGCTGTATCCATAGCAGTGTCATCTTTATGACATGGTAAGAATATGGGAGTTTTGCTATATCTGTCTACAATGACTAAACAAGCATTATAACTTTTGTCACCACTTGGAGGAAGTGCTGTGACCCAATCCATGTGAACAACTTCCCAAGGGGATTTTGGTTCTTGAATATGGATCATCAATCCAAATTTCTTGCCTGTACTCCTGTTTGCTTTTTGGCATCTATCACAGGTATGGCAATATTCAATGGTTTCTTTTCTCCAAGATGGCCACCATGCACAGTTCTTCACCTTTTCAAGTGTTCTGTCTTCTGATAGGTGTCCAGAGTAAATGCTATCATGGCATTCATGAAGAATGGTATTGATAAGCAATCTACTACACAGTGTCATCACACAAGAATGTTTTGTTCTATGGTAAATAATCCCATCAAACAAGTGAAATCTTCCTTCAGAATAGGAATTTTTCCAAACTTCATCAAGTGCATTAACTAAAGATGTATCTTTGCAGTCTTTATCTAATAAATAAGTCAAGATATGGCAATTCTTGTCTTGTTTATAAGACTCTCTGACCTCTTCAAAGAATTCAGTCCCAATATCAGTTATGTTAATTCCTTCAATTGGAATCTGTGGTTCAGCTTCCAAAGGTACATAAGCTGGGTTATCAGGAGTGTTGGCTAAAGCCCATCTACTAAGTCCATCAGCATTTTTGTGAATGTTTCCTGCTTTATGAACTATAGTCATGTTTCCTCTATATTCTTGAATGGCTATTTGCCATCTCAACATATGTCTGTTGGGAGTTTTCATGTTAAGAAGTGATTTTACGGCATTACAGTCAGTTATCACTTCAAAAACACTGCCATCAAGATAATAGTGTAGTTTCTCAAGTGCCCATACCAAACATAAGCACTCCATTTGGCTTGCACCATATCTGGCTTCTGTTGGTTTGATTTGTCTTGAGATATAACAAACTGGTCCTTCTGTAGGTTTGTCATCAATAATCTGGACTTGATGTAGGGCTGCCCCTAGTCCATCTCCACATGCATCAATGTATAATTTAAAAGGAATATTCCAGTCAGGCATGAGGAGTAAAGGTGCTTTTGTAAAGGCTTTCTTTATCTTCTCATAAGCTTTAATTCTTTCCTGTGTCATCTCAAATACAGTCTGTTGATCACAGATTCTATAGAGTGACTTGGCTAGAATTGCAAAATCTTTCAAGTGTTGCCTATAGTAACTAGCAAATCCAAGAAAAGACATCATTTCTTTTTTATTCTGGGGTATTGGCTTAAGTAACACTGCTTCTACTTTACTCTTGTCAATACCCAAGCTCAAACCAGAAACAACATGTCCTAATGCTTTGAGTTCTTCAAAACCAAAATTGCATGTCTTAAGTGAAATTTTCATGTTCACTTCTGCAACTTTATGAAGTACTTTTGCAAGTCTTTCAAGGTGCAAAGACCATGAGTCAGAACAAATAATAATATCATCAATATAAATGATAAGCCATCCTTCAGACAATTCTGTGGGGAAGATGGTATTCATCATTCTTTGATAATGAGATGGAGCATTTTTAATGCCAAATGGCATTCTAAGATACTCAAAAATGCCACAGTGAGTGATAATTCTAAGTAATTTCTTAGCTTTAGGCGTCAAAACATTTTGATGAAAGCCTTTCAATGCATCCATTGATGTTATATACTTGGCTTTAGACAATGGAGTCAAGGTTTCTTGAATTCTAGGGATTGGATACCTATCTGGAACTGTGTAGGTATTCAAAGCTCTAAAATCTCCAACCATTCTTGACTTATCATTATGCCATGCAATAATAACAGGTGTTGTCACTTCAACTTCCTCATTATGGCCTACTTTCCTTAGCACACCAAGTTGGATCAACTCTTGGATATGTTTTTCCAAGGCCTCTCTAGCTCTGGGACTGGCTGGATAAGCTGGTCTTCTAAGTACTGGAGGATATGGTCTGTCAATATTAAGAGTAATATCAACTTCGTGTCCTCTTATAGCGCCTAATGGTTCATTATCAGAGGCAAATGCATTTTTATATGTGTATAACACATTAATAAGCTCATTCCTCATCTTTGGTGACAATAATTGATTAATTTGTGCTTCAACAAGTTGATTAGTCACAAATTCATCTTTGTAAGTATCTTTGACAGAAGATACTACAGATATCTGTTTTGGCATATTGGAGAAAGCAAATTTTTGTCTCTTGTTATCTCCAATTGTGAAATATCTGTCTTTATGGTTATTTATATCAATACCATAAATATTTAAGTAATCATTTCCAAGAATGATGTGCTGAGATGTGCAATTATCCATTACTACAATCTCAGTTTTCATTCTTACACTTCCTGCTGGATGTGGGAATACAATATTAGTGTCCAATATGCCCAAGGGGTACATATTGTTACTGGCACTACTGAATTGTACACCTTCTATTGGTAATAGATGGTTTTTCCATTCAGGGAGTATAATTTGGAGATAATCTTTGCCAACACAAGTGCAAAATGCCCCTGTATCCAAATTTACTTTGGCTTAAATATCACTCATCAGAACTGATGTGATACAGGATGCTCCAGCAGTATAACCCTTTCCTCTAGCAGGTTTTGTTTTACACATTCTGGCATCTTGGATATTGATCAGGTTGCAGCAATCTTCACTGTACTGTGGCAAGTGGGTATGGACTTCTGTGACCTCAAAGAAAGCTGAAATGTTTTCAATGGGATAGTCCTCCACTGGTGTATCTTCAGAGACTGCAGAATCTTGATCAGACTCCTCTTTCTCTTCAGTACACTGAATTTCTTCAATGACTTGAACTTCATTGATTTTTGTCTTCTTAGGACAAGTGTTGGATAAATGTGAAGTACTTCCACATTTATGACACTTCAAGACAGGTCTTTCTGGTCTTCTTTCCTCTCTAGGAATCTTTGAGACTATTTTGGACTCTATAGGGTTTTTAATCCAAGTCTTACCAATTCTTGTCCTGGTAATGATATCTTCCATAGCATTAATGTAGTCCTCTGTTGAACAAGGTTCCACACATCTGCTTTTGATAGCATGTTCCAGTTCTCCTCCACACTTTCTTAATATTTTCATATTAATCATAGTGTCAGACATATCTGGGTGTAAAGCAGATAATCTGTCTTTTTGTTTGAAGAACCAAGTAAGTGGTTTGTCTTTTTCTGAGTTAAAAATGGCACTTTCAAAAGCATTATCCATTTTAAACCTCCAAGAATTATTGGCCCATTTGGTAATCACTTCAGATTTCCACCAAGACCAGTCATGTTTACCATGATCAATCCTCATTTTGTAATACCATTTCTTTGCAGTTCTGGTAAACAAACAGTGTAGTTTTCCCACTATGATTTCATCAGGTATATTAAAGTCTTCTTGCAACATATCAATAGTTCTGATGAATTCAATATGGTTATATTCTCCTTCACCAGAGAATGTTGGCCATTCTTCTATTTTGGGAATATCTCTTGCAGAGTAGGCATTTTCTCCTAAGAATGGAGTCAAACTTTCTTTGACAGAAAGTTTTTCTTCAGTCAAAGGTGTAGAATGTCTTGGCATATGTGGTTCATG
The DNA here is from genome assembly GCA_023105745.1 of Austropuccinia psidii. NCBI lineage: Eukaryota > Fungi > Basidiomycota > Pucciniomycetes > Pucciniales > Sphaerophragmiaceae > Austropuccinia > Austropuccinia psidii. Next base: position 5,053,185 of record JALGQZ010000005.1, on the reverse strand, counting down.
ATTCTTATGAATTTGCTCCACACTTGCAATTATATCATTCTTCAATTTCTGCCTCTCACTGTCACTTTTTGCTAAATGTATAGCAAATTGATTGGTGTTCTTAACTATTTGTAAGACATGGTCTTCAAGAGTTTTAAGTCTATCATTCACTTTAAAAATGGAGGGATCTTCTGTGTCATTATTTTGACATTGGTTCTCAATTCTTTCACAAGCATTGCTAATTGACTCAAGGGTGACATTTGTCAATTGATGCCAATCAGAATGTTGTTTGTCACTCTTCTTCAAATCATTGATGTCTAATGTAATTTGCTTCAACTTTGACTCAAGTTTTCCAATTTCTACACTAATACTTCTATGTACATCATTTATTTGCGTGGAAAAGTCCTGTTCATCCTTTCCTGCTCCTTGGCTGTGAATTCCATAAGAGTTCTGGCCATATTGAAGACACTGTCCACGGCTTAAGGCTCCAATTTGGGGATCCTGTACCCTTGTGGGTAAGGTCTGTGCCAATTGGCTTTGCCTTTGCCCTTGCCTTGATGGTTCTTGGGACCTCTCTGTTTCTTTTGAGGTCCTTTGGGCTTGTCCCTGGGCGCTTCTGGAGCTGGTTTGGAGCTGGTAGATGCCACTGGTGCCTCTGTCTCCAAAGCTGGAGTCATTTCCAACTCTTTCTTCTGGTCTATGGATAAAAGACTTTGGTTCTTCAACCAATTCTTTATCTTTTTGACCTTGTCTTTGCAAGACAGGGGGCTCCATCCTCCTAAGAGTTCTATGGTCTTCTCCTGACCCAGAAAGCTCTTGATGTGTAAGTAGGAGTTCATGGCCCCCTGCCAAAGGCTTGGGCAGATTTCCCACTCCTCTTCCTTGGCTGCTCTGAACCAGTTTTCGTACTGGCATTGATATATTTCTATTGCTGCCACCTGAAAGTGGTTCAGCCCTGGAAATATTACCATAAATCAGTTCAGGCTCTGAATTCACGTCAAAATCTGTTGGTACAGACCTTGGGGAATGGGGGGCAACTCTGGCATCCTCCAAATGTGTCTTTCTTGTGGAAGACTTGGCATTTCTGGATTTGGTCTTGCCTCTTCCTTGTCCACATCCATCTGGTTGGACTGAATAGTTGCTTCCATTTCTGGTATGCACCATTTTCACGTCAATTTAAAGATAAAAGGTGAAAAATATAAGATAAAATACACACCTTTTGGTGGTAATTTAGCTTTTTCTGAGTTGAATAAGGTGCCTCTTTTAGCAATCTGCACCTCAATACTGTCTTCAGATTCTGCTTCTGAAGATTCTGGACTATTTATGTATCTTTTACTGAGTCTGTTACCAGCTTCACAGTATTTGATTAAAGACACTTTGAAAAAATATGATAAAAGAAATTATTTTTGTGTTTTAAGATATTTTTAAAAGATTTTTTATGAATTTTATTATTTTCTAATATTAAAAAAATTATTCTTTTTAAAGAAAAAAAATTAAAATTTAAGATTTTGAATGAAAATTAATTCAGAGTAACTCAAAGAATAATTTTATAAGTTTTTGGATGTGAAAAAGCCACGTGTAAAAACAGTATAAAATTAAACCAAATTCCTCAATGAAAATATTTCCAAAACAATTTCAAAAATAAGAATTATTTTAACTTTAAAATGAAAGAAAAAATTATTAAATTAATATATTTTAGAGCTTAAAAATATATTAATTAAGGGTACAAGGTTCAAAAAACACGGCCAGGCCCCCAAATGTAAGATGTGACTATGAAACTGATGATAATATTACTATTAATCAACAGTACTATGTCTGTTCTTATGAAATATAATAATAAAGTATTATTATAACCACAATTAAATAATTAAAAAATTATTCCTTTCACGTGTTAAGCACTACTAGTGATTTTAACAGTGAGCAAGTAATTGTCTACTAGAATCAATTACAAGAAGAATTTAATAATAAAAACTTCTTTATTAAAATAATAAAATTATTTTAATATATAATTATCTTTTGCAAGAATAATTATAAAGATAATTCTTGAAGAAAACTATTACTAGAGAAAAAATTTAAGAATTAAGAATAAATGACTCACTAATACTCCAAAGAACTTATTGATAGATAAGAGTAGAGAAATTTGACGTGGAATTGTGGATTTAAGGGATCAAAAGGATTTATAACAGTATTACAACAATATATAGTTGGATTCTAGGATTTCACGTCTTTCTGGATGATTTGGAAAGATTTAAAACACTTAAGAATAGCTTTAACTAATACTTACTTGTTGGTAATAATGATTTAATAAATTGATAAGATGATGATACGGAAAAAACAGCAAGAATAGGCTTCTTTTAAGTCAACAACAGCTCACAGAGGCGTGCCATGGAGCAAACTGAAAAACCAGTGAGTGAGAAAACAATAAACCCTTTTGGATTAATGATTGCATCATCTGTTGTCACGTAAGATTATCATAATTACTTAATTGATGCTTTTACGTGACTACCAACACCAATATGGTTAAGAATAAAAGGAGTAACATCTGTAAATCTTCTTTTATTCCAAAATAATCATTGATTTCTCAAAGTTATCAATGTTATTGCCAATTTCATCACAGGTTGTAATTACTGTGAATTTTTGAAGATTCAGTGTTTCACGTAGAATGGTCAAAAATGGACTGTAAGTAAAACTTTTAATTTTACTAGTAAAACCATAATTCTTTTTGGTTGTACCATAGATAATACAGTTCTTCATTGGTCCTGAAAGTTTCAGGAAGATTAATTAAGAATTGTATTTTTAATGAATTTTTGAAGTTTTTACCTCATTTCTACGTAGAATTGCAAATAGCAGTATTTTGCTGGTTGCTATGAGGTAAATCAATGAATATGGATCCCAAAAGGGTTTAATTACTCTTTTAGGGTCTAGTCATGGAAAGTCATCAAGAATTGACGTGGTTACAGGAGCCTAAGTAGCTTATTACCTCCTTGGCACGTCAAAATAGCAGGTTATTTGCTATTTTTCTTATGATTACAGTAGGTGTAACTTGGTAACCAAGTTCCCAAAGAGTTTTAGTTTACCAATTGGGCCAAGATGAGCCATGGATCCATGCTCTGGAGCTATCCATGCCTCTGAGGCCTCAGAAGTTGGGTACCCTGGCTCTCTTTGATGTCTTTTGTCCCCCTTGCCTAATTTTTACGTCAAAATAGTAATTTAAGCTTAAAGTGAGATATCCACTATGGGTGTACCAAAAGTCTATGTAAGAATACCATAATATTAAGTGCTCAAAACATGCATAACACTATTGTTACTGTATATGTAACATGGGATTTCTCACTTTCCCATTATTTTGGCTAAAAATCAAGAAAAACAAAAATTTTCACGGATCTTTTATGTGGTATTAATGATGTGGTATTGAAGTATTTTCCATTTTACCACCTTAAATACTTAAATTGAGCTTATTCACTCTATGGAGGTACCCTAGGTGAATTTTTGTGTAGAATCCAAATCTGGTCTTAAATCCATGGATTTACTTACTCAATAAAAAGTTATTCATCTTTTCTGAAATTAAAAATGATGAATTCTGGATATATGCATGACTTATGAGTTTTGCATAATTCAAAATTTCTTTTTAAGATAATTGTGGCCTATTTGGTTATGTAAAATATACCTCAAGGCTCACATTGGTGGTCATATCCTTTACTAATTCCATTTCCTTTTCTGCAAGGTTAAAACAGTGAATTGAGGATTCACTTGGCTGGCTTCTTGGCCTTTGGCTTCTTTTATTATCTTTGGGCTTTGGCTTCTTATCTTTTCTTTATCTTTGGCATACTTGTCTCTTCCATTCTTCTTTTTTTAAAGAAATCTATCTTTATTATTCTTCTTATATTTTGGAGCCCTCCAGGTGAGTTCTTGATTCCTGAGTACCAAGCCCTCTTGCTTCCATAAGAGCCCCTGTGACAACATATATGCTTGTGGAGAAGGACTAGGTGCTGCACTACACCAGACACAAATTATCAATGATAAACCAGTGGAAGGACCAATTTGTTTTATTTCAAGACAGATAAAGCCAACAGAAGCAAGATATGTAGAAAGCCAAATGGAATGCCTCTGCTTAGTGTGGGCTTTAGAAAAATTACATCATTACTTATATCGAACAGTATTTGATGTGATTACAGACTGTAATGCTGTAAAATCTCTATTAAATATGAAAACTCCAAATAGACATATCCTGAGATGGCAAATTTCTATCCAAGAATATAGAGGAAATATTACTATTGTTAATAAATATGGTAATATTCATAAAAATGCAGATGGTCTTAGCAGATGGGCTCTGGCAAATACCCCTGACAATCCAGCATGGGTACCACTGGAAGAGCACCATATAGAAGGAATATGTGTCACAGACATTGGCACAGAATTCTTTAACAAAGTTAAAGAAAGCTATAAGATAGAAAATAATTGCCATATCTTAAGCCAACTTCTAATGAAAGACTGCAAAGATCCATCACTTTCATCAAAATTAGATGAAACATGGAAAAAGGAATATGATGAAGGAAGATTCCACCTCCTTGTGGGAATCCTTTACCATAGAACAAAACGTACATGTGTTATGGCCTTAACAGATAGAACCCTGATAAACACTATTTTACATGTGTCATAATAGTGTTTCAGCTGGACATCTTTCAGAAGACAGAACACTAGAAAGGGTGAAAACCTTCTCTTGGTGGCCAAATTGGAAGAAAGATGTTGCAGAATACTTCCAAACCTGTGACAGATGTCAAAACGCCAACAGAGCCACGGGAAAGAAATTTGGAATGATTATCCAAATCCAAGAACCAAAATCCCCTTGGGAAATAGTTCATATGGATTGGGTAACAGCATTACCTCCAGGAGGAGACAGAAGCTATAATGCATGCTTAGTATTAGTTGACAGGTTTAGAAAAACTCCCATGTTCCTACCATGTCACAAAGATGACACAGCTATGGACACAGCCATAATGATATGGTATAAAGTCATTAGCCATACAGCCTTAATCCAGAATATTATAAGTGACAGAGACCCACAATTCACTTCAGCATTATGGACAAATCTCCACAACTTGTCTGATGGTTTTACCCATGATTGGTGTACATTAATAACAGCCCTTGAACTGGCATATAAAACATCAATCCAATCTTCTACTGGCAAAACACCAGCAATGCTAGAAAAAGGTTGGAATCCAAGACTTCCTTATGATACCCTCAAAAAGGACTTAGTGGATATAAATCCAACAGCAAGCAGCTTTAAGATAATGCTTGGGAAAGCAAGACACCATGCAAACAGATGTATGCAAGATTCTTTCAAATATGCAAAAGAAAGATGAGATAAAAGTCATAAACCACCTGACTTCAAAATAGGAGACTTGGTCCTAGTATCAACCCTTAATTTCAATAACATGAAAGGTCCAAAGAAATTGAAATATTCGTTTGCAGGACCATTTATGATAAAAGAACTTCATGGACCCAATACTGTGCAATTGGAACTCACAGGTGAATCAATGAAAAAACACCCAACTTTGCCTGTAAGTCTGATAAAACCTTACAGCTTAAGTGACAAGGAGTTGTTTCCACTAAGAAGTAAGCCCCCACTTGAAATTCCACCCTTGGAAGAAGGAGAAGAAAAGAAAATTGTAAAAGTCCTTCAAGAAAGAAGGACAAGAAACCAAAAAGAAAGAGAATACCTTGTAAGGTATTTAAATTCAACTAAAGAAGATGAATTTCTACTTGAGTAAGATATAACAAATGCTGATAAACTACTAAGATGGTTCAGACATGAAAGAAAACCCAAAGAATAGAAAAATCAAGCATTATTGAGCTTCAAGACTAAACAAAGTCTATTGAAGAGGTAGGACAGTGGATGATACCCTAATTACACATATCAGATTGTGGTACAATCTTTTTTGGTGGTAGGGAATGTGAACCTTTGAGATATGACCACATATCCAAAAAGGACACAAGAAATATTTAAAATAATTATACATTCAAAACAATTACCTTAAAGCTACAAAAATGCCATAAATAGGCATAAAACTTGGTTTAACTTAGAACCCAATGAATAAAGATGTTATATAAATTATACCATTAAAATACCCATGGTAAAATACACATATACCATTTCTATGGCATATCTGTAAAGTCAATATTTAATGACTTATAAGTAATAATACCTTATAAAAAACATAAATTCTTAATTCTTTCAAATACCAATGAAACAACATGTTGGTAAATTGTACCATTGGATTCCTCATAAATTTCCACACATAAAACAATTAAGAAGCTCATCTCCAAAGTCAATACTTAAAGAGTTAAGCTGAATATATGCACTTTTTGGGTCAACGCATATTTTCAAGGATTTTAGCTAATATCTTCTGAAATATACATGATAGAGTGATGAACCAAATATAAAGTCACCACGTAATTACTGTAGGAATATAAAATTAACTTTATTTCACAAGTTATAAACAACGTTAAAACCTGTAATGGATTATTGATTAAAATCAATAGGGCAGTTGACCACTTTGTTGTGAAAGTGGTCCAAACTTAAAAAAAGTAGACAATCAGATTCTACTATTTCATTTGTAGGGAATGACATATTTTGTATTACAATATTCAAGGTATAGCCCCTTGAAATCATTGTTTGAAGTTTAAAATATTAAATTTGGACAGAAAAGAGGAATTACAAGAAAAATCATCAAAAATACAGTTTTGATTATGTAATTAAATGCTCTTGGCAGTGTAAAGAGGTTATTCCAAGCAATCATAATCCACTCTTAGAATACCTGTCACCTGTATAACTTTAAAGTTTTTCATGATCAAAGTTTAAGCTTAAATTTGATCAGTTACGATCACTCACTGTAATCTTATTTTAAGTTTAACAGTCATATAAGTGATAAAAACTGGTGAATACTATCAGAGTATGATTAAAACTAATAAAATTCACAAATTTTAGGCTTCTGCGAAGCCTATGATGTCATCAAACTTAGAGTTATAGTTATAACTCTAAATAATGGGGTGATTATGAGGTAAGATCCTTTGATCATGATGTAATCATCACCAAACCTTAAAATATTGATCAATTCTGGTAGAAAGCATCAGTACACGTCTACTAGAAGCGTGTTGGACTCTAGGAGGGAGGTATTTACTATAAATAGAGCTCTTTTTACTTTGTTTTCCCCTCAGACTCTTACAAAACATTAAATCATTAAATAGAAAGGTAATTTCTTTAATCTTCATATATAAAACTTTGATATTATCAAAGACCAAAGGTAATCCTATTATAATCATCATCTTTGACGTGATTATTTCAATTATTTAATTGTTTTGTTTAAATTTCTCTTAAAAGCCTCTATTCCACGTAAAATCAAGAAAAAATGTAATTTGTCTTGATTTCTATTGTAACTACAATTTAAGTAAGTTGTATTTACATTTTTAGCAATAAAATTATCCAAAATTATTATATTAAGCATTAAAAGTAGGTTATTTCTCTTATTATAATAATGTTTTTTCTATTATTAATTTAATAACTCTATAATTAATATAAATAGTATTTATATTAATTTATAACGTTAATATTAGTAATATTATTGTTTTGAATTGTTTTTTATTAATAAAAAACAATTTTTTACGCCTTTATCATTTATTGGTAACCATAATAAAGTGCTTTTAAATATATTAATTATCTTATATTAATATATTTAGGGTGTTAGTAAAAACACGTAAGGAACTTGGTAAAAACACGTAAGGGGTGCCCTGGGCCCATTTTTAATTAAAAATGAAACACAATTGGGCCTGTATTGGGCCAAAAAATGCCCAAAAGTGGTTTTTTCACCACAAAACCTCTCTAACTCCAAATTGTTTCAGATTTTTTTGCCCAGCCCCCCCCAAAAAAAAAGCCCAAACACCCCAATAATCCATATTATCCCCACCCCAACCATTGTTTTTTTTTGGAAAAACAGCATTACCAAAGCCATTTTGCAAAGCTTTTCACACTTTTTTTTCTTTTTTTCCCCCAAAGACTGCATTGTCCACCACAACAACCTGCTTTCAAGCCTCTCAATTTTCAATTTTTTACCTTCCCTCATCTATTAATCCCACATTTAAACCACTTTCTTTCACTCTTAACCACTTCTGTTCATTTTTCACACCTTTTTTCACCTCTTTTTCCCTTTTAGAAAAGTTCTTACCCCATTCCAAATGCCCCAATTCCCCCTTTTTTTCACTTTTATACATATTTTTCATTAAAAAATGCTGCAACCCCTCACTGAAGGTGAATTTCAGACCTTTGAGCTTCTTTGGAAACATGTGCATATTGTTGCCAGGGCTCAGGGGTATGCTGTGTCCACCTTGGGGTCCAATATGACCCACAACCAAATTGAAATATGTTGTGACAGGTCTTGCACCCCAAATCCCAACAAAAGCCCCTCCAAAACAGTCACCTCAAGAAAGATTGACTGTCCTTTTAGACTTTATTCCAGGAAATATGCCAAGAGTACCACTTGGACTCTAAAAGTCAAAAATCCTCAACATAGCCATGATGCCACTGAAAATATCATGGCACATCCTGCTTTCAGGAAATTCAATGAGCAAGAAACATCCCAAATTGCTCAAATGTCTGAATCACTGCTCATTCCAAGGAAAATTCAGGCCCAATTATGCAGCCAAAGGGAGTTTTACAGGCCTGTAAGCCTTCAAGACATTTACAACCAAGTCAAGAAAATCAAGAAAGACAAACTGCAAGGCAGAAGGCCCATTGATGCTCTTATTGACACTCTCAAAGAAGAAAATTTTGTTTGGTCCTCTGCAAGGGATTCTGAGGGACACATTACCTCCTTGGTTTTTACTCAACCCCTGGCCATAAAACCTCTTCATGTCTTTCCTCATGTCATTCTTATGGATTGTACTTATGAAATCAATAAGTACAAAATGCCCCTTTTTCATATTGTTGGATTCAGCTCAACCAATAAGAGATTTTCTGGGGATTTTTGTTTGATGAAGAATGCAAATGAACCTTCATATACTTTGGCATTAAATCAATACATAGAAAAAGTCATCAACAACACCAATCTTGTTCCCCCTCCAGTTATTGTTATTGACAGGGATCTGACCTTGAGAAACTCTATTAAGAAGCTCTTCCCAGACTCCAAAGTCATGCTATGCATTTGGCACATCAACAAGGATGTATCTGCTCATTGCATGAAGAAAATTGGTCATGGGACTGATTTTGAAATTTTTATGGGCCTTTCAAATCAAGTAATATACTTCTTCACTTTATTTCACTTTATTTCACTTTTCTTCTTATTATTGTTTTTATTAATGACTTTGGGATTCATCTCTCAGGTTATGTATTCATCCACTGAAAAGTCTTTCAAAGACAATTGGAAGAAGCTTCAAAAGCAAGTCAAAAGTCCTGAAGTCCTGCAATATTTGGAAAAGACATGGCTTCCTCTAAAGGAGTATTATGTGCCAGCCTGGACCAACCACCATTGCCACCTGGGTGTTGGCTCCACCTCTAGAGTTGAAGGTGCCCATGCCATGGTTAAACTTTGGATCCAAACGTCCACTGGTACTATCCTGGAGATAGTCAGGGCTCTCCACATGGCATTCAGAAAACAATTTATTGAAATAATCAACATAATCTCCAAAGAAATAATTGTCCATGTCAAGAATTTTCCTCCACACATCTGTGCCCTCAATGGCAAGGTGTCTCATTATGCTCTTCAGATTGCCTTTGAAAATTTCAAAACAAAATTTCCTCCAAATGAAAAAAGCACCAACAAATACAACAATTATAAAGGCATTCCTTGCAAGCATATGATCCAAAAGGCATTTGCCAAGTGCCAAAGGCTTGAATTATCAGACTTCAATCCTCAATGGCATTTGAATTTTCCTGTGAGGGTTTTTTAATTTCTTATTATTATTACTTTTCTTATTAACTGATTTTATTTGTCACATTCTTCTCAGCTTGGGTTTCAAGGTGATGATCAAAGTGTTTAAAAAGAAAGAAAGAATGCAGCCAAGAAATTATTTGAAGACCTTGGGGAAGACCTGTTTCAAAGACCAATGGCAGAAATCACTCCAATACTTAAACATTTTCAAGATGTTTTGACTGGAAAAGTCCCATTTGATCAAATTCCCAAGAATCAAGAAGATGATCAATATTATGAAGACCCTCTAGAATGCAAGAATATCTGTGGAAGACCACAAGGAGCCAATATTAAAAACAAAGATCGAAAAAAAGAGAACCTTCAAGATTTGAAATTATTGAAAGTCAATCCAAGAGAAGAGGAAGACCCCCCTCAAAAGTGAGCAGTACAACAACGTCAAGATCCCAGTCAAATGTCCCCTCTCCAATTATGGAAGTGGACTCATCTGAAGATTATGAAGATTCTGAGGACTCATTATCTAAATCCATCAGTTCATCAGATTCACTACCCTCAGCAACTGAATTAAATAAAACAGAAGTAACCATTAGATGGTCCAGAAGATTGGCAATTGGAAGCAAAACCTCATAAAGAAAATCACACAAGCCTGTCACCAGTCTGAATATCTATGATGCAATTGACTTGACCTGTGAGCATTGTCACAGCAATTATCACACAAGTGATGAATGCTCCAAGCTGTTTGTGAGTTTCTGATTCTTTTTAATGTAATTTTCTGTTGTTTATTTTTATATTTCTTCATTTTTTGAACTTAATTTATCAGATAAATGGCTCAGAAGACTTGCCCAAGTTTATATTGAAATACACCTTCAAGGCCATCAATGTCCAGGGTGATGGAAACTGTGGCTACAGAACAGTATCCCACTTCATTTACAAGACTCAATATCAATGGGCTGATGGCAGAGGTGACTTGGCTGAAGAAATTCAACAAAATCAAGACCTTTATGAAACCATGAACACCTTAATTCCCTCAGTATCCTCTTATTTGGAAAGAATTGAATGGTATGAAGATGTTGGCCAGGCTCCAAAAAGCAAGTGGATGTCCATGCCTGACATGGGGCATCCAATTTCAAATAAGTATAAAAGACCAGTTTTCTTTTATTCCACAGCCCAATCTTTTTCTTTTTTCCCTTATTTCTGACCTCCAAATGATAATACCCCCATTTTCGTCTGCTTCTTGAATAGTGGTGCTCATTTTGTTCCTTTGGACATCATTATTTCTCAAGTTTATGCAGTCCCCCCCATTACTGTGAACTGGGAGATTCATTCCCAAACACAAGCCCTGGGGTGGGCTGATAAATTTAAGAAACACAGAATGTTGTATTTGTCCAATCTTCCTCCCCCCTCTCAGAAAAAACCCACCATTTTGAAGGTTGATTCTGATTGAATGATTTTTGTATATACAATTTATGCCAATTATCCCCCTCCTCAGTCATATTTGTTGCTTAAATCCCACCTCAGTCTCCTTTTTTATCAAACATGTGGAGCTTTTGTACTTGAACATAGTTGTATTACACACAAGAAAAAAAACAGTCAAAAAAAACACTCATTGCACCTTCACTTGTTGTCCCACCAAAAAGAATTTCCCCATTCATGAGCTTCTGGTTCTTTATTGTCCAGATTAAAGCCTTTAATTTAAAAAAAATGAAGGAAATTCATAAGTGGGAAGTTATTAACTTCACTTTTTAAAAATAGGCATGTTACAATGACGGGAAAAAACATTTAAAAAAAACCTTTTTGCGCCTTCACTTGTCCCACCCAAAAAAATTCCCAAAACTATGGGATTCTGGTGCTTTATTCTTCACATTGAACCCTTCATTTTAAAGAAAAATGGAGGAAATTCATAAGTGGGATGATATTAAATGAATTTTTGACAAAAATATGCCATTTTGGCATATTGGCCAAATTGGTGAAATTTGGCAAAAAAAAAAATTCAATTTTTTTGCCTATTGACATGCTAAGTTGCGAAAAATATGGCAAAAAAAATTGAAAAAACCCTCAAAACTGAGCCTGAGGATTTTTTTTGAAAAATAAGGTCACTTATGTGTTTTTACCATAAACTTACGTATTTTTACCATAAATTGGGAAAAACACGTAAGGGCTTACGTGTGTTTACCAACACCCTATATTAATTTAATAATATAATTATTTTACGCCATAATTCTCATAATTCTTTATTATTATAATTATTTTTATCTTATTTATTGCATTTATAAGGACATTCATAGTAAAATAATAAAATATTAGTAATTTGTACTTATTTTTGCATAGTCAAACCTTACATCAGTCATGGATCCAAGATTTTGAGCTTTCCATGCCTCAGAGGCCTCAGAAGTTGGGTACCCTCGCTCTCTGTGATGTCTTTTGTTCCCCTTGACTATTTTTAACATCAAAATAGAAATTCAAGCTTAAAGATATCCACCATGGGTTTACCAAAAGCTCATGTAAGAATACCATAATATTAAGTGCCACAAACATGCATAACACTATTCTTAGTGTATATGTAACATGGGATTTCTCACATTCCCATTATTTTGGCATGAAATTGAGAAAAACAAAAATTTTCACGGATCTTTTATGTGGAATTGATGGTGTGGTATTGAAGTATTTTCCATATTACCACCTCAAAGAGTTGATTTGAGCTTATTCACTCTATGGAGCTACTGTAAGGTTTGACTATGAAACAATAAGTAAAAATTACTAATATTTTACTTATTGTACTATGAATGTCCTTATAAATAAAATAAATAAGATAAAAATAATTATAATAATTAAGAATTATTATAATTACGGCGTAAAAATAATTATATTATTGAATAAGTATAATAATATAATTTATATTATGAAAAAATAATATAATAAATAAATGTATTAATATAAGATAATTAATATACTTAAAAGCACTCTATTATTGTTACCAACAAATAATAAAGGCGTAAAAAATTGGTTTTTATTTATAAAACAATTAATAAAAATGCTATTACTAATATTAAAGTTAGGAATTAATATAAATACTTTTTATATTAATTAAAGAATTATTTAAAGTAAAAATAGAGAGAAAATTTCTATAATAAGAAGAAATAACCTACTTTCAATACTTAATATAATAATTTTTAATAATTTCACACCTAAAAATGTAAATAAAACTTATTGAAATTGTAGTTACAATACAATTTAAGAGAAATTACAAATTTTCTTGATTTCATGTGGAATTGAGGTTTTTAAGAGAAATTTAGACAAAACAATTAAATAATTGTAATAATCACGTCAAAGATGAAAATTATTATAATATTACCTTTGGTCTTTGATAATATAAAAGTTTTATATATAAAGAGTGAAGAAATTACCTTTTTATTTAATGATTTAATGTTTTGTAAGTGTCTGAGGGGGAAATAGAGTAAAAAGAGCTCTATTTATAGTAAATGCCTCCCTCCTAGAGTCCAACAGGCTTCTAGTAGACGTGTACTGATGCGTTCTACTAGAATTGATCAATATTGTAAGGTTTGGTGATGATTACATCATGATCAAACCATCTTACCTCATAATTACGCCATTACTTAGAGTTATCACTATAACTCTAAGTTTGATGACATAATAGGCTTGGCAGAAGCCTCATCTTTGTGTATTTTATTATTATTAATCATATTCTAATCGTATTCACCAGTTATATCACTTGTATGACTGTTCAACTTAAAATAAGATTACAGTGAGTGATCTTAAATGATCAAACTTAAGCTTAAAATTTGATCATTAATAACCCTTAAGTTATACACGCTACAGCTATTCTGAAAGTGTATTTTGATAGCTTCGCATGTCCATATTACACTTCCAATAGCATTTCATTACATCATTAAAACTGTATTTTTGATGGTTTTTCTTGTAACTCATCTTTTCTGTTGAAATCTAATATTTTAAACTTCAAACCATGATTTCAGGGGGTTATACCTTGAATATTGTAATACGAAATACAGAATTCTTCACTAATGAGCTAGTAGAATCCAACTGTCTACTTGTTTTAAGCTTGGACCACTTTCAGAACAAAGTTGTCAACAGCTCTATTGATTTTAATCAAAAATCCATCGCATGTTTTGACCTTGTTTATAAATTGTGGAATAAAGTTCATTCCTGTGTTCGTACAGTAATTACGTGGTGGCTTTATTTTTAGCTCATCACTCTATAATGTATATTTCAGAAGATATTAGCTAAAATCCTTGAATATATGTGTTGACCAAAAAAGTGCATATATTCAGCTTAACTCCCGAAGTATTTACTTTGGAGATTACCTTCTCAATTATTTCATGTGTATAATTTTATGGAGAATCCAATGGGACAGTTTATTTCACGTGTTGTTTCATTGGTATTTGAAATAATTAAGCATTCATGTTTTTCATAGGGTTTTATTACTTATAACTTATTGAATGTTGACTTTACAGATATTCCATAAAAATGGTATATGTGTATTGTACCATGAGGGATCCAATGTTGTAATTTCTTTCACATTTTTATTCATTGGGGTTTAAGTTAAACCAAGTTTTATGCCTATTCATAGCAGTTTCATGGTTTTAAGGTAATTATTTTTAAAGGTATAATTCTTTTAAATATTTCTCGTCACCTTTTTGGGTATGTGGTCATATCTCAAAGGCTCACATTCCCTACCACCAAAAAAATATTGTACCACAATCTGATATGTTTAATTAGGGTACCATCCACTGTCCTACCTCTTCAATAGACTTTGTTTAGTCTTGAAGCTCAATAATGCTTGATTTTTCTATTCTTTGGGTTTTCTTTCATGTCTGAACCTTCTTAGTAGTTTAGCAGCATTTGTTATATCTTACTCAAGTAGAAATTCATCTTCTTTAGTTGAATTTAAATACCTTACAAGGTATTCTCTTTCTTTTTTGTTTCTTGTCCTTCTTTCTTTAAGGACTTTCAAAATTTTCTTTTCCTCTCCTTCTTCCAAGGGGGGAAATTCAAGTGGGGGTTTATTTCTTAGTGGAAATAGTTCCTTATCACTTGAGCTGTAAGGTTTTATCAGACTTGGAGGGAAAATTGGGTGTTTGTCCATTTATTCACCTGTGAGTTCCAATTGCACAGCATTGGGTCCATGAAGTGCTTTTATCATAAATGGTCCTGCAAAGGAATCTTTCAATTTTTTTGGACCTTTTATGTTATTGAAATTAAGGGTTGATACTAGGACCAAGTCTCCTATTTTGAAGTCAGGTGGTTTATGACTTTTATCCCATCTTTCTTTTGCATCTTTGAAAGAAACTTGCATACATCTGCTTGCAGGGTGTCTTGCTTTGTCAACCATTATCTTAAAACTGCTTCCTGTTAGATGTATATCCACTAAGTCCTTTTTGAGGGTATCATAAAGAAGTCTTGGATTCCAACCTTTTTCTAGCATTGCTGGTGTTTTTCCAGTAGAAGAATGTATTGATGCTTTATATGCGATTTGTAAGATGTGTCTATGAAACTGATGATAATATTACTATTAATCAACAGTACTATTACTGTTCTTATGAAATATAATAACAAAATTTTATTATAACCACAATAAAATAATTAAAGAATTATTTCTTTCACGTGCTAAACACTACTAGTGATTTTAACAGTGAGCAAGTAATTGTGTACAAGAATCAATTACAAGAAGATTTTAATAATAAAACTTCTTTTATTAAAACAATAAAATTATTTTAATACATAAGTATCTTTAGCAAGAAAAATTATAATGATAATTCTTGAAGAAAACTAATTTTAGAGAAAAACTTTAAGAATTAAAAATAAATCACCCACTAATATTCCATAGAGCTTATTGAAAGATAAGATGAAGAGATTTGACGTAGAATTGTGGAATTTAAGGATCAAAATGAATTTATAACAGTATTACAACAATATATAGTTGGATTCTATCATTTCACGTCTTTCTGATTGATTTTGAAAGATTTAAAACACTTAAGAATAGCTATAACTAATACTTACTTGTTGGTAATAATGATTTAAATGATAATAAGATGATGATGTGGAAAAAACAGCAAGAAGAGGCCTCTTTTAAGTCAACAACAGCTCACAGAGGTGTGCCATGGAGCAAACTGAAAAACCAGTGAGTGAGAAAACAATAAACCCTTTTGGATTATTGATTGCATCAGCTGTTGTCATGTAAGATTATCATAATTACTTAATTGATGCTTTTACATGACTACCAACCCCAATATGGTTAAGAATAAAAGGAGTAACATCTGTTAATCTTCTTTTGATTCCAAAATAATAATTGATTTCTCAAAGTTATCAATTTTATTGCCAATTTCATCACAGTTTGTAATTACTGTAAATTTTTGAAGATTCAGTGTTTCACATAGAATAGTCAAAAATGGACTGTAAATAAAACTTTTAATTTTACTAGTAAAACTGTAATTCCTTTTGGTTGTACCATAGATAATACAGTTCTCAATTGGTCCTGAAAGTTTCAGAAAGATTAATTAAGAATTGTATTTTTAATGAATTTTTGAAGTTTTCACCTCATTTCTTCATAGAATTGCAAATGTCAGTGTTTCACTGGTTGGTATGAGGTAATTCAATGGATACAAGTCCAAAAAGGGTTTTAATTACTCTTTTGGGGTTTATCCATGGAAAATCATTAAGAATTGACATGGTTACAGGAGTCTAAGTAGCTTTTTACCTCCTTGGCACGTCAAAATAGCAGGTTATTTGCCATTTTCTTAAGATTTACAGTAGTTGTGACATGGTAACCAAGTTCCCAAAAGGTTCTAGTTTACCAATTAGGCCAAGATGAGCCATGGATCCAAGGTTTGGAGCTGTCCACGCCTCTGAGGCCTCAGACGTTGGGTACCCTGGCTCTCTTTGATGTCTTTTGTCCCCTTGCTTATTTTTTACGTCAAAATAGAAATTGAAGCTTCAAGTGAGATATCCACTATGGGTGTACCAAAGGTCCATGTAAGAATACCATGATGTTAAGCGCTCTAAGAATGCATAACACTATTCTTAGTGTATATGTAACATGGGATTTCTCACTTTCCCATTATTTTGGCGTGAAATTAAGAAAAACAAAAGTTTTCATGGATCTTTTATGTGGTATTGATGATGTGGTATTGAAGTATTTTCCATTTTACCACCTCAAAGAGTTAATTTGAGCTTATTCAATCTATTGAGCTACCCTAGGTGAATATTTGTGTAGAATCCAAATCCGGCCTTAAATCCATGGATTTACTTACTCAATAAAAAGTTATTCATTTTTTCTGAAATCAAAAATGATGAATTTTGGATATATGCATGACTTATGAGTTATGCATAATTAAAAATTTCTTATTAAGATAATTGTGGCCTATTTGGGTATGTAAAATATACCTCAAGGCTTACATTCCCTCCCACCAAAAAATAAAATTGTATGCAATTTTATCAATGGTATAAGGAATAAAAGGTCCCAAAGGGGGGTTAATGTCCAATGTACAACCTCTTTACATTACTCAGATCAAGTAATTAAAGCACATTGCTAGACATATTCAGGCTTGTGGCCTTCTTTCATGTCTAAATCTTCTCAAAAGTTTATCTGAGTCAGGTATTTCTGATTCTGCCAGCCATTCATCTTCATGTACTGGGTTTCTATATCTGACAAGATATTCTCTTTGATTTTTACCCCTAAGTCTCCTTTCTTTAATGACTTTTTTTATCTTTTTATCTTCATTCTGTTCCACTGGTGGAACAGTTAAAGGAGTTGGGTTCCTTAATGGAAACAATTCTTTATCAGCTGGTTGATAAGGTTTATCAAACTGATTGGAAAGGTGGGGTGTTTATTTTCCAATTCACCACTCAATTCCACTTAAACTGCAATGGTTCCATGTAAGGCAACAATAACAAAAGGTCCCACATAAGAATCTTTGAGTTTCTTTGGGCCTTTGATATTATTAAAATTCAAGGTTGAAACTAGAACTAAGTCCCCTACTTTGAAGTCTGGTACTTTATGACTCTTGTCCCACTTCTGTTTTGCGTAATCAAAAGCATCATTCATACTTTGTTTTTCATGATGTTTGACTTTATCAAGCATTATCTTGAAGCTGGAAGCTGTAGGATGAATGTTAATCAAGTCTTTCCTTGGTTTGTCTGCTGGGAGTCTTGGATTCCATCATTTTTCTAACATAGCAGGAGTTTGTCCTATGGAAGAATGGACTGATGTCTTGTATGCCAATTCTAGTGCAGGTATCAGAGTGCACCATTCATGGGTAAAGCCATCTGAGTCTTTGAATTCTAACCCATAAGCACAAAATCTTCTGATCATGTCTTCTAAGTTTTGAATCATCCTCTCTGCTAACCCATCTGTCTGAGGGTGATATGCTGTAGAGAATGATAACGTGGTCCCAAACAATCTATGAAGATTGGTCCAAAGTGCAGATGTGAGCTTGGGATCTCTGTCACTTATGATATTCTTAAATAAACCTGTGTGAGAAATACTCTACTCCATAGAAGAAGGGCTGTATCCATAGCAGTGTCATCTTTATGACATGGTAAGAATATGGTAGTCTTGCTATATCTGTCTACAATGACTAAACAAGCATTATGTAAGGTTTGACTATGAAACAATAATTAAAAATTACTAATATTTTACTAATTGTACTATGAATGTTCTTATGAATGAAATAAATAAGATAAAAATAATTATAATAATAAAGATTTACTATAATTATGGCGTAAAAATAATTATATTATTAATAAAATATAATAATATAATTTATATTATAAAATATAACATAATAAAAATAAATATATTAATATAAAATAATTAATATATTTAATAGCACTTTATTATTGTTATAAACAAATAATAAAGGCGTAAAAAAAATTTTTTTATTAATAAAAAACAATTAATAACAATAATATTACTAATATTAAAGTTATAAATTAATATAAATACTATTTATATTAAATAAAGGATTATTAAAAGAATAATGTAGAGAAAATTATTAATATAAGAGAAAATAACCTACTTTTAACACTTCATATAATAATTTTGAGATATTCTACGCCAAATAATGTAAATAGAACTTATAAAAATTGTATTTACAACAAAAAATAGAGAAATTACAAATATTCTTGATTTTTAAGTGGAAATGAGTTTTAGAGAGATTTTGAACAAAAACAGTTAAACAAATGATTTAATCACGTCAAAATTGATGATTATAATAAAGATTAACTTTCGTCTTCAATAATATAAAAGTTTTATATATAAAGAATAAATATATTACCTTTTTGTCTGTATTTATTCAATGTTTTTGATGCGTCTGAGGGGAAAACAAAGCAGAAAGAGCTCTATTTATAGTAAATACCTCCCTCCTAGAGTCCAACAGGCTTCTAATAGACGTGTACTGATCATATCCACTGGAATTGATCAATAGTTTAAGGTTTGGTGATGATTACATCATGATCAAACCTCATTACATCATTATTACGCCATTATTTAGAGTTATCACTATAACTCTAAGTCTGATGACGTCAAAGGCTTGGCAGAACCCCAAATTTCGTGGATTTTATTAGTTTTAATCATAAACTAATATTATTCACCAATTCTATCACCTATATGACTTTTGAACTTAATTTAAGGTTACAGTGAGTGATCATAATTGATCAAATTAAGCTCAACCTTTGATCCTTAATAACGTTTAAGATTTACACGCTACAGAAATTCAGAGAGCGAATTCTGATAGCTTAGCATAACCCTATTATGCTGCGAAGAGCATTTCATTACATCATCAAAACTCTATTTTGATGATTTTTCTTGTAACTCATCTTTTCTGTCAAAATTTAATATTTTAAACTTCAAACCATGATTTCAAGGGGTTATACCTTGAATATTATAATAGAAAATACATCATTCTTCACGAATGAACTAGTAGAATCCAACTGTATACTTTTTTTAAGTTTGGACCACTTTCACAACAAAGTGGTCAACAGCTCTATTGATTTTAATCAATAATCCCTTACAGGTTTTAACCTTGTTTATAGCTTGTGAAATAAACTTCATATCTTTATTCCTACAGTAATTTCGTGATGGCTTTATTTTTGGTTCATCACTATATCATGCATAATTCAAGAGATATTAGATAAAATCCTTGAATATATGTGTTGACCAAAAAAGTGCATATATTCAGGTTAATTCCTTAAGTATTGGCTTTGAAGCTTAGCTTATTAATTGTTTTATGTGTGCATCCTTATGGAGAATCCAATGGTACCATTTATTTTACATGTTGGTTCATTGGTGTTTGAAATAAATAAGGATTTGTGTCTTTTATAAGGTATTATTACTTATAACTTATTAAATATTGACTTAACAGATATGCCATAAAAATGATATATGTGTATTTCACCATGGGGAATCCAATGGTTTAATTTATTTCACATTTTTATTCATTGGCTTTTAGGTTAAACCAAGTTTTATACCAATTTATGGTATTTTTGTAGTTTTAAGGTACTTATTTTTAATGTATAATTATATTAAACATTTCTTGTGACCTTTTTTGGGTATGTGGTCATATCTCAAAGGCTCACATTCCCTACCACCAAAAAGGATTGTACCACAATCTGATATGTGTAATTAGGGTATCATCCACTGTCCTACCTCTTCAATAGACTTTGTTAGTCTTGAAGCTCAATAATTCTTAACTTTTCTATTCTTTAGGTTTTATTTCATGTCTGAAGCTTCTTATTAGTTTATCAGCATTTGTTATATCTTTCTCAAGTAGCCATTCATCCTCTTGAGTTGAATTTCTATATGTTACAAGGTATTCTATCTCTTTTTTGTTTCTTGTCCTTCTTTCTTGAAGGACTTTTACAATTTTCTTTTCTTCTCCTTCTTCCAAGGGGGTAATTTCAAGTGGGGGTTTATTTCTTAGTGGAAATAACTATTTGTCACTTGAACTGTAAGGTTTTATTAGACTTACATGGAAAGTTGGGTGTTTGTTCATTAGTTCACCTGTGAGTTCCAATTGCACAGCATTGGGTCCATGAAGTGCTTTTATCATAAATGTTCCTGCAAAGGAATCTTTCAATTTCTTTGGACCTTTTATGTTATTGAAGTTAAGGGTTGATACTAGGACTAAGTCTCCTACTTTGAAGTCAGGTGGCTTATGACTTTTATCACATCTTTCTTTTGCATATTTGAAAGAATCTTGCATACATCTGTTTGCATGGTGTCTTCCCTTATCAAGCATTATCTTAAAACTGCTTGCTGTTGGATGTATATCCACTAAGTCCTTTTTGAGGGTATCATAAGGAAGTCTTGGATTCCAATCTTTTTCCAGCATTTCTGGTGTTTTGCCAGTAGAAGAATGGATTGATGTTCTATATGCCAGTTCAAGAACTGGTATTAGTGTACACCAATCATGGGTAAAGCCATCAGAATCTTTTAGTTCTAGCCCATAAGCACAGAATCTTCTGATCATGTCCTCTAAGGTCTGTATCATTCTTTCTGCTAAACCATCAGTTTGAGGATGGTAAGCTGTTGAGAATGATAACTTTGTCCCAAACAAGTCATGGCGATTTGTCCATAATGCTGAAGTGAACTTTGGGTCTCTGTCACTTATAATATTCTGGAATAAGCCTGTATGGCTGATAACTTTATTCCATATTATTATAGCTGTGTCCATAGCTGTGTCATCTTTATGACATGGTAGGAACATGGGAGTTTTGCTATACCTGTCAACCAATACTAGGCATGCATTATAGCTTCTGTCTCCTCCTGGAGGTAATGCTGTTACCCAATCCATATGAACTATTTCCCCAGGGGATTTTGGTTCTTGGATTTGGATCATCATTGCAAATTTTTTTCCTGTGGGTCTGTTGGATTTTTGACATCTGTCACAGGTTTGGCAGTATTCGATAACATATTTCTTCCAATTTGGCCACCAAGAGCAGGTTTTCACCCTCTCTAGTGTCCTGTCTTCTGAAAGGTGTCCAGCTGCAACACTATCATGAAACTCATGTAAAATAGTGTTTATCACGGTTCTATCTGTTAAGTCCATTTCACATGTGTGTTTTGTTCTATGGTAAAGGATTCCATCAAGGAGGTGGAATCTCCCTTCATCATATGCCTTTTTCCATGTTTCATCTAGTTTTGATGAAAGTGGTGGGTCTTGCAGTCTCTCATTAGAAGTTGGCTTAAGATATGGCAATTTTTGTCTATCTTATAGCTTTCTTTAACTTGGTTAAAGAATTCTGTGCCAATGTCTGTAACACATATCCCTTCTATATGGTGTTCTTCTTGTGGTACCCATGCTGGATTGTCAGGGGTATTTGCTAGAGCCCATCTGCTAAGACCCTCCGCATTTTTATGAATATTTCCAGATTTATGAACAATAGTCATATTTCCTCTATATTCTTGGATAGCAATTTGCCATCTCAGCATATGTCTATTTGGAGTTTTCATATTTAATAAAGATTTTACAGCATTACAGTCTGTAATCACATCAGATACTGTTCCATCCAAATAGTAATGTAATTTTTCTAAAGCCCACACTAAGCAGAGGCATTCCATTTGGGTTGCTCCATATCTTGCTTCTGTTGGCTTTATCTGTCTTGAAATAAAACAAATTGGTCCTTCCACTGGTTTATCATTGATAATTTGAGTTTGGTGTAGTGCAGCACCCAGTCCTTCTCCACAAGCATCAACGTAAAGTTTGAAGGGTAGTTTCCAATCTGGCAATAGAAGAAATGGGGCATTTGTTAAGGAATTTTTCAATTCTTCATATGCCTTGACTCTTTCTTCTGTCATTTCATAGACTGTTTGTTGGTCACATAGCTTATACAAGGATTTAGAAATTTTTGAAAAGTCTTTTATATGCTGTCTATAGTAACCAGCAAATCCTAGAAATGATTGCATTTCTTTTTTGGTTTGGGGCATTGTTTTAAGTAGTACTACTGCTACTTTATTCTTGTCTATGCCTAGACTAAGTCCAGATACAACATGTCCTAGTGCTTTTAATTCACCGTATGCAAAATGACACTTCTTCAAGGAAATTTTCACATTCACTTGGACTTTTTTTTGTAGTACCCTTTCTAGTCTTGTAAGGTGACTTTCCCAAGTTTCTGAGCAAACTATGATATTATCAATATAGATGATTAACCATCCTTCTGATAATTCTTCAGGAAATATGGTATTCATCATTCTTTGATAATGGGAAGGTGCAGTTTTTATGCCAAATGGCATTCTTAAGTATTCGAAAATTCCACAGTGGACTATTATCCTCAGTAGTTTTTTGGCATTGTCTGTTAATACATTTTGATGAAAACCCTTTAAGGCATCCATAGCTGTGATGAACTTAGCTTGTGACAATTGTGTCAATGTCTCATGGATCCTGGGTATTGGATACCTGTCTGGAATGGTATAGGTGTTCAGGTCTCTGAAGTCTCCTACCATCCTTTATTTTCCATTATGCCAAGTCATAATGACAGGTGTAGTGACTTCTACCTGTTCATTATGTCCAACCTTTCTTAATACTCCAAGGTCCATTAATTCTTTAATGTGTACCCTTAAGGCTTCTCTAGCCCTTGGACTAGCTGGGTAAGGTTTTTCCACATTAAGAATTATATCCACTTCATGTCCAATTATGGCACCTAGTGGCTCTTTGTCAGTTTCAAAGGCATTTTTATACTTAAATGTAAGGTGTGGATATGAAACTTTGATTAAAAATCAAGTACTTTTCTTGTTGTCAAAATTTGTATAAGGTAAAAATCAATTAAAAATAGTATGGAATATTATTTGTAAGAGAAAACACGCCAATTTTATTGTTTATAACTTTATTAGTATAAAATAATAATATTATAAAAATTTATTGTTTTACCAACAATAAAAATTTATCCAAAAAATACTCTACAAGAGATATTTTAAGGCTACAAAAGAAATTTCTTCAAGAGCAATTGCAATTGGAATTAATTGAGCAAAGAGCTGCAAGCAATTAATTAAAGAACAAAGTCTTTAAAAAGAAGATTAAAGAGAAAACACGCCCAAAAGTGACCAGAGTGAATTTGGAAACAAAGTGACAACGTTTACAGTGATGAAAGATGCTTTAATTCACTTTTTGGGGTGGTTCAGGGGTAAAAATGATTATAAGAGTTACAAACAATGATTATAATGATTTTTTCACGTGGTTAAAAGGATTGAAATGATTTAAAAATGGTGGTTGGAATCTTTGATTGATTGGTTTAACAGTGTTTAAACTAATTAATCAAAGGAAAAGATTCTAACATGAAGAGAAAAGTGGGGCAAAGAAGACATTCTTTTATAGCCATCAATTCTCTTACTCCAAAAGTAAAATTTACTCTTGTCAGTCGTGAAAAACAGTCTGACAACAGAAAAGCCAATTATGGCATCATTGAACCCTGGTTTAGACCAAAAAGGGCTGGTTTAAGCCATTTTTAGCCATTTTTAGCCATTTTAGACCCTTAAATCAGCCATTACTATAGCAATACCAGGCCTAGAGCCTTCAAAACACGTCAGAATGTGTGTAAGAGGCGTAGAAACCAGTTAAAACTGTTTTTACTATGGTTGTTTTATCTTAAGGGTAGTTTTACCCTCTTGGCAACAGCTAAAACTACCCCAGTTGGTATCAAAACCTCATCATCAATTGAGTCCACAGACCCTGTGACTCAATTCCAGGCCAAAAGTGATGAACTTTTGCGTGAATTTTGACATCCCACGCCTGTCAGCAAGGATTTTGGGGGTCTAGCTCCCCATTAGAGCTGGAGTTCCTTTTCCCCCCCAAATTTAATCTTTCCAATTTATTTTTCCTTTAATTCCTCATCATGTATTATACTTATAATTTACATATGTAATTCAATTCAATTGTACAGTACAATACAGTAATAATTGACACCTCATATGTAAATCAAAGCTCACTTATGTAATACACGCGCACATTTTGACATTTCAATTGAATTCAATTGAAAATACTTCAATTCCTCATAACTTCTAAACTAAACACAACACCTCAATTTTAACACAGAAATTGATGGTTAACACCACATGTGGTGTGAATTAAATTAAGGCTTTGAGGATTTTCAAATTTTGTATTGAAAATACTAAAAACTTAATTTAAGCTTATTTAGAGTTGAGTTACAAGAATTTCACTCAGAGGTGACCCCACCTGATTTTTTATGAGGAATCCAATGGTGAAATAATTTTTATGTGTTTATTTATTGGATAAAAAGTTATAATAATTTTTATTTAACTTTTTTCCAAATTTATTTAATTTTTCACAATTTTGTTAAAATTTCATTTTTACTTAATTTTTCCAAGTATAAATGTAATTTTATACTTACAAAATTTAATGTATTTTTTATTTTTAAATTGTAATTAATTTTTTATTTTTAATATAATTTTGTATTTATATTTTGATTTTTATTTTAATAATATAAATAAATTTATTTTATATATATTAATATGTTATTTTTGTATTTGTGGTCTTTTGGGTATATGAAATTACCTCTAAAGCTCACATTAAATAAGAGGTCAATCAGTTTTTCTTTCATTTTTTCTGTTAATTCTTGATTGAATTCTGCCTCTTTAAGCTGTTCAGATTTAAAAATTTCCGTTTCTGGAATTTTTTCTTCTTTCTTAATAACTGTGATTTGTTTTTTGTTATTTAAGAAGCCAAACTTTTGTATTTTGTTGTCTCCTATGGTAAAATATCTGTCCTTTTGGTTGGAGATATCTATACCATAAATTGACAAGTAGTCATTCCCAAGTATGAAGTGATTACTAGTACAGTTGTCCATTACTACAAACTCTACTTTGATTCTGACACATTGTGAGGGATGAGTAAAAATTAGTGTTAAATCAATTATTCCAAGGGGCTTCATGCTCTCACTTGCACTACTAAATTTGACACCTTGTATTGGCATAAGTTTTTCTTGCCAGTCTGGGCCAATGGTTTTTAAATAACTTTTACCAACACAGGTGCAATATGCTTCTGTATCTAAGTTAACTTTTCCTTCTTTGTTATCAACCATAACAACACTTATACTTGATTTTCCAGCTTTATATCCCATTCCTCTTGCAGGTTTGGTCCTATACATTTTGGCATATTGTATGTTTGTCAGGTTTGTGTCAGATGTCCCAACTTGTGGTAAGTTTGAGTTAACATCCAGTACTTCATAAATTATATCAATATTATTAATTTGTGCATTAATTATATTGATTTCATCACTCTCAGAGCTTTCTGACTCTTCTGTCTCTTTTTCAGAGTCAGATTCCTCTTCTTTGTCATTGTGGTTTTCTGTTTCCACAATTTCATTAATCTTTGCCTTTTTAAGGCAATTATTGGCTAAATGTCCAATACCTCCACACTTATGGCATTTTCTTTCCTCATTATTGTTGGATGTATTGGGCTTGAAGGACTCTTTGTATTTATCTTTTTTGATAAATGGTATATTTGGGCTTTTAATGTCCAATTTCTTCCAAGTCCTGCCAATTTTTGTTCTTGTCACTATGTCCTCTAGTGCATTAATATACTCTTCTGTGGAGCATGGTTCTATACACCTGCTTCTTAGGGCATGTTCTAGCTCTCCTCCTGTAAGTTTTGTCTATGAAACTCTTGATATTAGTAACAATATCAAGAGTACTATGACTGTCCTCAGTAGAAAAATATAATATAATAAAATATTACAACCGCAAATTTAAATATAATTCTTAAAAATAATTATATATAAAGAAAATAATTTTAATTATTATTATAAAAATATAATAATGATAAAAAATATAATAATTCTAATAAATTATAATTATTCTATTATTGTTATAGTCACTGACAGTTATAACAATAAGAAATGTAAAGCTCTTAATGAGACAATTACACGTGGAAATATGAATATTAACCACTTTATAAATAATATAAATATCATTTATAAAAGAATTATAACACACACTGTGCAGAAATAATTCTTATAGAATAAAATTCTATATAAAAAAACTAATACTAGATAAAAAAATTCTAGAACTTTAGAGTAAAACTTACTTATAATATTTATTTAATACAACAAGTCAAACTACAACAGTTATTATATTAAATAATAATTATAAGTTAAAAACACGCCTAAAATCAATAAATTTAAAGATAAAACAACTTTTTATGATAAAATTTAAGATTTAACAGTTTTTGAGAGGAATTTGTGGATTTTAAAAGATATTTAAGATGATAATTTTTATAATATAAAATATATTCTTGATGATTACAACAATAATCTGAATTCTATGACTTCAATTCTTTAATTTACAATTAATAATAAATAAAATAACTTAAGAATTACTTTAATAATAAGATTTTATAAATAATAAAACTTTACCTGTTTGAATTTCTAATATGATACGATTGAATACTGATTATGGACAAAAACAGTGATGAAAAGACTCTTTTTATGTCTTAAGAGCAGCTCTCATGATTCATAATGATTATAGAGGGCGTGCTCAGGTCAAAAATGAAAAACCATACTTAAAAACAAAGTTCTTAACTTAAGGCAACTTGTTTTTAATTGCAATTTAAAGTTACCAGTGTTATTCTTAACTCCATGTAACTTTAATCCTCATTTAAACTAATTATTTTAAGTTTTTAATATAAATAATCTTATTTATATTAAATTTCATCACATGAACAACTTAAAAATAGAATTTCAAGTTGAAATCTCTTAAACTCGATTTTTAATTAATCTTTAAAGAAATCATAACTTTCTTTGAGTTTAACTAAAAGAGTAAATTTCCAGGCTAATTACCCAGGAAATTTATTTATAAAAGATACTTAAAATTTAATTTATATATTAATGATATTAAATTCTAAGTTTTGTGAAATTTTCAAGCAAATCCATTAAGAATTGGATTTTTAATGAATTTTTGAAGTTATTGCTATTTTTCCACATAAAATAGCAATACACACCAAATCTTATGTTTTGATAAGGTTTTAATGCTTGAAACTTTAAAGTTTTAAGCTTATTTAAGGTTTTTAAGCTTAATTAAGCTCTGACAGTTCTTAAAACCTTGATTTCAAGCCTGCATATTGGGATTTACCCTTTGGCAGCTTGAAATTCCTGTCCAATTTGGGATAAAACCAGTTTAAACCTTAAGGTTGGATCAAAGTCTAATCTTAAAGTTTAAATAAGGTTGAAAATCCTCCAATACAGGTGGACAACCTTAATTGAATCCTTTCAGATCCAAAAAGTTGGGTACCCCAGCTCTATTTGGTCTTTTTCCTTTGTCCAACCTTTCTGCGTGGATTTTGCCCTTTTATTTTTTTAAAGCCAAACTATGGCCTTAAGCCCTTTTAAATTGAGCTCACGCAGGATTTACATTCTGTATGGCAAATCCTTAGCCAATTCAGTAAATATACACCACACCTCAATTTTAACTAAAATTTTGGTAAGTTTGCATAAACCTTATGCAACTTTAAATTTAAGCTTAATTAAGCTTAAATTCAAAAATTTTAAAAAAATGTTAAAAAAGTTACATTGGTACTGTGAGATTCTTAAATCTTCCAACAACATAAAAAATAAGTGGTTTTAGGTATAACACCCTATGGGTGTACCCTAGGTTATTTTTGGTGTAGAATCCAAAAATGACATAATATTTATAACTTTGTTTATCCAAAAAAAGTTATACTTATTTTTTATTATTTTTTATTTTAAATTCAACTAAAAAGTCTGTTTAAGACAAAATTAACTGTTTATAAAATCATTTGTGGCCTTATGGGTATGTCATACATACCTCACAGGCTCACACCTCCACATTTCTGGAGTATTTTCATATGCACCATTTTTTGTGACATTTCTGGGTACAATGCATTAAGTCTTTCAACTTGTTTTAAGAACCAAGTTAAGGGTTTGTCTTTGTCTGGGTCAAAGAAAAACTTTTCAAATGCATTTTCTATTTTGTACCTCCAGGCATCATTAGCCCACTTGGTGATTATTTCTTGTTTCCACCAAGACCAGGTATTTTTACCATTTGTTTGTCTTATGCCATAATACCATCTTTTTGCAGATTTTTCAAACAATGAATGTAATCTTGCAGTGATTAATTCATCTGGTATGGCATAGTCTTCTTGTAACATGTCAATTTTTTTTGATAAATGACATGTGGTCATATTCACCTTCTCCTGTGAATGTTGGCCATTCTTTCAATTGAGGTGCTTCCTTCATTAAGACTTGGTTATTGTCTTGGTGACTCAAGTCTGTTATGAATGCATTTGTTAATTCCTCTTTTGGTTTAACAGGTCTTCTTATGTGAGAAAATGGAGTTGATAACTTTGGCATATTTAAATTAGCCTCATTAATTTTATCCATTTTTTCAGTAATAAGCCTTATTTCACTTTGAATGTCATCTTCCAGATGCATTCTTGCTTCATCACTCCTTTCCACATGGTCCAAAAGTAACTTTTGGTGTGATGAATTCTTTTCTTCAAATATTTCTACAGAAATACTTAATTTGTTTAATTTTTCTGTAAGATTGTCAATACTCACGTCATAATTGATTGTCAAAGTTTTTTCTTTGATATCACTTATGTATTTATACAACTCTTGTTGTCCTTGTATTAATTTCTGAGTATTGTCAATTAATACTTTTGGTTTATTATTTTCAATCATAAATTTTATGTTATCAATTTCTTTCTTATTTTGTACAACAAGTTTTTTTAAAGATGATAAACTGTTATTTATTTCTTGGAAAGATAATAAACTATTTTTAATGTCTTTAAGAGGTAAGATACTATTTTTAAGCTCTGTTAAAGTATTTACAACATGAGGGGACAAGGTTATTTCTTTGGGAAATGGGGTTGTCTCATTCTTTGTTCCTCTTTGTCTTTGAATTCCATCAAAGTTCTGGCCATTTTGAAGACATTGTCCATGGCATCTTTTTGGATCTTGGGGATCCTGTACCTTGGGGAATATGGTTTTCTCCAATTCTTTTTCTTTTTCTTCTTCCCTTCTTGGGGAAGTGGGTTGACTTGGGGCTTGCTGGTAGAAGCTACTGGGGCTTCTTCCTTGTTTTCCTCCTTCTTTTTGATGTGATACTTATTGATCTTTTTGATTTGAGGTTTGGATGATAATGGATTCCATCCATTGGAGTATTTTACTATTTCCTCCTCTTTGAGGAACTTTTTCAGGATGTGCCAGGAGTTCATCACTCCTTGGTGTATTTGAGGTAACATTTCCCAATCTTTGTTCTTGTACACTGTGTAGTACTGTTTGTATTGGCTCATGTAAATGTCTATTTGAGCCCTCTGAATGTGATTTGTACCTGTTTGAGTCACTCATACTTAGTTCCAATTCAGGTTCAGATTCCATGGGCATTTCAGGGACTTGCGTTTGGGATAAGGCACTTCCTTGTGTGTATTCCGTTCCACTGGGGATATTGCCCTTTCTTTTCCCTTTTGAGGAATCAATTCTACCTCTGAGTACAGCTCTATCTGATTGGATGGAGTATTGGGAGCCTCTTCTGGTAGTCATATTATAAGAAAAAATAAGAATTAAGAAGATTTCAGAACAGGAATTTTCTTATGGCATATTATAAATGAGGTACTCACCTTCAGAGTCCTGAATGGTGGGTCCTGGAAAGTCCAATTTCTTGGCTTTCTTTCTTTTGGTAATTATTGGTGTTGGAGAACTTTCACAAGTTTCTTCCACCAATCTTTCAACAGTTGTTTGGTTATCCTTTGTTGGGTTGTCTTCAAACACTAAAAAAGACAAATAAATATAAGTCTTTTATTTAAAAGTGTTATTTTTTTTGGTAAGATATGGCAATTTTCCACGTAAAAATTGCTTTTATATCTTTTTTTATGGAAAAAAAATTAAAATAATTAAAGAAATGAAATTAGAAAGAATAAAATAACTTTTTTATTGGTTTTTAATATTTTTAATATTTTTTATGTTTTTAATTTTAAAGAATAAAATAAAAATGAATATGATTCTTTTTATAAAATTGATTTATAATATAAAATTATTTTTAATTTATAAAATATCTTTTTTAATCACTAAAGTCACTCAAAGAAAGTTTTTGCAAGTCTAAGGATGTGAAAAACCACGTGTAAGACAGTACAATTGCTTTCCAAATGCCTCAATAGCTTTTAAAATCAATAAATATAAAATTATTATATAATTTTATGATTATAAGTATAATTGATTATTGGATAAGCCCAATTAGAATCTTTTTAAAGGTCTTTTAGAGTAAATATCACGGCCAGGCCCCCAAATGTAAGGTTTGACTATGAAACAATAAGTAAAAATTACTAATATTTTACTTATTGTACTATGAATGTTCTTATGAATGAAATAAATAAGATAAAAATAATTATAATAATAAATATTTATTATAATTATGGCGTAAAAATAATTATATTATTAATAAAATATAATAATGTAATTTATATTATAAAATATAATATAATAAAAATAAATATATTAATATAAAATAATTAATATATTTAATAGCACTTTATTATTGTTACAAACAAATAATAAAAGCGTAAAAAAAATTTTTTTATTAATAAAAAACAATTAATAACAATAATATTACTAATATTAAAGTTATAAATTAATATGAATACTATTTATATTAAATAAAGGATTATCAAAAGAATAATATAGAGAAAATTATTAATATAAGAGAAAATAAACTACTTTTAACACTTAATATAATAATTTGGAGATATTTTACGCCAAATAATGTAAATACAATTTATACAAACTGTATTTACAATAAAAAATAGAGAAATTTCAAATATTCTTGATTTTTTACGGGGATATGAGTTTTAGAGAGATTTTTAACAAAAACAGTTAAACAAATGATTTAATCACGTCAAAACTGATGATTATAATAAAGATGAACTTTGGTCTTTAATAATATAAAAGTTTTATATATAAAGAATAAAGATATTACCTTTTTGTTTGTATTTATTTAATGTTTTTGATGTGTCTGAGGGGAAAACAGAGCAGAAAGAGCTCTATTGATAGTAAATACCTCCCTCCTAGAGTCCAACAGGCTTCTAGTAGACGCTTACTGATCATATCAACTGGAATTAATCAATATTTTAAGGTTTGGTGATGATTACATCATGATCAAACCTCATTACATCATTATTACGCCATTATTTAGAGTTATCACTATAACTCTAAGTCTGATGATGTCAAAGGCTTGGAAGAACCCCAAATTTTGCTTATTTTATTAGTTTTAATCATAAACTAATAGCATTCACCAATTTTATCACTTATATGACTGTTAAGCTTAATTTAAGGTTACAGTGAGTGATCACAATTGATCAAATTAAGCTCAAACTTTGATCCTTAATAACTTTTAAGATTTACACGCTAAAGCAATTCAGAGAGTGAATTCTGATACCTTGGCATAACCGTATTATGTTGCCAAGAGAATTTTATTACATCATCAAAACTCTATTTTTGATGATTTTTCTTGTAACTCATCTTTTCTGTCGAAATTTAATATTTTAAACTTCAAACTATGATTTCAAGGGGTTATACCTTGAATAATATAATAGAAAATACATCATTCTTCACGAATGAACTAGTAGAATCCAACTGTCTACTTTTTTTAAGTTTGGACCAATTTCACAGCAAAGTGGTCAACAACTCTATTGATTTTAATCAATAATCCCTTACAGGTTTTAACCCTGTTTATAACTTGTGAAATAAACTTCATATCTGTATTTCTACA
The DNA here is from genome assembly GCA_023105745.1 of Austropuccinia psidii. Classification (NCBI taxonomy): domain Eukaryota; kingdom Fungi; phylum Basidiomycota; class Pucciniomycetes; order Pucciniales; family Sphaerophragmiaceae; genus Austropuccinia; species Austropuccinia psidii. The sequence goes on along the minus strand of JALGQZ010000005.1, from coordinate 5,020,521 downwards.
GTAATTTCGTGATGGCTTTATTTTTGGTTCATCACTCTATCATGCATAATTCAAGAGATATTAGCTAAAATCCGTGAATATATGCATTGACCAAAAAAGTGCATATTGTAAGGTTTGACTATGAAACAATAAGTAAAAGTTACTAATATTTTACTTATTGTACTATGAATGTCCTTATAATTGAAATAAATAAGATAAAAATAATTATAATAATAAAGAATTCTTATAATTATGGCGTAAAAATGATTATATTATTAATAAAATATAATAATATAATTTATATTATAAAATATAATATAATAAAATAAAGATATTAATATAAAAGAATTAATATATTTAAAGGCACTTTATTATTGTTACAAACAAATAATAAAGTCGTAAAAAATTGTTTTTTATCAATAAAAGACAATTAATAACAATAATATTACCAATATTAAAGTTATAAATTAGTATAAATACTATTTATATTAGTTAAAGAATTTTTAAAATAATAATAAGGAGAAAATTATTATAATAAGAGAAAATAACCTACTTTTAACACTTAATATAATAATTTTGAAATATTTTACGCCAAAAAAATATAAATACAACCTTTTCAAATTGTATTTACAATCAAATAAAGAAAAATTACTAATATTCTTGATTTTTAAATGGAAATGAGTTTTTAGAGAGATTTTTAACAAAACAATCAAATAAATGATTTAATCCCGTCAAAATAGATGATTATAACAAGGTGGTCTTTGGTCTTTAATAATATAATAGTTTTATACATAAAGAATAAAGAAATTACCTTTGATTTACTTGATTTAATGTTTTTGATGCGTCTGAGGGGAAAATAGAGTAAAAAGAGCTCTATTTATAGTAAATACCTCCATCCTAGAGTCCAACAGGCTTCCAGTAGACGTGTACTGATCATACCCACTGGAATTGATTAATATTTTAAGGTTTGGGGATGATTATATCATGATCAAACCATATTGCATCATTATTCCACCATTATTTAGAGTTATCACTATAACTCTAAAGTTGATGACATCAGAGGCTTGGAAGAACCCCAAATTTCGTGGATTTTATTATTTTTAATCATAAACTAATAGTATTCACCAATTGTATCACTCATATGACTGTTAAACTTAATTTAAGTTTACAGTAGGTGATCATAGCTGCTCAATTTAAGCTCAAACTTTGATCTTTAATACCTTTTAAGTTTTACACGCTACAGAAATTCAGAGAATGAATTCTGATAGCCTGACATAACCTCATTATGCTGCCAAGAGCTTTTTATTACATCATCAAAACTCTAATTTTGATGATTTTTCTTGTAACTCATCTTTTCTGTCGAAATTCAATATTTTAAACTTCAAATCATGATTTCAGGGGGTTATACCCTGAATTTAATAATCAAAATTACTTCATTCTTCACGAATGAACTAGTAGAGTCCAACTGTGTACTTCATTTTAAGTTTGGACCACTTTCACAACAAAGTGGTCAACAGCTCTGTTGATTTTTATCAATATTTCATCATAGGTTTTAACCTTGTTTATAAATTGTAAAAGAAAGTTCATATCTGTGTTCTTACAGTAATTACGTGGTAACTTTATTTTTGGTTCATCACTCTATCTTGTATAGTTTGAGAGATATTAGCTATGATCCTTGAATATATGCGTTGACCAAAAAAGTGCATATATTCAAGTTAATTCCTTAAGTATTAACTTTGGTAATTAGCTCATTAATTGTTTTATGTGTGGATTCTCATGGGGAATCCAATGGTTCCATTTCTTTCACATGTTGTTTCATTGGTTCTTGAAATAAATCAGGATTTATGGTTTTTATAAGGTATTATTCCTTATAACTCATTAAATATTGACTTTACAGATATGCCATAAAAATGGTATATGTGTATTTTACCATGGGGAATGCAATGGTATAATTTATTTCACATGTTAATTCATTGGCTTTTAAGTTAAACCAATTTTTGTACCAATTTATGGTATTTTTGTATTTTTGAAGTAATTATTTTTAATGTATAATTCTTCTAAGTAATTTTAGTATAATTATCTTAAAGGTATAATTTTTCTGAGTCTTTCTTGTGACCTTATTGGGTATGTGGTCATATCTCAAAGGCTCACATTCCATACCACCAAAAAAGATTGTACCACAATCTGATATGTGTAATTAGGGTATCATCCACTGTCCTACCTCTTCAATAGACTTTGTTAGTCTTGAAGCTCAATAATGCTTAACTTTTCTATTTTTCAGGTTTTCTTTCATGTCTGAACCTTCTTAGTAGTTTATCAGCATTTGTTATATCTTTCTCAAGTCGCCATTCACCTTCTTGAGTTGAATTTCTATACCTTACAAGGTATTCCCTTTCTTTTTTGTTTCTTGTCCTTCTTTCTTTAAGGACTTTGGCTATTTTCTTTTCCTCTCCTTCTTCCAAGGGGGGTATTTCAAGTGGGGGTTTATTTCTTAGTGGAAATAACTCCTTGTCACTTGAGCTGTAAGGCTTTATTAGACTTACAGGGAAAGTTGGGTGTTTGTTCATTAATTCACCTGTGAGTTCCAATTGCACAGCATTGGGTCCAAGAAGTGCTTTTATCATAAATGGTCCTGCAAAGGAATCTTTCAATTTCTTTGGGCCTTTTATGTTATTGAAATTAAGGGTTGATACTAGAACCAAGTCTCCTATTTTGAAATCAGGTGGCTTGTGGCTTTTATCCCATCTTTCTTTTGCATATTTGAAAGAATCTTGCATACATCTGTTTGCATGGTGTCTTGCCTTGTCAAGCATTATTTTAAAGCTGCTTGCTGTTGGATGTATATCCACTAAGTCCTTTTTGAGGGCTTCATAAGGAAGTCTTGGATTCCAAACTTTTTCTAGCATTGCTGGTGTTTTTCCAGTAGAATCGTGGATTGATGTTTTATATGCCAGTTCCAGTGCTGTAATTAGTGTACACCAATCATGGGTAAAACCATTAGAATCTTTGAATTCTAGCCCATAAGCACAGAATCTTCTGATCATGTCTTCTAAGGTCTGTATCATTATTTCTGCTAAACCATCAGTTTGAGGATGATAAGCTGTTGAGAATGATAACTTTGTCCCAAACAAGTTATGGAGATTTGTCCATAATTCTGAAGTGATCTTTGGGTCTCTGTCACTTATAATATTCTGGAAGAAGCCTGTATGGGTAATAACTTTATTACATATCATTATGGCTGTGTCCATAGCTGTGTCATCTTTATGACATGGTAGGAACATGGGAGTTTTGCTATACCTGTCAACCAATACTAGGCATGCATTATAGCTTCTGTCTCCTCCTGGAGGTACTGCTGTTACCCAATCCATATGAAATATTTCCCAAGGGGATTTTGGTTCTTGGATTTGGATCATCATTCCAAATTTTCCTGTGGCTCTGTTGGCTTTTTGGCATCTGTCACAGGTTTGGCAATACTCTGCAACATCTTTCTTCCAATTTGGCCACCAAGAGCAGGTTTTCACCCTCTCTAGTGTCCTATCTTCTGAGAGATGTCCAGATGCAACACTATCATGACACTCATGTAAAATAGTGTTTATTAGTGTTCTATCTGTTAAGGTCATAACACATGTGTGTTTTGTTCTATGTTAGAGGATTCCATCAAGGAGGTGGAATCTTCCTTCATCATATGCCTTTTTCCATGTTTCATCTAGTTTTGATGAAAGTGATGGGTCTTTGCATTCTTTCATTGGAAGTTGGCTGAAGATATGACAATTTGTGTCTGTCTTATAGCTTTCTTTAACCTGGTTAGAGAATTCTGTGCCAATGTCTGTAACACATATTCCTTCTATATGGTGTTCTTCTTGTGGTACCCATGCTGGATTGTCAGGGGTATTTGCTAGAGCCCATCTGCTAAGACCATCTGCATTTTTATGGATATTACCAGATTTATAAACAATAGTCATATTTCCTCTGTATTCTTTGATAGAAATTTGCCATCTCAGCATGTGTCTATTTGGAGTTTTCATATTTAATAGTGATTTCACAGCATTACAGTCTGTGATTACATCAAATACTGTGCCATCCAAATAATAATGCAGTTTTTCTAAAGCCCACACTAAGCATAAGCATTCCATTTGGCTGGCTCTATACCTTGCTTCTGTTGGCTTTATCTACCTTGAAATGAAACAAATTGGTTGTCACAGGGGCTCTTGGACAGAAATACAAGAGTGGCCTGGCACTCAGCAATCAGGGAACTCACTTGGAAGACTCCAAAAGAATAAAGAATAAAATAATAAGAATGAATTTCTCTAAAAGATATGCAGGTACAAGATGAGATGCAAAAGAGGAAAGGGAAGCCAAATGGCCAAAGAGCCAGCCAAGTAACTCCTTAATCACTGTTTCAACCTTCCAAAAATGAATAATGGAATTAGTAAGGATATGACCACCAAATATCCATTGACAGGCGAAGAAAGAGAAAGAGAAAAGTGCTAAATGACTGACTTAATAATATCAGTATTTGCTTAACTAGAATGAAAAGAAAAATAAAGATAAAAGAAAATCAAAGTATATTAATTAACTGGGGAAAAACCCCCCAGGGTGGAAAGGGTAGCCGGTATATGTGAAAAGTTGGGAGCTTGAGTTCTTCAGGCTGAAAACTGATCTGTATTGATCCTTGAGGCTGTAATGATTGTTTTGGGAATTGATACAGCTGGCTAATATTGAAATTGAATTGGGCTGAATGAACTTCCCATGCTTGAAAGTGAAATACAGTTCTTGATGGATCCAGACTGTATTGAAATAAATGTGGTTGCCAAGATGGATTGAGTGGAGCTTTGACACTTGACAACTTCTTTTTGGCACTGCCTCTTGAATACACTTTGAGAATGAATTGAAAGTATTCCCTTGGAAGGAATACTTGGAGTGAGAATAACCAATGACTGCTTGATGGCGTCATTGGTCTTTGACGCTGAAGCACTTGCTCTTGAGCCTTGATGATTCCTCTGAATGATTGGGTGCCTTGATGACGTGAGGAGATGTTGGAATGTTGAAATGACCATTTGATATTGCCACCATTGAATTGCTGTTGAAAAATGATGTACAATGATATATAACATCAGTTATGGCAGATTGGTTCATTGGAAAGAAGATTATGTCCAAAGGTCTTGAGATGGAAAGGCAGAGGGGAAAAGGATGTATTTGATGGCTTCAGAGCTTGGAAAGGTGTTTCTGGGCCCTTTGGGGTTTTTGGCCACTTTTGGGTTCTGCGCCAAACACTGGCCCATAAGGCGGTCAAGTGTCTTTTGGACACTTTGCGTCAAAGTGCGCAAAAATGCGCAAAATGCGCAAAAGTGCGCAAATGCGCAAAGTGCGCAAAAATGTGAAAAATGCGCAAAAGTGCGCAAAATGTGCAAAAATGCGCAAATGCGCATTATGAGCCCAAATGGCCAAAAACAGCCATTTGGGCCATTTCCCTTGGTTTTGAGGGAAATGACCAGAAATACCCATTTGGGAATAAATTGCCGCTATGGGTTCTGGATTGAGATGAAGGGCCATGAAGCCCCCAAAACACAAATAGCCATAAATGGTCCATAAGATGATGACATGGCCATACTGGCCACTGGTGATGCATATGGCCAATTGGCCATAAAAGAGCTGTGGCTTGATATGCCATATGGGGATCCAAGGAGGTGAATTGCCATGGTTGTGACAGTACCCCCCACCTTGAAATGGTGAGCTCCTGAGCACCAATACAAGGCGAAGCCTGTTGAGGCTATTGGAAAGATTTTGAGAGAGTGATTCAAGAGGACTGATTAAGGTAAAAAATTTGAAAACTGATATTAAGAATTTGACATTTGACGCAGGACTTGCTTGATCTTCTTTTGACATTGGCTTCATGATTTGGATTGAATTTTAAAATGAATGGAAAATTTTTCACGTGATAATTGACGTGATAAGAGAAAATTTCAAATGAAAATAAAATAAAAATAAAGAATGAAAATGAAAATAATCAAAGAAAAGAAAAGAGAAAAATGAATTGAATCTTGAGGAGGTTCCAATCTTCATCACGGAGGTTGATAACTGATTTTGAAATTGGCCAAGGACCTGGAAAGAGAAATTTGATTCCAGGTGCTCACAAAGTGGCCAAGGTGATGTTTTGGCAAGATTGTAGACCCCTCAGGGAAGTGCACACCAGGAGAGGAACTTACTTTTGGTAATTACCACTCCCGCCAGTGCTATAAAAATAAAACAAAATGCGGAAGGAATGAATTTGAATTTTGAAGTCTTCGAAATGAATTGAAAAGTGAATGGCCCATTGTCCCAAGTGAAAATGGCCATAAGATTGGAAATGAAGTTGAAAGCCATGCCAGAGATCTGTGTCCAAAATTGCAAAGTGCTCACAGAGTGGCCAAGGTGATGCTTACAACAAAACAGAGTAGAATACCCCTAAAGGTGCTGTGAGCCTTTGAGATATGACGACATACCCAATAAAGTCACAAAAAAGACTCAGAATAATTATACCTTTAATATAATTATATTAAAATTACTTAGAATAATTATACATTAAGAATAATTACTTAAATATGCAAAAAATACCAAAAATTGGTACAAAAATTGGTTTAACTTAAAAACCAATGAATCAACATGTAAAAAAAATTATACCATTGGATTCCCCATGGAAAAATACACATATACCTTTTTTATGGCATATCTGTAAAGTCAATATTTAAGGAATTATAAGGTATAATACCTTATAAAAACCATAAAACCTTATTTATCTCAAGAACTAATGAAACAACATGTGAAACAAATTGTACCAGTAGACTCCCCATGAAACTCCACGCATAAAACAATTAATAAGCCAATTTCCAATGTTAATACTTAAGGAATTAACCTGAATATATGCACGTTTTTGGTCAACGCATATATTCAAGGATCATAGCTAATATCTTCTAAATTATACATGATAGAATGATGAACCAAAAATAAAGTTACCACGTAATTACTGTAAGAACACAGATATGAACTTTATTTTACAAATTATAAACAAGGTTAAAACCTATGATGAAATATTGATAAAAATCAACAGAGCTGTTGACCACTTTGTTGTGAAAGTGCTCCAAACTTAAAAAAAAAGGATACAGTTGGATTCTACTAGTTCATTCGTGAAGAATGATGTAATTTTTATTATTAAATTCAGGGTATAACCCCCTGAAATCAAGGTTTGAAGTTTAAAATATTGAATTTCGACAGAAAAGATGAGTTACAAGAAAAATCATCAAAATTAGAGTTTTGGTGATGTAATGAAAAGCTCTTGGAAGCATAATATGGTTATGTCAGGCTATCAGAATTCACTCTCTGAATTGCTGTAGCGTGTAAATCTTAAAAGGTATTGAGGATCAAAGTTTGAGCTTAATTTGAGCAGTTATGATCACACACTGTAACCTTAATTTAACTTTAACAGTCCTAAGAGTGATAAAATTGGTGAATACTATTAGTTTATGATTAAAACTAATAAAATCCATGAAATTTGGGGTTCTGCCAAGCCTTTGATGTCATCAACTTTAGAGTTATAGTGATAACTCTAAATAATGGTGTAATAATGATGTAATATGGTTTGATAATGATGTAATCATCTCCAAACCTTAAATTATTGATTAATTCCAGTGGATATGATCAGTAAACGTCTACTAGAAGCCTGCTGAACTCTAGGAGGGAGGTATTTACTATAAATAGAGCTCTTTTTACTCTATTTACCCCTCAGATGCATCAAAAACATCAAATCAATTAAATAAAAGGTAATTTCTTTATTCTTTATATATCAAACTCTTATATTATTAAATCCCAAAGACCATCCTAATATTAATCACTATTTTTACTTGATTAAATCAATTCTTTAATTGATTTTGTCATAAATCTCTCTATAAACTCATTTCCATGTAAAATCAAGAAATTTAGTAATTTTCTTTATTTTTTATTGTAAATACAATTTGAAAAAGTTGTATTATATTCTTTTGGCGTAAAATATCTCAACATTATTATTTTAAGTGTTAAAAGTAGGTTATTTCATCTTATTATAATAATTTCTCTCTTATTATTACTCTTAATAATTCTTAATTAATATAAATAGTATTTATATTAATATATAACTTTAATATTAGTAATATTATTGTTATTAATTGTTTTTTATTTATAAAAAACAGTTTTTTACACCTTCATTATTTGTTGGTAACAATAATAAAGAGCTTTATAATATATTAATTATTTTATATTAATATATTATTTATAATATTATAATTTCATATAATATTAATTTATATTATTATATTTATTTAATAATATAATACTTTTACGCCATAATAATAATATTTCTTTATTATTATTATTATTTTAATCTTATTTATTTCAATTATAAGAACATTCAGAGTACAATAAGTAATAAATTAGTAATTTTTACTTATTGTTTCATAGTCAAACCTTACAGGTGCATACCAGGAGTGGGACTTACTTTTGGTAATTCCTCTCCCCACCAAGCACCATAAAAAATCAAGCTCTTGAAGAATTGGGTCCTGGCTTGTCAGGATATAATGAATGAAAATCTTTGATGAGTTCAGGACAATTCTTGAGGTTTTCAGTTGGTTCCCAAGTGGATCTTTCTGGGTCTTGACTGAAGCCTTTCCATTCCACCAAATACCATAATTTTCCTCTCTTGAGCTTTGAGTCCAGTATTTGAGAGACTTCCCATTCTTCTTCTTCTTCAAGGATTATTGGAGGAGGAGGCTCTTGATGCCTATTTGGGATTGTTGACGTCTTGACTGGTTCGAAAAGAGGAATATGGAAAACTGGATGGATGGACTTCCATTGAGATGGGAGCTTAGGGTGGTAGGAATGAGTACTGACTTTCTTCAAGATTGGAAAAGGACCCAACCATCTTTCAGACAGCTTTTTGGTGTGTCTGGTTGATTTGATGTTCTTGGAAGAAAGCCATACCACGTCACCGGGATTGAAAAGAGGTGGACTTGCTCTACTTTTATCTGCATACCTCTTAAACCTGTTTATGGCAACTTCAAGTTCTCTCTTGACATCTTGCTGTACAAATTGGATTTTTGTTGATAACTTTCCAGCCGGAGTATCTTGACTGATGTGAACTGAGTCAAAATGTGGATCTCTTCCATAAACAGTGAAAAACGGTGATTGTTTTGTTGAAGAGTGGTCAGAGTTATTGTACGCAAATTCAGCCAGAGGGATCCAGGTGTTCCAATCATCTTGATGATAACTGACATACATCCGACGGTACTGTTCCAGTATCTGATTTACCCTCTCTGTCTGTCCATCAGTTTCTGGATGGTAAGCAGTTGACAAGTCTCTTGAAATCTTGAGCTGCTGACAAAGGTTGGTCAAAAAGGAAGAAACAAAAAGAGAACCTCGATCACTTACAATGCTTGAAGGAAGGCCATGCTTTGAGAAAATATTCTTGATGAATAAATGGGCCAAGTCTAATGAAGTGATTGAAGCTATTGTTGGAATAAAAACCGCCATTTTTGAAAATCTGTCCACTATGACAAGGATTGAGTCAAAGGAATTGGACAGTGGCAATTGAGTGATGAAATCCATTGAAAAACAAATCCAAGGACCACTTGCAATTGGAAGAGGCTTGAGGAGTCCAAACTTCTTGTGATGAATATTTTTGTTTCTTGAGCACTGTTGACAGGATGATACATAATCCTTGATAAATTGAGTCATGCCGGACCAGTGGAAATCCCGCTTGACAAGCTTGAGAGTCTTTTCTTGGCCAGGGTGTCCAGCTAGAGGAGAGTCATGCCGAATTTGAAGTATATTGAGATGAATTGTGGGGTCATTTGGGACCACCACCCAATCTTTGAAAAGGAGAAGTTTGGAAGAGGAATCAAGAGAATAATCTCGGACAGATTTCCTTTACCCAAATCTTCAAGGACACTTCTATATTGAGGATCTTGCCACACTTCCTTCTGAATTGAATCAATCAGATTTGAAAATGAATCCACCTTGACTGCAAAAAACTTTGATGCTTGAATTTCATCTTGCTTGATTATCTTCTGATAGTTCATTGGATTCTTGCTGATGAAATCCTCCCCCCTCTCTGGGTAAACGTTGTCCCAATGTGACAAGGCATCTGGAAGGGTGGCAAAGCAGCCAGGGCAGTAAGTGATTGAGAAATGAAATTCAGATAAAAATTCAGCCCAGCGGGCCTGACGGCGAGTGAGAATCTTGGAAGACATAAAATATTGAAGAGATGAATGATCGGTGAGAACTTCAAAAGGGGAAGAAATTGAAAGAAGGAAAGCTCTCCAGCGCTTGAGAGCCCAGACTATGCCAAGGAGTTCCTTGTCATGAATCTCATAATTGAGCTCAGCTGGGAGAAGCTTGGGGCTATCAAATGCAATGGGCTGTTTTCCTGAGTCAGAGACCTGACTCAGTACATCACCCAAGGCATAATCTGATGCATCGGTCTCTACAATGGTGGGTAGAGAAGGATTGAAGTGAGAAAGGATTGGAGCAGTGGTGAATGCCTCTTTGAGTTGATGAAACTGTCTAAGAGCTTCCTCATTGAGGGTAAAACAGGAATCTTTCTTGAGGAAACCTGTGAGTGAACTAATCTTCTTTGAATAATTCTTGATGAAACGGTGGTAAAAATTGGCAAAGCCAAGGAATGATTGAAGAGCCTTGAGGTTTCTTGGAGGTGGCCAATTGAGAATTTGCTGGACTTTTTCTTGGTCTATCTTGAGGCCTTCAGAAGAAACAACATAACCTAAATATTCTACACTAGAAACATGGAATAGGCATTTGGACGCCTTAGCAAAGAGGTTATTGGCTCTGAGTCTGGAAAGAACAGTGGACACATGAGTGACATGTTCTTCCTCAGATTGGGAAAAGACCATAATTTGATCCAAACAAACCACAACATAAACATCAAGAAGATCATAAAAAATATCATTGACAAGATTTTGAAAAGAAGCAGGAGCATTGGTAAGCCCAAATGGCATAACCAAGTACTCATAACTACCATATTTGGTTCTAAAACGAGTCAAATGTTCATCACCTTCCTTGATTCTGAGCAGGTTATATGCACCACGCAAATCAATCTTGGAGAAGATAGAAGAACCATTGAAAACAGTGAGAAGCTGATTCATAGGAGGAACAGGATACCTGTTCTTCCTAGTAACAGCATTGAGTTTGCGGTAATCAACACACAAACGGAGGCCACCATCTTTCTTTTTGACAAAAAGAACAGGTGCTCCTGTAGAAGAGGAGCTTGGCCGGATGAAACCTTTCTCTACATTCTCTGAAATGTAGGCCCTGGGTGTATCTGACTCTTGGTTTGATAAAGAGTAGATCACCCCAACTGGAGGGAGAGACCCCTCCAGCTCGATATGATGATCACAGGCGCGGTGAGGAGGAAGTTTCTCTGCTTTCACCTTGGAAAATACATCCAAGTATTGGTGATAGACAGAAGGAACAACCTTCATCATGGTTTCTATTTCTTCTGGCTCTTCCTCTTCATCCCACAACTCCTCCAGGGAGTCATGATAAGATGAAGGAGGAAGGTCCATATTCCCAAAGAAGAGATGAAGTGAAGATACAGAATTATCTTTTCCAACATCTTGAATCTCTTTCAATACTTCATCTCTAGATGATAGTAATGACTGATGGGAATTAAGGGAAGGAATATGGACAGAAGACGGAAATGATGGTGTTCTAGAATCACCAACCAGAGCTGCACATGATTTGGCAGAAGAAAAGTCATTACTAAGAAAAATTGAAGGATCATTATAGTCCTTATGATCAGAATTAAAGGTGATCAATCCTTGCCTCCAATCAATAAACGGATTAAAATGATTAAGAAAGTCAAAGCCCAATATGAGGTCTTCTCCCTTGGGAGTATCAATGACTAAAAAGTCCCATTCAAAGCTTGGGAAGGAAGGAAGCTCAACCATGTATTTAGTATGGTGAGTCACAAATAAAGAAGGAGACTCAGAGGAGTCTAAAATGATGAGGGGAATCTTCTCTGGAAGTTCTGACGTAGTCAATGAATACTTGTGAACAAACTGCTTTGCAATAAATGAGTTGGTAGCACCAGAATCAATGAGAATACTGTAAAAAACATCAGAAAGAGAAGAAAAAACAAAGAATTTAAGAGAATTATTGACACCAGTATTCAGAATGCACAATTGTGCTCTGGATGGAAAACTGTGAAGACCATTGAACACAACATGATCTTCACTCAGGCTTTTCCCTAGCTGGGAAAATTGCCTGACAGTTGGGTAAGCTTGTTTTGAGGCCTTTTGAAACAGGACTCAAGACTATGCTTCCCACCACAATAGGTACAAAGACCCTCCTTGATTATTCTTTCTTTTTCAGAGTTAATGAGCTTGAAATCTTTATTCAACAAAGAAGAATGGGGCTTGTCCCTCTTCTGAAAATTCTTCTTGTTCTTTTGACTTGAACTTGAAGAATTTTGAGGATGAGAAGAACTTGACTTTGAGGCTTCTTGCTTCTTCTCTTGATGATGACTCTTTTCATTTTGCCTCTCATGGTACCTGGTATCAAGCTCCAGGGTAACGTCCATTAAGTCTTGAAGAGAGTCAATTCTTGAAGGATGGGAGCCCAATTGGTCCAAAATCCTGGATGGCAATCCCTTCCTGAAATGATGGATGAGAGCTCTTTCACCCCGATCACCGATTCTTGAGACCAAACTTCTGAAATCAGCAATGTATAAGGATACATGCCCACCTTCTTTCATTCTTAAAGAATCCAACTCAGCTTCTGCCTTTCTGACTTCATTCGGGTCACCAAATAGAGTGAAGAGCTGAGATTCGAATAAAGGCCAAGAATTGAGAAGGTAATTTGAGTCTTGATTGGTGAGATTGGAAAGATAAGGCTCAATCCATTTTGCAGCCCTGCCAATGAGAAATGAAGTGGCATAAAAGACCTTCTTTCTGTCTTGAGTGAAGTTTGCCGGATCATTATGAAATATCAATTGACAAGACTGAATGAAACTTCTAACTTTGAAGGGCTGAGTCCCATCAAAGCATTCCGGTGCCTTCATAGATGGATTCTTGAAGGCTGGTGGTCTTGACACTTCAGAGGATGAAGCTGCTTGAAGATTGGCCATAATTTGAGTCATTTGCTGCATGATGGCCAATAGAGATGGTTCAGACTGATGAGAGACAGGCTGATTAGACTGGGCTAGAGTTGGTCCTCCAGTACCTTGGGATGCCTCCACCGGAGCAGGGACACCTTCAGTACCATCAGACTCTTCCTCTTCCACAGAATTCTCCTCCTCCTCTTCACCATCTTGACCTGGACCTTTGAAAATAGTCCTTGAGGTTCCTGGAAATCCGCCAACTACTCCTGAAAATGAAGTTGATCTTCTGGGCCCTCTTCCTTCCTTCCTGGATAGTGCTGCTCCTTCCATGCGGGGTCCTCTATCTAATTGGGCCCCCCCCCCTCAGTTGAGGAACTGCTGGGGTGCCATCTAGAGGAGCTCTTGGAGTTGGAGTGAGTACAGCTTGAGCCGGAGGTGAATGTTGAACAGGCATGATTTCAGCAATAAAAATGGAATAAATGAATTAAAATCAAAATTTGCTTGAAGTGAAAAGAGTCAACAATCAAATCTTGAGGAAAATCAATGAATCAAATGAAAATCTTCAAGTACGTCAATAAATCAAAATCAAATGAGGTCTTGAAGTCAAAATCAAAACCAATGTCTTGAAGTCAATCAATGAATCAAGTCAAAATGAAGTCTTCAAGTCAATAAATCAATGAATCAAATCAATCAAAATCAAAATCTTGCAAAAATCAATCAATCAAATGAAATCTTGAAGAAAAAACAATTTATGTCAAAATTCTTGATGTGAAAAAATCAGCAAAATCAATGAAATCTTCAGGTCAATCAATTTTCTTGAGGTCAGTATCAAATATGTCAAATCAATCAATCAATCAAAATCAAGTGAATTATTCTTTAAAAACCAAAATTCTTGAAGAATGAATCAATTATGAATCTTGATGTGAATAACGTGTCTGAATATGTTGATGAAAAATTTGAAAATCAAAGAAAATCAAGATGATGCCTGAATTATGAAAGAAATGAAAATTTGATGATTTGAAAAAGATTTTAAAAAGGATAACAAAAATAAAAAAAATGGGTCAGCTTTCAATTTTCAAAATGAAGAATGAGTGAAAGAAAATTGAGAGGTGACGATGAATCATTAAGTTCATAAGCGTAAAAGAATCATAATTTCAATGAAATGAGTGAATGAAATTATAAAGAAAGAATGAATAGAATGAAAAGAAATTATGAGTTAATTAATATAATGTCACAGGGGCTCTTGGACAGAAATACAAGAGTGGCCTGGCACTCAGCAATCAGGGAACTCACTTGGAAGACTCCAAAAGAATAAAGAATAAAATAATAAGAATGAATTCCTCTAAAAGATATGCAGGTACAAGATGAGATGCAAAAGAGGAAAGGGAAGCCAAATGGCCAAAGAGCCAACCAAGTAAGTCCTTAATCACTGTTTCAACCTGCCAAAAATGAATAATGGAATTAGTAAGGATATGACCACCAAATATCCATTGACAGGCGAAGAAAGAGAAAGAGAAAAGTGCTAAATGACTGACTTAATAATATCAGTATTTGCTCAACTAGAATGAAAAGAAAAATAAAGATAAATTAAAATCAAAGTATATTAATTAACTGGGGAAAAACCCCCCAGGGTGGAAAGGGTAGCCGGTATATGTGAAAAGTTGGGAGCTTGAGTTCTTCAGGCTGAAAAGTGATCTGTATTGATCCTTGAGGCTGTAATGATTGTTTTGGGAATTGATACAGCTGGCTAATATTGAAATTGAATTGGGTTGAATGAACTTCCCATGCTTGAAAGTGAAATACAGTTCTTGATGGATCCAGACTGTATTGAAATAAATGTGGTTGCCAAGATGGATTGAGTGGAGCTTTGACACTTGACAACTTCTTTTTGGCACTGCCTCTTGAATACACTTTGAGAATGAATTGACAGTATGCCCTTGGAAGTAATACTTGGAGTGAGAATAACCAATTACTGCTTGATGGCGTCATTGGTCTTTGACGCTGAAACACTTGCTCTTGAGCCTTGATGATTCCTCTGAATGATTGGGTGCCTTGATGACGTGAGGAGATGTTGGAATGTTGAAATGACCATTTGATATTGCCACCATTTAATTGCTGTTGAAAAATGATGTACAATGATATATAACATCATTTATGGCAGATTGGTTCATTGGATAGAAGATTACGTCCAAAGGTCTTGAGATGGAAAGGCAGAGGGGAAAAGGATGGATGTGATGGCTTCAGAGCTTGGAAAGGTGTTTCTGGGCCCTTTGGGGTTTTTAGCCACTTTTGGGTTCTGAGCCAAAAACTGGTCCAAAAGGCGGAAAAGTGTCTTTTGGACACTTTGCGTCAAAGTGTGCAAAAATGTGCAAAAGTGCGCAAATATGCACAAAATGCGCAAAAGTGCGCAAATATGCGCAAAAAGTGCGCAAATGCGCAAAAGTGCGCAAAATGCGCAAAAATTCGCAAAAGTGCGCAAATGCGCATTATGAGCCCAAATGGCGAAAAACAGCCATTTGGGCCATTTCCCTTGGTTTTGAGGGAAATGACCAGATATACACATTTGTGCATAAATTGCCGCTATGGGTTCTGGATTGAGATGAAGGGCCATGAAGGCCCCAAAACACAAATGGCCATAAATGGTCCATAAGATGATGACGTGGCCATACTGGCCACTGGTGATGGATATGGCCAATTGGCCATAAAAGAGCTGTGGCTTGATATGCCATATGGGGATCCAAGGAGGTGAATTGCCATGGTTAGGACATTGGTCCTTCCACTGGTTTATCATTGATAATTTGTGTCTGGTGAAGTGCAGCACCTAGTCCTTCTCCACAAGCATCAATTTAAAGCTTAAAGGGTAGTTTCCAATCTGGCATTAGAAGAAATGGGGCATTTGTTAAGGAATTTTTCAATTCTTCATATGCCTTGACTCTTTCTTCTGTCATTTCATAGACTGTTTGTTGGTCACAGAGCTTATATAAGGATTTAGCAATTTTTGCAAAGTCCTTTATATGCTGTCTATAGTAACCAGCAAATCCTAGAAATGATTGTATTTCTTTTTTGGTTTGAGGCATTGGTTTAAGTAGTACTGCTGCCACTTTATTTTTGTCTATGCCTAGACTAAGGCCAGATACAACATGTCCTAGTGCTTTTAATTCACTATATGCAAAATGACACTTTTTCAAGGAAATTTTCATATTTACTTGCACTATTTTCTGGAGTACTGTTTCTAGTCTTGTAAGGTGGCTTTCACAAGTCTCTGAGCAGACTATAATATCATCAATATAGATAATTAACCATCCTTCTGATAATTCTTCAGGGAATATGGTATTCATCATTCTTTGATAATGGGAAGGTGCATTTTTTATCCCAAATGGCATTCTTAAGTATTCAAAAATTCCACAATGGACTATTATTCTTAGTAGTTTCTTGGCATTATCTGTTATGACATTTTGATGAAAACTCTTAAGAGCATCCATAGCTGTAATGAACTTAGCTTGTGACAATTGGGTCAATGTCTCATGGATTCAAGGTATTGGATATCTGTGTGGAATGGTATAGGTGTTCAGATATAAAGAGATCCTTTTCTGGAATCTTTTCTTCATTCTCAATATGTGAGCCTGTGAGGTATGTATGACATACCCATAAGGCCACAAATGATTTTATAAACAGTTAATTTTGTCTTAAACAGACTTTTTAGTTGAATTTAAAATAAAAAATAATAAAAAATAAGTATAACTTTTTTTTGGATAAACAAAGTTATAAATATTATGTCATTTTTGGATTCTACACCAAAAATAACCTAGGGTACACCCATAGGGTGTTATACCCAAAACCACTCATTTTTTATGTTATTGCAAGATTTAAGAATCTCACAGTACCAATGTAACTTTTTTAACATTTTTTTAAAATTTTTAAATTTAAGCTTAATTAAGCTTAAATTCAAAGTTGCATGAGGTTTATGCAAACTTACCAAAATTTTAGTTAAAATTGAGGTGTGGTGTATATTTACTGAATTGGCTAAGGCTTTGCCATACAGAATGTAAATCCTGCGTGAGCTCAATTTAAAAGGGTTTAAGGCCATAGTATGGCTTTAAATAAATAAAAGGGCAAAATCCACGCAGAAAGGTGGGACAAAGGAAAAAGACCAAATAGAGCTGGGGTACCCAGCTTTTTGGATCTGCAAGGATTCAATTAAGGTTTTCCACCTGTATTGGAGGATTTTCAACCTTATTTAAACTTTAAGATTAGACTTTGATCCAACCTTAAGGTTTAAACTGGTTTTATCCCAAATTGCACAGGAATTTCAAGCTGCCAAAGGGTAAATCCCAATATGCAGGGTTGGAATCAAGGTTTTAAGAACTGTCAGAGCTTTTATGAGCTTAAAAACCTTAAATAAGCTGAAAACTTCAAAGTTTCAAGCATTAAAACCTTATGAAAACTTAAGGTTTGGTGTGTATTGCTATTTTACGTGGAAAAATAGCAATAACTTCAAAAATTCATTTAAAATCCAATTCTTAATGGATTTGCTTGAAAATTTCACACAACTTGGAATTTAATATTATCAATATATAAATTAAATTTTAAGTATCTTTTATAAATAAACTTCCTGGGTAATTAGCCTGGAAATTTACTCTTTTAATTAAACTCAAAGAAAGTTATGATTTCTCTAAAAATGAATTAAAAATTGAGTTTAAGAGATTTCCACTTGAAACTCTATTTTTAAGTTGTTCATGTGATGAACTTTAATATAAATCAGATTATTTATATTAAAAACTTAAAATAATTAGTTTAAATGAGGAATAAAGTTACATGGAGTTAATAATAACACTGGTAATTTTAAATTGGAATTAAAAACAAGTTGCCTTAAGTTAAAAACTTTGTTTTTAAATATGGTTTTTCAGTTTTGACCTGAGCACGCCCTCTATAATCATTATGAATCCTGAGAGCTGCTCTTAAGACATAAAAAGAGTCTTTTCATCACTGTTTTTGTCCATAATCAGTATTTAATCCAATCATATTAGAAATTTAGACAGGTAAAGTTTTATTATTTATAAAATCTTATTAGTAAAGTAATTCTTAAGTTATTTTATTCTTTATTAATTGTAAATTGAAGAATTGAAGTCATAGAATTCAGATTATTGTTGTAATCATCAATAATATATTTTATATTATAAAAATTATCATCTTAAATATCTTTTAAAATCCACAAATTCCTCTCAAAAACTCTCAAATCTTAAATTTTATCATGAAAAGTTGTTTTATCTTTAAATTTATTGATTTTAGGCGTGTTTTTAACTTATAATTATTATTTAATATAATAACTGTTGTAGTTTGACTTGTTGTATTAAATAAATATTATAAGTAAGTTTTACTCTAAAGTTCTATAATTTTGTCAGGGTGAGTCTATGTAGTAGCTTAAAAATAGTAAATACAAGCTAGTACTATGACTGTGACACGTCAAAATAAATAAAAAATGAAATCTTCAGGTCCTACTGCTACGTGGTAACAGTGGTGATGAGTCTATTGAGGACCTGGGTTGCATTGCTATAATATCTTTGACTGTAAAGAAACACTACAATAATTATATTCTAATTATATCTTAAATAATTCTAAGGACACTACTGATGAATAACAGTCTTGTCACGTAAGAATAATGGTAAGGTAAGATAAGATAATGGGTTTTCAAGGGAAAAACCCTCCTTTTTATATCTTCCAAGACTGTCAAGAGTTATTAACTCTTCACACGTCAGAGGAGTGAAGATTTTCACTCCAGTGGTCAGTCTGTGGTTCTGGATCCTCAATTCTGACGTCAATATAGACAGAATTGTGGTTTTGGAACCACAAATGATCATTCTGGATCAATACAGGGTGAAAAAACTTTTCACCTGCCACGTCAGCACTTGGATGACGTTGTTCTGGTGTCTGTATGATCAATATTAGTCATTCTGGGCGGGTTTAAGCTTTAAATAACCATTATTTTAAGTATCAAGGCTGTACTGGTTGGTACAGGTTTGGTACAGACCAGTATTGGTCAAAATACTTCCAACCAAGATATCTCAGTCAGTTTTTGCAATATCAAGAAACTAAGAGCACAGAATTGAAGGGCTTAATGAGCTCTTCAATTTGGTATGCTTCATGTTTACCCTTCTTGCAAATAGCAAAAGCTATAAGGGTTTTAAGTTTTGAATGTAATTTTGTACATCAGTATGAGGCTTGAAAAACTTCCATGCTAGATATCTTCTTCAATTTAGAAGATATCTGTATTCTGATGATACAGATTTGTAGGGCTTGATTAGCCCTACAGTTTGGTATATTACACTGTACATTTGTATGAGTGTATGCCAAAGATACAGGGGTTTGTTTATTTTCTTATTTTCAGAATATCTGTATTTTGGTTATTAAACCTTTGAACCAAGATCCCTCAGTCAATTTAAGAGATACAGAGGTCTAAGGTGTCTCAAATTAAAGCTCTTGTTGAGATCTTCAATTTGGTTATACTTTTGTACAGTTTTGTACAAGCCCTCTTTGACTTTCAGGGGGACTTGGTTTTGAAAATGAGGTTATATTGTATCTCCAGTTGTGGTGGTGTTACAACAACATGGATGATATCATTGTGTAGCTCTCTATGTGAGCTTTAAGAAAAATACCATTTTGGTATAGGATAACTTAAATATGCATAAGTTAGATGAGAGGTGAAAATAAGGGTTTTGACTTGTTTATTCTCCTCTAGGTTTCCTTATTCTGTTTGGATAAGGTTGGTGTTTAATGTAAGAGGATTGTTTTCTCTTAATTATTACCTTTATTGACTATGTTTGTTCAATACTTGTCATACCATTATTTATGGTATGTTGGATGTCATGCTAGTGCTCTGTTTTGAGTCACAGGCTGACAAATTTTTTTATCTAGTATTAGTTTTTTTATATAGAATTTTATTCTATAAGAATTATTTCTGCACAGTGTGTGTTATAATTATTTTATAAGTAATATTTATATTATTTATAAAGTGGTTAATATTCATATTTCCACGTGTAATTGTCTCATTAAGAGCTTTACATTTCTTATTGTTATAGCTGTCAGTGACTATAACAATAATAGAATAATTATAATTTATTATAATTATTATATTTTTTTTATTATTATATTTTTATAATAATAATTAAAATTATTTTTTTATATATAATTATTTTTAATAATTATATTTAAATTTGTGGTTGTAATATTTTATTATATTATATTTTTCTACTGAGGACAGTCATAGTACTCTTGATAATGTTACTATTCTCAATAGTTTCATATAAAAACCTTACATTTGGGGGCCTGGCCGTGATTTTAAACCAACTTTTGGGACATAAATCATATTCTAGACCTTATTTTACTATTTTTGACATAAAATTGCCATATTTGTCTAAATATTGGCTTTTTTTGGGACTTATCCCTTATAAATAATCTTTATAATATTAATAAAGTTATTTTTTCTTAAGAATATTGTTTGAAACAATATACTATTGAGTGACTTGGAATAAATTTCTTTTGTCTAACTAGTGGCTTTTTCACATCACAGACTTGAAATTTATTCTTTGAGTTATTCTAGTATAAAGTGAATAATAATACAATTTTGATTAATTAACTTGTTAATTGCATAATTATCATTTCTTTAAAAAAAATAATAAATCAAATAAAAAATCTTAAAAAAAATAAAAATAAAAATCTTTACTAAAAACATTTTTTCTTTTATCTTAGACATTTTTCTTTATTTTTGACGTAATTTGCCATAAAATTACATTAAAACAACTTTATTTAATAAGTTGAGTTTATAAGTTATTTTCATTATTTGAAAAAATAACTTATATTTTTAATTTTCTCTAGTGTCTTCCATCAGAGAAAATTCTTCAGACTCTGAAGCCTCAGAGTCCAGTATTGAAATTCAAACCAGTCCAGCACCAAGGGGTTTGATAACCAAAGAGCCCTTTAAAGGTCCTGCAGGTGAATTCAATTCAATTTTACTCTATTTTTATTAAAATTGATGTGAAATGACTCCTACTAGAAGTGGAAGTAATTACTCCATCCAATCAAATGGATCTGGACCAGGACATTCCAGCCACAAATCCAAAAGGCAAGAATGTCCTCCCAGAGGAGAGGCACAAATGGAGGATGCCAGAACTTCCACCAGTTCCCAAAGGTTAGCCAGCACCTTTGAACCTCTTCTTGAGAGTCCAGAAGCTGACATAACTGCTATTGCTGTTAGACCTGAACCATTTCCAACAGGCAGCTGTGGAAATTTATCAATCCCAATGGAAAAACTGGTTCCTGGCGTCAAAACAACAAGAGTGGGAACTCCTTCCAAGTCTTTGGATAGGCACCATGAACTCTTATCTTCAAGTGAAGAAGTTCATGGGGCCAGAAAAGACAGAAGATCTTCTGTTGGGTTGGACACCCATGTCTGTCAAAGGAAAAGTCCAACAGATAAAAGCTTGGTTGAAAAACCAAAGCATGTTATCAGAGGATCAGAAGAAGAAATTGGCTCAAGGCAAGGACAAAAGCCCAGTGGAAGCTCCTCAAGCATCCACCAGAAAAAATCCGCCTCAACCATTGCCAAACAAGCCCAAGTAAGCCCCAAAAGCCAACCAGAAGGGCAAGCAGAAGGAAAAGGGAAAGGCAAAGCCCAAGTGGAACAAGCCTTACCCACAGAATTACAGAATTCCAAAGAAGGAAAAAACAGCCATGGACAATGTGTTCAATATGGCAAGAACTTTGATGGAATTCAAAAACAAGGAGGAGGAAAGATTGAACCAATCCTTTCCAAAGAAGTAGATCTTGTAAAGCTTGTAACTTACTTTGAATCTTGTAATAAAGAAATTATGGAAAAATTTAAAGCATTTGACCATGTCCAACAGAAGTTGGGTAATGAAATATTACAAGTAAAAGACCAACAAAAGACCATAATTGGCCTTGAAACTGTTAATAAGGCAAATATTTTGTCTTTGACGCAAATTTGTGAAAGACTTGAGTTTAAAGATACCTTACTCAATCAACCAGATGAACATTCAATTTCTTTTATAACTGGACAGTTAAAAGAATTGAAAATACAAGTGAAAAACTTGGAAAATTCAACTGGTCACAATGCAGCTCTTTTTCAAGAACAATTGGAAAAAAGTGATAAAGCAAGACTTGAATTGAAAGAAGACATTCAGTCAAGTATTGATAATATATCACTAAAAAATGAATTGCCAAGGCAATCCACACCAATTCTTGACAGAAATGTTCTTAACTTTAATAATGATTTACATCATACAATTTCAAGTCATGATGTGAAAATGCTTGCAATTATAAGGACATTCCAAGATTAGAGGAATGGCCAACCTTCAGGGGTGAAGGAGAATATAATCATATGGAATTTATGAAAACAATTGATATGTTCAAAGAAGACTTTAACATACCAGATGAATACATAAGTGCCAGATTACACTCATTATTTACCAAATCAGCAAAGAAATGGTATTATAAAATGAGACAAGACCATGGTAAATATTCTTGGCCATGGTGGAAAGAACAAGTTATTTCCAAATGGGCAAATGATTCCTGGAGATTTAGAATGGAAAATTCTTTTGAAGAAGCCATTTTTAATATTGAGAGGGACAGGCCCATGACTTGGTTTCTTAAACAGAAGGACAGATTAACTGCCCTTCATCCTGATATATCTGAACCAATGGTACATAAAAGCATATTAAGAAAGTGTGGTGGTGACCTTGAGCATGCTATAAGAAGCAGATTTATTGAGCCTTTCTCTACAGAAGATTATATCAATGCTATGGAGGATATCACTACTAGAACAAAAATTGGAAGAAGCTGGTATAAACCCCAATAGACAACAAGACTAGTGGGAAACCAATTTTAAAACCAAATAAACCACATGAAAGACCTACTTTGAAATGTCATAAATGTGGAAGTACATCTCATTTAGCAAACACTTGCCTAAACAAGACAAGAATTAATGAGATAAATGTTGAAAAAGTGGAAGACACAAAAGAAACAGCTGATGTATCTTTACATGAAAATGGATCTGAACCTTCAGAAGAAGAAGAAGAAGTACCAGAGGAGCTTAGTATAGAAAACATCAGGTATAAAAATCCATAACATGAAGATGAATGGATTGTAAAAAACAAAATACCTGATTCCCAAAAGTTTCTCAGAAGATTCAGACATGAGAAAAGACCAATTGCTCAATAAAAAGTTTGAATTGTGTGCTTTACATACTTAAAACTAAAAGTAGAGAGGTTGGACAGTGGATTATACCCCCCCCAAATAACTTGGGGGTACGCTACAAAAGAAAAATTGTGGTACAATTTTTTTTTGGTGGTAGGGAATGTGAGCCTGTGAGGTATGTATGACATACCCATAAGGCCACAAATGATTTTATAAGCAGTTAATTTTGTGTTAAACAGACTTTTTAGTTGAATTTGAAATAAAAAATAATAAAAAAATCAGTATAACTTTTTTTTGGATAAACAAAGTTATAAATATTATGTCATTTTTGGATTCTACACCAAAAATAACCTAGGGTACACCCATACGGTGTTATACCCAAAACCACTTATTTTTTATGTTATTGGAAGATTTAAGAATCTCACAGTACCAATGTAACTTTTTTAACATTTTTTTAAAATTGTTAAATTTAAGCTTAATTAAGCTTAAATTTAAAGTTGCATAAGGTTTATGCAAACTTACCAAAATTTTAGTTAAAATTGAGGTGTGGTGTATATTTACTGAATTGGCTAAGGCTTTGCCATACAGAATGTAAATCCTGCGTGAGCTCAATTTAAAAGGGTTTAAGGCCATAGTATGGCTTTAAATAAATAAAAGGGCAAAATCCACGCAGAAAGGTGGGACAAAGGAAAAAGACCAAATAGAGCTGGGGTACCCAGCTTTTTGGATCTGCAAGGATTCAATTAAGGTTTTCCACCTGTATTGGAGGATTTTCAACCTTCTTTAAACTTTAAGATTAGACTTTGATCCAACCTTAAGGTTTAAACTGGTTTTATCCCAAATTGCACAGGAATTTCAAGCTGCCAAAGGGTAAATCCCAATATGCAGGCTTGAAATCAAGGTTTTAAGAACTGTCAGAGATTTTATGAGCTTAAAACTTTAAAGTTTCAAGCATTAAAACCTTATCAAAACTTAAGGTTTGGTGTGTATTGCTATTTTACGTGGAAAAATAGCAATAACTTCAAAAATTCATTTAAAATCCAATTCTTAATGGATTTGCTTGAAAGCTTCACACAACTTAGAATTTAATATTATCAATATATAAATTAAATTTTAAGTATCTTTTATAAATAAACTTCCTGGGTAATTAGCCTGGAAATTTACTCTTTTAATTAAACTCAAAGAAAGTTATGATTTCTTTAAAAATTAATTAAAAATTGAGTTTAAGAAATTTCTACTTGAAACTCTATTTTTAAGTTGGTCATGTGATGAACTTTAATATAAATAAGATCATTTATATTAAAAACTTAAAATAATTAGTTTAAACGAGGATTAAAGTTACATGGAGCTAAGAATAACACTGGTAACTTCAAATTGAAATTAAAAACAAGTTGCCTTAAGTTAAGAACTTTGTTTTTAAGTATGTTTTTTCTGTTTTGACCTGAGCACGCCCTCTATAATCATTATGAATCATGAGAGCTGCTCTTAAGACATAAAAAGAGTCTTTTCATCACTGTTTTTGTCCATAATCAGTATTCAATCCAATCATATTAGAAATTCAAACAGGTAAAGTTTTATTATTTATAAAATCTTATTATTAAAGTAATTCTTGAGTTATTTTAGTCTTTATTAATTGTAAATTAAAGAATTGAAGTCATAGAATTAAGATTATTGTTGTAATCATCAATAATATATTTTATATTATCAAAATTATCATCTTAAATATCTTTTAAAATCCACAAATTCCTCTCAAAAACTCTTCAATCTTAAATTTTATCATAAAAAGTTGTTTTATCTTTATATTCATTGATTTTAGGCGTGTTTTTAACTTATAATTATTATTTAATATAATAACTGTTGTAGTTTGACTTGTTGTATTAAATAAATATTATAAGTAAGTTTTACTCTAAAGTTCTATAATTTTTTTATCTAGTATTAGTTTTTTTATATAGAATTTTATTCTATAAGAATTATTTCTGCACAGTTTGTGTTATAATTCTTTTATAAATAATATCTATATTATTTATAAAGTGGTTGATATTCATATTTCCATGTGTAATTGTCTCATTGAGAGCTTTACATTTCTTATTGTTATAACTGTCAGTGACTATAACAATAATAGAATAATTATAATTTATTATAATTATTATATTTTCTTTATGATTATATTTTTATAATAATAATTAAAATTATTTTTTTATATATAATTATTTTGAATAATTATATTTAAATTTGTGGTTGTAATATTTTATTATATTATATTTTTCTACTGAGGACAGTCATAGTACTCTTGATATTGTTACTATTATCAAGAGTTTCATAGACAAACCTTACATAATAACTGTAATTTGTTTTTTGTTATTTAAGAAGCCAAACTTTTGTCTCTTATTGTCTCCTATAGTAAAATATCTATCCTTCTGGTTAGAGATATCTATACCATAGATTGACAAGTAGTCATTTCCCAGGATAAAGTGATTACTGGTACAGTTGTCCATTACCACAAATTCCACTTTAATTCTGACACATTGTGAAGGATGAGGAAAAATTTGTGTTAAATCAATTATTCCAAGGGGCTTCATGCTCTCACTTGCACTACTGACTTTGACACCTTGTATTGGCATAAGTTTTTCTTGCCAGTCTGGGACAATGGTTTTTAAATAACTTTTGCCAACACAGGTGCAATATGCTCCTGTATCCAAGTTAACTTTTCATTCTTGGTTATCACCCATAACAATACTTATACTTGACTTTCCAGCTGTATATCCCATTCCTCTTGCAGGTTTGGTTCTATATCTTTTGGCATCTTGTATATTTGTCAGGTTTGTGTCAGATGTTCCAACTTGTGGTAAATTTGAGTTGACATCTAGTACTTCATAAATTATATCAATGTTATTAATTTCTGCATTAATTATATTGATTTCATCACTTTCAGAAGTTTCTGATTCTTCTGTGTCTTTTTCAGAGTCAGATTCCTCCTCTTTGTCATTGTGGTTTTCTGTTTCCACAATTTCATTGATTTTTGCCTTTTTTAGGCAATTATTGGCTAAGTGTCCAATACCTCCACATTTATGGCATTTTCTTTGCTCATTATTATTGGATGTGCTGGGCATGAAGGATTCTTTTAATTTATCTTCTTTGATAAATGGTTTATTTGGGCTTTTAATGTCCAATTTCTTCCAAGTCCTGCCAATTTTTGTTCTTGTCACTATGTCTTCCAGTGCATTTATGTACTCTTCTGTGGAGAATGGTTCTATACACCTGCTTCTTAGGGCATGTTGTAGCTCTCCTCCACATTTCTTGAGTATTTTCATATGCACCATTTTTTGTGACATTTCTGGGTACAATGCATTAAGTCTTTCAACTTGTTTTAAGAACCAAGTTAAAGGTTTATCTTTCTCTGGGTCAAAGAAAGAATTTTCAAATGCATTTTCTATCTTATACCTCTAGGAATCATTTGCCCACTTGGTGATTATTTCTTGTTTCCACCAAGACCAGGTATTTTTACCATTTGTTTGTCTTATGCCATAATACCATCTTTTTGCAGATTTCTCAAACAATGAATGTAATCTTGCAGTGATTAATTCATTTGGTATGGCATAGTCTTCTTGTAACATGTCAATTGTTTTAATGAATGACATGTGGTCATATTCACCTTCTCCTGTGAAGGTTGGCCATTCTTTTAATTGAGGTGCTTCCTTCATTAAGACTTGGTTATTATCTTGGTGACTCAAGTCTGTTATGAAAGGATTTGTCAATTCCTCTTTTGTTTTAACAGGGCTTCTTATATGAGAAAATGGAGTTGATAACTTTGGCATATTTAAATTGGCCTCATTCATTTTATCCATTTTTTCAGTAATAAGCCTTATTTCACTTTGAATATCATCTTTTAGATGCATTCTTGCTTCATCACTTTTTTCCACATGGTCCAAAAGTAATTTTTGGTGTGATGAAGTCTTTTCTTCAAATTGTTCTACAGAAATACTTAATTTGTTTAATTTTTCTGTAAGATTGTCAATACTCACATCATAATTTATTGTCAAAGTTTTTTCTTTGATATAGCTTATGTATTTGTACAACTCTTGTTGTCCTTGTATTAATTTCTGAGTATTGTCAATTAATACTTTTGGTTTATTATTTTCAATCATAAATTTTATGTTATCAATTTCTTTCTTATTTTATACAACAAGCTTGGTTAAAGATGATAAGCTATTATTTATTTCTTGTAAAGATAATAAACTATTTTTAATGTCTTTAAGAGGTAAAATACTATTCTTAAGCTCTGTTAAAGTATTTACAACATCAGGAGACAAGGTTATTTCTTTGGGAAATGGGGTTGTCTCATTCTTTGTTCCTCTTTGTCTTTGAATTCCATCAAAGTTCTGGCCATGTTGAAAACATTGTCCATGGCTTCCTTTTGGATTTTTGGGATCCTGTAGCTTGGGGAATATGGTTTCCTCCAATTCTTTTTCTTGTTCTTCTTCCCTTCTTGGGGAAGTGGGTTGGCTTGGGGCTTGCTGGTAGAAGCTACTGGGGCTTCTTCCTTGGTTGGCTCCCTCTTTTTGGCATGGTAGTCCTTGATTTTTTTGATTTGAGGTTTGGATGACAGTGGATTCCATCCATTGGAGTATTTCACTATCTCCTCCACTTAGAGGAACTTTTTCAGGATGTGCCAGGAGTTCATCACTCCTTGGTGTATTTGAGGTAGCATTTCCCAATCTTTGTCCTTGTACACTGTGTAATACTGCTTGTACTGGCTCATGTAGATTTCTATTTGAGCCCTCTGAATGTGATTTGTACCTATTTGAGTTACTCATACCTAGTTCCAATTCAGGTTCAGATATCATGGGCATTTCTGGGACTTGCCTTTGGGATAAGGCACTTCCTTGTGTGGATTCTGTTCGACTGGGGATATGGCCCTTTCTTTTCCCTTTTGAGGGATCAGTTCTACTTCTGAGTCCAGCTCCATCTGATTGGATGAAGTATTGGGAACCTCTTCTGGTAGTCATAATTTAAGAATAAAAAATAAAAGTATTTTTAGAATAAAATTTCTTTTTATGGCAATTATAAAAGAGGTGCTCACCTTCAGAATCTTGAATGGTGGGTCCTGGAAAGTCTAATTTCTTAACTTCCTCTCTTTTAGTGATAACTGGTGTTGGGGAACTTTGACAAGTTTCTTCCACCAATCTTTCAACAGTAGTTTGGTTATCTTCTGTTGGGTTATCTTCACACACTAAAAAAGACAAATAAATATAAGTCTTTTATAATAAGTGTTATTTTTGGCAAGATATGGCAATTTTCCACGTAGGAATTGCTTTTATATCTTTTAAAAAACTGAAATGAATAAAGAAATGAATAAAAATGAATAAAAATAACTTTTTTTATTGGTTTTTAATATTTTTGTATTTTTTATTTTTATTTTTAAGAAATAAAATAAAAATTAATATGATTCTTTATAAAATTAAATTATAATAAAAATTATTTTTAATTTATAAAATATCTTTTTTAATCACTAGAGTCACTCAAAGAAAGTTCTTGCAAGTCTAAGGATGTGAAAAACCACGTGTAAGACAGTACAATTGCTTTCCAAATGCCTCAATAGCTTTTAAAATCAATAAAATATAAAATTATTATATAATTTTATGATTATAAATATAATTTATTATTGGATAAACCCAATTAGAATCTTTTTAAAGGTCTTTTAAGTAAATATCACGGCCAGGCCCCCAAATGTAAGGTTTGACTATGAAACAATAAGTAAAAGTTACTAATATTTTACTTATTGTACTATGAATGTCCTTATAATTGAAATAAATAAGATAAAAATAATTAGAATAATAAAGAATTATTATAATTATGGCGTAAAAATGATTATATTATTAATAAAATATAATAATATAATTTATATTATAAAATATAATATAATAAAATAGATATATTAATATAAAATAATTAATATATTTAAAGGCACTTTATTATTGTTACAAACAAATAATAAAGGCGTAAAAAATTGTTTTTCATTAATAAAAAACAATTAATAACAATAATTTTACCAATATTTTTCTATTTATATTAATTAAAGAATTATTAAAATAATAATAAAGAGAAAATTATTATAATAAGAGAAGATAACCTACTTTTAACACTTAATGTAATAATTTTGAAATATTTTACACCAAAATATATAAATACAACGTTTTCAAATTGTATTTACAATAAAATAAAGAAAAATTACTAATATTCATGATTTTTACGTGGAAATGAGTTTTTAGAGAGATTTTTAACAAAACAATTAAATAAATGATTTAATCACGTCAAAAAAGATGATTATAACAAGGTGGTCTTTGGTCTTTAATAATATGATAGTTTTATATCTAAAGAATAAAGAAATTACCTTTGATTTACTTGATTTAATGTTTTTGATGCGTCTGAGGGGAAAATAGAGTAAAAAGAGCTCTATTTATAGTAAGTACTTCCCTCCTAGAGTCCAACAGGCTTCCAGTAGACGTGTACTGATCATATCCACTGGAATTGATCAATAATTTAAGGTTTGGGGATGATTACATCATGATCAAACCATATTAGATCATTATTACATCATTATTTAGAGTTATCACTATAACTCTAAAGTTGATGACATCAGAGGCTTGGCAGAACCCCAAATTTCGTGTATTTTATTAGTTTTAATCATAAACTAATAGTATTCACCAATTTTATCACTCATATGACTGTTCAACTTAATTTAAGGTTACAGTAGGTGATCATAACTGCTCAATTTAAGCTCAAACTTTGATCTTTAATAACCTTTAAGTTTTACACGCTACAGCAATTCAGAGAGTGAATTCTGATAGCCTGACATAACCTCATTATGCTGCCAAGAGCTTTTTATTACATCATCAAAACTCTAATTCTGATGATTTTTCTTGTAACTCATCTTTTCTGTCAAAATTCAATATTTTAAACTTCAAATCATGATTTCAGGGGGTTATACCCTGAATTTAATAATCAAAATTACGTCATTCTTCACGAATGAACTAGTAGAATCCAACTGTGTACTTTATTTTAAGTTTGGACCACTTTCACAACCAAGTGGTCAACAGCTCTGTTGATTTTTATCAATATTTCATCATAGGTTTTAACCTTGTTTATAAATTGTAAAATAAAGTTCATATCTGTGTTCTTACAGTAATTACGTGGTAACTTTATTTTTGGTTCATCACTCTATCTTGTATAGTTTAAGAGATATTAGCTATGATCCTTGAATATATGCGTTGACCAAAAAAGTGCATATATTCAGGTTAATTCCTTAAGTATTAACTTTGGAAATTAGCTCATTAATTGTTTTATGTGTGGAGTTTCATGGGGAATCCAATGGTACCATTTATTTCACATGTTGTTTCATTGGTTCTTGAGATAAATAGGGATTTATGGTTTTTATAAGGTATTATTCCTTATAACTCATTAAATATTGACTTTAAACATATGCCATAAAAATGGTATATGTGTATTTTACCATGAAGAATCCAATGGTTTAATTTATTTTACATGTTAATTCATTGGTTTTTAATTTAAACCAATTTTTGTACCAATTTATGGTATTTTTGTATTTTTGAAGTAATTATTTTTAATGTATAATTATTCTAAGTAATTTTAGTATAATTATCTTAAAGGGATAATTGTTCTGAGTCTTTCTTGTGACCTTATTGGGTATGTGGTCATATATCAAAGGCTCACATAAATTGGTTTTGAAGCTTAGCTTATTAATTGTTTTATGTGTGGATTATTATGGAGAATCCAATGGTACCATTTATTTTACATGTTGTTTCATTGGTGTTTGAAATAAATAAGGATTTGTGTCTTTTATAAGTTATTATTACTTATAACTTATTAAATATTGACTTTACAGATATGCCATAAAAATGGTATATGTGTATTTCACCATGGGAAATCCAATGGTGTAATTCATTTCACATTTTTATTCATTGGGCTTTAGGTTAAACCAAGTTTTATACCAATTTATGGTATTTTTGTAGTTTTAAGGTACTTATTTTTAATGTATAATTATATTAAACATTTCTCGTGACCTTTTTGGGTATGTGGTCATATCTCAAAGGTTCACAAATTATAACTTTTGTCACCACTTGGATGAAGTGCTGTGACCCAATACATGTGAACAACTTGCCAAAGGGATTTTGGTTCTTGAACATGGATCATAAGTCCATATTTCTTGCCTGTACTCCTGTTTGCTTTTTGACATCTGTCACAGGTATGGCAATATTCAATGGTTTCTTTTCTCCAAGATGGCCACCTTGCACAGTTCTTTACTTTTTCAAGTGTTCTGACTTCTGACAGGTGTCCAGAGTAGATGCTATCATGGCATTCATGAAGAATGGTATTAATAAGAAATCTGCTACATAATGTCATTACACAACAATGCTTGGTTCTGTGGTAAATAATCCCATCAAACAAGCGAAATCTTCCTTCAGAATAGGAGTTTCTCCAAACTTCAACTAGTTCATTGACAAAAGATGTATCTATGCAGTCTTTATCTAATAAAGAAGTCAAGATATGGCAATTATTTTCCTGTTTATATGATTCTCTGACCTCTTCAAAGAATTCAGTCCCAATATCAGTAATGTTAATCCCTTCAATTGGAATCTGTGGTTTAGCCTCCAAAGGTACATAAGTTGGGTTATCAGGAGTGTTGGCTAATGCCCACCTGCTAAGTCCATCAGAATTCTTGTGAATGTTTCCTGCCTTGTGGACTATAGTCATGTTTCCTCTATATTCTTGAATGTGTATTTGCCATCTCAACATATGTCTGTTGGGAGTTTTCATGTTAAGAAGTGATTTTACTGCATTACAGTCAGTTATTACTTCAAAAACACTGCCATCAAGATAATAGTGTAATTTCTCAAGTGCCCATACCAAGCATAAGCATCCCATTTGGCTTGCACCATATCTGGCTTCTGTTGGTTTGATTTGTCTTGAGATATAACAAACTGGTCCTTCTGTAGGTTTGTCATCAATAATTTGGACTTGATGTAGGGCTGCCCCTAATCCATCTCCACATGCATCAATGTACAATTTAAAAGGAATATTCCAGTAAGGCATGAGGAGTAAAAGTTCTTCTGTAAGAGCTCTCCTTATCTTCTCATGAGCTTTAATTCTCTCCTGTGTCATCTCAAATACAGTCTGTTTATCACAGATTCTATAAAGTGATTTGGCTAGAATTGCAAAGTCTTGTAAGTGTTGCCTATAATAACTGGCAAACCCAAGAAAAGACATCATTTCTTTTTCATTATGGGGTATTGGCTTACGTAACACTGCTGCTACTTTGTTTTTGTCAATGCCCAAGCTTAAACCAGAAACAATATGTCCTAATGATTTAAGTTCTTCAAAACTAAAATTGCATTTCTTAAGTGAAATTTTCACATTCACTTCTGCAACCTTGTGAAGTACTCTTGCAAGTCTTGCAAGGTGTAAGGACCATGAATCAGAACATATGGTAATATAATTAATATAAATGATAAGCCATCCTTCAGACAATTCTGTGGGAAAGATGGTATTCATCATTCTTTGATAATGGCATGGGGCACTTTTAATACCAAATTGCATTCTAAGATACTCATAAATACCACAGTGAGTGATAATTACAAGTAATTTCTTAGCTTTGGGCATCAAAACATTTTGATGAAAGCCTTTCAATGCATCCATTGATTTTATATACTTGGCTTTAGATAATTGAGTCAAGCTTTCTTAAATTCTAGGGATTGTATACCTATCTGGAACTGTGTAGGTATTCAATGCCCTGAAATCTCCAACCATTATTGACTTATCATTATTCCAGGCAATAATAACAGGTGTTTTTACTTCAACTTCCTCATTATGGCCTACCTTCCTTAGTACACCAAGCTGGATTAACTCTTGGATGTTTTTTTCCAAGGCTTCTCTAGCTCTGGGACTGGCTGGATAAGCTGGTCTTCTAAGTACTGGAGGATATGGTCTGTCAATATTAAGAGTAATATCAACTTCATGTCCCCTTATAGCACCTAATGGTTCATTATCAGAGGCAAATGCATTATTGTATGTGTATAACACATTGATACGTTCATTCCTCATTTTTGGTGATAATTATGG
The DNA here is from genome assembly GCA_023105745.1 of Austropuccinia psidii. Classification (NCBI taxonomy): domain Eukaryota; kingdom Fungi; phylum Basidiomycota; class Pucciniomycetes; order Pucciniales; family Sphaerophragmiaceae; genus Austropuccinia; species Austropuccinia psidii. The sequence goes on along the minus strand of JALGQZ010000005.1, from coordinate 4,987,073 downwards.
ATTAATTTATGCTTCAACAAGTTGGTTAGACACAATTCATCTTTATAAGTATCCTTGACAGAAGATACTACAGATATTTGTCTTGGCATATTGGGGAAAGCAAATTTTTGTCTTTTGTTATCCCCAATTGAGAAATATCTGTCTTTATGGTTATTGATGTCAATACCATAAATATTCAAGTAATCATTTCTGTAAGATGTGAATATGAAACTGATGATAATATTACTATTAATCAACAGTACTATGTCTGTTCTTATGAAATATAATAATAAAGTATTATTATAACCACAATTAAATAATTAAAAAAAAATTCTTTCTTTCACGTGTTAAGCACTACTAGTGATTTTAACAGTGAGCAAGTAATTGTCTACTAGAATCAATTACAAGAAGAATTTAATAATAAAAACTTTTTTATTAAAATAATAAAATTATTTTAATATATATTTATCTTTTGCAAGAATAATTATAAATATAATTCTTGAAGAAAACTATTACTAGAGAAAAACTTTAAGAATTAAGAATAAATGACTCACTAATACTCCAAAGAGCTTATTGATAGATAAGAGTAGAGAAATTTGATGTGGAATTGTGGATTTAAGGGATCAAAAGGATCTATAACAGTATTACAACAATATATAGTTGGATTCTATGATTTCACGTCTTTCTGGATGATTTGGAAAGATTTAAAACACTTAAGAATAGCTTTAACTAATACTTACTTGTTGGTAATAATGATTTAATAAATTGATAAGATGATGATACGGAAAAAACAGCAAGAATAGGCTTCTTTTAAGTCAACAACAGCTCACAGAGGCGTGCCATGGAGCAAACTGAAAAACCAGTGAGTGAGAAAACAATAAACCCTTTTGGATTAATGATTGCATCATCTGTTGTCACGTAAGATTATCATAATTACTTAATTGATGCTTTTACGTGACTACCAACCCCAATATGGTTAAGAATAAAAGGAGTAACATCTGTAAATCTTCTTTTATTCTAAAATAATCATTGATTTCTCAAAGTTATCAATGTTGTTTCCAATTCCATCACAGTTTGTAATTACTGTGAATTTTTGAAGATTCAGTGTTTCACGTAGAATGGTCAAAAATGGACTGTACGTAAAACTTTTAATTTTACTAGTAAAACCATAATTCTTTTTGGTTGTACCATAGATAATACAGTTCTTCATTGGTCCTGAAAGTTTCAGGAAGATTCATTAATAATTGTATTTTTAATGAATTTTTGAAGTTTTTACCTCATTTCTACGTAGAATTGCAAATAGCAGTATTTTGCTGGTTGCTATGAGGTAAATCAATGAATATAGATCCCAAAAGGGTTTAATTACTCTTTTAGGGTCTATTCATGGAAAGTCATCAATAATTGACGTGGTTACAGGAGCCTAAGTAGCTTATTACCTCCTTGGCACGTCAAAATAGCAGGTTATTTGCTATTTTCTTGTGATTACAGTAGGTGTAACTTGGTAACCAAGTTCCCAAAGAGTTTTAGTTTACCAATTGGGCCAAGATGAGCCATGGATCCATGCTCTGGAGCTAACCACGCCTCTGAGGCCTCAGAAGTTGGGTACCCTGGCTCTCTTTGATGTCTTTTGTCCCCCTTGCCTAATTTTTACGTCAAAATAGTAATTTAAGCTTAAAGTGAGACATCCACTATGGGTGTACCAAAGGTCTATGTAAGAATACCATAATATTAAGTGCTCAAAACATGCATAACACTATTCTTAGTGTATATGTAACATGGGATTTCTCACTTTCCCATTATTTTGGCTAAAAATCAAGAAAAACAAAAATTTTCACGGATCTTTTATGTGGTATTAATGATGTGGTATTGAAGTATTTTCCATTTTACCACCTCAAATACTTAAATTGAGCTTATTCACTCTATGGGTCTACCCTAGGTGAATTTTTGTGTAGAATCCAAATCTGGTCTTAAATCCATGGATTTACTTACTCAATAAAAAGTTATTCATCTTTTCTGAAATTGAAAATGATGAATTTTGGATATATGCATGACTTATGAGTTATGCATAATTCAAAATTTCTTTTTAAGATAATTGTGGCCTATTTGGGTATGTAAAATATACCTCAAGGCTCACATTCCCTCCCACCAAAAAATAAAATTGTACTTCAATTTTATTAGTGATAAAAGAATAAGGCCCCAAAGGGGGTAATGTCAACTGTCCAACCTCTTCACATTACTCAGATCAAGTAATTTAAAGCACATTTATAGACATATTCAGGCTTGTGGCCTTCTTTCATGTCTAAATCTTCTTAAGAGTTTATCTGAGTCAGGTATTTCTGATTCTGCCATCCATTCATCTTCATGTACTGGATTTCTATATCTGACCAGATATTCTCTTTGATTTTTACCCCTAAGTCTCCTTTCTTTAATGACTTTCTTTATCTTTTTGTCTTCATTCTGTTCCACAGGTGGTACAGTTAAAGGAGTTGGGTTTCTTAAAGGAAACAATTCTTTATCAGCTGGTTGATAAGGTTTTATCAAGCTGACTGGAAATGTGGGGTGTTTATTTTCCAATTCACCACTCAATTCCACTTGAACTGCATTGGTTCCATGTAAAGCAACAATTACAAAAGGTCCTACATAAGAATCTTTAAGTTTCTTTGGGCCTTTGATATTATTAAAATTCAAGGTTGAAACTAGAACTAAGTCCCCTACTTTGAAGTCTGGTACTTTATGACTCTTGTCCCACTTCTGTTTTGCATAATCAAAAGCATCATTCATACTCTGTTTTGCATGGTGTTTTAATTTATCAAGCATTAATTTGAAGCTGGAAGCTGTAGGATGAATGTCAATCAAGTCTTTCCTCAGTGTGTCTGCTGGGAGTCTTGGATTCCATCCTTTTTCTAACATAGCAGGAGTTTGTCCTGTGGAAGAATGGACTGATGTCTTGTAGGCCAATTCTAATGCAGGTATCAGAGTGCACCAGTCATGGGTAAAGCCATCTGAGTCTTTGAATTCTAATCTATAAGCACAAAATCTCCTGATCATGTCTTCTAAAGTTTGAATCATCCTCTCTGCTAGCCCATCTGTTTGAGGGTGATATGCTGTAGAGAATGATAACTTAGTCCCAAACAATCTATGAAGATTGGTCCAAAGTGCAGATGTAAATTTGGGATCTCTGTCACTTATGATATTCTTAAATAACCCTGTATGAGAAATAACTCTACTCCATAAAAGAAGAGCTGTATCCATAGCAGTGTCATCTTTATGACATGGTAAGAATATGGGAGTTTTGCTATATCTGTCTACAATGACTAAACAAGCATTATAACTTTTGTCACCACTTGGAGGAAGTGCTGTGACCCAATCCATGTGAACAACTTCCCAAGGGGATTTTGGTTCTTGAATATGGATCATCAATCCAAATTTCTTGCCTGTACTCCTGTTTGCTTTTTGGCATCTATCACAGGTATGGCAATATTCAATGGTTTCCTTTCTCCAAGATGGCCACCATGCACAGTTCTTCACCTTTTCAAGTGTTCTGTCTTCTGATAGGTGTCCAGAGTAAATGCTATCATGGCATTCATGAAAAATGGTATTGATAAGCAATCTACTACACAGTGTCATCACACAAGAATGTTTTGTTCTATGGTAAATAATCCCATCAAACAAGTGAAATCTTCCTTCAGAATAGGAATTTTTCCAAACTTCATCAAATGCATTAACTAAAGATGTATCTTTGCAGTCTTTATCTAATAAAGAAGTCAAGATATGGCAATTCTTGTCGTGTTTATAAGACTCTCTGACTTCTTCAAAAAATTCAGTCCCAATATCAGTTATGTTAATTCCTTCAATTGGAATCTGTGGTTCAGCTTCCAAAGGTACATAAGCTGGGTTATCAGGAGTGTTGGCTAAAGCCCATCTACTAAGTCCATCAGCATTCTTGTGAATGTTTCCTGCTTTATGAACTATAGTCATGTTTCCTCTATATTCTTGAATGGCTATTTGCCATCTCAACATATGTCTGTTGGGAGTTTTCATGTTAAGAAGTGATTTTACAGCATTACAGTCAGTTATCACTTCAAAAACACTGCCATCAAGATAATAGTGTAGCTTCTCAAGTGCCCATACCAAACATAAGCACTCCATTTGGCTTGCACCATATCTGGCTTCTGTTGGTTTGATTTGTCTTGAGATATAACAAACTGGTCCTTCTGTAGGTTTGTCATCAATAATCTGGACTTGATGTAGGGCTGCCCCTAGTCCATCTCCACATGCATCAATGTACAATTTAAAAGGAATATTCCAATCAGGCATGAGGAGTAAAGGTGCTTCTGTAAGGGCTTTCTTTATCTTCTAATAAGCATTAATTCTTTCCTGTGTCATCTCAAATACAGTCTGTTGATCACAGATTCTATAGAGTGATTTGGCTAGAATTGCAAAAGCTTTCAGGTGTTGCCTATAGTAACTGGCAAACCCAAGAAAAGACATCATTTCTTTTTTATTCTGGGGTATTGGTTTAAGTAACACTGCTGCTACTTTATTCTTGTCAATACCTAAGCTCAAACCAGAAACAACATGTCCTAATGCTTTGAGTTCTTCAAAACCAAAATTGCATTTCTTAAGTGAAATTTTCATGTTCACTTCTGCAACTTTATGAGGTACTCTTGCAAGTCTTCCAAGGTGCAAAGACCATGAGTCAGAACATATAATAATATCATCAATATAAATGATAAGCCATCCTTCAGACAATTCTGTGGGGAAGATGGTATTCATCATTCTTTGATAATGAGATGGAGCATTTTTAATGCCAAATGGCATTCTAAGATACTCAAAAATGCCACAGTGTATGATAATTCTAAGTAATTTCTTAGCTTTAGGCGTCAAAACATTTTGATGAAAGCCTTTCTGTGAGCCTTTGAGATATGAGCACATACCCAATAAGGTCACAAAAAAGACTCAGAATAATTATACCTTTAATATAATTATATTAAAATTACTTAGAATAATTATACATTAAGAATAATTACTTAAATATGCAAAAAATACCATAAATTGGTACAAAAATTGGTTTAACTTAAAAACCAATGAATCAACATGTAAAATAAATTATACCATTGAATTCCCCATGGAAAAATACACATATACCATATTTATGGCATATCTGTAAGGTCAATATTTAAGGAATTATAAGGTATAATACCTTATAAAAACCATAAACCCTTATTTATCTCAAGAACTAATGAAACAACATGTGAAATAAATTTTACAAGTGGATTCTCCATGGGAATCCACACATAAAACAATTAATAAGCTAATTTCCAATGTTAATACTTAAGGAATTAACCTGAATATATGCACTTTTTTGGTCAACCCATATATTCAAGGATCATAGCTAATATCTTCTAAACTATATATGATATAATGATGAACCAAAAATAAAGTTACCACGTAATTACTGTAAGAACACAGATATGAACTTTATTTTACAAATTATAAACAAGGTTAAAACCTATGATGAAATATTGATAAAAATCAACAGAGCTGTTGACCACTTTGTTGTGAAAGTGCTCCAAACTTAAAAAAAGTATACAGTTGGATTGTACTAGTTCATTCGTGAAGAATGATGTAATTTTTATTATTAAATTCAGGGTATAACCCCCTGAAATCAAGGTTTGAAGTTTAAAATATTGAATTTTGACAGAAAAGATGAGTTACAAGAAAAATCATCAAAATTAGAGTTTTGATGATGTAATGAAAAGCTCTTGGAAGCATAATACGGTTATGTCAGGCTATCAGCATTCACTCTCTGAATTGCTGTAGCGTGTAAATCTTAAAAGTTATTGAGGATCAAAGTTTGAGCTTAAATTGAGCAGTTATGATCACACACTGTAACCTTAATTTAAGTTTAACAGTCTTAAGAGTGATAAAATTGGTGAATACTATTAGTTTATGATTAAAACTAATAAAATCCACGAATTTTGGGGTTCTGCCAAGCCTCTGATGTCATCAACTTTAGAGTTATAGTGATAACTCTAAATAATGGTGTAATAATGATGTAATATGGTTTGATAATGATGTAATCATCTCCAAACCTTAAAATATTGATCAATTCCAGTGGATATGATCAGTACACGTCTACTAGAAGCCTTCTGGACTCTAGGAGGGAGGTATTTACTATAAATAGAGCTCTTTTTACTCTATTTACCCCTCAGACGCATTAAAAACATTAAATCAATTAAATAAAAGGTAATTTCTTTATTCTTTATGTATAAAACTCTTATATTATTAAAGACCAAAGACCATCTTAATATTAATCACTATTTTTACGTGATTAAATCAATTTTTTAATTGTTTTTGTCATAAATCTCTCTATAAACTCATTTCCACGTAAAATCAAGAAATTTAGTAATTTTCTTTATTTTTTATTGTAAATACAATTTGAAAAAGTTGTATTATATTCATTTGGCGTAAAATATCTCAAAATTATTATTTTAAGTGTTAAAAGTAGGTTATTTTCTCTTATTATAATAATTTCTCTCTTATTATTACTCTTAATAATTCTTAATTAATATAAATAGTATTTATATTAATATATAACTTTAATATTAGTAATATTATTGTTATTAATTGTTTTTTATTTATAAAAAACAGTTTTTTACGCCTTTATTATTTGTTGGTAACAATAATAAAGAGCTTTATAATATATTAATTATTTTATATTAATATATTATTTATAATATTATAATTTCATATAATATTAATTTATATTATTATATTTATTTAATAATATAATATTTTTACGCCATAATAATAATATTTCTTTTTTTTGATCTTATTTATTTCAATTATAAGGACATTCAGAGTACAATAAGTAATAAATTAGTAATTTTTACTTATTGTTTCATAGTCAAACCTTACATTTGGGGGCCTGGCCGTGATATTTACTTAAAAGAACTTTGAAAAGATTCTATTTGGGTTTATCCAATAATAAATTATATTTATAATCATAAAATTATATAATAATTTTATATTTTATTGATTTTAAAAGCTATTGAGGCATTTGGAAAGCAATTGTATTGTCTTACACGTGGTTTTTCACATCCTTAGACTTGCAAGAACTTTCTTTGAGTGACTCTAGTGATTAAAAGAGATATTTTATAAAGTAAAAATAATTTTTATTATAATTTAATTTTATAAGAATCATATTCATTTTTTATTTTATTCTTTAAAAATAAAAAAAAAATATATATATATAAAATATTAAAAAATATTAAAAACCAATAAAAAAGTTATTTTTATTCATTTTTATTCATTTCTTTATTTATTTTTCAAAGATATAAAAGCAATTTCTACGTGGAAAATTGCCATATCTTGCCAAAAATAACACTTCTTATAAAAAGACTTATATTTATTTGTCTTTTTTAGTGTTTGAAGATAACCCAACAGAAGACAACCAAGCTACTGTTGAAAGATTGGTGGAAGAAGCTTGTCAAAGTTCTCCAACACCAGTTATCACCAAAAGAAAGAAAGCTAAGAAATTAGACTTTCCAGGACCCACCATTCAAGACTCTGAAGGTGAGCACCTCTTTTTAAATTGCCATAAAAGAATTTTATTCTAAAATACTATTATTTTTTCTTATTCTTTAATTATGACTACCAGAAGAGGTTCCCAATACTCCATCCAATCAGATGGAGCTGGACTCAGAGGTAGAACTGATCCCTCAAAAGGGAAAAGAAAGGGCAATATCCCCAGTGGAACAGAATCCACACAAGGAAGTGCCTTATTCCAAAGGCAAGTCCCAGAAATGCCCATGATATCTGAGCCTGAATTAGAACTAAGTATGAGTAACTCAAACAGGTACAAATCACATTCAGAGGGCTCAAATAGACATCTACATGAGCCAGTACAAGCAGTATTGCACAGTGTACAAGGACAAAGATTGGGAAATGTTGCCTCAAATACACCAAGGAGTGATGAACTCCTGGCACATCCTGAAAAAGTTCCTCTAAGTGGAGGAGATAGTGAAATACTCCAATGGATGGAATCCACTGTCATCCAAACCTCAAATCAAAAAAATCAAGGACTACCATGCCAAAAAGAGGGAGCCAACCAAGGAAGAAGCCCCAGTAGCTTCTACCAGCAAGCCCCAAGCCAACCCACTTCCCCAAGAAGGGAAGAAGAACAAGAAAAAGCATTGGAAGAAACCATATTCCCCAAGCTACAGAATCCCAAGAATCCAAAAGGATGCCATGGACAATGTTTTCAACATGGCCAGAACCTTGATGGAATTCAAGGACAAGGAAGATCAAAGAATGAGACAACCTCATTTCCCAAAGAAATAACCTTGTCCAAAGATGTTGTAAATACTTTATTAGAAATTAAAAATAGTATATTACCTCTAAAAGAAATTAAAGATAGTTTATTATCACTACAAGAAATAAATAACAATTTATCTTCTTTAACAAAAATTGTGGTGCAAAACAAAAAAGAAATTGACAACATTAAGTTTATTGTTGAAAATAATAAACCAAAGAATTTAATTGACAATACTCAAAAATGAATACAAGGACAACAAGAATTGTATAAATACATAAAAGATATCAAAGACAAAACTTTGACAATCAATTATGATGTGAGTATTGACAATCTTACAGAAAAATTAAATAAATTAAGTATTTCTGTAGAAAAATTTGAAGAAAAGACTTCATCACACCAAAAATTACTTTTGGACCATGTGGAAAAAAGTGATGAAGCAAGAATGCATCTAAAAGATGATATTCACAGTGAAATAAGGCTTATTACTGAAAAAATGGATAAAATTAATGAGGCTAATGTAAATATGCCAAAGTTATCAACTCCATTTTCTCATATAAGAAGCCCTGTTAAAACAAAAGAGGAATTGTCAAATCCTTTCATAACAGACTTGAGTCACCAAGATAATAACCAAGTCTTAATAAGGGAAGCACCTCAATTGAAGGAATGGCCAACATTCACAGGAGAAGGTGAATATGACCACATGTCATTTATTAAAACAATTGACATGTTACAAGAAGACTATGCCATACCAGATGAATTAATCACTGCAAGATTACATTCATTGTTTGAGAAATCTGCAAAAAGATGGTATTATGGCATAAGACAAACAAATGGTAAAAATACCTGGTCTTGGTGGAAACAAGAAATAATCACCAAGTGGGCAAATGATGGCTGGAGGTATAAGATAGAAAATGCATTTGAAAACTCTTTCTTTGACCCAGAGAAAGACAAACCTTTAACTTGGTTCTTGAAACAAGTTGGAAGGCTTAATGCACTGTACCCAGAAATGTCACAAAAGATGGTGCACATGAAAATACTTAAAAAATGTGGAGGGGAACTAGAACATGCCCTAAGAAGCAGATGTATAGAACCATGCTCCACAGAAGATTATATAAATGCACTAGAAGATATAGTGACAAGAACAAAAATTGGCAGGACTTGGAAAAAATTGGACATTAAAAGCCCAAATAAACCATTTATCAAAAAAGATAAATCAAAAGAATCCTTTAAGCCCAATACATCCAACAATAATGAGCAAAGAAAATGCCATAAATGTGGAGGTATTGGACACTTAGCTAATAATTGCCTTAAAAAGGCAAAGATTAATGAAATTGTGGAAACAGAAAACCACAATGACAAAGAAGAGGAATCTGACTCTGAAAAAGAGACAGAAGAGTCAGAAAGCTCTGAAAGTGATGAAATCAATATAATTAATGCACAAATTAATAATATTGATATAATTTATGAAGTACTGGATGTTAATTCAAACTTACCACAAGTTGGAACATCTGACACAAACCTGACAAATATACAAGATGCCAAAATGTATAGAACCAAACCTGCAAGAGGAATGGGATATACAGCTGGAAAATCAAGTATAAGTATTGTTATGGTTGATAACAAAGAAGGAAAAGTTAACTTGGATACAGGAGCATATTGTACTTGTGTTGGCAAAAGTTATTTAAAAACCATTGTCCCAAACTGGCAAGAAAAACTTATGCCAATACAAGGTGTCAAATTTAGTAGTGCAAGTGAGAGCATGAAGCCCCTTGGAATAATTGATTTAACACTAATTTTTCCTCATCCCTCACAATGTGTCAGAATTAAAGTAGAGTTGGTAATAATGGACAACTGTACTAGTAATCATTTCATACTTGGGAATGACTACTTATCAATCTATGGTATAGATATCTCCAACCAAAAAGACAGATATTTTACCATAGGAGATAACAAAAGACAAAAGTTTGGCTTCTTAAATAACAAAAAACAAATCACAATTATTAAGAAGGAAGAAAAAATTCCAGAAAAGGAACTTTTTATATCTGAACAACTTAAAGAGGCAGAATTCAATCAAGAATTAACAGAAAGAATGAAAGAAAAATTGATTGACCTCTTATTTAAGTATAAAAATGCCTTTGCAACTGACAAAGAGCCACTAGGTGCCATAATTGGACATGAAGTGGATATAATTCTTAATGTAGAAAAACCTTACCCACCTTTATTAAGAAGACCTGCTTATCCAGCCAGTCCAAGGGCTAGAGAAGCCTTAGAGGTGCACATTAAAGAATTAATGGACCTTGGAGTATTAAGAAAGGTTGGACATAATGAACAAGTAGAGGTTACTACACCTGTCATTATAGCTTGGCATAATGGAAAATCAAGGATGGTAGGAGACTTCAGAGCCCTGAATACCTATACCATTCCAGACAGATATCCAATACCCAGAATCCATGAGACATTGACCCAATTGTCACAAGCTAAGTTCATCACAGCTATGGATGCTCTTAAGGGTTTTCATCAAAATGTCTTAACAGACAATGCCAAGAAACTACTAAGAATAATAGTCCATTGTGGAATTTTTGAATACTTAAGAATGCCATTTGGAATAAAAAATGCACCTTCCCATTATCAAAGAATGATGAATACCATATTCCCTGAAGAATTATCAGAAGGATGGTTGATTATCTATATTGATGATATCATAGTTTGCTCAGAAACTTGGGAAAATCACCTTACAAGACTAGAAAGGGTACTACAAAAAATAGTCCAAGTGAATATGAAAATTTCCTTGAAAAAATGTCATTTTGCATATAGTGAATTAAAAGCACTAGGACATGTAGTATCTGGCCTTAGTCTAGGCATACACAAAAAAAAAGTAGCAGCAGTCCTACTTAAACCAATGCCTCAAACCAAAAAAGAAATGCAATCATTTCTAGGATTTGCTGGTTACTATAGACAGCATATAAAGGACTTTGCAAAGATTGCTAAATCCTTGTATAAGCTATGTGACCAACAAACAGTCTATGAGATGACAGAAGAAAGAGTCAAGGCATATGAAGAATTGAAAAATTCCTTAACAAATGCCCCATTTCTTCTGATGCCAGATTGGAAACTACCCTTCAAACTGTACATTGATGTTTGTGGAGAAGGACTAGGTGCTGCACTTCACCAAACACAAATTATCAATGATAAACCAGTGGAAGGACCAATTTGTTTCATTTCAAGGCAGATAAAGCCAACAGAAGCAAGGTATGGAGCAAGCCAAATGGAATGCTTATGCCTAGTGTGGGCTTTAGAAAAACTGCATTATTATTTGGATGGCACAGTATTTGATGTAATCACAGACTATAATGCTGTGAAATCACTATTAAATATGAAGACTCCAAATAGACATATGCTGAGATGGCAAATTGCTATCCAAGAATATAGAGGAAATATGATTATTGTACATAAATCTGGAAATATTCATAAAAATGCAGATGGTCTTAGCAGATTGGCTCTAGCAAATACCCCTGACAATCCAGCATGGGTACCACAAGAAGAGCACCATATAGAAGGAATATGCGTCACAGACATAGGCACAGAATTCTTTAACCAAGTTAAAGAAAGCTATAAGACAGACAAAAATTGTCATATCTTAAGCCAACTTCTAATGAAAGACTGCAAAGATCCATCACTTTCATCAAAACTAGATGAAATATGGAAAAATGCATATGATGAAGGAAGATTCCACCTCCTTGATGGAATCCTTTACCATAGAACAAAACACACATGTGTTATGGCCTTGACAGATAGAACACTAATAAACACTATTTTACATGAGTGTCATGATAATGTTGCATCTGGACATCTCTCAGAAGATAGGACACTAGAGAGGGTGAAAACCTGCTCTTGGTGGCCAAATTGGAAGAAAGATGTTGCAGAGTACTGCCAAACCTGTGACAGATGTCAAAAAGCCAACAGAGCCACAGGAAAAAAATTTGGAATGATGATCCAAATCCAAGAACCAAAATCCCCATGGGAAATAGTTCATATGGATTGGGTAACAGCACTACCTCCAGGAGGAGACAGGAGCTATAATGCATGTCTAGTGTTAGTTGACAGGTACAGTAAAACTCCCATGTTCTTACCATGTCATAAAGATGACACAGCTATGGATACAGCCATAATGATATGGAATAAAGTCATTAGCCACACAGGCTTATTCCAAAACATTATAAGTGACAGAGACCCAAAGTTCACTTCAGCATTATGGACAAATCTCCATAACTTATTTGGGACAAAGCTATCATTCTAAACAGCTTACCATCCCCAAACTGATGGTTTAGCAGAAAGAATGATACAGACCTTAGAGGACATGATCAGAAGATTCTGTGCTTATGGGCTAGAATTCAAAGATTCTGATGGTTTTACCCATGATTGGTGTACAGTAATACCAGCACTTGAACTGGCATATAAGACATCAATCCATTCTTCTACTGGCAAAACACCAGCAATGCTAGAGAAAGGTTGGAATCCAAGACTTCCTTATGATACCCTCAAAAAGATCTTAGTGGATATACATCCAACAGCAAGCAGTTTCAAGATAATGCTTGACAAAGCAAGACACCATGCAAACAGATGCATGCAAGATTCTTTTAAATATGCAAAAGAAAGATGGGATAAAAGTCATAAGCCACCTGATTTCAAAATAGGAGACTTGGTTTTAGTATCAACCCTTAATTTCAATAACATAAAAGGCCCAAAGAAATTGAAAGATTCTTTTGCAGGACCATTTATGATAAAAGCACTTCATGGACCCAATGCTGTGCAATTAGAACTCACAGGTGAACTAATGAACAAACACCCAACTTTCCCTGTAAGTCTAATAAAACCTTACAGTTCAAGTGACAAGGAGTTATTTCCACTAAGAAATAAACCCCCACTTGAAATTCACCCCTTTGAACAAGGAGAATAAAAGAAAATAGTAAAAGTCCTTAAAGAAAGAAGGACAAGAAACAAAAAAGAAAGGGAATACCTTGTAAGGTATAGAAATTCAACTCAAGAAGATGAATGGCTACTTGAGAAAGATATAACAAATGCTGATAAACTACTAAGAAGGTTCAGACATGAAAGAAAGCCTGAAAAATAGAAAAGTTAAGCATTATTGAGCTTCAAGACTAACAAAGTCTAATGAAGAGGTAGGACAGTGGATGATACCCTAATCACACATATCAGATTGTGGTACAATCTTTTTTGGTGGTAGGGAATGTGAGCCTTTGAGATATGACCACATACCCAATAAGGTCACAAAAAAGACTCAGAATAATTATACCTTTAATATAATTATATTAAAATTACTTAGAATAATTATACATTAAGAATAATTACTTAAATATGCAACAAATACCATAAATTGGTACAAAAATTGGTTTAACTTAAAAACCAATGAATCAAAATGTAAAATAAATTATACTATTGGATTCCCCATGGAAAAATACACATATACCATTTTTATGGCATATCTGTAAAGTCAATATTTAAGGAATTATAAGGTATAATACCTTATAAAAACCATAAAGCCTTATTTATCTCAAGAACTAATGAAACAACATGTGAAATAAATTGTACCAGTGGAGTCCCCATGAAACTCCACACATAAAACAATTAATAAGCTAATTTCCAATGTTAATACTTAAGGAATTAACCTGAATATATGCACTTTTTTGGTCAACACATATATTCAAGGATCATAGCTAATACCTTCTAAACTATACATGATAGAATGATGAACCAAAAATAAAGTTACCACGTAATTACTGTAAGAACACAGATATGAACTTTCTTTTACAATTTATAAACAAGGTTAAAACCTATGATGAAATATTGATAAAAATCAACAGAGCTGTTGACCACTTTGTTGTGAAAGTGGTCCAAACTTAAAATGAAGTACACAGTTGGACTCTACTAGTTCATTCGTGAAGAATGATGTAATTTTTATTATTAAATTCAGGGTATAACCCCCTGAAATCAAGGTTTGAAGTTTAAAATATTGAATTTCGACAGAAAAGATGAGTTACAAGAAAAATCATCAAAATTAGAGTTTTGATGATGTAATGAAAAGCTCTTGGAAGAATAATAAGGTTATGTCAGGCTATCAGAATTCACTCTCTGAATTGCTGTAGCGTGTAAATCTTTAAAGTTATTGAGGATCAAACTTTGAGCTTAATTTGAGCAGTTATGATCACACACTGTAACCTTAATTTAAGTTTAACAGTCTTAAGAGTGATAAAATTGGTGAATACTATTATTTTATGATTAAAACTAATAACATCCACGAAATTTGCGGTTCTTCCAAGCCTCTGATGTCATCAACTTTAGAGTTATAGTGATAACTCTAAATAATGGTGTAATAATGATGTAATATGGTTTGATAATGATGTAATCATCTCCAAACCTTAAACTATTGATCAATTCCAGTGGATATGATCAGTACACGTCTACTAGAAGCCTGCTGGACTCTAGGAGGGAGGTATTTACTATAAATAGAGCTCTTTTTACTCTATTTACCCCTCAGACGCATCAAAAACATTAAATCAATTAAATAAAAGGTAATTTCTTTATTCTTTATATATAAAACTCTTAAATTATTAAAGACCAAAGACCATCTTAATATTAATCACTATTTTTACGTGATTAAATCAATTCTTTAATTGTTTTTGTCATAAATCTCTCTATAAACTCATTTCCACGTAAAATCAAGAAATTTAGTAATTTTCTTTATTTTTTATTGTAAATACAATTTGAAAAAGTTGTATTATATTCTTTTGGCGTAAAATATCTCAAAATTATTATTTTAAGTGTTAAAAGTAGGTTATTTTCTCTTATTATAATAATTTTCTCCTTATTATTATTTTAATAATTCTTAATTAATATAAATAGTATTTATATTAATATATAAGTTTAATATTAGTAATAATATTGTTATTAATTGTTTTTTATTTATAAAAAACAGTTTTTTACGCCTTTATTATTTGTTGGTAACAATAATAAAGAGCTTTATAATATATTAATTATTTTATATTAATATATTATTTATAATATTATAATTTCATATAATATTAATTTATATTATTATATTTATTTAATAATATAATATACTTACGCCATAATAATAATATTTCTTTATTTTAATCTTATTTATTTCAATTATAAGGACATTCAGAGTACAATAAGTAATAAATTAGTAATTTTTAATTATTGTTTCATAGTCAAACCTTACACTTTCAATGCATCCATTGATGTTATATACTTGGCTTTAGACAATTGAGTCAAGGTTTCTTGAATTCTAGGGATTGGATACCTATCTGGAACTGTGTAGGTATTCAAAGCTCTAAATTCCCCAACCATTCTTGACTTATCATTATGCCATGCAATAATAACAGGTGTTGTCACTTCAACTTCCTCATTATGGCCTACTTTCCTTAGCACACCAAGTTGGATCAACTCTTGGATATGTTTTTCCAAGGCCTCTCTAGCTCTGGGACTGGCTGGATAAGCTGGTCTTCTAAGTACTGGAGGATATGGTCTGTCAATATTAAGAGTAATATCAACTTCAAGTCCTCTTATAGCGCCTAATGGTTCATTATCAGAGGCAAATGCATTTTTATATGTGTATAACACATTAATAAGCTCATTCCTCATCTTTGGTGACAATGATTGATTAATTTGTGCTTCAACAAGTTGATTAGTCACAAATTCATCTTTGTAAGTATCTTTGACAGAAGATACTACAGATATCTGTTTTGGCATATTGGAGAAAGCAAATTTTTGTCTCTTGTTATCTCCAATTGTGAAATATCTGTCTTTATGGTTATTTATATCAATACCATAAATATTTAAGTAATCATTTCCAAGAATGATGTGCTGAGATGTGCAATTATCCATTACTACAATCTCAGTGTTCATTCTTACACTTCCTGCTGGATGTGGGAATACAATATTAGTGTCCAATATGCCCAAGGGGTACATATTGTTACTGGCACTACTGAATTGTACACCTTCTATTGGTAATAGATGGTTTTTCCATTCAGGAAGTATAATTTGGAGATAATCTTTGCCAACACAAGTGCAAAATGCCCCTGTATCCAAATTTACTTTGGCTTCAATATCACTCATCAGAACTGATGTGATACAGGATGCTCCAGCAGTATAATCCTTTCCTCTAGCAGGTTTTGTTTTACACATTGTGGCATCTTGGATATTGATCAAGCTGCAGCAATCTTCACTGTACTGTGGCAAGTGGGTATGGACTTCTGTGACCTCAAAGAAAGCTGAAATGTTTTCAATGGGATAGTCCTCCACTGGTGTATCTTCAGAGACTGCAGAATCTTGATCAGACTCCTCTTTCTCTTCAGTACACTGAATTTCTTCAATGACTTGAACTTCATTGATTTTTGTCTTCTTAGGACAAGTGTTGGCTAAATGTGAAGTACTTCCACATTTATGACACTTCAAGACAGGTCTTTCTGGTCTTCTTTCCTCTCTAGGAATCTTTGAGACTATTTTGGACTCTATTGGGTTTTTAATCCAAGTCTTACCAATTCTTGTCCTGGTAATGATATCTTCCATAGCATTAATGTAGTCCTCTGTTGAACAAGGTTCCACACATCTGCTTTTGATAGCATGTTCCAGTTCTCCTCCATACTTTCTTAATATTTTCATATTAATCATAGTGTCAGACATATCTGGGTGTAAAGCAGATAATCTGTCTTTTTGTTTGAAGAACCAAGTAAGTGGTTTGTCTTTTTCTGAGTTAAAAATGGCACTTTCAAAAGCATTCTCCATTTTAAACCTCCAAGAATTATTGGCCCATTTGGTAATCACTTCAGATTTCCACCAAGACCAGTCATGTTTACCATGATCAATCCTCATTTTGTAATACCATTTCTTTGCAGTTCTGGTAAACAAACAGTGTAATTTTTCCCACTATGATTTCATCAGGTATATTAAAGTCTTCTTGCAACATATCAATAGTCCTGATGAACTCAATATGGTTATATTCTCCTTAACCAGCGAATGTTGGCCATTCTTCTAATTTGGTAATATCTTTGACAGAGAAAACATTTTCTCCTAAAAGTGGGGTAAAACTTCCTTTAACAGAAAGTGTTTCTTCAGTCAAGGGTGTATAATGTCTTGGCATATGTGGTTCATAATTCTTATGAATTCTTTCTACATTTGCAATGATTTCATTCTTTAAATTCTGCCTTTCACTGTCACTTTTTGCCAAATGTGTAGCAAATTGATTGGTATTCTCAAATATATTTAAGACATGGTCTTGTAGAGTTTTAATTTGATCATTCATTTTGAAAATAGAAAGATCTTCCATTTAATCATTCTGAATCTTACATGTACTCTCAATTCTGCTACAAGCATTGATAATTGAATCAATTTTGGCATTTGTTATTTCATACCATTCATTATATTTCTTGTCATGTTTTTTCACGTCATTAATATCTAATGTTATTTTAGTTAACTTTGAATCAAGCTTACCAATTTCTACATTGATAGCTCTTTGTACATGATTTATTTGCGTGGAAAGGTCCTTTTCATCGTTTCCTGATCCTTGACTGTGAATTCCATGAGAGTTCTGGCCATATTGAATACACTGTCCACGGCTGAAGGCTCCAATTTGGGGATCCTGTACCCTTGTGGGTAAGGTCTGTGCCAATTGGCTTTGCCTTTGCCCTTTCCTTGATGGTTCTTGGCACCTCTCTGCTTCTTCTGAGGTCCTTTGGGATTGTCTTTGGACACCTCTGGAGCTGGTAGACGCCACTGCAGCTTCTGTCTCCAAAACTGGAGTCATTTCCAGTTCCTTCTTCTGGTCTATGGATAAAAGACTTTGGTTCTTCAACCAATTCTTTATCTTTTTGACCTTGTCTTTGCAAGACAGGGGGCTCCATCCTCCTAAGAGTTCTATGGTCTTTTCCTGACCCAGAAAGCTCTTGATGTGTAAGTAGGAGTTCATGGCCCCCTGCCAAAGGCTTGGGCATATTTCCCACTCCTCTTCTTTGGCTGCTCTGAACCAATTTTTGTACTGGAATTGATATATTTCTATTGCTGCCACTTTAAAATGGTTCAGCCCTGGAAATATGGTCATGAATCAGTTCAGGCTCAGAATTCACGTCAAAATCTGTTGGTACAAACCTTGGGGAATGGGGGGCAACTCTGGCATCCTCCAAATGTGTCTTTCTTGTAGAGAACTTGGCACTTCTGGATTTGGTCTTGCCTCTTCCTTGTACACATCCATCTGGTTGGACTCAATAGTTGCTTCCATTTCTGGTATGCACCATTTTCACGTCAATTTAAAGATAAAAGGTGAAATAGAAGATAAAATACAGACCTTTTGGTGGTAATTTAGCTTTTTCTGAGTTAAATAAGGTGCCTCTTTTAGCAATTTGCACCTCAATACTGTCTTCATATTCTGCTTCTGATGATTCTGGACTAGTGATATATCTCTTACTGAGTCTGTTGCCAGCTGAACAGTATTTGATTAAAGACACTAAAAATTTATTATAAAAGAGAAAAAATCATTTTTTATACTTTTTAAAATATTTTTAAAGATTTTTTATAAGTTTTATATTTTTGTTTTTTTAATATTAAAAAAAATTATTCTTTTTAAAGAAAAAAATTAAAATTTAAGATTTTGAACAAAAATTAATTCAGAGTAACTCAAAAAATAATTTTATAGGTTTTTGGATGTGAAAAAGCCACGTGTAAAAAAAGTATAAAATTAAACCATATTCCCCAATGAAAAATATTTCCAAAACAATTTCAAAAATAAGAATTATTTTTACTTTAAAATGAAAGAAAAAAAATTATTAAATTAATATATTTTAGAACTCAAAAATATATTAATTAAGGGTACAAGGTTCAAAAAACACGGCCAGGCCCCCAAATGTAAGATGTGTCTATGAAACTGATGATAATATTAGTATTAATCAACAGTGCTATGACTGTTCTTATGAAATATAATAACAAAATATTATTATAACCACAATAAAATAATTAAAGAATTATGTCTTTCACGTGTCAAACACTACTAGTGATTTTAACAGTGAGCAAGTAATTGTCTAAAAGAATCAATTACAAGAAGATTTTAATAATAAAACTTCTTTTATTAAAATAATAAAATTGCTTTAATATATAATTATCTTTTGCAAGAATAATTCTAATGATAATTCTTGAAGAAAACTAATTTTAGAGAAAAACTTCAAGAATTAAAAATAAATCACTCACTAATATTCCAGAGAACTTATTCAAAGATAAGATGAAGAGATTTGACGTAGAATTATGGATTTCAAGGATCAAAATGAATTTATAACAGTATTACAACAATATATAGTTGTATTCTTTGATTTCACGTGTTTCTGATTGATTTTGAAAGATTTAAAACACTTAAGAATAGCTATAACTAATACTAACTTGTTGGTAATAATGATTTAAATGATAATAAGATGATGATGTGGAAAAAACAGCAAGAAGAGGCCTCTTTTAACTCAACAACAGCTCACAGAGGCGTGCCATGGAGCAAACTGAAAAACCAGTGAGTGAGAAAACAATAAACCCTTTTGGATTATTTATTGCATCATCTGTTGTCATGTAAGATTATCATAATTACTTAATTGATGCTTTTACATGACTACCAACCCCAATATGGTTAAGAATAAAAGGAGTAACATCTTTAAATCTTCTTTTTATTCCAAAATAATCATTGATTTCTCAAAGTTATCAATGTTGTTTCCAATTTCATCACAGTTTGTAATTACTGTAAATTTTTGAAGATTCAGTGTTTCACGTAGAATAGTCAAAAATGGACTGTAGGCAAAGCTTTTAATTTTACTAGTAAAACTGTAATTTTTTTGGTTTTACCATAGATAATACAGTTCTCCATTGGTCCTGAAAGCTTCAGAAAGATTCATTAAGAATTGTATATTTAATGAATTTTTGAAGTTTTTACCTCATTTCTTCATAGAATTGCAAATGTCAGTGTTTCACTGGTTGCTATGAGGTAATTCAATGGATACAAGTCCAAAAAGGGTTTTAATTACTCTTTTGGGTTTTATCCATGGAAAATCATTAAGAGTTGACATGGTTACAGGAGTCTAAGTAGCTTTTTACCTCCTTGGCACGTCAAAATAGCAGGTTATTTGCTATTTTCTTAAGATTTACAGTAGATGTGACATGGTAACCAAGTTCCCAAAAGGTTCTAGTTTACCAATTAGGCCAAGATCAGCCATGGATCCAAGTTTTGGAGCTTTCTACGCCTCTGAGGCCTCAGAAGTTGGGTACCCTGGCTCTCTTTGATGTCTTTTGTCCCGCTTGCTTATTTTTTACGTCAAAATAGAAATTTAAGCTTCAAGTGAGATATCCACAATGGGTGTACCAAAAGTCCATGTAAGAATACCATGATATTAAGTGCTCTAAACATGCATAACACTATTCTTAGTGTATATGTAACATGGGATTTCACACTTTCCCATTATTTTGGCGTGAAATTAAGAAAAACAAAAGTTTTCACGGATCTTTTATGTGGTATTGATGATGTGGTATTGAAGTATTTTCCATTTTACCACCTCAAACAGTTAATTTGAGCTTATTCACTCTATGGAGCTACCCTAGGTGAATTTTTGCTTAGAATCCAAATCTGGCCTTAGTTCCATGGATTTACCTACTCAATAAAAAGTTATTCATCTTTTCTGAAATCAAAAATGATGAATTTTGGATATATGCATGACTTATGAGTTATGCATAATTCAAAGTTTCTGTTTAAGATAATTTTGGCCTATTTGGGTATGTAACATATACCTTGAGGCTCACACCAGTTCAAGGGCTGGTATTAGTGTACACCAATCATGGGTAAAACCATCAGAATCTTTGTATTCTAGTCCATAAGCATAGAATCTTCTGATCATGTCCTCCAACGTTTGTATCATTCTTTCTGCTAGATCATCAGTTTGAGGATGGTAAGCTGTTGAGAATGATAACTTTGTCCCAAACAAGTTATGGAGAGTTGTCCATAATGCTGAAGTGAATCTTGGGTCTCTGTCACTTATGATATTTTGGAATACGCCTGTGTGGCTAATGACTTTATTCCATACCATTATGGCTGTGTCCATAGCTGTGTCATCTTTGTGACATGGTAGGAACATGTGAGTTTTGCTATACCCATCAACTAACACTAGGCATGAATTATAACTTCTGTCTCCTGCTGGAGGTAATGCCGTTACCCAATCCATATGAACTATTTCCCAAGGGGATTTTGGTTCTTGGATTTGGATCATCATTCCAAATTTCTTTCCTGTGGCTCTGTTGGCTTTTGGACATCTGTCACAGGTTTGGAAGTATTCTGAAACATCTTTCTTCCAATTTGGCCACCAAGAGCAGGGTTTTACCCTTTCTAGTGTTCTATCTTCTGAGAGATGTCCAGCTGCAACACTATCATGACACTCATGTAAAATAGTTTTATCAGGGTTCTATCTGTTAAGGCCATAACACATGTGTGTTTTTGCTCTATGGTAAAGGATTCCATCAAAGAGGTGGAATCTTCCTCCATCATATGCCTTTTTCCGTGTTTCATCTAATTTTGATGAAAGTGATGTATCTTTGCAGTCTTTTATTAGAAGTTGGCTTAAGATATGGCAATTCTTGTCTATATCATAGCTTTCTTTAACTTGATTAAAGAATTCTGTGCCTATTTCTGTAACACATATTCCTTCTATGTGGTGCTCTTGCTGTGGTACCCATGCTGGATTTTCAGGGGTATTTGCTAGAGCCCATCTGCTAATACCATCTGCATTTTTATGAATATTTCCAGATTTATGAACAATAGTCATAATTCCTCTATATTCTTGGATAGCAATTTGCCATCTCAGCATATGTCTATTTGGAGTTTTCATATTTAATAGAGATTTTACAGCATTACAGTCTGTAATCACATCAAATACTGTTCCATCCAAGTAATAATGTAGTTTTTCTAAAGCCCACACTAAGCAGAGGCATTTGATTTAGCTTGCTTTATACCTTGACTCTGTTAGCTTTCTCTGTCTTGAAATAAAACAAATTGGTCCTTCCACTGGTTTATCATTGATAATTTGTGTCTGGTGTAGTGCAGCACCTAGTCCTTCTCCACAAGCATCAATGTAAAGTTTAAAGGGTAGTTTCCAATCTGGCATTAGAAGAAATGGGGCATTTGTCAAGGAATTTTTCCATTCTTCATATGCCTTGACTCTTTCTTCTGTCATTTCATGGACTGTTTGTTGATCACATAGCTTATACAAGGATTTGGCAATTTTTGCAAAGTCCCTTATATGTTGTCTATAGTAACCAGAAAATCCTAGAAATGATTGCATTTCTTTTTTGGTTTGAGGCATTGGCTTGAGTAGTACTGCTTCTACTTTATTCCTGTCTATGCCTAGACTAAGTCCAGATACAACATGTCCTAGTGCTTTTAGTTCACTATATGCAAGATGACACTTTTTCAAGGAAACTTTCATACTCACTTGCACTATTGTTTGTAGTACCCTTTTCAGTCTTGTAAGGTGATGCTCCCAAGTTTCTGAGCAAACTATAATATCATCAATATAGATAATTAACTATTCTTCTGATAATTCTTCAGCAAATATGGTATTCATTATCCTTTGATAATGGGAAGGTGCATTCTTTATACCAAATGGCATTCTTAAGTATTCAAAAATCCCACAGTGGGCTATTATCCCTAGTAGTTTATTGGCATTGTCTGTTAAGACATTTTAATGAAAGCCCTTTAAAGCATCCATGGCTGTAATGAGCTTAGCTTCTGACAATTGTGTCAATGTCTCATGGATTCTGGGTATTGAATATCTGTCTGGAATGGTATAGGTGTTTAGGGCTCTTAAGTCTCCTACCATTCTTGATTTTCCATTATGCTAAATTATAACGACAGGTGTAGTGACCTCTACCTGCTCATTATGTCCTACTTTTCTTAATACTCCAAGGTCCATTAATTCTTTAATGTGTACCAACAAGGCTTCTCCACCCCTTGGACAAGCTGGTTAAGCAGGTCTCCTCAGTAAAGATGGGTAAGGTTTTTCTACATTAAGGTTTATGTCCACCTCATGCCCAATTATGGCCCCTAGTGGCTCTTTGTCAGTTGCAAAGGCATTTTTGTACTTAAATAAGAGGTCAATCAATTTTTCTTTCATTTTTTCTGTTAATTCTTGATTGCATTCTGCCTCTTAGAGTTGTTCAGATATGAAAAGTTCCTTTCCCGGACTTTTCTCTTCATTCTTAATAACTGTAATTTTTTTCTTTATTTAAGAAGCCAAACTTTTGTCTTTTGTTGTCCCCTATGGTAAAATATCTATCTTTTTGCTTAGAGATATCTATACCATAAATTGACAAGTAGTCATTTTCAAGTATGAAGTGATTACTAGTACAGTTTTCCATTACTACAAACTCTATTTTAATTCTGACACATTGTGAGGGGTGATGAAAAATGAGTGTTAAATCGATTATTCCAAGGGGCTTCATGCTCTCACTTGCATTACTAAATTTGACAACTTGTATTGGCATAAGCTTTTCTTGCCAATCTGCAACAATGGTTTTTGAGTAACTTTTAGCAACACAGGTACAATATGCTCCTGTATCCAAGTTCACGTTTCCTTCTTGGTTAAATCATAACAATACTTACACTTGATTTTGCAGCTGTATATCCCATTACTTTTGCAGGTTTGGTTCTGTACATTTTGGAATCTTGTACATTTGTCAGGTTTGTGTCAGATGTTCCAACTTGTGGTAAGTTTGAGTTAACATCTAGTACTTCATAAATTATATCAATATTATTAACTTGTGCGTTAATTATCATAATTTCATCACTTTCTGAACTTTCTGACTCTTCTGTTACTTTTTCAGCGTCAGATTCCTCCTCTTTGTCATTGTAGCTTTCTGCTTCCACAATTTCATTAATCTTTTCCTATTGGAGGCAGTTATTGGCTAAGTGTCAAATACTTCCACATTTATGGCATTTCCTTTGCTCATTTTTGTTGGATGTATTAGGCTAGAAAGCTTCTTTTGATTTATCCTTTTTGATAAATAGCTTTTTTGGACTTTTAATGTCCAATTTCTTGCAAGTTCTGCCAATTTTTCTTCTTGTCACTATGTCCTCTAGTGCATTGATATACTCTTCTGTGGAGCATGGTTCTATACGCCTGCTTCTCAGGGCATTTCCTAGCTCTCCTCCACATTTCTTAAGTATTTTCATGTGCACCATCTTTTGTGACATTTCTGGGTACAGTGCATTTAGTTTTTCAACTTGTTTTAAGAACCAAGTTAAAGTTTTGTCTTTTTCTGGGTCAAAGAAAGGATTTTCAAATGCATTCTCTATCTTGCACCTCCAGGCATCATGAGCCCACTTGGTGATTATTTCTTGTTTCCACAAAGACCAGGTGTTTTTGCCATTTGTTTGTCTTATTCCATAATACCATCTTTTTGCAGATTTTTCAAACCATGAATGTAATCTTGCAGTAATTAATTCATCTGGTATGGCATAATCTTCTTGTAGCATGTCAATTGTCTTGATAAATGACATATTGTCACAGGGGCTCTTCGAAGTGAAGAGGGCCTGGCACTCAGTAAACTGGGACTCACTTATGGAGGGCTCAAAGATATTGTAAGAAAGGATACACTTAAGAGTGTTAAAGATGAATTACTAAAAGAATGAATATAAGAAAGCAGAAACAAAAGAATAAGAATAAAAGAATAGAAGAGCCAACCACAAACAAGTCCAAGTCCACTGTTTCAACCTGTCAGAATGGAAAGAGAAGGTTTAATAAGGATATGGCCACCCAACTCATACTGTACAGGCAATGAGAGAAATGCAAAGACTAACTTAATATTAAATAAATATAATACCAAAAATAAGGATAAGAATATTAATAAAATAATAAAAAAACTAAATTAATTAACTGGGGAAAAGTCCCCAGGGGGAGAAAGAGGGGCTGGTATATGTGAGAAACACCATCCCTGATCCAGAGGAAGAATTTTCATGAGAGGATTGAATTATTGAATTGAGTCTGGCCAATACAGGTCCTGTACAGCTGTACAGAACCTGTACAAGAGGTGTGGTGTATTTGAGTGATCATACAGTTTCGTGCTGGTGTATTGAAACTGTATTGGGTTAATCCAACCTGTACAGGTATTGACAGGTTGTATTCATGTACCAAGCTGTATGCATGTTTCAGAATGAAGATTGCTGAAACTGAATGCTGATGCAGATACTGGATCTGCTGATTTGAGGTGTTTGAGTGGGTGTATTGATGAATACCCTTACCCCTGGTGAGTGGTTGCTACAGTATCCCCCTCTTGAAACTGGTGGGCTCCTGAACACCATAATACCCTGCCACTGTTGAGTGGCATCTCAATATCCCCACATTTTTTTCAAAAATTTTCTTTTTAATTTTCTTTTCCTCTTGACCATTATCCTGAAAATCCTTCTTCAATTCTTCTCTGTCAAATTCAATTGATTCCCCCTTCTTTCAAGTTGTAAGATGTGACTATGAAACTGATGATAATATTACTATTAATCAACAGTACTATGTCTGTTCTTATGAAATATAATAATAAAATATTATTATAACCACAATTAAATAATTAAAAATTATTTCTTTCACGTGTTAAGCACTACTAGTGATTTTAACAGTGAGCAAGTAATTGTCTACAAGAATCAATTACAAGAAGAATTTAATAATAAAAACTTCTTTATTAAAATAATAAAATTATTTTAATATATAATTATCTTTTGCAAGAATAATTATAAAGATAATTCTTGAAGAAAACTATTACTAGAGAAAAACTTTAAGAATTAAAGATAAATGACTCACTAATACTCCAAAGAACTTATTGATAATAAAAGTAGAGAAATTTGACGTGGAATTGTGGATTTAAGGGATCAAAAGGATTTATAACAGTATTACAACAATATATAGTTGGATTCTATGATTTCACGTCTTTCTGATTGATTCTGAAAGAATTAAAACACTTAAGAATAGTTGAACTAATACTTACTTGTTGGTAATAAAGATTTAATAAATTGATAAGATGATGATACGGAAAAAACAGCAAGAAGAGGCTTCTTTTAAGTCAATAACAGCTCACAGAGGCGTGCCATGGAGCAAACTGAAAAACCAGTGAGTGAGAAAACAATAAACCTTTTTGGATTATTGATTGCATCATCTGTTGTCATGTAAGATTATCATAATTACTTAATTGATGCTTTTACGTGACTACCAACCCCAATATGGTTAAGGATAAAAGGAGTAACACTTGTAAATCTTCTTTTATTCTAAAATAATCATTGATTTCTCAAAGTTATCAATGTTATTGCCAATTTCATCACAGGTTGTAATTACTGTGAATTTTTGAAGATTCAGTGTTTCACGTAGAATATCCAAAAATGGACTGTAAGTAAAACTTTTAATTTTACTAGTAAAACTGTAATTCTTTTTGGTTGTACCATAGATAATACAGTTCTCCTTTAGTCCTGAAAGTTTCAGAAAGATTCATTAAGAATTGTATTTTTAATGAATTTTTGAAGGTTTTACCTCATTTCTACGTAGAATTGCAAATAGCAGTGTTTTGCTGGTTGCTATGAGGTAAATCAATGAATATGGGTCCCAAAAGGGTTTTAATTACTCTTTTGGGGTTTATCCATGGAAAGTCATTAGTAATTGACATGGTTACAGGAGTGTAAGTAGCTCATTACCTCCTTGGCACGTCAAAATAGCAGGTTATTTGCTATTTTCTGATGTTTTACAGTAGTTGTAACTTGGTAACCAAGTTCCCAAAGAGTTTTAGTTTACCAATTGGGCCAAGATGAGCCATGGATCCATGCTCTGGAGCTATCCACGCCTCTGAGGCCTCAGAAGTTGGGTACCCTGGCTCTCTTTGATGTCTTTTGTCCCCCTTGCCTATTTTTTACGTCAAAATAGTAATTTAAGCTTAAAGTGAGATATCCACTATGGGTGTACCAAAAGTCCATGTAAGAATACCATGATATTAAGTGCTCAAAACATGCATAACACTATTCTTAGTGTATATGTAACATGGGATTTCTCACTTTCCCATTATTTTGGCTAAAAATCAAGAAAAACAAAAATTTTCACGGATCTTTTATGTGGTATTAATGATGTGGTATTGAAGTATTTTCCATTTTACCACCTCAAATACTTAAATTGAGCTTATTCACTCTATGGAGCTACCCTAGGTGAATTTTTGTGTAGAATCCAAATCTGGTTTTAAATCCATGGATTTACTTACTCAATAAAAAGTTATTCATCTTTTCTGAAATTGAAAATGATGAATTTTGGATATATGCATGACTTATGAGTTGTGCATAATTCAAAATCTCTTTTTAAGATAATTGTGGCCTATTTGGGTATGTAAAATATACCTCAAGGCTCACATTCCCTCCCACCAAAAAATAAAATTGTACTACAATTTTATTAGTGATAAAAAGAATAAGGCCCCAAAAAGGGGGTTAATGTCCACTGTCCAACCTCTTCACATTACTCAGATCAAGTAATTTAAAGCACATTTATAGACATATTCAGGCTTGTGGCCTTCTTTCATGTCTAAATCTTCTTAAGAGTTTATCTGAGTCAGGTATTTCTGATTCTGCCATCCATTCATCTTCATGTACTGGATTTCTATATCTGACAAGATATTCTCTTTGATTTTTACCCCTAAGTCTCCTTTCTTTAATGACTTTCTTTATCTTTCTGTCTTCATTCTGTTCCACAGGGGGCACAGTTAAAGGAGTTGGGTTCCTTAAAGGAAACAATTCTTTGTCAGCTGGTTGATAAGGTTTTATCAGGCTGACTGGAAATGTGGGGTGTTTATTTTCCAATTCACCACTCAATTCCACTTGAACTGCATTGGTTCCATGTAAGGCAACAATAACAAAAGGTCCTACATAAGAATCTTTAAGTTTCTTTGGGCCTTTGATATTATTAAAATTCAAGGTTGAAACTAGAACTAAGTCCCCTACTTTGAAGTCTGGTACTTTATGACTCTTGTCCCACTTCTGTTTTGCATAATCAAAAGCATCATCCATACTTTGTTTTGCATGGTGTTTTACTTTATCAAGCATTAATTTGAAGCTGGAAGCTGTAGGATGAATGTCAATCAAGTCTTTCCTCAGTGTGTCTGCTGGGAGTCTTGGATTCCATCCTTTTTCTAACATAGCAGGAGTTTGTCCTGTGGAAGAATGGACTGATGTCTTGTATGCCAATTCTAATGCAGGTATCAGAGTGCACCAGTCATGGGTAAAGCCATCTGAGTCTTTAAATTCTAATCCATAAGCACAAAATCTCCTGATCATGTCTTCTAAAGTTTGAATCATCCTCTCTGCTAGCCCATCTGTTTGAGGGTGATATGCTGTAGAGAATGATAACTTAGTCCCAAACAATCTATGAAGATTGGTCCAAAGTGCAGATGTGAACTTGGGGTCTCTGTCACTTATGATATTCTTAAATAACCCTGTATGAGAAATAACTCTACTCCATAAAAGAAGAGCTGTATCCATAGCAGTGTCATCTTTATGACATGGTAAGAATATGGGAGTTTTGCTATATCTGTCTACAATGACTAAACAAGCATTATAACTTTTGTCACCACTTGGAGGAAGTGCTGTGACCCAATCCATGTGAACAACTTCCCAAGGGGATTTTGGTTCTTGAATATGGATCATTAATCCAAATTTCTTGCCTGTACTCCTGTTTGCTTTTTGGCATCTATCACAGGTATGGAAATATTCAATGGTTTCTTTTCTCCAAGATGGCCACCATGCACAGTTCTTCACCTTTTCAAGTGTTCTGTCTTCTGATAGGTGTCCAGAGTAAATGCTATCATGGCATTCATGAAGAATGGTATTGATGAGCAATCTACTACACAATGTCATCACACAAGAATGTTTTGTTCTATGGTAAATAATCCCATCAAACAAGTGAAATCTTCCTTCAGAATAGGAATTTTTCCAAACTTCATCTAGTGTATTAACCAAAGATGTGTCTTTGCAGTCTTTATCCAATAAAGAAGTCAAGATATGGCAATTCTTGTCTTGTTTATAAGACTCTCTGACCTCTTCAAAGAATTCAGTCCCAATATCAGTTATGTTAATCCCTTCAATTGGAATCTGTGGTTCAGCTTCCTAAGGTACATAAGCTGGGTTATCAGGAGTGTTGGCTAAAGCCCATCTACTAAGTCCATCAGCATTTTTGTGAATGTTTCCTGCTTTATGAACTATAGTCATGTTTCCTCTATATTCTTGAATGGCTATTTGCCATCTCAACATATGTCTGTTGGGAGTTTTCATGTTAAGAAGTGATTTCACGGCATTACAGTCAGTTATCACTTCAAAAACACTGCCATCAAGGTAATAGTGTAATTTCTCAAGTGCCCATACCAAACATAAGCACTCCATTTGGCTTGCACCATATCTGGCTTCTGTTGGTTTGATTTGTCTTGAGATATAACAAACTGGTCCTTCTGTAGGTTTGTCATCAATAATTTGTACTTGGTGTAGGGCTGCCCCTAATCCATCCCCACATGCATCAATGTACAATTTAAAAGGAATATTCCAGTCAGGCATGAGGAGTAAAGGTGCTTCTGTAAGGGCTTTCTTTATCTTCTCATAAGCTTTAATTCTTTCCTGTGTCATTTCAAATACAGTCTGTTGATCACAGATTCTATAAAGTGACTTGGCTAGAATTGCAAAATCTTTCAAGTGTTGCCTATAGTAACTAGCAACTCCAAGAAAAGACATCATTTCTTTTTTATTCTGGGGTATTGGCTTAAGTAACACTGCTGCTACTTTATTCTTGTCAATACCCAAGCTCAAACCAGAAACAACATGTCCTAATGCTTTGAGTTCTTCAAAACCAAAATTGCATTTCTTAAGTGAAATTTTCATGTTCACTTCTGCAACTTTATGAAGTACTCTTGCAAGTCTTTCAAGGTGCAAAGACCATGAGTCAGAACATATAATAATATCATCAATATAAATGATAAGCCATCCTTCAGACAATTCTGTGGGGAAGATGGTATTCATCATTCTTTGATAATGAGATGGAGCATTTTTAATGCCAAATGGCATTCTAAGATACTCATAAATACCACAGTGAGTGATAATTCTAAGTAATTTCCTAGCTTTAGGCGTCAAAACATTTTGATGGAAGCCTTTTAATGCATCCATTGATGTTATATACTTGGCTTTAGACAATTGAGTCAAGGTTTCTTGGATCCTAGGGATTGGATACCTATCTGGAACTGTGTAGGTATTCAAAGCTCTAAAATCTCCAACCATTCTTGACTTATCATTATGCCATGCAATAATAACAGGTGTTGTCACTTCAACTTCCTCATTATGGCCTACTTTCCTTAGCACACCAAGTTGGATCAACTCTTGGATATGTTTTTCCAAGGCCTCTCTAGCTCTGGGACTGGCTGGATAAGCTGGTCTTCTAAGTACTGGAGGATATGGTCTATCAATATTAAGAGTAATATCAATTTCATGTCCCCTTATAGCGCCTAATGGTTCATTATCAGATGCAAATGCATTATTGTATGTATATAATACATCAATAAGTTCATTCCTCATCTTTGGTGACAATGATGGATTAATTTGTGCTTCAACAAGTTGTTTAGACACAAATTCATCTTTGTAAGTATCTTTGACAGAAGATACTACAGATATCTGTTTTGGCATATTGGAGAAAGCAAATTTTTGCCTTTTGTTATCTCCAATTGTGAAATATCTGTCTTTATGGTTATTTATATCAATACCATAAATATTCAAGTAATCATTTCCAAGAATGATATGCTGAGATGTACAATTATCCATTACTACAATCTCAGTTTTCATTCTTACACTTCCTGCTGGATGTGGGAATACAATATTAGTATCCAATATGCCCAAGGGGTACATATTGTTACTGGCACTACTGAACTGTACACCTTCTATTGGTAATAGATGGTTTTTCCATTCAGGAAGTATAATTTGAAGATAATCTTTGCCAATACAAGTGCAAAATGCCCCTGTATCCAGATTCACTTTGGCTTCAATATCACTCATTAGAACTGATGTGATACAGGATGCTCCAGCAGTATAACCCTTTCCTCTAGCAGGTTTTGTTTTACACATTCTGGCATCTTGGATATTGATCAGGTTGTAGCAATCCTCACTGTACTGTGGCAAGTGGGTATGGACTTCTGTGACCTCAAAGAAAGCTGAAATGTTTTCAATGGGATAGTCCTCCACTGGTGTATCTTCAGAGACTGCAGAATCTTGATCAGACTCTTCTTTCTCTTCAGTACACTGAATGTCTTCAATGATTTGAACTTCATTGATCTTTTTCTTCTTAGGGCAAGTGTTGGCTAAATGTGAAGTACTTCCACATTTATGACACTTCAAGACAGGTCTTTCTGGTCTTCTTTCCTCTCTAGGAATCTTTGAGACTATTTTGGACTCTATTGGGTTTTTAACCCAAGTTTTACCAATTCTTGTTCTGGTAATGATATCTTCCATAGCATTAATGTAGTCCTCTGTTGAACAGGGTTCCACACATCTGCTTTTGATAGCATGTTCCAGTTCTCCTCCACACTTTCTTAATATTTTCATATTAATCATAGTGTCAGACATATCTGGGTGTAAAGCAGATAATCTGTCTTTTTGTTTGAAGAACCAAGTAAGTGGTTTGTCTTTTTCTGAGTTAAAAATGGCACTTTCAAAAGCATTCTCCATTTTAAACCTCCAAGAATTATTGGCCCATTTGGTAATCACTTCAGATTTCCACCAAGACCAGTCATGTCTTCCATGATCTATTCTCATCTTGTAATACCATTTCTTTGCAGTCTTGGTAAACAAACAATGTAATTTTCCTACTATGATTTCATCAGGTATATTAAAGTCTTCTTGCAACATATCAATAGTCCTGATGAATTCAATGTGGTTGTATTCTCCTTCACCAGAGAATGTTGGCCATTCTTCTAATTTGGGAATATCCTTTGCAGAAATAACATTCTCTCCTAAGAATGGAGTCAAACTTTCTTTGACAGAAAGTTTTTCTTCAGTCAAAGGTGTAGAATGTCTTGGCATATGTGGTTCATGATTCTTATGAATTTGCTCCACACTTGCAATTATTTCATTCTTCAATTTCTGCCTTTCACTGTCACTTTTTGCTAAATGTATAGCAAATTGATTGGTGTTCTTAACTATTTGTAAGACATGGTCTTCAAGAGTTTTAAGTCTATCATTTACTTTAAAGATGGAAAGATCCTCTGTGTCATTATTTTGACATTGGTTCTCAATTCTTTCACAAGCATTGCTAATTGACTCAAGGGTGACAGTTGTCAATTTATGCCAATCAGAATGTTGCTTGTCATTTTTCTTTAAATCATTGATGTCTAATGTAATTTGCTTTAACTTTGACTCAAGTTTGCCAATTTCTACACTAATACTTCTATGTACATCATTTATTTGCGTGGAAAAGTCCTGTTCATCCTTTCCTGCTCTTTGGCTGTGAATTCCATAAGAGTTCTGGCCATATTGAAGACACTGTCCACGGCTGAAGGCTCCAATCTGGGGATCCTGTACCCTTGTGGGTAAGGTCTGTGCCAATTGGCTTTGCCTTTGCCCTTGCCTTGATGGTTCTTGGGACCTCTCTGTTTCTTTTGAGGTCCTTTGGGCTTGTTCTTGGATGCTTCTGGAGCTGGTTTGGAGCTGGTAGATGCCACTGGTGCCTCTGTCTCCAAAGTTGGAGTCATTTCCAATTCTTTCTTCTGGTCTATGGATAAAAGACTCTGGTTCTTCAACCAATTCTTTATCTTTTTGACCTTGTCTTTGCAAGACAGGGGGCTCCAACCTCCTAAGAGTTCTATGGTCTTCTCCTGACCCAGAAAGCTCTTGATGTGTAAGTAGGAGTTCATGGCCCCCTGCCAAAGGCTTGGGCAGATTTCCCACTCCTCTTCTTTGGCTGCTCTGAACCAATTTTTGTACTGGCTCTGATATATTTCTATTGCTGCCACTTGAAAATGGTTCAGCCCTGGAAATATTATCATAAATTAGTTCAGGCTCAGAATTCACGTCAAAATCTGTTGGTACAGACCTTGGGGAATGGGGGGCAACTCTGGCATCCTCCAGATGTGCCTTTCTTGTGGAAGATTTGGCACTTCTGGATTTGGTCTTGCCTCTTCCTTGTCCACATCCATCTGGTTGGACTGAATAGTTGCTTCCATTTCTGGTATGCACCATTTTCACGTCAATTTAAAGATAAAAAGTGAAAATATAAGATAAAATACACACCTTTTGGTGGTAATTTAGCTTTTTCTGAGTTGAATAAGGTGCCTCTTTTAGCAATCTGCACCTCAATACTGTCTTCAGATTCTGCTTCTGAAGATTCTGGACTAGTGATATATCTTTTACTGAGTCTGTTGCCAGCTGCACAGTATTTGATTAAAGACACTAAAAGAAATTATAAAAGAGAAAAAATTATTTTTTATACTTTTTAAAATATTTTTTAAAGATTTTTTATAAGTTTTATATTTTTTAATATTAAAAAAATTATTCTTTTTAAAGAAAGAAAATTAAAATTTAAGATTTTGAATGAAAATTAATTCAGAGTAACTCAAAGAATAATTTTATAAGTTTTTGGATGTGAAAAAGCCACGTGTAAAAACAATATAAAATTAAACCAAATTCCTCAATGAAAAAGATTTTTAAAACAATTTCAAAAATAAAAATATTTTAACTCCAAATTGAAAGAAAAAAATTAATTAAATTAATATATTTTAGAGCTTAAAAATATATTAATTAAGGGTACAAGGTTCAAAAAACACGGCCAGGCCCCCAAATGTAAGATGTGGTAGGTATGGTGGTTTTTTAGAACACAAAAATGAAGTCTAGAATATGATTAAAGCCAAGTCTATGGATAAAATCACGGCCAGGCCCCCAAATGTAAGATGTGACTATGAAACTGATGATAATATTACTATTAATCAACAGTACTATGTCTGTTCTTATGAAATATAATAATAAAATATTATTATAACCACAATTAAATAATTAAAAATTATTTCTTTCACGTGTTAAGCACTACTAGTGATTTTAACAGTGAGCAAGTAATTGTCTACAAGAATCAATTACAAGAAGAATTTAATAATAAAAACTTCTTTATTAAAATAATAAAATTATTTTAATATATAATTATCTTTTGCAAGAATAATTATAAAGATAATTCTTGAAGAAAACTATTACTAGAGAAAAACTTTAAGAATTAAAGATAAATGACTCACTAATACTCCAAAGAACTTATTGATAATAAAAGTAGAGAAATTTGACGTGGAATTGTGGATTTAAGGGATCAAAAGGATTTATAACAGTATTACAACAATATATAGTTGGATTCTATGATTTCACGTCTTTCTGATTGATTCTGAAAGAATTAAAACACTTAAGAATAGTTGAACTAATACTTACTTGTTGGTAATAAAGATTTAATAAATTGATAAGATGATGATACGGAAAAAACAGCAAGAAGAGGCTTCTTTTAAGTCAATAACAGCTCACAGAGGCGTGCCATGGAGCAAACTGAAAAACCAGTGAGTGAGAAAACAATAAACCTTTTTGGATTATTGATTGCATCATCTGTTGTCATGTAAGATTATCATAATTACTTAATTGATGCTTTTACGTGACTACCAACCCCAATATGGTTAAGGATAAAAGGAGTAACACTTGTAAATCTTCTTTTATTCTAAAATAATCATTGATTTCTCAAAGTTATCAATGTTATTGCCAATTTCATCACAGGTTGTAATTACTGTGAATTTTTGAAGATTCAGTGTTTCACGTAGAATATCCAAAAATGGACTGTAAGTAAAACTTTTAATTTTACTAGTAAAACTGTAATTCTTTTTGGTTGTACCATAGACAATACAGTTCTCCTTTAGTCCTGAAAGTTTCAGAAAGATTCATTAAGAATTGTATTTTTAATGAATTTTTGAAGGTTTTACCTCATTTCTACGTAGAATTGCAAATAGCAGTGTTTTGCTGGTTGCTATGAGGTAAATCAATGAATATGGGTCCCAAAAGGGTTTTAATTACTCTTTTGGGGTTTATCCATGGAAAGTCATTAGTAATTGACATGGTTACAGGAGTGTAAGTAGCTCATTACCTCCTTGGCACGTCAAAATAGCAGGTTATTTGCTATTTTCTGATGTTTTACAGTAGTTGTAACTTGGTAACCAAGTTCCCAAAGAGTTTTAGTTTACCAATTGGGCCAAGATGAGCCATGGATCCATGCTCTGGAGCTATCCACGCCTCTGAGGCCTCAGAAGTTGGGTACCCTGGCTCTCTTTGATGTCTTTTGTCCCCCTTGCCTATTTTTTACGTCAAAATAGTAATTTAAGCTTAAAGTGAGATATCCACTATGGGTGTACCAAAAGTCCATGTAAGAATACCATGATATTAAGTGCTCAAAACATGCATAACACTATTCTTAGTGTATATGTAACATGGGATTTCTCACTTTCCCATTATTTTGGCTAAAAATCAAGAAAAACAAAAATTTTCACGGATCTTTTATGTGGTATTAATGATGTGGTATTGAAGTATTTTCCATTTTACCACCTCAAATACTTAAATTGAGCTTATTCACTCTATGGAGCTACCCTAGGTGAATTTTTGTGTAGAATCCAAATCTGGTTTTAAATCCATGGATTTACTTACTCAATAAAAAGTTATTCATCTTTTCTGAAATTGAAAATGATGAATTTTGGATATATGCATGACTTATGAGTTGTGCATAATTCAAAATCTCTTTTTAAGATAATTGTGGCCTATTTGGGTATGTAAAATATACCTCAAGGCTCACACAAGTTTTGAGTGATTATTCCACTTTGAAATATGCTTTTCCTTTCTTCTGATTCAAATCAATCTTGCCCTTGGGGTATGGCCTTGGGATATATCCCAAAATGATGGCCACTGAGCTCTTGTGCTCAAAAAATGATCCCCAATGAGTATATGAAGTTTACTGATTGGGCAAGGCTTAATCCAAATGAAATCTTGAAAAATTTCCTCCAAGGGGTCTTGTCCCCACTGTCCATGGAACTTGCCTCAAACAGCCCTTTAAAATGTTTTTGGGCTGTGGCCTCTTCCCTGATGAATCTTGATTAATCTTGATTTTTATGGCCTTTGGGCCTTTTTGGGATTTCTTGGTTATTTTGGTGATTTCATGATTTATCGCCATTTTTGGCCATTTTGGGTCTTTGGGGTCCTACGGTCCACGGGCCGTACGCCGCGGTCCGTGGGGGCTATTGGAGGCCCCCTGGGCCCAATTTTGCTGGTGACCCAGGGTGACCAAGGGGCCCAGAATTGGCCCAAACCCAAACTTCACCATATATGGCCCGGACCCATTGATGGGGTCCAGGACCATCAAGATCCTGGCCTCCCCAAAGTTGCAGGGGAGGTCCTGGGTGATGATTTCAGCCCCAAAGGGGTATGAACCTTCACCTTAGAGGCTTTGAGGGGGGGAATAATTGAGTTATGGCCCCCATTTCCTTGTGGTCAAAAAAGTTTGTTGATATGGAGTGGATTGATCCTGACGTCTTGAATCTTCTGCTTGCATATTCTTCAGTTATGAGTTCCAAACTGACTGAACTCACTGAATCTTCTCCTTCTGCACTGCCACCGTCTATTCTTTCTTGTTCTGGTGTCTTCAGTCAATTGTCTGCCCCTTCCATGGCATCTTCTGGTCATTTTGATCCCTCCCAAACCTATGATGGGTTCAGAGCAGTTGAAGTTCTTGATCCTGCCTGTACTGAATGTTTGGCAAAGGGTAAGGATTGCTTTCAACATTACAATCCCTGATTGTCAAAATGCCATTTTTTCTTAATTGGAAAGAAACCATGTTGTCGTACCGGGTTGACTTTGTCCAACGTCAGGAGGCATTTATGGAGCACAAACGATGGGCCTTTTGGGCAGGAATTCCCCATTCTTGAGGAACCTAATCCTGATGCAACCTCAGGATTTTCTCAATGTGAGTGATTTGCATATCTTTATTGAATTGGTACTGATATTTTGATGTAGTGACTGGTTCCAGGCAGAGGGATGTGGCAAGATGGACTAATGTTGGAGGGCCAATTCCAGTTGGTGGTAGGCCCATACATTACAGCTCAGAATTCCCAATCTCCAGGACCAATTCTGATGGAGTAGTGAAGGTAGTGAAAAAGATAAGAAGGATTGCTGATTCCCCATCTGATCCAGATGCTGAGGGGAGTGATGAGTTGGATGGTGAAGAAGTTGAAGTTGTCCCTCATTCAGTTGGCCATCCATGCAGAAATTCCTCTGCTCAGCCTCTTGCCAACAGATTCCAAAGCCAAGTAATTCCCAGTACCCCCAGAACCTTCCAACCAATGCTTGCTTCCATTCCTTCCTCAATTCCTCCTCCTTCACCAACTACTTCCCATGCCAGGCCTGCCTTGAATCCAGCAGTAAGGCCATAACCAGTCCAACCATCCAGAATCTCACCTATGACCACCTGTCATCAACTCCAACCTGAGGCCAGCTCCAGTAGAAGAAGGGATTGTTTGTCTCCTTTACCGTTTCCTGCCGCTCAAGTGTTTCAAAGAAGGGATTGTTGGCCTATCCAAGTTACCAGAGAAGATCCCAATGCGGCAAGTGAAAATCAAGATGCTGTGGCCAGATTATTCAGGAGGGTTGATAGAAATAGCAGAGAGGTGATCATGTATGCCAATGATAGAATGATTCCAGGGACTGCTTCTGAGGAGATGGCTGCTAAATTTGCCGGGTATGAAGATGAGTTGATAAATGACTTCCAGAGAACCTTTGATGATTTAGGTAAATATAACTAGTTCTCCTTTTCCTTGTTTGTGTTTGGTTTGACTTCTATCCCCACTCTTATCAATACTAAATGAAGAAAAAATAATGGAACCTCCCAATACATGATTTGGGGAGGGGATGCTGCTGCTTGAAAGAAATAAAAGAAAGAAAATTATACAAGTAAAGAAAGAAAGAAATAAAAGAATAAGAGAAAATGAGAGTAAAGAAAAGAAATATAGAAAAATCCTGATGGCTGGTCCTCCTTTTAGTGAGTTGCTTGATTCTGGCCAAGAAGTGTCTAAAAAATAAAAACCAAGAATTTAATGCTCACAGAGTGGCCAAGGTAATGTTTTACAAGAAGTACAACCCTCAGGGATGCATACCAGGAGATGGAACTTACTTTCATAACTCCCACTCCCCACCAAGCACCATAAAACTGAAATGAATTACCAAAAATGACTTCTGAAATGAAATTCCATGAATGACTTGTGAAATGATATGCCATAAATGACTTGAAGTAATGAATGTCTTGAATTATGATGATTGGCATAAGTGAAATGATAAATAAAAGAAGAGAAAAAGAAAAAGAAGAAAGAAAACATTTTGCCATATCTTGATAAGGTCCAAATGGAGGGTATTGATGTTGTATGCTTCCTGAACCTGTCCAAAGAATTGACAAGTGCTCACAAAGTGGCCAAGGTGATGCTTACAACAACATATGGGTAGAATACCCCCTTAAAGGTGCATTCCAGGAGAGGAACTTACTTTCATAACTTCTTTTCCCCACCAAGCACCATAATCAAACTCTTGAGGTATTTGGACCAGGCTTGTCTGGATATAATGGATGGAAATCCTTGACAAGTTCTGGTGAGCTGGTAAGGTTGTAAGCTGGTTCCCATGTGGTTCTTTCTGGGTCTTCACTGAATCCTTTCCACTCTACAAGATACCATAATTTACCTCTTTTGAGTTTTGAGTCCAGAACCTGAGCCACTTCCCATTCTTCTTGCTCCTCCACTAAGACTGGTGGTGGTGGCAATTGATGTCGATTTGGGATAGTTGATTGCTTGACTGGTTCTAATAAGGACACATGGAATACAGGGTGAACTGACTTCCATTGCTGAGGCAACTTGAGGTGATATGCATGGCTTCCAATCTTCTTCAGAACTTCAAAAGATCCCAACCATCCTTCTGATAATTTCTTGGTGGGTCTTGTTGTCTTGATGTTCTTGCAAGCTAGCCATACTTTGTCCCCAGGTTGGAAATCAGGTGGAATTGCTCTATTTCTATCTGCATACTTCTTGAATCTGCTTATTGCTGACTCTAATTCTTCTTTGACAACTTTCTGTACTGATTGGAGTTTTGTTGATAAATTTCCAGTAGGTGTATCTTGAGAAATGTGAATTGATTCAAAGCTGGAATTTCTTCTATAAATAGTGAAAAATGGAGACTGTTTTGTTGATAAATGTTCTGCATTATTATAGGCAAATTCAGCCAGAGGGAGCCAGGTGTGCCAGTCATCTTGATGGTAACTGACATACATCCGAAGATACTGTTCTAGAATCTGATCTACCCTCTCTGTCTGTCCATCTGTTTCAGGATGAAAAGCAGTTGAAAGATCTTTTGATATCTTGAGCTGCTGACATAATTGTGTCCAAAATGATGAAACAAATAAAGATCCTCTATCACTGACAATACTGACTGGAAGGCCATGCTTGGAAAATACATGACTAATGAAAATTTGAGCTAAGCCCAGAGCAGTGATTGTTCCATAAGCTGGAATTAAGATTGCCATTTTTGATAAACTGTCCACAACTACTAGAATTGAGTCAAAGTTGTTTGAAAAGGGAAATTGAGTGATAAAGTCCATTGATAAGGAATTCCAAGGACCAGATGGAATTTGAAGAGGCTAGAGTAGTCCAAACTTCTTGTGATGAATGTTCTTGTTTCTTGAACATTGCTGACATGAGGACACATAGTCATTGATGAATTGATTCATGCCAGCCCAATAAAAGTCCCTCTTGATGAGCTTGAGGGTCTTCTCCTGGCCAGAATGACCAGCCAAAGGTGATTCATGACGCTTTTGAAGAATATTGAGTTGAAGTTCTTCATTGCTTGGGATTACCATTCTATCTTTGAATAATACCAACGTGGCTTGAGGTTCAAGAGAATAATCTGGAATTGATTTGCCTCTTGCTAGCTGCTTGAGTATTTCTTTATAGTCTTTCTCTTGCCATACTTCTTTTTGAATCTTGTCAACTAAATCTGAAAACACTTCCACTTTGATTGAAAAAAATCTTGACTCTTGAATTCCATCTTGCTTAATTACTTGATGAAAATTTTGAGGATTCTTGCTGATGAAGTCCACCCCCGTCTCTGGGTACACATCATCCCGACGTTGTGGTATTCCATACCTTATTGGCCCAGTTTCAAGTGAAAGTTCATTTATAAGGCTATAAATTGAAGAAATATCAAAGAAATATCAATAATTAATCAAATATAATAGAGGAATTCAGCAATAAAATGGATTTAAATTCATCAAAATGTATAATCCCATAATCAAATCCTGGAATAATGGACCATTTGATTACAAGAATAACAATAAAATAAGGAAAAGAAAAAGACAAACTAGCAAGAATGTTAAAGTTACCAGTGAAAGGGTCAGTGTAACACTCAAGCTACCCAAGCTCTGCTCAACCATTAAGTTACTCAGCAATGCAGTTATTAAGCTGAGGACGGTTCAATAAGGAATAAATTAAAACTGTATTAATCAACAGTCACAAG
This sequence comes from Austropuccinia psidii, assembly GCA_023105745.1. NCBI lineage: Eukaryota > Fungi > Basidiomycota > Pucciniomycetes > Pucciniales > Sphaerophragmiaceae > Austropuccinia > Austropuccinia psidii. The sequence goes on along the minus strand of JALGQZ010000005.1, from coordinate 4,946,082 downwards.
ACAGAAAGAATAAAATAAATTAATTTATGCAAGGAAATCCATCAAAAAACCCTAAATTACACAGCATATCTATGGAAATACAAGCACAGCCACCTGATAAGCCAGTAAATAGAAATTAAAAACAGAATTAAGTTAGATAAAGAAAAATTAAATCTCATACAGGACAAACAGAATCCCCACAATACACAGCATTCTCAACCTAAATTTCAAACAACAAACCAAACATATGGTGCAATATCTTAATCAAATGACACCATCTCAAAATTACTCACCAGCTCAATTCCCTCAAGGCTGTGCATAATAATATTAAATTTTAATTAAAATATAAAAGAAGCTTCAGAAATGGTGCAATATACCAAACATATGGTGCAATATCTTGATCAAATGAAACCATCTCAAAATTCCTCACCAGCTAAAACATCTCAGATTACATAATCATACCTAAATTGGTGCAAAAAACCAAACAAATGCTATCTCACCACTATAAAGAAATTATATCAGCCAAAAGAAGTGGAAAAATTCTAAGTCCCTTGTTTTTGAGTGCCTCTATGGAGAGCCCAAAGAATATAAATAAAGGTCCTCTCTCCCTCATTTTTTTTCCTCTTTTCCCCATGAATCCGATTAATTATATACCAAGAAGGAGAATAACTATTCATCCCTTACTAGTAGGATAATCCAGTTATTTTATTTGAAGTATTATAGACTCATAAGTTTAATTCATAGTGATTTCTAATTAATAGTAGTTAACAGAAGGTCTACTTAATATTATTAATCCACCCTATGTTTAAATTATTAGTCTTATAATTATAATACTATCAATAATACTCAAAATATTGAGTTTATCACCATAACCTTTACATTATAAAGGAAAAATAGTCTTATTATATCTTCATATTAAAAAAAACAACCTTACAACTATATATTATTATATATAAAAAACCCTACCCTTATATTATATTATATCTTTTATATATATAACAAACATCCACTCTATATTGAACAATATCTTACCAATGAATTATTAAAGGTCTTATTATTATATTATATTAACAATTACCCTCTCAAACCATGAAGTATTATAACATATATAACATCAAATTGAGCTTACCCCTTAAAATATATATTATTACTATTACATTAAATCAACCTCTTATACTATTAAGGCTTTACCCGTAAAATCATCTTATATTATTATTTGAAAATTATATTTTATACTGTTTTAACTTATAAGCTACTTATCTGATTATTTAATAGGTCTGATGGAGACTGCTAAAAAGTCTTCTCTAGTTGTAAAGCCACAATCTTAAATATTGATTTGTGAGCTCTGTAGGGAGATTGTTTAGTATATTCAGAGGGGCAGCTAAAACACCATTAGCACCCTTGGTTACAGGATTATTTCAGCAATTCAAGACTGTTTACCTGTGATTTCCCCCTCAAGGACTGCCTTATCCAATCCCACACTAAAAGGAGTTCCACAACGTGACAAGGAATCTGGCAAAGTGGCCAGCCTGCCTGGGCGGTAAGTGATAGTGAAGTGAAATTCTGAAAGGAATTCAGCCCAACGGGCCTGACGACGAGTAAGAACTTTGGAATACATAAAATACTGCAAGGAATAGTGGTCTGTCAAGACCTCAAAAGAATTGGAAAGAGAAAGCAGAAATTCTCTCCAGCGCTTGAGAGCCCAAACTATGCCAAGGAGTTCCTTGTCATGAATTTCATAGTTGAGTTCAGCTGGCAAGAGCTTGCGGCTATCAAATGCAATGGGATTCTTTCCTGAGTCATTCAACTGACTCAGTACAGCACCCAAGGCATAATCAGAACCATCAGTGTCTACAATAGTTGGTAGAGAAGGATTGAAGTGAGATAAGATAGGAGCAGAGGTGAAAGCTTCTTTGAGTGTTTGAAACTGACTAAGAGCTTCCCCATTGAAGATGAAAGGAGAATCTTTTTTAAGGAGGGAAGTGAGAGAAGTGATTTTTTTAGAATAATTTTTAATGAAACAACAATAAAAATTGGCAAAGCCAAGAAAAGATTGAAGGGCCTTGATGTTTTTGGGCTGAGGCCAATTGAGAATTTTCTGAGATTTTGAAGAATCCATCTTGAGTCAATCACTTGAAACAACATAGCCCAAGTATTCCACACTTGAGGCATGGAATACACACTTGGAGGCTTTGGCAAACAAATTATTGTCCCTCAGTCTTTGGAGGACGGAGGCCACATGTTTGACATGTTCCTCCTCAGAACTGGAAAAGACCATAATATCATCTAAATAAGCCACAAACAACACATCCAAGAAATCTGAAAAGATATCCTTTACTAGATTCTGGAAAAAAGCAGGAGCATTGGTCAAACCAAATGGCATGACAAAATACTCATAACTACCATATTTGGTTCTAAAGGCAGTTAAGTGCTCATCCCCCTCTTTGATTCTCAGAAGTTTATATGCACCACGCAAGTCTATCTTGGAGAAGATAGTGGAGCCGTTGAATATGGTAAGGAGCTGGTTCATAGGAGGAACAGGGTACCTGTTCTTCCTAGTAACAGCATTAAGTTTGCGGTAATCAACACACAAACAAAAACCTCCATCCTTTTTCTTAACAAAAAGGACAGGTTCTCCTGTTGAAGAGGAGCTTGGTCTAATGAAACCTTTCTCTACATTCTCTGAAATGTAGGCCCGTAGTGTTTCTGACTCTTTATTTGATAAGGAGTAGATAACACCAATTGGAGGTAGAAGACCCTCCAATTTGATATGGGGATCACAGGCGCTGTGTGGAGGAAGTTTCTCTGCTTTCACATTGGAGAATACATCCAAATATTGGTGATAAGCAGGAGGGACTACTTTCAACACAGTTTCCATTTCTTCTGGCTCTTCCAACTCATCCCACTGCTCCTCCAGGGAGGCATGAAAAGATAAAGGAGGAAGGTCCATATCCCCTTGAAAGGAATGAAGTGAAGATATGGCAACATCTTCTCCAACATCCTTTATCTCTTTGAAGACTTCATCTCTTAATGGAAGTAATGACTGAGAGGGAATGATGGAAGGGGTATGGACAGAAGAAGGAAGGGAAGGTGTCTTAAGTTCACCAACCAGAGCAACACTGTTGACAGAAGTGGCTAAGTCATTACTAGTAGAAGGAGTAATACCACTAGAATCCTTATGACTATAATCATAGGTGATCAATCCATTTTTCCAATCAATAATGGGATTAAAATGGTAAAGGAAATCATAGCCCAATATCAGGTCTTCTCCCTTGAGTGAATCTATGATAAAGAAGTCCCATTCAAAACTTGGGAAGGAAGGCAAGTCAACTACCCACTTGGTATAATGGGTGATGAACAAGGCAGGGGATTCATTAGAATCCAGAATGAAAAGAGGAATCCTTTCAGGGAGCTCTGACAGAGTCAATGAGTACTTGAGAACAAAATTCTTTGCAATAAAAGAGTTTGTAGCACCAGAATCAATGAGAATACTATAAAAAATATCAGATACAGAAGAGAAAATAAGAAATTTTAAATATTCCATGACACTAGTATTCAGAGTGCACAATTGTGCTCTTGAAGGAAATAAGTGAGAACCATTGAACACATCATGATCCCCACTCAGGCTTTTCCCTTCTTGCTAGTGAAGCCTCTTTATGATGACCCAGGCTTGTTCTGAGGTCTCTTGAAGCATTTTTCAATTGGGTGCTTTCCACCACAATAAGTACACAACCCCTCTTTAATCCTCCTCTCCTTTTCAGAACCGATTAATTTATTGTCCTTATTGAGGAGAGAAGCATGAGGCTTGCCCCTTCATGATTGAAACTGCTTGCCCTTCTTGTTCTTCTTCTGGTGAGACCTCTTTGAATATGAGTTTTGAGGAGGCCTATTTTGATTGGATCCATTGACTGGAGGCTTCTTCTCTTGATTGACACCCTTTTCTTTTTGCCTCTCATTAAATCTTGTGTCTAATTCTAAAGTGACATCCATAAGTTCTTGAAGAGTATCAACGTTCCAGGGTGAGAAGCCAGCTGATCCAATAATCTTGATGCCAATCCTCTTCTGTAAACATGGATATAAGCTCTTTCACCCCAATCTCCAATTCTTGACATTAAGCTTCTGAAATCAGCAATGTACAAGAATACATGACCACTTTCCTTCATCCTCAAATTGTCCAACTCTTGTTCAGCTTTCCTGACTTCATTGGGGTCACCAAACAGAGTGAATAATTGAGATTCAAATAATGGCCAATTATTGAGGAGCTAGGAAGGGTCTTCATTGGAAATATTTGAGAGATAGGGTTCAATCCACATTCCAGCTCTACCAGTGAGAAAAGAAGGCAAGTAAAGAGCTTTCTTCCTGTCAGAGAAGAAATTTGCTGGATCATTATGGAAGATTAAGTGACAGGATTGGATAAATCCTCTCAATCTATGAGCTTGAGTAACATAAAAAGAATCAGGTGCCTTCATGGATGGAGTCTTGAAAGCAGGGGCTTTGGAATTGTCCCTGGGAGCAACTGCTTGAGTGAGTTGCCCCATGAATTGAGTCATCTGCTCCATCATGTTGAGGAGACTTGGATCAGCTTGAGAGACAAGAGGTTGACTAGAAAGGGCTAGATTAGAACCCTGAGGCACCTCTGGAGCATTTGCCAAGGCATCTGCCACTTCAGTCTCCCCAGAATCTTCCTCTTCCACAGACTCTTCCCCCTCTTCATCTTCAACTTCCCCTAATCTTGCTCTTGCACCTTCAGACATTCCAGGGTAGCCACCCAAAAGTCCAGAAAAGGATCTTGATCTTCTAGATTTCATTCCACCTCTTCTTTAGGGTGCTGCTCCTTCCATTGGTGGTCCTCTGTCCAAGTTTTCACTCAGTTGATGAACTGATGGTGTGCGGTCAAGAGGAGCCCTTGCTGTAGGAGTGAGAACAGCTGGAATTTTTTGGGACCTAGTGTTCTTTGCTGGCGGACTATGCTGAACTGGCATTATGAATAGAAGTTGAATAAAAGAAACTTGATGGTATTGAGAACAGAAATCAAAACTTGGCCAAATCAGTCACAATAAAATCTTGATGAGTCTTGAGGAATAAATTCAATTCTTGAGGTGAAATCAGCTTCAATCAACAATGAATCAATTCAATCAATAATCAACAATAAATAAAATTCAAATCAAATATCAATAATCTTGGGTAAGTCAACAATCAATTAATATTCAATCAATAATCAATCAATCAATAAATCAGTGTCTTCAATATGAATCAAGGTTTGAGGAATCAATCAATCAATTCAAAATCTTCAGAAATCAATTCAAATATCTTGATGAGTCAAAATCAATCAATAATCAAAATCAATTCTCGAGGTTCAATGAAATATCTTGAGAATTCAAAGTCAATCAATCCAATCCAAATGAAAAATCCTGAATCGCTGAATCAATAAAACCAATGCATAATCCAATCAATTAAACCAATCAATAAATAGTAAATAAGACCTGAATGATAACACAGAAAAAATTGATTTGATGAGATAAAATGCATTGATGAAATTGTCAGAAATTATTAAGAAAGAAAAAAGAATCAATTTTCTAAATGAAATGAATGAGATGAAAATTGATGAGAGAGAAAATCATAATCATTAAGAATCATAAGATCATTAAGAAGTCATAATTGATGAATGAGAGAAATGATTCTAAAAGAATGAAAAGAAAGAATCATTATGAGTTAATTAATTTAATGTCACAGGGGCTCTTTGAAGTGAAGAGGGCCTGGCACTCAGTAAACTGGGACTCACTTATGGAGGGCTCAAAGATATGGTAAGAAAGGATACACTTAAGAGTGTTAAAGATGAATTACTAAAAGAATGAATATAAGAAAGCAGCAACAAAAGAATAAGAATAAAAGAATAGAAGATCCAACCACAAACAAGTCCAAGTCCACTGTTTCAACCTGTCAGAATGGAAGGAGAAGGGTTAATAAGGATATGGCCACCCAACTCATACTGTACAGGGGAAGAGATAAATGCAAAGACTAACTTAATATTAAATAGATATAATACCAAAAATAAGGATAAGAATATTCATAAAATAATAAATAAACTAAATTAATTGACTGGGGAAAAGTCCCCAGGGGGGAGAAAGAGGGGCTGGTATATGTGAAAAACAACAGCCCTGATCCAGAGGAAGAATTTTCATGAGAGGATTGAATTATTGAATTGAGTCTGGCCAATACAGGTCCTGTACAGCTGTACAGAACCTGTACAAGAGGTGTGGTGTATTTGAGTGATCATAAAGTTTCATGCTGGTGTATTGAAGCTGTATTGGGTTAATCCAACCTGTACAGGTATTGACAGGCTGTATTGATGTATCAAGCTGTATGCATGTTTCACAATGAAGATTGCTGAAACTGAATGCTGATTCAGATACTGGATCTGCTGATTTGAGGTGTTTGAGTGGGTGTATTGATGAATACGCTTACCCCTGGTGAGTGGTTGTTGCACATGTGGTCATATTCACCTTCTCCTGTGAATGTTGGCCATTCTTTTAATTGAGGTGCTTCCTTTATTAAGACTTGGTTATTTTCTCGGTGACTTAAGTCTGTTATTAATGGATTTGTTAATTCCTCTTTTGATTTAACAGGGCTTCTTATTTGAGAAAATGGGGTTCATAACTTTGGCATATTTGAGTTAGCCTCATTAATTTTATCCATTTTTTCAGTGATAAACCTTATTTCACTTTGAATGTTATCTTTCAGATGCATTCTTGCTTCATCACTTTTTTCCACATGGTTCAAAAGTAATTTTTGGTGTGATGAAGTTTTTTCCTCAAATGTTTCTGTGAGATTTTCAATAACCACATCATAATTGATTGTCAAAGTTTTATCTTTGATATCTTTTATGTATTTATACAATTCTTGTTGTCCTTGTATCAATTTTTGAGTATTGTCACTTAAAATGTTTTGGTTTATTATTTTCAACAATAAATTTAATGTTGTCAATTTCTTTTTTATTTTTTACAACAATATTTGTTAAAGAAGATAAGCTATTGTTTATTTCTTGTAATGATAATAAACTGTTTTTAATTTCTTTTAGAGGTAATATACTATTTTTAATTTCTGTTAAAGTACTTACAACATCTTTGGACAAGGTTATTTCTTTGGAAAATGAGGTTGTCTCATTCTTTGTTCTTCCTTGTCCTTGAATTCCATCAAGGTTCTGGCCATGTTGAAAACATTTTCCATGGCTTCCTTTTGGATTTTTGCAATCCTGTATCTTGGGGAATATGGTTTTCTCCAGTTTTTTTTCTTGTTCTTCTTCCCTTCTTGGGAAAGTGGGTTGGCTTGGGGCTTTCTGGTAGAAGCTACTGGGGCTTCTTCCTTGGTTGCCTCCTTTTTTTTGGCATGGTACTTATTGATCTTTTTGATTTGAGGTTTGGATGATAGTGGATTCCATCAGTTGGAGTATCACACTATTTCCTCCTCTTTGAGGAACTTTTTCAGGATGTGCCAAGAGCTCATCACTCCTTGGTATATTTCAGACAACATGTCCCAGTCCTTGTCTTTGTACACTGTGTAGTACTGTTTGTACTGGCTCATGTAAATGTCTATTTGAGCCCTCTGAATGTGATTTGTACCTGTTTGAGTTACTCATACTTAGTTCTAACTCTGGTTCAGATATCATGGGCATTTCTGGGACTTGCCTTTGGGATAAGGCACTTCCTTGTGTGGATTCTGTTCCACTGGGGATATTGCCCTTCCTTTTCCCTTTTTCAGGAATCAATTCTACCTCTTAGTCCAGTTCCATCTGATTGGATGGAGTATTGGGAGCCTCTTCTGGTAGTCATGTTTCAAGAAATAAGAAATAAGAGGATTTCAGAACAGGAATTCTTCTTATGGCTATTTATAAATGAGGTACTCACCTTCAGAGTCCTGAATAGTGGGTCCTGGAAAGTCTAATTTCTTAGTTATTATTGGTGTTGGAGAACTTGGACAAGTTTCTTCTACCAATCTTTCAACAGTGGCTTGGTTGCCCTCTGTTGGATTGTCTTCAAACACTAAAAAAGACAAATAAGTAAAAGTCTTTTATATAAGAGGTGTTATTTTTGGTAAGATAGGGAAATTTTCCACATAAAAATTGCTTTTATATCTTCAAAAAATGAAAATAAATGAAGAAATGAAATTAAAATGAATAAAAATAACTTTTTTTATTGGTTTTTATTATTATTTTATTATTTTTTGTTTTTAAAGAATAAAGTAAAAAATGAATATGATTCTTTTTATAAATTTAATTTATAATATAAAATTATTTTTAATTTAGAAAATATCTTTTTGAATTACTAGAGTCACTCACAGAAAGTTCTTTCAAGTCTAAGGATCTGAAAAACCATGTGTAAGACAGTACAATTGCTTTCCAAATGCCTCAATAGTATTTAAAATCAATATATATAAAATTATTATATAATTTTATGATTATAATTGTAATTTATTATTGGATAAACCCAATTAGAATCTTTTTAATGGTCTTTTTAGAGTAAATATCATGGCCAGGCTCCCAAATGTAAGGTTTGACTATGAAACAATAAGTAAAAATTACTAATATTTTACTTATTGTACTATGAATGTCCTTATGAATAAAATAAATAAGATAAAACTAATTATTATAATTATGGCGTAAAAATAATTATATTATTGAATAAATATAATAATATAATTTATATTATGATAAAATAATATAATAAATAAATATATTAATATAAGATAATTAATATATTTAAAATCACTTTATTATTTTTACCAACAAATAGTAAAGGTGTAAAAAATTGTTTTTTATTAATGAAAAACAATTAATACCAATAATATTACTAATATTAAAGTTATGAATTAATATAAATACTATTTATATTAATTGAAGAATCATTTAAAGTAATAATAGAGGGAAAATTATTATAATCAGAAGAAATAACCTACTTTTAATACTTAATATAATAATTTTGAACAATTTTATGCCAAAAAATGTAAATACAACTTTTTTAAATTTTATTTACAATAAAGTTTGAGAGAATTCACAAACATTCTTAATTTTACGTGGAATTGAGGTTTTTAAGAGAATTTTAAACAAAACAGTTAAATGAATATAATAATCACATCAAAGATGATGATTATAATAAGATAATATTTGGTCTTTAATAATATAAGAGTTTTTTATATATAAAGATTAAAGAAATTACCTTTTGATTTGAATATTTTTGTGTTTTTTAAGCATCTCAGGGGAAAACAGAGTAAAAAGAGCTCTATTTATAGTAAATACCTCCCTTATAGAGTCTAGTGGTCTTCTACTAGACGCTTACTGATGGTATCTACTAGAAATAATGAGTATTTCAAGGTTTAGTGATGATTACATCATGATCAAACCATCTTATCTCATTATTACGCCATTATTTAGAGTTATCACTATAACTCTAAGTTTGATAACATCATGGGCTTGGAAGAAGCCTAAACTTTGTTGATTTGTTTATTATTAATAATAATTCAATAGTGTTCACCAGTTTTATCACTTATATAACTGTTAAACTCAAAATAAGATTACAGTGAGTGATCATAAATGATGAAATTTAAACTTAAACTTTGATCATTCATAACCTTGAAGTTATACACGCTAAAGCTATTCTGAGAGTGGATTCTCATAGCTTGGCATGTCCTTATTACACTTCCAAGAGCATTTCATTAAATCATCAAAAATCTATTTTTGATTATTTTTCTTGTAACTCTTCTTTTCTGTCAAAATCTAATATTTTAAACTTCAAACCATGATTTCAAGGTGTTATACCTTGAATATTGTAATAAAAAATATTTTATTCTTCACAAATAAACTAGTAGAATCTGAATGTCTCCTTTTTTTGAGTTTGGACCACTTTCACAACAAAGTGGTCAACAGCTCTATTGATTTTAATCAATAATCCATTACAGGTTTTAACCTTGTTTACAGCTTGTGAAATAAAGTTCATTTCTGTGTTTCTACAGTAATTATGTGGTGGCTTTATTTTTGGTTTATCACTCTATCATGTATATTTCAAAAGATATCAGCTAAAATCCTTGAATATATGCGTTGATCAAAAAAGTGCATATATTCAGCTTAACTCCTGATGTATTTACTTTAGAGATTAGCTTCTTAATTATTTTATGTGTATATTCTTATGGGGAATCCAATGGTACAGCTTATTTCACATGTTGTTTCATTGGTATTTGAAATAATTAAGCATTAATGTTTTTTATAGTGTTTTATTACTTATAACTTATTAAATATTGACTTTACAGATATGCCATAAAAATGGTATATGTGTATTTTACCATGAGGAATCCAATGGTGTAATTTATTTCACATTTTTATTCATTTTATTTTAAGTTAAACCAAGGTTTATGCCTATTTATGGCAGTTTTATGGTTTTAAGGTAATTATTTTTAAAGGTATAATTATTTTAAATACTTCTTGTCACCTTTTTGGGTATGTGGTCATATCTCAAAGGTTCACAGCTACCCTAAGTGAATTATTGTGTAGAATACAAATCTGGCCTTAAGTCTATGTGTCACAATGCTGTCTGCCAGACCTCATCAAAGGGAACTCTTGCCGAAAAGGCTATTAAACCGGTTGAAAGACCAATTAATACCGGCAAATTGTAGATCACATTCCACCATGTGACAGTACCCCCGGGTTTAGAGCACTGCATCCTGAAGTGCATGTAGCTGATGGTATTACCCATGTCACCCTCATGGAGTTACATTAGTCACAACAGGAGCCTACAAGGAACCCTTGTATGCCAATGGGGCGGAAAACCCAGCGACTTCTGGTTGTTTGATTGAGACCACCTCTTTTCTCCAACTGGAATCAAACCCATGATGTTGGTAACCGGTTTATTATCAAAATGCTGTCTGCCAGACCTCAGCAAAGGGAACTCTTGCCAAAAAGGCTATTAAACCGGTTGAAAGACCGATTAATACTGGCAAGTTGTAGATCACATTCCACCATGTGACACCATGAATTTATGTACTCAATAAAAAGTTATTCATCTTTTCTGAAATCAAAAAGGATGAATTTTGAATATATGCATTACTTATGAGTCATGCATAGTTCAGAATTTATTTTTAAGATAATTGTGGCCTATTTGGGTATTTAAAACATACCTCAAGGCTCACAAGCTACTTGGAGTTAATAATAACACTGTTAAATTTAAATTGGGATTGAAAACAAGTTACCTTGAGCTAAGAACTTTATTTTTAAGCATGTCTTTTCAGTTTTGACCTGAGCACACCCTCTATATCCATTATGAATCATGAAAGCTGCTTTGCAGACATAAAAAGAGTCTATTAATCACTGTTTTTGTTCATCATTCAATTATCAAATCCAATCATATTAGACATTTAAACAGCTAAAGTTTTATTACATATAAAATATTTTTATTAACATAATTCTTGAGTTATTTTATTCTATATTAATTTTCAATTAAAGAATTTAAATCATAGAATTCAGATTTTGTTGTAATCACCAATAATATATTTTATTTTATAAAACAATTTTCTTTAAAATATCTTTTAAAATCCACAAATTCCTCTTAAAAACTGTTTAATCATGTTTTTTTATTATAAAAAGTTGTTTTAAATTTTAAAAATATTGATTTTGGCGTTTTTTTAACTTATAATAATTATTCAATATAATAACTGTTGTATTTGACTTCTTGTATTAAATACATATTATAAGTAAGTTTTTCTCTAAAATTCTATATTTTTTTATCTATTATTAGTTTTTCTATATAGGATTTCCTATAAGAATTATATCTGCATAGTGTGTGTTATAATTTCTTTTCATAAATAATACTTATATTATTTATGAGTGGTTAAATATTTATATTTTCCACATGTAGTTTTCTCATTAAGAGCTTTACACTTCTTATTGTTATAACTGTCTGTGACCATAACAATAATAGAATAATTATAATTTATTATAATTATTAATATTTTTTTATTATTATATTATATAATAATAATTAAATTTATTTTTTTAATATAATTATATTCAATTTGTGGTTGTAATATCTTATTATATTATATTTTTCTACTGAGGAAAGTCATAGTACTCTTGATATTGCTACTATTATCAAGAGTTGCATAGAAAAACCTTACAGCAGCACTCTACACATCAGAAGAGGGATATGTGGTCCCCAGATGAAAGTTTTCACCCTGTATTGGTGAAAATTGCCCAGATGTGGTTTTGAAACCACATCTGAGCCCAATACAAATTATACAGGCTGTGAGAAAACCACAAGCCATTCCTGGGAAGTGAAAATTCTTCACTTCCCCTATTTGAAATCGTCTACAAGACCTTTTCACCCAAATTCAGGATAAAAAGGGACCTTTCTCTGCCCTCAAGAGGAATCCCCATCCTGTTCTTGAGTTCCTACATAGTACAACTGTCAAAAACAGTTCAACTCTTGGAAAATAACCAGGTATATCTATAATCAAAAGTATTTTAGTCTTTATTATAATACCCCAATTGGTAAAGCTGCACACAGGGTTTTCAATAGTACTCACCACCACTTTATTTCTATAGTAAAACCCTTAATATTCTTTTTTATGATATTTTTTGTTATAATACACTGTTTCACAGCCATAGTTTAATTTGTAAATAGTCATATGAAAACTTCTTCATAGACTCAGCCTGACAAGGACAGTCATAGTACTCTTGATATTTGCTACTATTATCAAGAGTTCCATAGACAAAACTTACAAACTTACTCCAAAATAAACACCATATCTTCATGTCACAGGGGCTCTTCTAAATGAAGAGGGCCTGGCACTCAGTGGACAGACTTACGTATGGAGGGCTCAGAATAAAATACTCAATGATAAGAGTAATGAAATAGAAGGATAAATTCCTAGTCATAAAATAATAAGCATTAAAAGATATGAGAGAAAAACAAAAGCAGTAATAAGGAGCCAACCACAAATAATCCTGTACCACTGTTTCAACCTGTTCAGAAAAGAGAAAAGGATTAATAAAGGATATGGCCACCAGGAATCTACTGAACAGGTGAGGGAAGGCAACGACTAACTTAAAAATAATAAAATAATATTTCTTAATGAGAAATAAAATAATATTAAATAATAAATCCAATATTTTAATTAACTGGGGGAAAACCCCCCAGGTGGGTGAAAGGGGGCTGGTATATGTGAAAAAGTGCCAGCCTGGTGTTTGAGTGTTGAGAAACCATGACTGTATGATTGAGGAACCTGTATTTGAGATGTGAAACTGTATTGGTGTATCCAATACAGTTATTTGAATCAATACAGGTATTTGCGCCTGTATTGAGGACAGGCCTGTATTTGGGTTTTTCCTGTATTGAGCTGTATTGAGGATTGGAACTGTATTTGGTGAATCTTCCATGAAACCCCTTGCTTATTAGGTGTTGGAAGATTCTCCATTAGTAATGAGTGGTAATGCCCTGCCTGTCTCCATGGCTGTGACATTATCCCCCTCTTGAAAGTGGTGAGCTCTGAGCACCATAAAAGTAATGACTCTTGATAAGATCAGCTGATTTGTTCTTCCCCCCAATTCCCAATTTTTATCTCTCAAAGTTCCTCTTCATAAATCATAATTTCAACCCCTTTCAGCTTCATAACTTGTAGGTCCTTCTTCTTTGTCTTGATTCTGATTCTTCTTCACTTCATCAATTTTTCTGCTATTTCTGTTATCTTCTTCTCATTTCAGAGTTCTTCACTCATTTTGTCTTGAGTCCTCATGGCTCATGATAAAAAGTGATTTCAGGTCCATGTCCTAAGAACCCACTGCCATTACATCAATTTTGTCTTCATTTGGAGATTGGGCCAAATTGGCCTTTTTTTTCTTGCTTGGACCATTTCAGAAGTCCTTGAATTATTCCCCAATATTGTTGTTTTATGGGTTTTATGGTCAAAATGGCCAAAATGCGCAAAAGTGCACAAATGCAAGATAATGAAGTTTTTGATGATTTTTGATTGAAATTGGTGTTTTTGCCTTTTTCACATGATTTGAAGTTGAAATAGCCATAAATGCGCAAATATGCCCATATCATTAAAATGGCATATTTGGTGAATAATTGAATAAAAATTGGTTTTTTGAAGGTTTTGAAGAGAAATGACGCCAAATGCACAAAATGCACAAATATGCCAATATGGTCAAAATGGCATATTTTGCTGAAGAATTGAATAAAACATTGATTTTGATGTTTTGAAGAAGACTGAAGCCAAAATGCGCAAAATGCGCAAAAGTGCGCAAATGCATGAATATGGCCAATTTGGCCTATGAAACCGTGCTTTCTTGATTTTTCTCTCCTATTTTCTTTGATTCGACTCATTCTTGCAGTTCCAAATTGCAATAATTGTCTTTCTGACTTGCAATTGTCCCTAATTCTCTTCGTCTTGACTTTGAAACTTCGACTTGAAGATGAGTTCAAGGCTGACTTCCCTTTGTGATTCCAATCACTCTGATTTCCCACCTTCTGTACTTTATGGTCCTGGTGTTTTTGATAACTTGAGGGAGCTTTCTGAAGAGAGTAGGGCCCCCACAGAGATTTGGGACATCAAGAAAACCTATAATGGTTTTAAATCTGTCAGAGTTATTGAACCACCCTGCACAAATTGTAAGAGGAAAGGGATTCCTTGTGTGGAATCTGCTACTGCTAGGTCCACCAGGTGTCAATTTTGCAATCTAGGAAAAAGAAATTGTTCTCAAGCCCACTATAGCTTTCCTGAAAATCACAGAAGATTATGGAGCAGCATCAAGAAGGGTGGAAGATTTGGATTGGAAGCTCCTGTTGATGAACCTCCCACCTCTGGTCACTCCAATTGTGAGTTGATTGGCCATAAACCTGATGCATTACTTACTTCTATGTTTTATTTTCCTCTTCTTCAGTGACTGGATCTAGAATGAGAGGTGTCCAACAATGGAATAATACCAGCAGTTCCTGGGAAGCCATTGGAGGATCAATTCACCCCCAAGGAAATCCCATTGGAGTGGCCCCAGAGGCTCCCATTTTGGTCACCAGAAAAGATGGAAAGCTTGGAAGATTGAAGAGAAATTTGGTGGTTCAAGATGAAATTGATACTGATGCTGAAGCAAGTGATGAGATTGATGGAGAAGAGCTTGAAATGACTACCCCAATCCAGAAAAGAAGAATCCAATCCACTTCACAATCCCCAGTCCAAGCCAGTACCACCAATAATGAAGTGATCAGGTCCCCCCAACCACAGGTCCTTTACACTTGCCTCCACCTCTACCAATATCCAACCACCAGTGGCCAGCACTTCTAGAGACCCAATGTCTCTGGAACCTGAATCAATCTTTGAAAACTGTAGCAGCTGGAATATTACTGGCAACTTCACTGATCAGAAAAGGGTGAACAAGAAGATGGTCACCTCTCTATTTGCTGAAGTTGATGCTTTGACTGAGGTGTTTGTTGATAAGGCTATGGAGCGTGCTATTCCAGGGGAGCCCACTGCTGCTTTGGCCAGGGAGGCAGTTCCTTATGAAGATGCCATTGTTGTTAAGTTTAGAGAAGCTTTGAAGAAATTTTGATGAGTATTATCTGTATCTGATCTTTAGCATTACTAGTGTTTGCTCTTGATTATTAAATAAATTGACTCCCCAAACAAGATATGGGAGTTATGATTGTTGCTTTTGAAACAAGAAATGAAAAATAAATCATACAAGTAAAAGAAAATGAACAAAAAATAAAAATGAAAAAGCATTGAGAGAAAAAAAGAGTAAAAACATAGAAATAAGAAAATGCCTGAGGGTTGTCCTTCTTGTGGTGAGTTGCTTGATTTTGGCCAAAATATTCTGAAACATAAACTCAAGCATTTGATGCTCACAGCATGGCCAAGGTAATGTTTTACAAGAAGTAGACCCCTCAGGGATGCATACCAGGAGATGGAACTTACTTTCATAACTTCCACTCCCCACCAAGCACCATAAATGAAAGAGAAATTATGCCATAACATGAATTGTGGTAATGAATGTCTCGAAAGATAATTTATGGCATGATTAAAGAAAGAAAAGAAAGTAAGAGAAAAGATTGGGCCATATCTTAATGAAAGGTCCAAAATCTTGAGGGTATGATGTTTCAAGGCCTTCTGAACCTGTCCAAAGAATTGACAAGTGCTCACAAAGTGGCCAAGGTGATTCTTACAACAAATTTGGGTAGAATACCCCCTTAAAGGTGCATGCCAGGAGAGGAACTTACTTTCATAACCTCCGATCCCCACCAAGCACCATAAATCAAACTCTTGAGGCATTTGGACCAGACTTGTCAGGATATAAGGTGTGAAAACCCTTGACAAGGTCTGGAGAGTTGGTAAGGTTGGAAGCTGGTTCCCAAGTTGTTCTTTCTGGGTCTTCACTGAATCCTTTCCACTCAACTAAATACCATAATGAACCTCTCTGTCACAGGGGCTCTTGGACAGAAATACAAGAGTGGCCTGGCACTCAGCAATCAGGGAACTCACTTGGAATACTCCAAAAGAATAAAGAATAAAAATAATAAGAATGAATTCCTCTAAAAGATATGCAGGTACAAGATGAGATGCAAAGAGGAAAGGGAATCTAAATGGCCAAAGAGCCAACCAAGTAAGTCCTTAATCACTGTTTCAACCTGCCAAAAATGAATAATGGAATTAGTAAGGATATGACCACCAAACATCCATTGACAGGCGAAGAAAGAGAAAGAGAAAAGTGCTAAATGACTGACTTAATAATATCAGTATTTGCTTAACTAAAATGAAAAGAAAATAAAGATAAAATAAAATCAAAGTATATTAATTAACTGGGGAAAAACCCCCCAGGGTGGAAATGGTAGCCGGTATATGTGAAAAGTTGGAAGCTTGAGTTCTTCAGGCTGAAAAATGATCTGTATTAATCCTTGAGGCTGTATTGATTGTTTTGGGAATTAATAAAGCTGGCTAATATTGAAATTGAACTGGGTTGAATGAATTTCCCATGCTTGAAAATGAAATACAGTTCTTGATGGATCCAGACTGTATTGAAATGAATATGGTTTTCAAGATGGATTGAGTGGAGCTTTGACACTTGACAACTTCTTTTGGCACTGCCTCTTGAATACGCTTTGAGAATGAAGTGACAGTATTCCCTTGGAAGGAATACTTGGAGTGAGAATAACCAATGACTGCTTGATGGCGTCATTGGTCTTTGACGCTGAAACACTTGCTCTTGAGCCTTGATGATTCCTCTGAATGATTGGGTGCGTTGATGACGTGATGAGATGTTGGAATGTTGAAATGACCATTTGATATTCCCACCATTGAATTGCTGTTGAAAAATGATGCACAATGATATATAACATCATTTGTGGCATATTGGTTCATTGGCAAGAAGATTACGTCCAAAGGTCTTGAGATGTAAAGGCAGAGGGGAAAAGGATGGATGTGATGGCTTCAGAGCTTGGAAAGGTGTTTCTGGGCCCTTTGGGGTTTTTGGCCACTTTTGGGTTCTGAGCCAAAAGGCGGGAAAGTGTCTTTTGGACACTTTGCGTCAAAGTGTGCAAAATGCGCAGAAATGTGAAAATCTGCATTATGAGCCCAAATGGCCAAAAAAAGCCATTTGGGCCATTTCCCCTGGTTTTGAGGGAAATGACCAGAAATACCCATTTGGGCATAAATTGCCGCTATGGGTTCTGGATTGAGATGAAGGGCCATGAAGCCCCCAAAACACAAATCGCCATAAATGGTACATAAGATGATGACGTGGCCATACTGGCCACTGGTGATGGATATGGCCAATTGGCCATAAAAGAGCTGTGGCTTGATATGCCACATGAGGATCCAAGGAGGTGAATTGCCATGGTTGTGACAGTACCCCCCACCTTGAAATGGTGAGCTCCCGAGCACCAATACAAGGTGAAGCCTGTTGAGGCTATTGGAAAGATTTTGAGAGAGTGATTCAAGAGGACTGATTAAGGTAAAAAATTTGAAAACTGATATTAAGAATTTGACATTTGACGCAGGACTTGCTTGATCTTCTTTTGACATTGGCTTCATGATTTGGATTGAATTTTAAAATGAATGGAAAATTTTTCATGTGATAATTGACGTGATAAGAGAAAATTTCAAATGAAAATAAAATAAAAATAAAGAATGAAAATGAAAATAATAAAAGAAAAGAAAAGAGAAAAATGAATTGAATCTTGAGGAGGTTCCAATCTTCATCACGGAGGTTGATAACTGATTTTGAAATTGGCCAAGGACCTGGAAAGAGAAATTTGATGCCAGGTGCTCACAAAGTGGCCAAGGTGATGTTTTGACAAGATTGTAGACCCCTCAGGGAAGTGCACACCAGGAGAGTAACTTAATTTTGGTAATTACCACTCCCGCCAGTGCTATAAAAATAAAACAAAATGCGGAAGGAATGAATTTGAATTTTGAAGTCTTGGAAATGAATTGAAAAGTAAATGGCCCATTGTCCCAAGTGAAAATGGCCATAAGATTGGAAATGAAGTTGAAAGCCATGCCAGAGATCTGTGTCCAAAATTGCAAAGTGCTCACAGAGTGGCCAAGGTGATGCTTACAACAAAACAGAGTAGAATACCCCTAAAGGTGCATACCAGGAGTGGGACTTACTTTTGGTAATTCCTCTCCCCACCAAGCACCATAAAAAATCAAGCTCTTGAAGAATTGGGTCCTGGCTTGTCAGGATATAATGAATGAAAATCTTTGATGAGTTCAGGACAATTCTTGAGGTTTTCAGTTGGTTCCCAAGTGGATCTTTCTGGGTCTTGACTGAAGCCTTTCCATTCCACCAAATACCATAATTTTCCTCTCTTGAGCTTTGAGTCCAGTATTTGAGAGACTTCCCATTCTTCTTCTTCTTCAATGATTATTGGAGGAGGAGGCTCTTGATGCCTATTTGGGATTGTTGACGTCTTGACTGGTTCCAAAAGAGAAATATGGAAAACTGGATGGATGGACTTCCATTGAGATGGGAGCTTGAGGTGGTAGGCATGAGTACTGACTTTCTTCAAGATTGGAAAAGGACCCAACCATCTTTCAGACAGCTTTTTGGTGGGTCTTGTTGATTTGATGTTCTTGGAAGAAAGCCATACCATGTCACCGGGATTGAAAACAGGTGGACTTGCTCTACTTTTATCTGCATACCTCTTAAACCTGTTTATGGCAACTTCAAGTTCTCTCTTGACATCTTGCTGTACTGATTGGATTTTTGTTGATAACTTTCCAGCTGGAGTATCTTGAGTGATGTGAACTGAGTCAAAATGAGGATCTCTTCCATAAACAGTGAGAAATGGTGATTGTTTTGTTGAAGAGTGGTCAGAGTTATTGTAGGCAAATTCAGCTAGAGGGAGCCAGGTGTTCCAATCATCTTGATGATAACTGACATACATCCGACGGTACTGTTCTAGTATCTGATTTACCCTCTCTTTCTGTCCATCAGTTTCTGGATGATAAGCAGTTGACAAGTCTCTTGAAATCTTGAGCTGCTGACAAAGATTGGTCCAAAAGGAAGAAACAAAAAGAGAACCTTGATCACTAACAATGCTTGAAGGAAGGCCATGCTTTCAGAAAATACTCTTGATGAATAAATGGGCCAAATCTAATGAAGTGATTGAAGCTATTGTTGGAATAAAAACCGCCTTTTTTGAGAATCTGTCCACTATGACAAGGATTTAGTCAAAGGAATTGGACAGTGGCAGTTGAGTGATGAAATCCATTGAAAGACAAATCCAAGGACCACTTGGAATTGGAAGAAGCTTGAGGAGTCCAAACTTCTTGTGATGAATGTGTTTGTTTCTTGAACACTGTTGACAGGATGATACATAATCCTTGATAAATTGAGTCATGCCGGACCAGTGGAAATCCCGCTTGACAAGCTTGAGAGTCTTCTCTTGGCCAGGGTGTCCAGCTAGAGGAGAGTCATGCCGTTTTTGAAGTATATTGAGTTTAATTGTGGGGTCATTTGGGACCACCACCCAGTCTTTGAAAAGGAGAAGTTTGGAAGAGGAATCAAGAGAATAATCTTGGACAGATTTACCTTTACCCAAATCTTCAAGGACACTTCTATATTGAGAATCTTGCCACACTGCCTTCTGAATTGAATCAATCAAATTTGAAAATGAATCCACCTTGACTGCAAAAAACTTTGAGGCTTGAATTTCATCTTGCTTGATTATCTTCTGATAGTTCATTGGATTCTTACTGATGAAATCCTCCCCCCTCTCTGGGTAAACGTTGTCCCGACATGACAAGGCATCTGGAAGGGTGGCCAAGCGGCCAGGGAGGTAAGTGATTGAGAAATGGAATTCAGATGAAAATTCAGCCCAGCAGGCTTGACAGCGAGTGAGAATCTTGGAAGACATGAAATATTGAAGAGATGAATGATCAGTGAGAACTTCAGAAGGGGAAGAAATTGAAAGAAGGAAAGCTCTCCAGCACTTGAGAGCCCAGACTATGCCAAGGAGTTCCTTGTCATTAATCTCATAATTGAGCTCAGCTGGGAGAAGCTTGCGGCTATCCAATGAAATGGGATGTTTTCCTGAGTCAGAGACCTGACTCAGTACCGCACCCAAGGCATAATCTGATGCATCGGTCTCTACAATGGTGGGTAGAGAAGGATCGAAGTGAGAACGGATTGGAGCAGTGGTGAATGCCTCTTTGAGTTAATGAAACTGTCTAAGAGCTTCCTCATTGAGGCGAAAACGGGAATCTTTCTTGAGGAAACTTGTGAGTCAACTAATCTTCTTTGAATAATTCTTGATGAAACGGCGGTAAAAATTGGCAAAGCCAAGGAATGATTGAAGAGCCTTGAGGTTTCTTGGAGGTGGCCAATTGAGAATTTGTTGGACTTTTGCTTGGTCCATCTTGAGGCCTTCAGAAGAAACAACATAACCTAAATACTCTACACTAGAAACATGGAATAGGCATTTGGAGGCCTTAGCAAAGAGGTTATTGGCTCTGAGTCTGGAAAGAACAGTGGACACATGAGTGACATGTTCTTCCTCAGATTTGGAAAAGACCATAATGTCATCCAAATAAACCACAACATAAACATCAAGAAGATCATAAAAAATATCATTGACAAGATTTTGAAAAGAAGCAGGAGCATTGGTAAGCCCAAATGGCATAACCAAGTACTCATAGCTACCATATTTGGCTCTAAAACAAGTCAAATGTTCATCACCTTCCTTGATTCTGAGCAAGTTATATGCACCACACAAATCAATCTTGGAGAACGCAAATCAATATTGGAGAAGATAGAAGAACAATTGAAAACAGTGAGAAGCTGATTCATAGGAGGAACAGGATACTTGTTCTTCCTAGTAACAGCATTGAGTTTGCGGTAATCAACACACAAACGGAGGCCACCATCCTTCTTTTTGACAAAAAGAACAGGTGCTCCTGTAGAAGAGGAGCTTGGCCGGATGAAACCTTTCTCTAAATTCTCTGAAATGTAGGCCCTGAGTGTATCTGACTCTTGGTTTGATAAAGAGTAGATCACCCCAACTGGAGGTAGAGACCCCTCCAGCTCGATATGATGATCACAGGCGCGGTGAGGAGGAAGTTTCTCTCCTTTCACCTTGGAAAATACATCCAAGTATTGGTGATAAACAGAAGGAACAACCTTCATCACGGTTTCTATTTCTTCTGGCTCTTCCTCTTCATCCCACAACTCCTCCAGGGAGTCATGATAAGATGAGGGAGGAAGGTCCATATTCCCAAAGAAGAGATGAAGTGAAGATACAGAATTTGTAAGGTGTGGATATGAAACTTTGATTAAAAATCAAGTACTTTTCCTGTCCTCAAAATTTGTATAAGGTAAAAATCAATTAAAAATAGTATGAAATATTATTTTTAAGAGAAAACACGCCAATTTTATTGTTTATAACTTTATTAGTATAAAACAATAATATTATAAAAATTTATTGTTTTACCAACAATAAAGATTTATCCAAAAAATACTCTACAAGAGATATTTTAAGGCTACAAAAGAAATTTCTTCAAGAGCAATTTCAATTGGAATTAATTGAGCAAAGAACTGCAAGCAATTACTTAAAGAACAAAGTCTTTAAAAAGAATATTAAAGAGAAAACACGCCCAAAAGTGACCAGAGTGAATTTGGAAACAAAGTGACAAAGTTTACAGTGATGAAAGATGCTTTAATTCACTTTTGGGGTGGTTCAGGGGTAAAAATGATTATAAGAGTTACAAACAATGATTATAATGATTTTTTCACGTGGTTAAAAGGATTAAAATGATTTAAAAATGGTGGTTGGAATCTTTGATTGATTGGTTTAACAGTGTTTAAACTAATTAATAAAAGGAAAAGATTCTAACCTGAAGAGAAAAGTGGGGCAAAGAAGACATTCTTTTATAGCCATCAATTCTCTTACTCTAAAGGTAAATTTTACTCTTGTCAGTCGTGAAAAACAGTCTGACAACAGAAAAGCCAATTATGGCATCATTTAACCCTGGTTTAGACCAAAAAGGGCTGGTTTAAGCCATTTTTAGCCATTTTTAGCCATTTTAGACCCTTGAATCAGCCATTACTATAGCAATACCAGGCCTAGAGCCTTCAAAACACGTCAGAATGTGTGTAAGAGGCGTAGAAACCAGTTAAAACTGTTTTTACTATGGTTGTTTTATCTTAAGGGTAGTTTTACCTTCTTGGCAACAGCTAAAACTACCCCAGTTGGTATCAAAACCTCATCATCAATTGAGTCCACAGACCCTGTGACTCAATTCCAGGCCAAAAGTGATGAACTTTTGCGTGAATTTTGACATCCCACGCCTGTCAGCAAGGATTTTGGGGGTCTAGCTCCCCCTTAGAGCTGGAGTTCCTTTTCCCCCCCAAATTTAATCTTTCCAATTTATTTTTCCTTTAATTCCTCATCATGTATTATACTTATAATTTACATATGTAATTCAATTCAATTGTACAGTACAATACAGTAATAATTGACACCTCATATGTAAATCAAAGTTCACTTATGTAATACACGCGCACATTTTGACATTTCAATTGAATTCAATTGAAAATACTTCAATTCCTCATAGCTTCTAAACAAAACACAACACCTCAATTTTAACACAAAAATTGATGGTTAACACCACATGTGGTGTGAATTAAATTAAGGTTTTGAGGATTTTCAACTTTTGTATTGAAAATACTAAAAACTTAATTTAAGCTTATTTAGAGTTGAGTTACAAGGATTTCACTCAGAGGTGACCCCACCTGATTTTTTATGAGGAATCCAATGGTGAAATAACTTTTATGTGTTTATTTATTGGATAAAAAGTTATAATAATTTTTATTTAACTTTTTTCCAAATTTATTTAATTTTTCATAATTTTGTTAAAATTTCATTTTTACTTAATTTTTCCAAGTATAAATGTACTTTTATACTTACAAAATTTTAATGTATTTTTTATTTTTAAATTGTAATTAATTTTTTATTTTTAATATAATTTTATATTTATATTTTGATTTTTATTTTAATAATATAAATAAATTTATTTTATATATATTAATATGTTATTTTTGTATTTGTGGTCTTTTGGGTATATGAAATTACCTCTAAGGCTCACATTCCCTCCCCCTAACAAAAGAATATTACTTTGTAATATTGGTGTTTCTAGTGTGTCTGAATCTCCTGAGGTGTTTGGTAGCTTCTGGTATATCTTTTTCTTCTAACCATTCATCTTCACAAGTTGGGTCACTGTACCTAACAAGGTATTCCCTTACTTTCGTAGTTCTTAATTTCCTTTTCTTAAGAACCTTGGTAATTTTCTTAGTACCAGATGTCTCAATAGGAGGTATAACTTGGGGAATCTTATTCCTCAAGGGAAATTTCTCAGCATCACTAGATTTATATGGTTTTATCAAGCTTACTGGAAATGTGGGGTGC
Organism: Austropuccinia psidii; assembly: GCA_023105745.1. Classification (NCBI taxonomy): domain Eukaryota; kingdom Fungi; phylum Basidiomycota; class Pucciniomycetes; order Pucciniales; family Sphaerophragmiaceae; genus Austropuccinia; species Austropuccinia psidii. The sequence continues at coordinate 4,922,161 of JALGQZ010000005.1, read as the reverse complement.
TTGTTGCTAAGTTCTTCAGATAACTCTACTTCAACAGCATTTTCTCCATGGAGGGCCTTAATCACAAAAGGTCCTGCAAAGGAGTCTTTCAACTTTTTACATCCTTTGATGTTATTGAAGTTAGTGGTGGATACAAGAACTAGGTCCCCTACTTTGAAATCTGGAGATGCATGTAATTTATCCCATTTGTCTTTAGCATATGCAAAAGAATCCTCCATGCATCTTACTGCATGCTTCCTAGCTTTGTCTAGCATACCTTTGAAGCTAGCAGCTGTGGGATGTATTTCAATTAAGTCTTTCCTCAAGGAATCTTGGGGTAACTTGGGGCTCCATCCTTTTTCTAGAATAGCAGGAGTCTGATTGGTACTGGCATGGATTGATGTTTTATATGCTAATTCCAGTGCTGGCAACAGAGTACACCAATCATGGGTAAATCCATCACAATCTTTGAATTCAAGGCCATATGCACAAAATCTTCTCACCATGTCCTCTAAGGTTTGGATCATTCTTTCAGCCAGGCCATCAGTTTGTGGGTGGTAGGCTGTAGAGAAAGACAGTTTAGTGCCAAATAATTGGTGAAGATTTGTCCATAGTGCTGAAGTGAATTTGGGATCTCTATCACTGATGATATTTGTATATATACCAGTCCATGACACTACTCTATTCCATATCAGAAGAGCTGTATCCATGGCTGTATCATCTTTGTGACATGGTAAAAAGATTGGATTTTTACTGAATCTGTCCACAATTACTAGGCAAGCATTATAGCTCCTGTCACCTCCTGGTGGTAGGCCAGTTACCCAATCCATATGGACAATTTCCCAAGGTCTGTTTGGTTCTTGGATTTTTATCATATTTCCAAGTCTTTTGCCAGTGGATTTATTTGCCTTTTGACATCTGTCACAGGCTTTGCAATACTCTGCAACATCTTTCTGCCACATTGGCCACCATATGCAGGTCTTCACTTTCTCTCTTGTTCTGTCTTCAGACAGATGTCCTGAAAAGGGACTATCATGGCATTCCTTCAGTACAAGATTGATTAATGACCTGTCTACAACTGTCATGACACATGTGTGCTTGGTTCTGTGGTCATACAAAAGGGAAGAAAGTTCATTTTCTTGTTTATCAGTCAGATGAAGGCTTATTTCAGCCTCATTTAACTGTTCAGACTTGAATTTCTCTAACTCTAAGTTGACTGGTGATACTTTGTTTACTGTAATTTGTCTTTTAAATGGTAAAAAGGCAAATTTCTGGCGCTTATTGTCCCCAATTGTAAAGTATCTGTCTTTGTTATTATGTAAATCTATTCCATACATGATTAAATAATCATTTCCCAATATAAAATGGGTACTAGAGCAATTTTCCATAACAGCAAATTCAACTGTGATCCTTAAATTCCCATTTATGTGTGGGAATATGACATTGGTCTCAAAGATTCCTAATGCTTTCATTGGGTTACTTGCACTGTTGAATTTTATACCATCAATTGGTAACAGTTGGTCTTCAAAATTTGGTACACAAGTCTTAAGAAAAGATTTTCCAACACAAGAGCAGAAGGCTCCTGGGTCAAGCAATAGTTTGGTGGGCTTGTTGTCAATCACCACTTCTGTTATACAGGAATTACCAGCTGTATAACCTTTTCCTCTGTTTGGTTTTGTCTTCATAAGTTGTGCATCTTGAACTTTTGATAAATCAACTTGACCATTGCTCAATTGTGGTAAGTGGGAATAAGATTCCATGATGTCAAAAGTGGCATTGATATTTTCTATATCTTTTGAAGATTCAGAAAATATGGATGACTTATCATCTGAATTGTCTTCAATTATGTCTTCTTTTTCAATATTTGGTTCCTTCTCAATGTCAATTTCATTGATTTTCCCCCTTTTTGGACATGTATTGGCTAAATGGGTGGTGCTTTGGCAAATATGGCACTTTCTGACTGTATCTGCAGATTTATACTTAATATTACTAGGATTTTCTTTGGGGTTTTTGTCCACAGAATCTTTCCAAGGTGTATTAAACCTTGTTTTAAGATTCACCCTACTAGAACCAATTTTGGTTCTGGTGGTTACTTCTTCTAGTATATTGATGATATCCTCTGCTGAAGATTGTTCAGTAGTCCTGCTTTTGACAGCATGCTCTAAGTCACCCCCACATTGTCTCAGAATTTTTCTATGGATCATAAATTCTGACATGTCAGGATATAATGCTGTTAATCTGTCCTTCTGTTGGCAAAACCATGGTAAAGCTTTGTCTTTATCAGCATTAAATTTGGCAGATTCAAAGGCTGTTTCAACTTTAAACCTCCAAGCATCATTTGCCCATTTGTTGATGATTTGGGTTTTCCACCAAGTCCAACTCTGGTGTCCATGTGCTTGTCTTATTTTGATGTACCATCTGTGAGCTGATCTGGTAAACAAGGTGTTAAACCTGGCTGTTACCAATCTGTCTGGTAATTCAAAATCCTCTTTGATCATGTCAATACCTCTAATGAATTCCATATGGTCATACTCTCCTTCACCACTGAAGTGGGGCCATTCTTTAAGTTTTGGCACTTCTTTCAAGAGTGCTTGGCCCATTGATGGTTCCAAGTTATGAAAAGAAGTGGATAATTCATTTTTTAATTGTGAATTATCAGGATCCAATACTTGTGGATTTGAAATTTTTGTGCCCTCATTTTGATTTAGAGGTGTAGACATTCTTGGTAAGGTGTTCAGTATTTGTTCAATGTCATTCATTTTACTGTTGCTACACCTTTGGGAATTTCTGTATTCATGTTGGAAGCTTTGTATTAAATTTATTACTTCAATTTTATACATGTCTTCTTTATGTGTAAGTTCTTGCCATAACTCTGTCTGTCTTGTATTATCAGCAGTGACTTTATTCAATTTCATTGATAATTTTGATACTTCTTCTTGTGAAGTATCAAAACACTTTTTCAAGGCAATGGTATATATCTTTACTTCAGTAAATGAATTTGAAATGTCATCAAGGACTTTCTTGTTATCTGTTTTGATAATATTTATGGCTTGTTTAATTCTTGTTTCAATTATGTCATCAATATTGAATTTAGAATATTTATCTGTTAATTCTTTAATAATGGCAGATTGTTCATTTATTTTATTAGAAGAATTATCATTATTGGAATTTTTAATTGTTCTTAAAACTTTTTCAAAACACATAAGTGTTTCATTAATTTGGCACAGACTCAGGTTGTTTGTTTTAATGTTGTTACAAATGGTTTCATTTTTATCAGAAAGATGTTTTTTCACGTCATTTATAGCATTATACAACTCTGGGATGGAATCAAATATGTCAGAAATCATTTCTGGAACCTTAATCTGGCTTCCTCCTTCTTCTGTAATTCCATCATGGTTCTGGCCATCTGAAATACATTTTCCATGGCATCCTGCTGAATCTTTGGGATTCTGTAGCCCTGGCTGTAAGGTTTTGGGGCTGGTGCCTTCCCTTTGCCCTTGTTTGGAGCTTGTGGCTGCCTTTTCACGTTGGAATTGCTGCTGCTGCTGGCCACTGGGGCTGTTTTTGGCACTGGTTTGGGTGGTGGAGGGTTGTTTTTCCTCCATTCCAGTGTCAAAAGCATCATGTTTTTCTTCTCCATCAATGGATGCCATCCATTGAGCAATTTGCAAGTGTTGGGATGGCCCAAGAATTTTCTTACTGTCAGGTAAGAATTCATGCAATTCTTCCACAGGTCTGCAAGGATCTGGTACTCCTTGAATTGGAGTGCATTGTTGTATGCACTGTGGCTGGCTTTGTATATGTCCACAGAGGCTTGTTGTGGCGGTGTCAGCTCTTTTTGAAGGTAAAATGGTATTATCAGCTTCAGAATGACCCATTTTAGTTGTTTGGAAGTCATCAACTGACCCTTTTCCTTCTTTACCTGATTGGCCTCTGCCATAATCACGTCTATTACCTTTTTGGGAGCTGCTTGAGGGGTTGTAGCTGGCTCCTGATCTGGTTGAAGGCATAATTATGGTTAAAAAAGGCTTAAAATAGTATTTTTACGTCAAAAACTTACTATTGGCCAAATTCTTAGCCTTCTGAAGGGTATTACTTATGTCCAAGTTAATTAATTCAGAAGATATTGGTTCAGGTTGGTTATTTTGAGTCACAATAACAGTACTATTATGATCAGAATTAACAGTACTGGCAGGGATAATGCTGGTTACTGTTGAGGCTGTTTCAATGTTTTCTTGTCTTACCACGTTGTCAGACACTAAAATTAATGAGAAAGCCAATTAATTAAGTAAAAAAAAGGTTATTTCAAAAAAGAAATAAAAATATAAGCCTCACTTATAATATGAAAAAAATTCTTTTTTATGGGTTTTTTGAATTATAAGTATTTTTTATATGTTTTTAAATTTTTCAATATAAGAAAAAGATTTAAAAGGAGTAAAAAAAATATGTCACAGGTAAAATATCACGGCTGAGCCCCCAAATGTAAGGTTTGGATATGAAACTTTGATTAAAAATCAAGTACTTTTCCTGTCCTCAAAATTGTATAACGTAAAAATCAATTAAAAATAGTATGAAATATTATTTTTAAGAGAAAACACGCCAATTTTCTTGTTTATAACTTTATTAGTATAAAACAATAATATTATAAAAATTTATTGTTTTACCAACAATAAAGATTTATCCAAAAAATACTCTACAAGAGATATTTTAAGGCTACAAAAGAAATTTCTTCAAGAGCAATTTCAATTGGAATTAATTGAGCAAAGAACTGCAAGCAATTAATTAAAGAACAAAGTCTTTAAAAAGAATATTAAAGAGAAAACACGCCCAAAAGTGACCAGAGTGAATTTGGAAACAAAGTGACAAAGTTTACAGTGATGAAAGATGCTTTAATTCACTTTTGGGGTGGTTCAGGGGTAAAAATGATTATAAGAGTTACAAACAATGATTATAATGATTTTTTCACGTGGTTAAAAGGATTAAAATTATTTAAAAATGGTGGTTGGAATCTTTGATTGATTGGTTTAACAGTGTTTAAACTAATTAATAAAAGGAAAAGATTCTAACCTGAAGAGAAAAGTGGGGCAAAGAAGACATTCTTTTATAGCCATCAATTCTCTTACTCCAAAAGTAAATTTTACTCTTGTCAGTCGTGAAAAACAGTCTGACAACAGAAAAGCCAATTATGGCATCATTTACCCTGGTTTAGACCAAAAAGGGCTGGTTTAAGCCATTTTTAGCCATTTTAGACCCTTGAATCAGCCATTACTATAGCAATACCAGGCCTAGAGCCTTCAAAACACGTCAGAATGTGTGTAAGAGGCGTAGAAACCAGTTAAAACTGTTTTTACTATGGTTGTTTTATCTTAAGGGTAGTTTTACCTTCTTGGCAACAGCTAAAACTACCCCAGTTGGTATCAAAACCTCATCATCAATTGAGTCCACAGACCCTGTGACTCAATTCCAGGCCAAAAGTGATGAACTTTTGCGTGAATTTTGACATCCCACGCCTGTCAGCAAGGATTTTGGGGGTCTAGCTCCCCCTTAGAGCTGGAGTTCCTTTTCCCCCCCAAATTTAATCTTTCCAATTTATTTTTCCTTTAATTCCTCATCATGTATTATACTTATAATTTACATATGTAATTCAATTCAATTGTACAGTACAATACAGTAATAATTGACACCTCATATGTAAATCAAAGTTCACTTATGTAATACACGCGCACATTTTGACATTTCAATTGAATTCAATTGAAAATACTTCAATTCCTCATAGCTTCTAAACAAAACACAACACCTCAATTTTAACACAAAAATTGATGGTTAACACCACATGTGGTGTGAATTAAATTAAGGTTTTGAGGATTTTCAACTTTTGTATTGAAAATACTAAAAACTTAATTTAAGCTTATTTAGAGTTGAGTTACAAGGATTTCACTCAGAGGTGACCCCACCTGATTTTTTATGAGGAATCCAATGGTGAAATAACTTTTATGTGTTTATTTATTGGATAAAAAGTTATAATAATTTTTATTTAACTTTTTTCCAAATTTATTTAATTTTTCATAATTTTGTTAAAATTTCATTTTTACTTAATTTTTCCAAGTATAAATGTACTTTTATACTTACAAAATTTTAATGTATTTTTTATTTTTAAATTGTAATTAATTTTTTATTTTTAATATAATTTTATATTTATATTTTGATTTTTATTTTAATAATATAAATAAATTTATTTTATATATATTAATATGTTATTTTTGTATTTGTGGTCTTTTGGGTATATGAAATTACCTCTAAGGCTCACAGAATTGTCTTCTCCAACATCTTGAATCTCTTTGAAGACTTCATCTCTAGATGATAGTAATGACTGATGGGAATTAAGGGAAGGAATGTGGACAGAAGACGGAAATGATGGTGTTCTAGAATCACCAACCAGAGCTGCACATGATTTGGCAGAAGAAAAGTCATTACTAAAAGAAATTGAAGGATCATTATAGTCATTATGATCAGAATGAAAGGTGATCAATCCTTGCCTCCAATAAATAAACGGATTAAAATGATTAAGAAAGTCAAAGCCCAATATGAGGTCTTCTCCCTTGGGAGTATCAATGACTAAAAAGTCCCATTCAAAGCTTGGGAAGGAAGGGAGCTCAACCATATATTTAGTATGGTGAGTCACAAATAAAGAAGGAGACTCAGAGGAGTCTAAAATGATGAGGGGAATCTTCTCTGCAAGTTCTGACCTAGTCAATTAATACTTGTGAACAAACTGCTTTGCAATAAATGAGTTGGTAGCACCAGAATCAATGAGAATACTGTAAAAATCATCAGAAAGAGAAGAAAAAACAAGGAATTTGAGAGAATTCTTGACACCAGTATTCAGAATGCAGAATTGTGCTCTGGATGGAAAACAGTGAAGACCATTGAACACAACATGATCTTCACTCAGGCTTTTGCCTGGCTGGTAAATTTGCCTGACGGTTGGGTAAGCTTGTTTTGAGGCCTATTGAAACAGGACTCAAGACTATGCTTCCCACCACAATAGGTACAAAGACCCTCCTTGATTCTTCTTTCTTTTTCAGAGTTCATGAGCTTGAAATCTTTATTCAATAAAGAAGAATGGGGCTTGTCCCTCTTCTGAAAATTCTTCTTCTTCTTTTGACTTGAACTTGAACAATTTTGAGGATGAGAAGAACTTGACTTTGAGGCTTCTGGCTTCTTCTCTTGATGATGATTCTTTTCATTTTGCCTCTCATGGTACCTGACGTCCATTAAGTCTTGGAGAGAGTCAATTCTTGAAGGATGGGAGGCCAATTGATCCAAAATCCTGGATGGCAATCCCTTCCTGAAATGATGGATGAGAGCTCTTTCACCCCAATCCCTGATTCTTGAGACTAAACTTCTGAAATCAGCAATGTATAAGGATACATGTGCACCTTCTTTCATTCTTAAAGAATCCAACTCAGCTTCTGCTTTTCTGACTTCATTCGGGTCACCAAATAGAGTGAAGAGTTAAGATTCAAATAAAGGCCAAGAATGGAGAAGGTAACTTGAGTCTTGATTCACCAGGGCGAATCTCGCGTCAATCGTCGGCGATTGACTTCACGTCGCACCGCTGTCAGTATAAAATCTTGCTTCAGTCGCGTTAGTGTCACTTTATAGTCACTGGATTTAGTGGGTCACGTCACGTCAGCATCAAGACAACGTCAATCGTCACATGTGTCACATGCGAATGTCACTCAAAGCCCAAACCCATTTCAACACTATTCACAATGTTTGGGTAATTTCACCTCATTGGCTTCCGCATCCCCACCTAATCCGCCCCGATGCTTTGCATGCTTACGAGCCCGCACCGCCCTCCAGATGAGACTCTGACACTGCCCCCCCATCTCCGTCCTCACCACTCCTTACGCTTTCACACCCCCGCCCATACCAACTTATGCTCACGTGGTGCAGTCCCGACATCACTTATCCTTACGCTCGCTCAAGTGCCCTCCCAATATGCTCCCAACACTGCTTACGATCATTACGCTCGCAGAGTGCACTCCCGACATCACTTATCCTTACACTCGCTCAAGTGCCCTCCCGACACTGCTTATCCTTACGCTTGTGTAGTGCCCTCCCGACACTGCTTACCATCCTTACGCTTGCGGAGTGCACTCCCGACATGCTCCTGACACCACTTATCCTTACGCTTGTGTAGTGCCCTCCCGACACCACTTATCCTTACGCTTGTGTGGTGCCCTCCCGACATGCTCCCAAAACCACCTATCCTTACGCTCGCGGAGTGCCTCTCAAAATGCTCCCGACACGACTTATCCTTACGCTTCCGTACTACATCCATAGTGTACCGTGGCTTGTTGGCGTACACGATGAAGGCAATCACCGAAATATGCTGAGTGGCCTTCTCTGCCAACAGGACCTAAGGGAAATCGGTCAGTATATTCACAATGTTGTGGTTAGGGTTTAAATCATGAGACTCACAAATTAAAACCTAATAAGTGGACTATTTAAGACAAGAGAATTGTGTCTCCTGTTTCGCCGACAAAACCATTTTATTTCATATCATTCAAATGGAACACTTTGCTTAGTCCTTACCTCATGAGCGTTGAATAGTTCAAAAGTTGACTTCAGTAGGTTTCTCACTAGTCAACTTTATTCAATGTCTCACAGGGAAGTGATTTCATTTGCATGATATGAAATAATTTGCCAAACATCGCCTCCTTCAATTTCCCGCCAAATCGCATTTTGCAAATGCGATTATTTTACTTCCACCTATTTTCTTCAATTTGGATCTTTTTATTCAAAATTTTCAAACAAGTTATCAATCAACTCATCACCATCTATTTGCTTACTAAACTACCTCCGCGATGGCCCAAACCCCGGGAAATTCAACGGAATTTAATGAACGACCAACTTCAGCCCCAGAGAGTGGAAGTGAAATCTCTGATATGGCCAGTAGTCGTGAATTAGGCATTGAAGCAGAGAGCCAGTCACATGAAGATAATCAAGATCCACCAGCTCTTCCAGAATGTGAGTATACATCCATCTTGAGTATTTCTAATCTCTCAAAACCTGATATTGTGTCATAGCCTTTATTTCAGGTCAACCGCCAAGCTCTCAGAAACCGAATTTTAAAAGTTATGAGAAGGAAAAGACTGTTGAACCTTGTGCACCGACAGAAGATGATGGGCAAGATGATGTAATTTTCAGTGGGGAGGTGGAAATTATATCCAAGGAACAATTTGTCTCCAACATTGCTCAAACAATCCCAAGGCTCGAAAAAATCCAAAATGATAGTAACATTCCTGATTATGTGCGTCAAACGATTGCTGAAGCCATGAGCCTCCTCAAAATGGATTTGAAACGTAAGTCCATTACTAATTCAAAACAAAATTGATATCAATAGCTGCTTACAATATATGGGCAGGTGTGGAGGTGGGAGAATCTCTACCTGAAGGATCTCGAGTCGTCATTTGATTTCCAGGCAAAGGATTAGGAAAAAGACCAAATATACATGCGACCAAAAAAAACAAACAAAAAACGCCGTACCTTTGAAGACGCAAACGATTCTCGCGATCAAGGCCATGAAATTATCAATGTTGAAGGGGACCATATTGATAATCAACCTCCGCATACTGAACCCCCCCCAATACTCAATGAAACAATCCATGTTGAAGCTCCACATACTGAAAGTCCCCCGATACCCAATGAAACAATGCATGATGCAACCCCTCCCGCCTCTCCTCGGAATATTAAAGCCTTTCAAGAAAGGGAAACAATTAAACATGATACAATGGGACAAGATATGACTGATATAGTTCCTGACCCTGAGCCTGAAGTGTCATCCTCTGCTAATTTTCAAGGGATATTTTTATCATGCATGGAAGAGTTTACAGGCATTTTGAATTATCATTCCAATATTACTCAACAATCATGGAAAAGGGGGCTTGATAATATCAATAGTATTTACAAAAATTGATGGGACAATTTACCAACAGAAGATGCTCATACATTCCTGCCTGTAGGTATTAAGGTGATCAGTAACCGAGAGCTTAAAATGTCGGCCTGGCAGGAGAACCTTGAGATGGCAGGTGAGTTTTATCTTTGTGCATGATACATGTTTATTGGCTGTTGACTGGTGATATAAATTGCAATATACAGGGTTAGAATTTTTTAAGCCAACCAAAACAGAAGCGCTTTTTGATCACAACATTTGGAATCTCAAATTGATGAAGGAATCAGCTAAACCTCCAGATAATCTCGCAAAATCTGAACACTCCTTCCTCAAAATGGTTCAGAGCCTTCTTTACCCCGCCAATCCAGTTAAACATTTTTGGGCAAATGTTATGTTTGAATCCATTAGTTTAGTCTCATACGATGTGGTTGCACCCAAACCATATGTTGCACCAACATCAAATTCGACCGATCCTCTTGGACTCGAACGGGGAGCAGTTGAATACCTTGCCTCCTGCTTGAGTAAATCGAAGCAACGTGCAACCCAACTCAGCATTGAAGGTGGCGGGGCTGACAATGAGATATCCACAAAGCCCCACAAGAACCTGGAGGATCTAATGGATACAGTTATCCATTTGATGATTGTGTACAACATGGTACGTGCACATACAAAGGTCGAAGTTAATGGCATCAAAGGCAAACTCACGAACTCAAAAAGAAATGAGGCCATCAAAGATCTTTTGGCATGTCACAAGAATCTCGGAATAAATCGAATTTGCTATGGTAAATTAGCGGCATTCTGTGCGGCGGGGGTTCGTGGTTTGATGGTATGCTCAGATGACTGGAGAACAAGCTCAGTTAAAGGGGCTTTATCACTAATTGACATTTCCGCAAAACTTTCAGAGGGTAAAAATCTAGTGGAGCCAGTGTGGCTACGTACTAATAAGTATATATGTAATTTACTGAATAAAAGCTTCTTCTCATCAGAGTCTTTTAACCCCACTGTACCTCTTAGATTTGAATTTGCACAATGCTTAGTATTAGACTTTGGTGATGCCTGGGTGGCGAAACGCGGTCTTGGTTCAAGTGATGAGGTCACCTTGACGGTACCCAGGTCAGCAAAACTCACAACCAGGATTGACCCGTTTTAGATTAGCTTTGTACTAGATAGATTGTAATTTAATTTTGCAAAGTGATTTATTAATTTAATAATCATGACTTCCTATCCTACTACTGCCCGGATGCCACAGTCTGAGTACCAATAGTAATTGTACGGTGGCATGCCTCCATACATCATTGCAAAGACTCCGACAAGACGCAAGCTGAGTCAGGCTTTGTGCCCGCAAGTAGCACACGCGGGGGCATTGCGGGAAGTCGCGTTTATCCATTCCCGCCAGCCCATAATAGGCCAAATGTTCCTGTGTCTTTCAAGAGGACTAGGATAGCTAGGGATCCGCATTCCAAATGGTTGGATTGGAAAGTGATTGCATGGGAACATCAATATGTCAAATTGAATAATGCACTATCCACTTCAATTTTCAGGTTCAGGTATTTGAGATCGCGAATTTGCCAAGGTCAGGTGTGATCTTTCTCTTTAGCCGCAATCAAAAAAGATTCATCAACCGCAATTCAATTGAGGTGATATTAATAAATCAGTAATCATTCGGTTTCATTTCATTTTCTGCTGAAAGCATGCCATTCACGAAAAAAGGAAAAGAGCGTAAAAGGGAACTCGCCAGAAAGCGTCGGGCTGAGGAAGGAAAGTGTGAGTTGCTCGCTTAGTCTCAGTTTATATATGCTTCCACATTTATGTGGCACCCTCATTGGGCCCCACGGAAGAACATTGGCTTTGGTTGGTTCAGATTGTGCCAATGTCATGTGGGCTCCAACAGGGAAGTCAAAGGATGTGTGCCGGAGAAAGCTCCTTGGCTGTATCTGATATCTTGTGTGCTTCAACACATAGTGATCCTTCAACCACTCGGGAATAGTAGCAGATCCCAAAAGACAAATGAGCGCAAAACGACCCGAATGAATAGGTTGTTTTCCTCCTCTCGCCCAACAGCACAAATATCAATGCCAGTATCAGCAAATATCACCCCAAGTGAAATTCGGAGGGTTGTGGATGTCAATCAGATCAAACGCATTTACTTTGGCCGTGTGGCAATTTTCTCCTCAACCGGATTACTCATTGCCCTTGTCAAATTCCGACCATTCACAACAATGAGTGAAGTCGAGGTCAATCAATGGGATGAATTATCACAATTCTTATTTCGCGAAAAGAGATTCACCGACCCGATTGCAACCAATGGAGCATTACTGGAGGGACTTATGTTCGCGATTGTGTGGCGCAAATGCAGCACCAAGAATGAACAATTTGGTCTGTATGGAAGTGTCGGGAAAATTGAAAACGCAAAAGATGAATGGCGGAACCGAGGTGCCAATCTTAGCTCGGTGGGTTGCATTCTAGGTCAATCCTTACGATATGTTGGGGATAATTTATTTGAGAAGATTCAAAATTTCTACAATTCATTGGGGGTTCCGTCTTTTGATCAAGTCAACTATGAAGGCAATATTCCGGCAAATCAGGTTGCATTCGAGTTCGCTTCCGCACTCACTTTCATCATGAATGGATTCAAAAACGCACCTCATGTTGATAAGGATGCATCGCTGTATGCTTTGGGATGGTGGTTTCAAGCTGATAAGCGGACCGGCCAAATTCAAAGAGATGCGTCAAAGCGGTGTACAGGGGGAAATTTGATTTTCCCAAATGAGCATTTTTGCATTGATCTATCCGCATGTCATGGGCTCATTCAGGTAGTGTGGGCCAGTAGTACATTTGTTCATTATACTGATCCAGCACAGGACAACAAAAGCACGACACTAGTGGGTATGTCCGCACAATGCTCAAGCAGGTTAGCAAAAACAATGCGGCAAAAAAACCATGGCTATTATGAGATTGGCGAGAGAGCGGGCTATCAAATCAGGGATGCTAATACAATCTCATGCCTATTCAAAGAATGAGGAGATTTGCATTTGGGTTGGGTAAGTAATGGTGGGGTAAGGCAGAGGACAATATACACCAGGATTGGATGGATTCGAGTGCGGGAGATGGGGTGTCTCACATGAAAAAGGGGTGAAGTGGATTATGTACGGTGGCATGCCATCGTACATCTGTGTTGGTTTGTTGCTATTGTCCAGGATGCCGATGCTTCACACGCAAATCCTTATGCTTGTGCAGGTTCTGCAAATGCTAAAAGTTCCTTATGCCTATGCGGGATGCCGACGCTACACACGCCAATCCTTACGCCTGTGCAGGCTCCCGAAAATTTACACGCCAATCCTGACGCTTGTGAAGGTTCCCAAAAATGCTAAAAATTCCTTACGCCTGTACAGGCTTCCGGCGATTCACACGCCAGTCCTTACGCTTGTGAAGGTTCCCCACAATTCTGAAAGTTTCTTGGCCTGTGCAGGATCCCGAGAATTCACACGCTAATTCTTACGCCTGTGCAGGCTCCCAAAACTTCACACGCCAATCCTTATGCTTGTGAAGGGTCCCAAAAATGCTAAAAATTCCTTACGCCTGTACAGGCTTGCGACGATTCACATGCCAATCCTGACGCTTGGGAAGGTTGCCAACAATGCTGACAAATTCTTACGCCTGTGCAGGCTCCCGATAATTCACACGCCAATCCTTATGCCTGTGCAGCCTCCCGACAAGTCACACGCCAATCCTTACGCTTGTGAAGGTTCCAGATGATTTAAATAATTCAATACATGAGTAAGATTAATAGCGTGTGACCATAGGAAAGGCCATGTTTCACAAATCTGGAGTGGATTGCTCACATGCGGGAAGCTCCCGCTTTTTTACAGTTAAGAATGGATATGGCTCTAAATCATGGAAGAAGAAAATATGGGAGAGGATAACGGCAACTATTGGCGCATTTTGAGAAAAAGAGGGTCACTCAAACTTTTGGTAGGGCACTTATAAAAATTTTTCTCACGCAATAGGATATTTGAACCATTAAGGAAAATATCATTTCAGGTGAGCAAAGAATGTAGTAGAAATTGAAGATAACAATCATTTAATACAAATAATTTATTTAAAGGAAAGTATTACAAAAGATAAAAAGCGGAAAGCATGATATTTTTAAATTTTTTTATTTTTCTAAGTATTTCGAGACTATCCCGGTGATGTCCTCCTTTGGATAAGCCTCCATTGCCTCGCCAAGGAGGGAGTTTAGTTCCTCCCGGAATTCCCGGTGCATCTCATTTCGATGAGTTTCATCCACGAAAGGAATCATGTGGAGCAACCGACGATGCTCCAACAAGATTCGGTTGATCGATTTGTGGACGATGGCTCGAGGAATCATTAGGGTCGGTCGCAGGTCGGTGAATTCTTGGCGAGCGTCATCGTGGGAATGAGACGAGCTTGGCACCGGGGGGGAGGAGGTTGTTGGGTTCTTGGGGGCAATGGGAGGGAGATCCTGGGAAGGAACCAGGGTAGGAGAGGAGGGGAAGATGGTGGAGTCGGTGAAGAAGAAGGGGGGGGGAGGGGGATGGGGGGATCGGACGGGCGTATCATCGATGATGATGATCGAGCGAGGAGTGGCGGGACAATCTGGAGACGGTCAAAGAAAAAATGAGGAAAAGTGGATAAGGATCGAAGAGAAAGAAGGGGTGACTTACCAAAAGGTTCCTCTGTGGCTTGCGTAGGAGCCACCTCAGGTTCTGGCTCACGAGTCGTATCGTCCTCAGGTGGTTGGGAGGAGGGACTCGGGCCAGGAATAGGTGGCTCTTCGGTTTGGGAGGGTTCTAAAAAAGGAGTAAGAGTCAGTTAACTTGACTCGAAAGTGAAAGTGAAAATGAATTGAAACTTTGGCTGCTTACCGCGGAATAATTCCTCAGACCATCGGGGGCCACTCGGGCCTGGAGTGGGTTGCTGGGGGGTTTGCTCGCGAGGCAAACTAGGAACGGGAGAGTCATGTCGGGGGGGATTCGGGGGGTTTTGTTCTATGAGTAATGGAAAAAAGTAAGTATTATTGCGTGAAGAGAAATGAGATAAGGAGGAGAAAGCAAACTTACTTTGGCGTTTGAATCCCATCGGTGACAAGACATGGTGACGATCAGCCCAAGCTCAAATGTCCTCTCGCCATCGCCATCCTTCATCAGCCGGATAATCACTTCGCTCCGGTCAAGGAGTGAAGTGACCATTGGATGGTGGCCTAGGAGGGGGAGTGGACAAATCAATACTGGAGGGGACAGGGCTGATCGTCCGGAATCGTTCCCGTTGGCCTGTTTGGGGGCCCGGCGTCCATTCACGCTCGGAAATGGTTTCATCATCGTCGACCACAAAGGAGTCCTCGCGAGGGCGTCTTGGGCGGGAACTCCTCTGGCCTCGTGGTCGGAAGGGGCGGACAACGAACGAACATTTCTTGTGTGCTTGTCGGAAAGCATCACAAGCGTTGTTCGTCGTCGAGGAACGAATGCAGGGGATACCCCGCTTGGTGCATAAAGTGCACAACATCTAAAAACAAAACAATTGAGGTTAGTAACTGCATACAAAGTAAACAATCAAGATAAAATTTGAAGACGTACGATGAATGATGAATTTAAAACCGAAACAAAATAATAACGCTCTAGTCGGAAGTTTTTAAAAGTCTGGAAAAGAGTCGTGAAGAAAAATAAGTATTAATATCGATATGTAATGTCGACAAAAGTTTAAAAATGAGGTAACGCACGAGGTGGATAGAAGTGAGGTTCTGAACGGATCAGAAGAATAAAAAAACAGGCAAAAGGAAGGGAAGTGGGTTTAGTGGAGTGTGAAAGACAAAAATAGAAAGGCAGGAAGACGAAGGGGAATACGCACAAGATGGACAAACGCGGGTGAGGTTGAACGAAGTGGAGCAGGTGAGAGAGAAAGTGAAGTGCGTGTTGTGTGAAGATGGTCTTTTATACCATGGTGAAGCTGAGACGATCTCAGCAGTTGCAGCACCCGCAAAAGTCTCAGCTTCAAGGCGTGTGAGCAAAATTGAAGCTGAGTCTCAGCAAATGCTGCAACTGAGAAGTGAAATGCTCGCGTGAGGCAGAAGAACAATGGGGGTCTGGCTGAGTATTTTAACTTTTTTTTCAATTGTCCTGCTGAGTCAAATCCCCTTTGTTTCCTTAAATAGCCACCCGATCACCCAAGAGGGTGGTCGTGAGGCCCTTGTTGAATGTGCATTCAACTTGCAATGCACAAGTGACTCATGCAGAAATGCACCCGGTGCATTTGGTCACAAGTGACCGCAGCAAGATCACCGGCCGTATGGCCTGGTGATAGTCTTTGAACAAAGGGGGGGCTGTAAGACAAGTTAATACAGTGTGAGCTTGCCTCAATCCATTGCTCAGGTTTGCTTTCGGGTCATAATTGAAATGCTCAGTGGCTGAACATTTCAATTGCACAGTAGTTGAACAATTGATATAACAATATCAAATGCACCGCTTAGTATTGCAATTTATTGAATTGTCAAGCTGAGTCAAATCCCCTTTGTTTCCTTAAATAGCCACCCGATCACCCAAGAGGGTGGTCGTGAGGCCCTTGTTGAATGTGCATTCAACGTGCAATGCACAAGTGACCCATGCAGAAAAGCACCCGGTGCATTTGGTCACAAGTGACCGCGGTGAGATTACCGGCCATATGGCCTGGTAATAGTATGTGAACAAAGGGGGGGGCTGTAAGACAAGTGAATACAGTGTGAGCTTGCCTTGACCCATTGCTCAGGTTTGCTTTCGGGTCATAATTGAAATGCTCAGTGGCTGAACATTGGAATTGCACAGTGATTGAACTATAGATATAACAATATCAAATGCACCATGCTGTGCCATTGCTCAGTCGTTTTTGTATGCGCGCACTCTGAGCATTTGTCACAGCATCGGATGACATTTCAGCCAGGTGCAGCATTTCACACGCTTTGGTGAAGTGCTCCAAACTGAGCCTTCCAGTGAGCTATTGCAGAATTAGTTCATTCCATGGCTTTACTGAGCACTTTCACACGGTGCTTTTGACCATGACATGCTCAGCTTGCGTGTGCAAATCGGGTGAAATGCAATGCTGAGCATGTGGCACATGAGCTATGTATATGCAAACGATTGGAAGGTGAATGCACATTCGCTATATGCATGCAGGCTCAAGTAGTATTACAACTTCCTAATCTGTACAGCCAACACTGTAGTACGCAGTACACCTTTGTAAATGTATGCTGCGGGGCAGAGCAAAAGCTGTTCAGCAATGTAACATGAAAATCACATCAAGCCATCGAGTCATATATCTCAACTGCATCCCTTTGGTGCAACTTTTTGGAGAGCTCTGCCTAACAATGGCATAGATGCGGGTGTAATCCGAGTTAATGAAAGTGGGTCATAATGGGATGACTTATTATTTGGGTAATACACAAACAGTGGATTCACTCCGGTGCCATTGTCGGGGCCAACAATGACTGGCCCTGCTTGTTCATTGCGTGTGCTCATTGTCGGGCAGCCACACCCTTTCATACGCACCCCCAACGGGTCATACACAGGTAACTTTCACATGCCTGGAAGACATTTTACTGCAAGTCTTCCAACTGCCTATTTTCTTGGTCAGGTTGTCAGCTTGACTGCACACGCTCACCCGCTTGCGCGTGGAAAACTGAGGCCAATCAGTGTGGATTCGCTTCAGCCTCATCCACATTAGAATAATCCCAGCCTATGTTTGCGTGGGTATCTCCCACCACGGGTAATTTTCTTCACGTTCTCACATGCCCCGCGCAAGTTGTGGCACCTGCTTGCAGCCAGAAATTCCCTTGGGTGGGTGGCCTCTTTCTCCGGAGTTTTGTACACGCGTGAGGCAAAGACCGTGATCCCAATCTCGGGGGATACACTGCCTCCTCAAACGCAATAGGGGTGAATGTAGATGTGGATCATGCCTCACGGTCGGTGCCCCATTTGATCATGCCACACTTCCCCCCCTGAGGCCTAGTTGGAATCAGTCATCAAAAAACTTCACGCAAAACCAAATTCATGTTTGGTGGCACGCCACCAAACATATCTCACCCGCCCACACACAAACATCCCCACAGTGAGATTGCCCTTTGAAACGGCCAACATTGCCCAGTAGGTCCCTGTGCAACAATTAACCTGAGGAAGATATATATGCATCCATGTTCGCTGTCACACCAGCGAACATGACTGCATGCCTCTGATATGCCCTCCACAATAAGTTGCTACAACCCACCCAATTTCGGATATGCTAATGTCAGCCTTGTTCCACCAAAGGTTTTGTACCTTGCTGCAGATCCAGCAGTCATATCGGTGCACCCACATTTTGGCCACCTTGACTTGATATATGCCCCAAATCGGATATGAAAATTATGAGCCCAAGAGGCCCATCCCCATCAAGACCATGCACGTAACCACAGGCCATCCCCCCTTGACCCCATTGCTGCCTCTCATATAAGTTCCCCATCTGCGCGTATTTGTCTTCATTCCGTTTATCTAACCCCTCCCGATCATATAAATTCCAACTGTCCCCAGATAATTTAAAATAGCCATCATGTCAACCCCTTCACAACCACTTTGCATTGGGATGATTAATATTTGTATTCAAATAAATAGTGATATAGCCTTAAATCCTGAGGATTCCCACTTAGCTTCTTGGATTATCATATGGCACAATCAACACAACATATTTGTTTATCTCCCCAATCACCAGCATGCTATTGGCTCTCTACCTGGAACCCTTTCCAAAACGTTGATACCATTCCTTGGGGCACCAAAAACGTTCCTGCACTGTGGTCCTGGTGGGGCATGGATTGAAAATTGCCAATCCAATCCTTCTCAAATATTATTCGTTGAGGGAGTATTTATGACTGATGCAACTGATCCCTCCTCATCTCAGAAACCCAATCTAGCATTGATGTTCTTCACATGGTATCCAAACATTTTATTCATAATGGAAAGCTTTCGAACACAATATTTCAAGCTTAAAATGCCCAAAGAATATGACTGTAATACTCATAGTCAATTTCAACTCTTCCCTCCGACATTTCCCGCTTCAAGCTTGACACCAGTTTCATATCCTGCTGTTTCATCATTGATTTCCAAGCAGAAACTGATACAATTACCCAGTGGATCAGACCTCCCCATGATGACCCCGCCCCATGCCATTATTCAAACCCCCCTCCTCCCTCATCAAAAGACCGGACTAGCTTTTCTCTGGGATCGAGAAATCCCCAATGGCCAATCAGCCCGTAACCTTTGGGCCACCTCACCCCCAGGATCCACTTTCAATTCCAGGCACATCATTACAAACAGGGTCGTTAGCTCATTTGAATCCCTTTTGACCAATACCCCTCTTGGGGGACTGCTCGCGGATGATATGGGATTAGGTAAAACCATTCAGGCCATTGCTCTAATTGGTACCTCCAAGGAGCGGATGATTGCAAACCCCCATCGCTCCACGCCCACCATGATCATCTGCCCCCCTCGCTTAATTACCAACTGGCAATCAGAAATATCCAAGCATGCTCAGGCTGGAGCGCTGCATTCCAAAATCTACCATGGTCCCACTCGTCACTCATTATCCAAAGACGACATCTTAAAATATGATATCATCATCACTTCTTACAATACTATCACCCAAGAATTTAAGCAAACCAATACCTCTACATCATTCATTTTTCAAATCAATTGGCATCATATAATTTTGGATGAAGCACAGTGAGTGTCTGATCTTAAATGATTCAAATTACCTTTTATATCCAATAACCCTTGCCCCATCTTATAGCTATATTCGCTCCCAATACACTGCCACTCACCGTGCCATTAATAGCCTCCTTTCATCCCGTCGAATATGTTTAACGGGCACACCTATTCACAACACCATTTATGACCTTTTGGGCATAATATCATTCATCACTCAACCCCAGAGCGCCGATCAAGATAACTGGTCACCATTCATCCTGAGTAGTCTTTCCAAAGGTTGCAATGATATCTTGCATTTGGCATTGCGGCATTTAAGTTTGCACCGCACCAAAACCACACATCTCGAATCCCTCCCCACTATTAGCCATCATTATGAGCTGCTCCCACTCAACCCGACCATGCAGCAGGAATATTCCATATTATATGAAGAATTCCTATCATCCAAAAGGAAAGGACCAGGAGAATTTTTCAGAAATATTAATAAGCTGCGAATATGTTGTAACCATCACATCATGCTTAACACAATTGCAGAGGCAGACTTGGTGTGAGCCTTGAGGTATATTTTACATACCCAAATAGGCCACAATTATCTTAAAAAGAAATTTTGAATTATGCAAAACTCATAAGTCATGCATATATCCAAAATTCATCATTTTTAATTTCAGAAAAGATGAATAACTTTTTATTGAGTAAGTAAATCCATGGATTTAAGACCAGATTTGGATTCTACACAAAAATTCACCTAGGGTAGCTCCATAGAGTGAATAAGCTCAATTTAAGTATTTAAGGTGGTAAAATGGAAAATACTTCAATACCACATCATTAATACCACATAAAAGATCCATGAAAATTTTTGTTTTTCTTGATTTTTAGTCAAAATAATGGGAAAGTGAGAAATCCCATGTTACATATACACTAAGAATAGTGTTATGCATGTTTTGAGCACTTAATATTATGGTATTCTTACATAGACTTTTGGTACACCCATAGTGGATATCTCACTTGAAGCTTAAATTACTATTTTGACGTAAAAATTAAGCAAGGGGGACAAAAGACATCAAAGAGAGCCAGGGTACCCAACTTCTGAGGCCTCAGAGGCGTGGATAGCTCCAGATCATGGATCCATGGCTCATCTTGGCCCAATTGGTAAACTAAAACTCTTTGGGAACTTGGTTACCAAGTTACACCTACTGTAATCATAAGAAAAATAGCAAATAACCTGCTATTTTGACGTGCCAAGGAGGTAATAAGCTACTTAGGCTCCTGTAACCATGTCAATTCTTGATGACTTTCCATGACTAGACCCTAAAAGAGTAATTAAACCCTTTTGGGATCCATATTCATTGATTTACCTCATAGCAACCAGTAAAATACTGCTATTTGCAATTCTACGTAGAAATGAGGTAAAAACTTCAAAAATTCATTAAAAATACAATTCTTAATGAATCTTCCTGAAGCTTTCAGGACCAATGAAGAACTGTATTATCTATGGTAAAACCAAAAAGAATTATGGTTTTACTAGTAAAATTAAAAGGTTTACTTACAGTCCATTTTTGACCATTCTACGTGAAACACTGAATCTTCAAAAATTCACAGAAATTACAACCTGTGATGAAATTGGCAATAACATTGATAACTTTGAGAAATCAATGATTATTTTAGAATAAAAGAAGATTTACAGATGTTACTCCTTTTATTCTTAACCATATTGGGGTTGGTAGTCACGTAAAAGCATCAATTAAGTAATTATGATAATCTTACATGACAACAGATGATGCAATCATTAATCCAAAAGGGTTTTATTGTTTTCTCACTCACTGGTTTTTCAGTTTGCTCCATGGCACGCCTCTGTGAGCTGTTGTTGACTTAAAAGAAGCCTATTCTTGCTGTTTTTTCCGTGTCATCATCTTATCAATTTATTAAATCATTATTACCAACAAGTAAGTATTAGTTAAAGCTATTCTTAAGTATTTTAAATCTTTCAGAATCATCCAGAAAGACGAGAAATCATAGAATCCAACTATATATTGTTGTAATACTGTTATAAATCCTTTTGATCCCTTAAAATCCACAATTCCACGTCAAATTTCTCTACTCTTATCTATCAATAAGTTCTTTGGAGTATTAGTGAGTCATTTATTCGTAATTCTTAAAGTTTTTCTCTAGTAATAGTTTTCTTCAAGAATTATCTTTATAATTATTCTTGCAAAAGATAATTATATATTAAAATAATTTTATTATTTTAATAAAGAAGTTTTTATTATTAAATTCTTCTGGTAATTGATTCTAGTAGACAATTACTTGCTCACTGTTAAAATCACTAGTAGTGTTTAACACGTGAAAGAAATAATTTTTTTTAATTATTTAATTGTGGTTATAATAATACTTTATTATTATATTTCATAAGAACAGACATAGTACTGTTGATTAATAGTAATATTATCATCAGTTTCATAGTCACATCTTACATTTGGGGGCCTGGCCGTGTTTTTTGAACCTTGTACCCTTAATTAATATATTTTTAAGCTCTAAAATATATTAATTTAAAAATTTTTTCTTTCATTTTAAAGTTAAAATAATTCTTATTTTTGAAATTGTTTTGGAAATCTTTTCATTGAGGAATTTGGTTTAATTTTATACTGTTTTTACACATGGCTTTTTCACATCCAAAAACTTATAAAATTATTCTGTGAGTTACTCTGAATTAATTTTCATTCAAAATCTTAAATTTTAATTTTTTTTCTTTAAAAAGAATAATTTTTTAATATTAAAAATAATAAAATTCATAAAAAATCTTTTAATAATATCTTAAAACACAAAAATAATTTCTTTTATCATATTTTTTTCTCTTTAAGTGTCTTTAATCAAATACTGTGCAGCTGGTAACAGACTCAGTAGAAGATACATCAATAGTCCAGAATCTGAAGACAGTATTGAGGTGCAGATTGCTAAAAGAGGCACCTTATTCAACTCAGAAAAAGCTAAATTACCACCAAAAGGTGTGTATTTTATCTTATATTTTCACCTTTTATCTTTAAATTGACGTGAAAATGGTGCATACCAGAAATGGAAGCAACTATTCAGTCCAACCAGATGGATGTGGACAAGGAAGAGGCAAGACCAAATCCCGAAGTGCCAAATCTTCCACAAGAAAGACACATCTGGAGGATGCCAGAGTTGCCCCCCATTCCCCAAGGTCTGTACCAACAGATTTTGACGTAAATTCTGAGCCTGAACTTATTTATGGTAATATTTCCAGGGCTGAACCACTTTCAGGTGGCAGCAATAGAAATATATCAATGCCAGTACAAAAACTGGTTCAGAGCAGCCAAGGAAGAGGAGTGGGAAATCTGCCCAAGCCTTTGGCAGGGGGCCATGAACTCCTACTTACACATCAAGAGCTTTCTGGGTCAGGAGAAGACCATAGAACTCTTAGGAGGATGGAGCCCCCTGTCTTGCAAAGACAAGGTCAAAAAGATAAAGAATTGGTTGAAGAACCAAAGTCTTTTATCCATAGACCAGAAGAAAGAGTTGGAAATGACTCCAGCTTTGGAGACAGAGGCACCAGTGGCATCTACCAGCTCCAAACCAGCTCCAGAAGCGCCCAAGGACAAGCCCAAAGGACCTCAAAAGAAACAGAGAGGTCCCAAGAACCATCAAGGCAAGGGAAAAGGCAAAGCCAATTGGCACAGACCTTACCCACAAGGGTACAGGATCCCCAAATTGGAGCCTTCAGCCATGGACAGTGTCTTCAATATGGCCAGAACTCTTATGGAATTCACATCCAAGGAGCAGGAAAGGATGAACAGGACTTTTCCACGCAAATAAATGAT
The DNA here is from genome assembly GCA_023105745.1 of Austropuccinia psidii. Classification (NCBI taxonomy): domain Eukaryota; kingdom Fungi; phylum Basidiomycota; class Pucciniomycetes; order Pucciniales; family Sphaerophragmiaceae; genus Austropuccinia; species Austropuccinia psidii. The sequence continues at coordinate 4,898,669 of JALGQZ010000005.1, read as the reverse complement.
GTACATAGAAGTATTAGTGTAGAAATTGGCAAACTTGAGTCAAAGTTGAAGCAAATTACATTAGACATCAATGATTTAAAGAAAAATGACAAGCAACATTCTGATTGGCATCAATTGACAACTGTCACCCTTGAGTCAATTAGCAATGCTTGTGAAAGAATTGAGACCCAATGTCAAAATAATGACACAGAAGATCCTTCCATTTTTAAAGTAAATGATAGACTTAAAACTCTTGAAGACCATGTCTTACAAATAGTTAAGAACACCAATCAATTTGCTATACATTTAGCAAAAAGTGACAGTGAGAGGCAGAAATTGAAGAATGATATAATTGCAAGTGTGAAGCAAATTCATAAGAATCATGAACCACATATGCTAAGACATTCTACACCTTTGACTGAAGAAACACTTTCTGTCAAAGAAAGTTTGACTCCATTCTTAGGAGAAAATGCCTACTCTGCAAGAGATATTCCCAAAATAGAAGAATGGCCAACATTCTCTGGTGAAGGAGAATATAACCATATTGAATTCATCAGAACTATTGATATGTTGCAAGAAGACTTTAATATACCTGATGAAATCATAGTGGGAAAATTACACTGTTTGTTTACCAGAACTGCAATGCAATGGTATTACAAAATGAGGATTGATCATGGTAAACATGACTGGTCTTGGTGGAAATCTGAAGTGATTACCAAATGGGCCAATAATTCTTGGAGGTTTAAAATGGAGAATGCTTTTGAAAGTGCCATTTTTAACTCAGAAAAAGACAAACCACTTACTTGGTTCTTCAAACAAAAAGACAGATTATCTGCTTTACACCCAGATATGTCTGACACTATGATTAATATGAAAATATTAAGAAAGTGTGGAGGAGAACTGGAACATGCTATCAAAAGCAGATGTGTGGAACCTTGTTCAACAGAGGACTACATTAATGCTATGGAAGATATCATTACCAGGACAAGAATTGGTAAGACTTGGATTAAAAACCCAATAGAGTCCAAAATAGTCTCAAAGATTCCTAGAGAGGAAAGAAGACCAGAAAGACCTGTCTTGAAGTGTCATAAATGTGGAAGTACTTCACATTTATCCAACACTTGTCCTAAGAAGACAAAAATCAATGAAGTTCAAGTCATTGAAGAAATTCAGTGTACTGAAGAGAAAGAGGAGTCTGATCAAGATTCTGCAGTCTCTGAAGATACACCAGTGGAGGACTATCCCATTGAAAACATTTCAGCTTTCTTTGAGGTCACAGAAGTCCATACCCACTTGCCACAGTACAGTGAAGATTGCTGCAACCTGATCAATATCCAAGATGCCAGAATGTGTAAAACAAAACCTGCTAGAGGAAAGGGTTATACTGCTGGAGCATCCTGTATCACATCAGTTCTGATGAGTGATATTGAAGCCAAAGTAAATTTGGATACAGGGGCATTTTTCACTTGTGTTGGCAAAGATTATCTCCAAATTATACTTCCTGAATGGAAAAACCATCTATTACCAATAGAAGGTGTACAATTCAGTAGTGCCAGTAACAATATGTACCCCTTGGGCATATTGGACACTAATATTGTATTCCCACATCCAGCAGGAAGTGTAAGAATGAAAACTGAGATTGTAGTAATGGATAATTGCACATCTCAGCACATCATTCTGGGAAATGATTACTTAAATATTTATGGTATTTATATAAATAACCATAAAGACAGATATTTCACAATTGGAGATAACAAGAGACAAAAATTTGCTTTCTCCAATATGCCAAAACAGATATCTGTAGTATCTTCTGTCAAAGATACTTACAAAGATGAATTTGTGACTAATCAACTTGTTGAAGCACAAATTAATCAATCATTGTCACCAAAGATGAGGAATGAACTTATTAATGTGTTATACACATATAAAAATGCATTTGCCTCTGATAATGAACCATTAGGCGCTATAAGAGGACAAGAAGTTGATATTACTCTTAATATTGACAGACCATATCCTCCAGTACTTAGAAGACCAGCTTATCCAGCCAGTCCCAGAGCTAGAGAGGCCTTGGAAAAACATATCCAAGAGTTGATCCAACTTGGTGTGCTAAGGAAAGTAGGCCATAATGAGGAAGTTGAAGTGACAACACCTGTTCTTATTGCATGGCATAATGATAAGTCAGGAATGGTTGGAGATTTTAGAGCTTTGAATACCTACACAGTTCCAGATAGGTATCCAATCCCTAGAATTCAAGAAACCTTGACTCAATTGTCTAAAGCCAAGTATATAACATCAATGGATGCATTGAAAGGCTTTCATCAAAATGTTTTGACGCCTAAAGCTAAGAAATTACTTAGAATTATCACCCACTGTGGCATTTTTGAGTATCTTAGAATGCCATTTGGCATTAAAAATGCTCCATCTCATTATCAAAGAATGATGAATACCATCTTCCCCACAGAATTGTCTGAAGGATGGCTTATCATTTATATTGATGATATTATTATATGTTCTGACTCATGGTCTTTGCACCTTGAAAGACTTGCAAGAGTACTTCATAAAGTTGCAGAAGTGAACATGAAAATTTCACTTAAGAAATGCAATTTTGACTTTGAAGAACTCAAAGCATTAGGACATGTTGTTTCTGGTTTGAGCTTGGGTATTGACAAGAATAAAGTAGCAGCAGTGTTACTTAAACCAATACCCCAGAATAAAAAAGAAATGATGTCTTTTCTTGGGTTTGCTGGTTACTATAGGCAACACTTGAAAGATTTTGCAATTCTAGCCAAGTCACTCTTTAGAATCTGTGATCAACAGACTGTATTGGAGATGACACAGGAAAGAATTAAAGCTTATGAGAAGATAAAGAAAGCCCTTACAGAAGCACCTTTACTCCTCATGCCTGACTGGAATATTCCTTTTAAATTTTACATTGATGCATGTGGAGATGGACTAGGAGCAGCCCTACATCAAGTCCAGATTATTGATGACAAACCTACAGAAGGACCAGTTTGTTATATCTCAAGACAAATCAAACCAACAGAAGCCAGATATGGTGCAAGCCAAATGGAGTGCTTATGTTTGGTATGGGCACTTGAGAAACTACACTATTACCTTGATGGCAGTGTTTTTGAAGTGATAACTGACTGTAATGCCGTAAAATCACTTCTTAACATGAAAACTCCCAACAGACATATGTTGAGATGGCAAATAGCCATTCAAGAATATAGAGGAAACATGACTATAGTTCATAAAGCAGGAAACATTCACAAGAATGCTGATGGACTTAGTAGATGGGCTTTAGCCAACACTCCTGATAACCCAGCTTATGTACCTTTGGAAGCTGAACCACAGATTCCAATTGAAGGAATTAACATAACTGATATTGGGACTGAATTCTTTGAAGAGGTCAGAGAATCTTATAAACAAGACAAGAATTGCCATATCTTGACTTCTTTATTAGATAAAGACTGCAAAGATACATCTTTAGTTAATGCACTTGATGAAGTTTGGAAAAATTCCTATTCTGAAGGAAGATTTCACTTGTTTGATGGGATTATTTACCATAGAACAAAACATTCTTGTGTGATGACACTGTGTAGTAGATTGCTTATCAATACCATTCTTCATGAATGCCATGATAGCATTTACTCTGGACACCTATCAGAAGACAGAACACTTGAAAAGGTGAAGAACTGTGCATGGTGGCCATCTTGGAGAAAAGAAACCATTGAATATTGCCATACCTGTGATAGATGCCAAAAAGCAAACAGGAGTACAGGCAAGAAATTTGGATTGATGATCCATATTCAAGAACCAAAATCCCCTTGGGAAGTTGTTCACATGGATTGGGTCACAGCACTTCCTCCAAGTGGTGACAAAAGTTATAATGCTTGTTTAGTCATTGTAGACAGATATAGCAAAACTCCCATATTCTTACCATGTCATAAAGATGACACTGCTATGGATACAGCTCTTCTTTTATGGAGTAGATTTATTTCTCATACAGGGTTATTTAAGAATATCATAAGTGACAGAGATCCCAAATTCACATCTGCACTTTGGACCAATCTTCATAGATTGTTTGGGACTAAGTTATCATTCTCTACAGCATATCACCCTCAAACAGATGGGCTAACAGAGAGGATGATTCAAACTTTAGAAGACATGATCAGGAGATTTTGTGCTTATGGATTAGAATTCAAAGACTCAGATGGCTTTACCCATGACTGGTGCACTCTGATACCTGCATTAGAATTGGCATACAAGACATCAGTCCATTCTTCCACAGGACAAACTCCTGCTATGTTAGAGAAAGGATGGAATCCAAGACTCCCAGCAGACACACTGAGGAAAGACTTGATTGACATTCATCCTACAGCTTCCAGCTTCAAATTAATGCTTGATAAAGTAAAACATCATGCAAAACAGAGTATGGATGATGCTTTTGATTATGCAAAACAGAAGTGGGACAAGAGTCATAAAGTACCAGACTTCAAAGTAGGGGACTTAGTGCTAGTTTCAACCTTGAATTTTAATAATATCAAAGGCCCAAAAAAACTTAAAGATTCTTATGTAGGACCTTTTGTTATTGTTGCTTTACATGGAACCAATGCAGTTCAAGTGGAATTGAGTGCTGAATTGGAAAATAAACACCCCACATTTCCAGTCAGCTTGATAAAACCTTATCAACCAGCTGATAAAGAATTGTTTCCTTTAAGAAACCCAACTCCTTTAACTGTACCACCTGTGGAACAGAATGAAGACAAAAAGATAAAGAAAGTCATTAAAGAAAGGAGACTTAGGGGTAAAAATCAAAGAGAATATCTTGTCAGATATAGAAATCCAGTACATGAAGATGAATGGATGGCAGAATCAGAAATACCTGACTCAGATAAACTCTTAAGAAGATTTAGACATGAAAGAAGGCCACAAGCCTGAATATGTCTATAAATGTGCTTTAAATTACTTGATCTGAGTAATGTGAAGAGGTTGGACAGTGGACATTACCCCCTTTGGGGCCTTATTCTTTTATCACTAATAAAATTGTAGTACAATTTTATTTTTTGGTGGGAGGGAATGTGAGCCTTGAGGTATATTTTACATACCAAATAGGCCACAATTATCTTAAAAAGAAATTTTGAATTATGCAAAACTCATAAGTGTCAGCCTGTGACTCAAAACAGAGCACCAGCATGACATCCAACATACCATAAGTAATGGTATGAGGAGTATTGGACAAATATAGCCAATACAAGTAAATTATAAAGAGGAAACCTCCTCAAATATAATAAGAAAGGACAAAGATATGCCCTATCAAAGATAAGACCAAATAAGCAAAAACTCTTATTCTATCCTCTAATCTAACTTATACATATTTCATGAAACCCCAACCAGAATGGTTTTTTTCTTGAAGCTCTAAGGTAGAGCTATCCAATGGTATCATCTATTCATCTGTAGCACTCCTAAATCAGGAGATACCATTATACCACCTTTTTTCCACCAACAACCCCTCAAAGGTGTAGGAGGGCTTGTACAAAACTGTACAAAAGTACAGCCAAATTGAAGGTCTGAGTGAGAGCTTTAATTTGAGATACCTTAGACCCCTCTATCTTCAAAATTGACAGAGGGATCTTGGTTTAAAGGTTTACATCTCAAAATACAGGATTTCTGAAACTAACCATATAAAGAAACCCCTGTATCTTTGGAATATATTCATACAGTTGTAAAGTGTTGTATACCAAACTGTAGATCTAATAAAGCTTTACAATACTGTATCATTGGAATACATATATCTTCTAAATTGGAGAAGATATCTGGCTTGGAAGGTTTCAAGCCTCATACTGATGTACAAAAATACATCCAAAAACTTAAAGTCCTTATAGCTTTTGCTATCTTAAAGAAGGGTAAGCATGAAGCATATCAAATTGAAGAGCTCATTAAGCCCTTCAATTCTGTGCTCTTGGATTCTTGATATCTCAAAAACTGACTAAGATATCTTGGTTGGAAGTATTTTGACCAATACTGGTCTGTACCAAACCTGTACCAACCAGTACTGGCTTGATACTTAAAATAATGGTTGTTTAAAGCTTAAACCCGCCCAGAATGACTAATATTAGTCATCCAGACACTCTGGACACGTCACAATGGTGCTGACGTGGCCTGTGAAGAGTTTTTTCACCCTGTATTGATCCTGAATGATCATTTGTGGTCCAAAAACCACAATTCTGACTATGCTGACGTCAGAATTGATGGTACAGAACCACAACCCAGCCTCCAGAGTGAAAATTTTCACTCTGTAGACGTGTGAAGAGCCTACCAGTCTTTCACAGTCCTCAGAGGAGATAAAAGCAGGTCTTTCCTCACTGGAAGAGACTCATCTTATCATGAATTAACATCCTTACGTAGTAAAACTGTCTTATACCAGTAGTACTCTTAGGATTATATAGATATAATTAAAATAATTAATTATTGTAGTGTTTCTTTACAGTCAAAGATATTAGAGCATTGCAACCCAGGTCCTCAATAGACTCATCACCACTGTTACCACTTAGCAGTAGGACCTGAAGATTTGATTTATTACTTTTTTTGTGTGTCACAGTCATAGTGCTAGCTTGTATTTACTATTGTTAAGCTACTACATAGACTCACCCTGACATTTTGGGGGCCTGGCCGTTGTTTTAACCTATTCCAGACCTATTTTGGCGATTTTTGGATCATCTTCACTATTTTTGAAGGTTTTTTACTATAAAAGTAAGTACAATTTCGATTTTTTTTCATTTTTTAACTAATTTTCATCTCTTATATTATAAAAATATAATATATATTTTTAATATATTGTATTTTATTAAAATATATTAAATAATATATTTTATTTTATTTTTGAGTATTTATACTCTTCAAAGCTTTATATTGCAATTTTCACGAAAATTAATAATAATAAATAATTATTATTAATTTTTCAAATTTATTTTTATATACAAACAGTATATTTAAATAAAAAAAATTTATTTTTTACCAAATTGTGTAAAAATTAATTTAAATCATAATATTTATTGTAAATCAACAATAAATATTGAAATAATCATTTTATTATTTCAATTCTTTAATATTCAAATTGAATATTATTGAAGAAGATCTTTTTTTACTCAAGTTGAGGAAAAATTGATTAAAATTTTCTTTTTTTGATAAATAATCAAAAAAAAAATCTTAATAATAATAAGTCATTATTATCAATTTACCACGAAAATTGATAATAATAAGTAATTATTATTAACTTCTCAAACTTATTTTTATATACAAATAGTATATTTAAATAGAAAATATAATTAATTTTTACCAAATTGTGTAAAATTAATTTAAATCATAATATTTATTGTAAACCAACAATAAATATTTAGATAATAATTTTATTATTATTTCAATTCTTTAATATTCAAATTGAATATTATTGAAGAAGAATCTTTCTACTCAAGTTGAGGAAAAATTCATCAATTTTAATAATAATAAGTAATTATTATTAACTTCCCAAACTTATTTTTATATACAAATAGTATATTTAAATAGAAAGCATAATTAATTTTTACCAGATTGTGTAAAATTAATTTAAATCATAATATTTATTGTAAACCAACAATAAATATTTAAATAATAATTTTATTATTATTTCAATTCTTTAATATTCAAATTGAATATTATTGAAGAAGAATCCTTTCTACTCAAGTTAAGGAAAAATTCATCAATTTTTTTTAAAAAAAAATAAATAAATAAATAAATAAAAATAAGTAAATAACTTATCAATAATATTCAAGTTTAATAATATAAACTTTTAATATTAACTACTTTACTTATAAAAATAAGTGAAACAAAACTGTTATTTCTTCAAAAAATAAAAAATAAAATAATAATAATAATAAATAATTAAAACTCAAATATCAAACCAAACTCAGAAGAAATAACAGTAAGGAATTGGAAATTTTGTTTATTCAAATTGAATTACAAACCTTCTCCATTTTCTTTCAAAGTGGAAAAAATACATTCCATTTGAGACAAAATCACAGTGAAATTCATCTGTACCAGCCTCAAAGACAAGGAGGCAGTACTAACTCCCAAGCAAATTGCCAAGGAGTATAGAGCAGAAATCAGTCCAAGGGCCTTTTAAAGGTAAAGAAACCTTGGAAAATACAGAATTTTTGTCTTTTGTCATTTTTTAACATGACAACTCCATTTCTCAGAGATCTTGGATACCCAAGAAATCAGCCAGAAATCTGGCAAAGAAGAAACAGAGGGAGAAGGCCACCCCCTTCTGGATCAAATAACCAACAAAGGACTTATTATCAGGAAACTCCTGCTCAAAGTCCCACCCCAAACCAAATCCAGCCCAGTCCAACAAAAAAATGGACAGATGCAGGGAAAATAACTCATATTCATGTACTCAAAAAAGGATTTTCCACATGGAGTATGGACAACAAAACCTTAACCATGGGAGTATCATGGAAGGAAATTGGAATAATGAGGCAAAAAATATGAGTCAATATTATTACTTGCCAAAAGATTCTGGAAGAAATGAAAAGTTGGAATCTCAACAGCCATTTCATACTCTCAGAAGAGACTTGAATCAGAGGGAATCAAACAGAAATCCAAGCCATAGAGAATTCTTGGCATATGGAAGAGCCCAATCTGATTCAGGAACACCAAGGCATGGAAGAAGAAATTCCATCTTTACCACATCAGTCCAACAGCTACAGGACTTGAAATCCAAAGGACAATATTTCCAGGACTCTCCAGTCATCCCTGGTGGTTTCCAGCAGAGGACATGGAGCCCTAGTAGAAAACAAGAATTCTTTCAGGAAGGAGAAGATAGAATCAGATCCTTTGATGAAACAATGAATAAAATTAGCCCAAGAGGAACACAAATCCTAAAAAGCACTGTAACTACCAATAGTGTTAGCTCAGAATCAATTGATCCTCAGCTTAAGCCTATTGATGATAAAATACCCCCTCAAAAATTTGAAACCACAGATTCCAGAGGTAGTAGTTTCATATGGTCCAACATGGGTAGATTCATGGATTGGACATATGATCATGTTCAAAAAGTGACTTCAGAAATGAAAACACTCAAGGAAGAAAATTCCTTCCAAGCAACAGTCATAGAAAACTTGAACACAAATCTATCCAGAATCTGGGCAGAATTTGAAACTAAAAACAAACAGTTGAACTCAATACTAGAGGAACAACAAGCTGTGAGAAGAGATTTAAGAAATATCCAATATCAACAGGAAATCCTGGAAAAAGAAGTGGATTTTCTCTATAAAAAGGAGGAAAAAGAAGATAATTTCTTCCCTCAAACAACTCAAGATGATAAACCAATCACCAAAGTAAAAGAGGAAGAATCAGAAAACCAAGCTCCTGAATCCCAGGATCCAAAGTTAAGGTCTGAGTCTATTTACCAAGATGGTGAGAACCTCAGTTACTCTGAGAAACAAGCATTAAAGCAATTACCTGACGTGGTAAACTGGCCCAAATTCTCAGGAATTGGAGAATATGATCATATGGAGCTTATTGATTATATTAATGGACTTTTTGTTGATGTACCAAAGATACCAGACTACTGGATCACCACAAGACTCAACACTGCATTCAGAGGCCATGCAAATATATGGTACACTGAAATGAAAGAGATACATGGTAGGCAAAGCTGGCCATGGTGGAGAAACCAAATAATACAAAAGTACAGCAGTGGTACTTGGATTTGGAAAAAAACCCTCTCTTTTGAGAGTGACAGATACTCTACAGAAAAAGACCCTTATGAATGGTGTCTTAAACAAACCAAAAGACTCAAATCTATTGATCCAAACATGACAATAGAGATGAGAAATCATAAGATTCTGACAAAACTTCCAGGAGACTTAGAACATGCAGTAAAGTGCAGATGCAGCAAAATAAGCAGCATTGATGACATAGCAAATGTCATACAAGATGTCAGAAAAAAGACATCAATTGGCAGTAGTTCACCCTATAGGTCACATGATAGCAGAGAAAAACCAAAGATACTCATGGAAAAAGACCTCAAACCTACTAATGGTGAAGAAGCACCAAGGAGAAGGAACACATGCAATAACTGTGGATCACCTGACCACTATGCAAATAATTGTCCCAAGGGAAAAAAGAAAATATTTGCAATAGAGGAAGAGTCAGTAGAAGAACACATGGAGTACAAATCTGACTCTGACAGCATGGGAAATGGGCTAAGACAGGATTCAGACAGTGGATCAGAGCCTATTGAACAATATTTATTAGAGTATGAGGATGAGAAAACAGAATCAGTCCTAGGAAACTCTTTGAAACCAGAACTCATTCAACCCAAAAATGGTGAAGACAGAAGTGGCAGAACCATTGATGCTAAAGAGTATTTGGAAGTACCCAAAACTGGTATGGCCTTTATTCATGGAGAAAAATCAAAGCTTGATGTATACATTGAAAATAAAAAGCATCCTTTGATTTTTGACACAGGAGCAAATTGCTCAGTGGTAGCCAAAGAATACTTGGACAGACACTTTCCAATGTGGAATGCAGAGATGCTTTTAACAAAAGCAAGAAGCTTTAAAAGTGCTGCAGGCAAAGTGAAGTCACTTGGAATAATCCAAAAAATAATTATAATACCACACAAAATGGGAAACCTCAGACTACACATTGAATTTGTGGTACTTGAAAATGCTACGTTTGATGGATTTTTAATGGGTACAGAGTACCATAAAATCTATGACATAAGCATACATAATTCCCTAGAGAGTTACTTGATAATTGGGAAAGACAAACAAAGAAAGTTCTACTTTGAAACTGACAACCCCAATCAAATAAAAAGATATTCCAATAGGGATTATTTAACAGAAAGAAGGAATAAACCACCAGAAAAAGACCAATGGGTAAATCTGGATGATGTTTCAGATAAAGATTCTTTTTTGAAAGGATCAAGAGCCTCCATAAGGACAAAAGAGTCTCATCAATGATGAGCCTTTTTTGGAGGGAGGGTATGTCAGCCTGTGACTCAAAACAGAGCACCAGCATGACATCCAACATACCATAAGTAATGGTATGAGGAGTATTGGACAAATATAGCCAATACAAGTAAATTATAAAGAGGAAACCTCCTCAAATATAATAAGAAAGGACAAAGATATGCCCTATCAAAGATAAGACCAAATAAGCAAAAACTCTTATTCTATCCTCTAATCTAACTTATACATATTTCATGAAACCCCAACCAGAATGGTTTTTTTCTTGAAGCTCTAAGGTAGAGCTATCCAATGGTATCATCTATTCATCTGTAGCACTCCTAAATCAGGAGATACCATTATACCACCTTTTTTCCACCAACAACCCCTCAAAGGTGTAGGAGGGCTTGTACAAAACTGTACAAAAGTACAGCCAAATTGAAGGTCTGAGTGAGAGCTTTAATTTGAGATACCTTAGACCCCTCTATCTTTAAAATTGACAGAGGGATCTTGGTTTAAAGGTTTACATCTCAAAATACAGGATTTCTGAAACTAACCATATAAAGAAACCCCTGTATCTTTGGAATATATTCATACAGTTGTAAAGTGTTGTATACCAAACTGTAGATCTAATCAAGCTTTACAATACTGTATCATTGGAATACAGATATCTTCTAAATTGGAGAAGATATCTGGCTTGGAAGGTTTTGAAGCCTCATACTGATGTACAAAAATACATCCAAAAACTTAAAGTCCTTATAGCTTTTGCTATCTTAAAGAAGGGTAAGCATGAAGCATATCAAATTGAAGAGCTCATTAAGCCCTTCAATTCTGTGCTCTTGGATTCTTGATATCTCAAAAACTGACTAAGATATCTTGGTTGGAAGTATTTTGACCAATACTGGTCTGTACCAAACCTGTACCAACCAGTACTGGCTTGATACTTAAAATAATGGTTGTTTAAAGCTTAAACCCGCCCAGAATGACTAATATTAGTCATCCAGACACTCTGGACACGTCACAATGGTGCTGACGTGGCCTGTGAAGAGTTTTTTCACCCTGTATTGATCCTGAATGATCATTTGTGGTCCAAAAACCACAATTCTGACTATGCTGACGTCAGAATTGATGGTACAGAACCACAACCCAGCCTCCAGAGTGAAAATTTTCACTCTGTAGACGTGTGAAGAGCCTACCAGTCTTTCACAGTCCTCAGAGGAGATAAAAGCAGGTCTTTCCTCACTGGAAGAGACTCATCTTATCATGAATTAACATCCTTACGTAGTAAAACTGTCTTATACCAGTAGTACTCTTAGGATTATATAGATATAATTAAAATAATTAATTATTGTAGTGTTTCTTTACAGTCAAAGATATTAGAGCATTGCAACCCAGGTCCTCAATAGACTCATCACCACTGTTACCACTTAGCAGTAGGACCTGAAGATTTGATTTATTACTTTTTTTGTGTGTCACAGTCATAGTGCTAGCTTGTATTTACTATTGTTAAGCTACTACATAGACTCACCCTGACAATAAGTCATGCATATATCCAAAATCCATCATTTTTAATTTCAGAAAAGATGAATAACTTTTTATTGAGTAAGTAAATCCATGGATTTAAGACCAGATTTGGATTCTACACAAAAATTCACCTAGGGTAGCTCCATAGAGTGAATAAGCTCAATTTAAGTATTTAAGGTGGTAAAATGGAAAATACTTCAATACCACATCATTAATACCACATAAAAGATCCGTGAAAATCTTTGTTTTTCTTGATTTTTAGCCAAAATAATGGGAAAGTGAGAAATCCCATGTTACATATACACTAAGAATAGTGTTATGCATGTTTTGAGCACTTAATATTATGGTATTCTTACATATACTTTTGGTACACCCATAGTGGATATCTCACTTTAAGCTTAAATTACTATTTTGACGTAAAAATTAAGCAAGGGGGACAAAAGACATCAAAGAGAGCGGGGGTACCCAACTTCTGAGGCCTCAGAGGCGTGGATAGCTCCAGAGCATGGATCCATGGCTCATCTTGGCCCAATTGGTAAACTAAAACTCTTTGGGAACTTGGTTACCAAGTTACACCTACTGTAATCATAAGAAAAATAGCAAATAACCTGCTATTTTGACGTGCCAAGGAGGTAATAAGCTACTTAGGCTCCTGTAACCACGTCAATTCTTGATGACTTTCCATGACTAGACCCTAAAAGAGTAATTAAACCCTTTTGGGATCCATATTCATTGATTTACCTCATAGCAACCAGCAAAATACTGCTATTTGCAATTCTACGTAGAAATGAGGTAAAAACTTCAAAAATTCATTAAAAATACAATTCTTAATGAATCTTCCTGAAACTTTCAGGACCAATGAAGAACTGTATTATCTATGGTACAACCAAAAAGAATTATGGTTTTACTAGTAAAATTTAAAGTTTTACTTACAGTCCATTTTTGACCATTCTACGTGAAACACTGAATCTTCAAAAATTCACAGAAATTACAACCTGTGATGAAATTGGCAATAACATTGATAACTTTGAGAAATCAATGATTATTTTAGAATAAAAGAAGATTTACAGATGTTACTCCTTTTATTCTTAAGCATATTGGGGTTGGTAGTCACATAAAAGCATCAATTAAGTAATTATGATAATCTTACGTGACAACAGATGATGCAATCATTAATCCAAAAGGGTTTTATTGTTTTCTCACTCACTGGTTTTTCAGTTTGCTCCATGGCACGCCTCTGTGAGCTGTTGTTGACTTAAAAGAAGCCTATTCTTGCTGTTTTTTCCGTATCATCATCTTATCAATTTATTAAATCATTATTACCAACAAGTAAGTATTAGTTAAAGCTATTCTTAAGTATTTTAAATCTTTCAGAATCATCCAGAAAGATGAGAAATCATAGAATCCAACTATATATTGTTGTAATACTGTTATAAATCCTTTTGATCCCTTAAAATCCACAATTCCACGTCAAATTTCTCTACTCTTATCTATCAATAAGTTCTTTGGAGTATTAGTGAGTCATTTATTCTTAATTCTTAAAGTTTTTCTCTAGTAATAGTTTTCTTCAAGAATTATCTTTATAATTATTCTTGCAAAAGATAATTATATATTAAAATAATTTTATTATTTTAATAAAGAAGTTTTTATTATTAAATTCTTCTGGTAATTGATTCTAGTAGACAATTACTTGCTCACTGTTAAAATCACTAGTAGTGTTTAACACGTGAAAGAAATAATTTTTTTTAATTATTTAATTGTGGTTATAATAATACTTTATTATTATATTTCATAAGAACAGACATAGTACTGTTGATTAATAGTAATATTATCATCAGTTTCATAGTCACATCTTACACTTGGAAGACCACGAGGGCAGGAGCACTCTGGATAACTCCCCAAGAATCACACGAACTATTGTGGATGTTGAAACATGCATGATGAGTAGTAAAATTGCACACCTCCTACAAAGCTTAATGAAGAACAAACAAACAAGGTGTGGTCCAACCAAATCGGTGGTTTATACCCAATGGACCCAATTTCTAGATTTGTGCATTAATTCTAATATGCATCCATTACCAATTGAATCCATCTGACTTTTTCATATTGTAGAATTGGTATTGCACTTGCCCATCACTCTATCCTTTCAGCACAAATTGATGGAACAATTACAGCACGAGCACAGGAGAAGGCACTGGAGAATTTCTTCAATAATCCTGAATGTGAAGTCCTGATTGCATCCATTGCCGCAGCTGGAACTGGCCTCAATATAACTTGTGCTAATACGGTCTATTTAATGGTGAGCGGACCCCCAAAATTCTGCCCTGATTTGCGGCCCCTGACATCCACATTTCCAGGAGCCCAATTGGAACCCAGCCATTGAGGCTCAGGCTGTTGATCGACTCCATCGTATTGGCCAACAACAACCTGTAAAGGTCATCCACTATATCACTCCTCATTCAGTTGAGGTCAACATGCGGAAGGTACCTTTCAAGATCATCTTTGACCCTAATTGTATTGCTATTCTAAAATCCTGCCTTATGGAAATGCCATTTTCCAAACACCAATAGGTCCAAGAAAAGAAAAAATCATTAACTGCGTGAGCCTTACTGATATTATATAATTTGTGTTTGACCAAGTTGATAACTCTTGTTCACCCTGGCATAGGTCCACAATTATGAACACCATGAGTTGGATTGAACTCCTTCAATATTTCCTCAATGAAAATGAGCAATAGAGTCTTATTTCTAAGGGAGACCGTGATACATTCCAATTCATATTTTCTATATTCTGACATATTTAGCAAGTTGTTGCATCTTTCAGAAATCATACTCAGATTGTATTACACCTGCACAAATAATTCACAAAATGTTAATTTGTAATGGTGCTATACATTTATATTACTAAGTTATTGCAGAGCATCACCATTCGGCCTAATAACTGGCATGTCAAGTATCTTGAGGGCGCTAGTCTGCATCTTACTACAGCCTTTGAGCCAATCTTGATCAAATACCTGAAATGATAAGCCTTCCGGAATATCACCATCATCTGTTGATCGTACTTCTGGCAATCTATCAATAGTTTTTTTACCCTTTTTTAATGCGATTACAAAACTCTATGCCTCGATCCATTTTTAATACCAATTCATTAAATAACTGGGAGCGCCAGCGTAATCCCACTTTGCGGTAAACTTGACGGCCATTTTCCAGTACCTCCTCAGTATCTGAACATACTCGAGGGTCATTGAATTGTGATGCTAGAATGGGAAATTTAGCCGTATCACACCATTCACGACGGCGCTCACAGGTCTGCACATAATGAAGTAGATCATCATCAGTATTTGCTCACAATGAAGAAGAGATACATTAACTAACCCTTTGACGAATCTTCGCGAGCTTTTGATTCTCCTTCTTTTTAACCAAATACTCAGCATCCTTTTGAATAGACTTCCATTCTCTTTTCAAATAAGTGAAATATCGCTCCATTAAAGCTGCCACGACCCCATAGTTATTATGATCCTTGTTCCAACAGTAATGATGATACTCGGTGCTGACTAGTGCGAGACGGAATGTACGGTAAAACACCATAGACATCAGCTCATTGAACGGATGTTGCCATGAGCTCTCCCAGTCCCAAGTGAATCGCTTTAGTCCTAGCTTGTGGAGCTCATTTTCGCAGTAGCTTTGGAAACCCTGAGACTGAACCTGTGTTGATGGCTCATTGAAAGCATCCTCGGGGACATATCCGAGATGACCAGCCACTTGAATCGCAATTTCACGCTCTTCTGTGCTTGGTGGTGCTGGTAGTGAGGAAAAATCCTTATCCCTAACTTTGAGTAGGAACAGGCAATGTGCATGTACTGCTGATCGCATTCCATGGACATTCTCTGGAAGTTCTGCTTTCAGCCATTTTTGTTGCTCCTTCTGGCTTGCACTTTTCGCCACATTGTGAGCTTTACGCGCCTGGTTCCTTTGCTGTCTGACCTCGGATTGTTCAAGCATACTCTGGGCAAGGGGCATTTGAGGATGGGTGAACTCATTATTTGACTGAGTGCCATGCTCATGCGCCGTGAAATTGTCACTCCTTGGTTCATCATTTGTTTCCATTTGAGTCGGAGACATGTTCTCATCCTCATCATCCACCATTTTTTCTCTTGAGGAACTGGCATGAGCTGTTCTTGGTTTGGAGGCATATGGATGATGACGTCCAGTGACTTTCTCTTTATGGACCAGAGGTGAAGATGCATAAAGTTCATCACCTGCCATGCACATCATTAGTTAACACATCAAAAAATTAATGAAGACTGGTCACTCACAATCTTCAATTGGCTCCTGAGATCGGACTGACTTGCCTTTAGGTGCCATATCTAACCCATGAAACAAACATATCAAATGGTGAAAAAGGTTATACACCAAAATTAAAATGACTTACTTTGATGAAGTGTCAATCCTGGATTTCCCTCCGACAGACCACTCCAAGTTACATTCTCCAATGGTCTTTTGCGTCGCCCCCCATCCACGTGCCTTTCATGAACCACATGAACCTGAGATCCTGATGGAATATTGAGGGTTGGCTGTTTACTTTGGCCAAAGGGATCCTGGGATGGGACTGGATTCCGACCGGGATTAAGGAGGAACTCACGTGGAAATTTTGATTGGGGATTAGCGTGTGATGAGATTTGAGGTGTGCCTTCTGGCCCCTGAGACACATGCGTTTGTGTATTAGTGGGATTCGGGGGAACTGGAGTGACGGAAATATTTGGGATTGACCAAGTGCTTGAAGTTGGAGCCTTTGGATTGCCCACATCAATGTTAAGACCTGATACATTCATTGAGGATGCGATAGGGGTTGTGAGAGGAATGTTGGGACTCAATGGTGACTGTGTTTGAACATATTCTATGCTAGATTCACTATTTGAGTCCTGAACGGGATTTATGTGACTTGAAAGATGACATAAGGGCCGAAAAAGTAATGTAATATTTTTAACTAGATAAAACACCTCAGTATTATGATAAAATAGAGTGATATGAGATGAAATCTTTTCAAATTTAGAATAGAGAAATTCTATGAATAGTTGGAACTAAGTGTTGCGTGAAAGTCCAATAGGCCTCTTTTTAGGAGAATCCTCCCTGCCTCCTCTTGAGCTCCTCCGCTTTTATCGGAAACCACCTGGCACGGCCTACCACCATATAATGTAATATTTCCTTGATCTCAAAGGGGACCCATCATCCATAAGTAATCATATTTGGTAACATTGCCGCCTCCCCATTGTCACATTTTGTGAATTATCCAAACTGCCAATATATGCTTTGAAATTCCACAGCATTGTACATCTGTAAAGGGTTATATTCATGAAGGATTTACCCACAAAAGAGACATCACCTTTTCAAGAAAGGCGAGACAATCCAAATCACATTCCAACCGATTAAAAGCCTGCTGCACTCAAACCAAATACCAAGACTTTAGCTGCACTCCAACCCCTTATGTAATAGAGCTATATCGTTATGTCTGTAATAAGGTTTAAGCCATGTACGATGGCGTGCCAGCGTACATGGTTTGAATGTCTATCCCCTCAAGTCAATGTTGACACATCCCTATTGGAACACCCCTCAAGGGTCAAAACCGCAGTATCGCCATGTGTAAATAAAATAGAATATGTATGAGCATTGAGCAGCATGGCATTTTACCCAATTAAACTCCTAACCAATTCCGCCATCCAGATGAGACATGTTACACTCCATCAGCTGCAGCTCACGCACCATTACAAATGGGATAAAATTCTCAGATGGCTCAAATCATCTCCCCCTTCATAAATAATCACTCAATTTTTTTTCCAATTAATAACACTCCTAAACACTTTCACATCAGCCATAGATATTTATACACAAACCAACCGTACTCCCAATTCCTGCAGCAATGACAACCCGCCGCTATTCCTCAATGCGTATATGCATGTGTCAACACTGCTCAACTCAAACACACTCTTCCCCTGAGGGTGATAGGCCTGGAGTTGCCTTCACACCTTTCCAATATAAACAGCACATTAAAAAGCTCAAATCAACCATTGCACCCAAATCTCTTCCAAACATCCCTACTTCTGCATCAGGATCTGAGTGCCCACAACTTCTTTTGGATCAAATATTCCCAGCTGATTATTCACCATTGACCCAAAGCACCTTCTCCACAGCACCGGGGCTCAATTCAATTGCACAGAAACCATACAGCAACAGTCAAACCCTTCCTCCACAAGACCTTGGAATGATAATCTCTGCCATTCTATCATTAAGGTATAATATACCCTGCCGGGTTTCACGCATTCTCAACCCCGCCCTAAACCTGCCGATCAAGTCCAACATCTCAAGCTCCGGTGGTCTCCCCATTCCTACATTCCATATACCTCAAGATCTGAGTACCATATTTGAACATCTCCAATTGTAGCCAGTGATTCAAAACTATATATGTTGTCCTCAATGTTTCTCTCTTAATGGCCTTACTGAATCAGTCACAACTGACCAACCCCACTGTCAACGCCATAATGACCCAAATGATCATGATCCCCCTTGCACACAATCATTAGGCAAATTCATCTATTCATTTGAACCCCACACCCAAAACACAACCAACATGAAGCAAAAGTTTATACCAACAAAACATTTCATTTATCAACCATTCAAAAATTGGCTTGCCAGATTTCTCCAGCGGGCTGGAATTATGGACATTCTGCATCAACATCAACAATCCCAAACTCCCGAAGATTCCCCAAAACATGACGTCTGGGATGGATTGGTCTGGAGACGCTTCACTGGCACTAGAAATATCAACGACCCCCCATTCATGTCCACTCCTGGTGCATTGGCCTTCTCCATTTATGTGGACTGGTTTAATGCACATGGAAAGTCAACCCGGTTGGCCAGCATTGGACCCATCATGCTTATTTGTCTTAATCTCCCCCCAAGTGAAAGATTGAAGCCAGAGAATGTCTATGTTGCAGGAATCATCCCTGGTCCAAAGGAGCCAACTTCCCTTCAATTGAATTATTTATTAATGCCACTCATCAAGGAGCTCAAAGAGCTATGGCAAGGTTACCATTTTTCACCCACCTCAACAGGTCCTTCAGGATCCTTTATCCGTGTTGCCATTCTCACAGCCATTGCGGATGTGGTTACCATGCGCAAGCTTACTGGATTTATTTCCCATTCAGGCAACCACTTTTGTAATTTTTGCACCATTCACAAAGCTCAAATTGAAGAAATTGGTCCTCAATTTCACTACACATGCTCATATCAAAATCATAAATCAACCATTGCCAAATGGCTTCGGGCAACCCCACAACAAAGACAAGCAATTTTCTCTGAGTATGGAGTGCGATATTCAATTTTAGAGGACCTTCCGTATTGGGATGCAACCAGAATGGTTAATCTTGACATAATGCATAATTTAATACTTGGAATTTTGAAGGATCATGCAACTTTCAAATTGTGCATTCCAGAGTCCAAATCAAAAATTTACCTCAGGTCCCGCAGGAGATCCAATTACACCAACAGTTCAGACTCAGATTCCATGACCTCCAACAGCTCTCTTGATAAAATCACATTGAGAGAGGCCCGCTCCCTGAGAAGAGACGCAGAAAAAATAATAAATGAGCCACTCCCCACTACTTCCACCCGAAAAAACTACTTCCCAATGCGCACCCCTCACACGGAACATCCATCTAGTGGTTCTGCGGAGATTCCTTCATTTGATGCCGATTACATCCCCACTTCTGAAATCCCCTCTGAATTGGATATCACTGCACTGAGTGATCACCAGATCAAGGGTGAGGCTCTGGAGCATCTCCGACAAATCATATCTGAGACAATAATTCCCTCATCATGGACAAGAGTACCTCGCAACATGGGTTCCCCCTCTCATGGTAGCTTAAAAGCCGCTGAATGGGCTCTCTTATATAAGGTCTATATTCCATTTCTAATGCTCAGTAAACAGATGTCATTAGATGTACACCAATCCGCGAACATTCAAAGAAAAATGGGTCAGTCAGAAGAACTTGCAAATGAACTAACCAAGAATACATTCCATTTGATTAGTGCTATCAACATTGCCACAAGTTGGACTGTTTCAATAGGAGATGCGACTGCATTTGCTGAACATTGGAAAAAATTCCGCCTTTCCAATCAACACCTGTTCCCAAAACAGAAAAGTAAACCAAATCATCATTTTGCTGATCATATTCCCGAACTCTTCCAACGTTGGGGCCCAGCACAAGCCTCAGCCACATGGGGTTATGAGCGCTTGATTGGAGTATTTGCAAAGATGCCAACAAATAACAAAATATGTACGTCAATTAATAAGATCAATATATTCACATTGATTAAACACCTGAACTGAATAAGATTAACTTCTTGCAGCTCTGAATAGATGATATAGATAAAAACTTACTTCAACATATCTGTCGATGTTCCAACCTTTCCGTTCTCCTGAAATCCCCATCCGTGCCATGTGAAATAAAACAGCTTTTCGAATCACAGCCACCTGCCCTGTTCAATGACCATAAATATAACAAACCATCCCGCCATGACCAAGAAAATTATGATTTCCTGGTTGAGTACTTACAGAATTTTCATTCCACAAGGGAAGTAGTTGATTGGATCAGCTTAGACACTACCATGCAATCCACAAGTCCTCCCACTTCAAGGATTGTCTCACCTTGGTATTTTCCAGTTTCAAACATTGATATTGGGAACAATATATTTTCAACTGAATCCAAGAATGTCAGCAACAGTGTGATATGTTTTCTGAGGGGCAACTCACGACGATTTGGTATTATTAATAGCATTTTTCAAGTGTCTGAGCCATCTAGCATACTGAAGAATAACTTTCTGATCTTAAAAACTTTGAAGATTGATGTGAATTTCTTACCAGATTGGCCGCATCTGAATATTTATAAAGCTGTTGGTTTTGATGATGGACACTTGATTATATCTGAAGAAGAAATAGAAGGTAACTGTGGATTGTATGATAACAAAGTTCTGTCATGTGGACTGCTTGTAATGATAAAGCCGTTATTTCATGAAATTTAGTCTACAGAAATGCAAATCTCTCAGATTCATTAGCAATTTGGCTAGTGAAATAACTGCCTCAAAATTTAGTGACAGAGACATGCCATTGTGACAAGCAAAGCCCATTATTTCACATTGCCACAAAGAACTTACTATTTTGACATTGGGTACAGTGTGAATAAGCCAAGTTCAATGATCAAATGACCCACACACTCACCTTTCACAGCATCCAAAATTTCTAACTGCGCCATCATCATGTTGGAAGGGGAAGCGGCCCTTGCGCAAGCGCACGCGCACACGCCAATGCACACGCAAGCGCACCCGCACCCGCACACGCGGTATTGTGCGGCGGGCTCTACCAGTGTCACCTGCAAAACGACAATCCCGCTCAGGAGGAGTCCTTTTATGGATGACCTGGTGAAGTCAAACCCCCCGCCTACATCAAGACTGGCTGAAGGACCTCTTTGATGTGTGTTTGTGCAAACAGGCGGGTCTTGTGTAATTTTTACCAACCATTGGACGGTTGCGGGATGATCAGGTGGTGAGGAATCTGATTTGAAGGCACAGGGGAACCAATATTGGTGGATGTCACAGGATTTGGTGTAAGACAAGAGTGTGACGTGTGCTCGACGTTTGCTTGATTTTTGCTTGACGTGAGCTCGACTTTTATCCTGCTTGACGTTTGCTTGACGTGAAGTCAATCGCTGACGATTGACACAAGATTCACCCTGGTGATTGGTGAGATTGGAAAGATAAGGCTCAATCCATTTTGCAGCCCTGCCAATGAGAAACGAAGTGGCATAAAGGACCTTCTTTCTGTCTTGAGCCAAGCTTGCCGGATCATTATGAAAAATCAATTGACAGGACTGAATAAAGCTTCTAACTTTGAAGGGTTGAGTCCCATCAAAGCATTCTGGTGCCTTCATAGATGGAGTCTTGAAGGCTGGTGGTCTTGATGCTTCAGAAGATGAAGCTTTTTGAAGATTGGCCATAATCTGAGTCATTTGCTGCATGATGGCCAATAGAGATGGTCCAGACTGAAGAGAGAAAGGCTGATTAGACTGGGCTAGAGTTGGTCTGCCAGTACCTTGGGATGCTTCCACCGGGGCAGAAGCACCTTCCGTACCATCAGACTCTTCCTCTTCCACAGAATTCTCCTCCTCCTCTTCACCATCTTCACCTGGACCTTTGAAAATAGTCCTTGAAGTTCCTGGAAATCCGCCAACTACTCCTGAAAAGGAACTTGATCTTCTGGGCCCTCTTCCTTCCTTCCTGGATGGCTCTGCTCCTTCCATTCGGGGTCCTCTATCTAATTGGGCCCTCAGTTGAGGAATTGCTGGGGTGCCATCTAGAGGAGCTCTTGGAGTTGGAGTGAGAACAGCTTGAGCTCTGGCCTGAGAGCTTGTCTGTCTTGCCGGAGGTGAATGTTGAACAGGCATGATTTCAGGAATAAAAATGAAATAAATGAATTAAAATCAAACTTTGCTTGAAGTGAAAAGAGTCAACAATCAAATCTTGAGGAAAATGAATGAATCAAATGAAAATCTTCAAGTACGTCAATAAATCAAAATCAAATGAAGTCTTGAAGTCAAAATCAAAATAAAATCAATTTCTTGAAGTAAATCAATTAATAAAATTGAAATGAAGTCTTCAAGTCAATAAGTCAATGAATCAAATGATTAGATATCTGGTATATGTCAAGTGAAAATTTCTTTTCCTTGTTAGTACCAATGGTAATGTGCCTATTTTTACTGTTGTAAATGGCTATGTGAAATCTTGAAGAAAAATCAATTTATGTCAAAATTCTTGATGTGAAAAAATCAGCAAAATCAATGAAATCTTCAGGTCAATCAATTTTCTTGAGGTCAATATCAAATAGGTCAAATCAATAAATCAATCAAAATCAAGTGAATTCTTCTTTAAAAACCAAAATTCTTGAAGAATGACTTAATTATGAATCTTGATGTGAAGAATAGGTCTGAATATCTTGATGAAAAATTTGAAAATCAAAGAAAATCAAGATGACGCCTCAATTATGAATGAAATGAAAATTTGATGATTTGAAAAAGATTTTAAAAAGAATAACAAAAAGAAAAATGGGTCAGCTTTCAAACTTCAAAATGAAGAATGAATGAAAGAAAATTGAGAGGTGACGATGAATCATTAAGTTCATAAGCGTAAAAGAATCATAATTTTGATGAAATGAGTGAATGAAATTATAAAGAAAGAATGAATAGAATGAAAAGAAATTATGAGTTAATTAATATAATGTCACAGGGGCTCTTGGACAGAAATACAAGAGTGGCCTGGCACTCAGCAATCAGGGAAATCACTTGGAAAACTCCAAAAGAATAAAGAATAAAAATAATAAGAATGAATTCCTCTAAAAGATATACAGGTACAAGATGAGATGCAAAGAGGAAAGGGAAGCCAAATGGCCAAAGAGCCAACCAAGTAAGTCCTTAATCACCGTTTCAACCTGCCAAAGATGAATAATGGAATTAGTAAGGATATGACCACCAAACATCCATTGACAGGTGAAGAAAGAGAAAGAGAAAAGTGCTAAATGACTGACTTAATAATATCAGTATTTGCTTAACTAAAATGAAAAGAAAATAAAGATAAAATAAAATCAAAGTATATTAATTAACTGGGGAAAAACCCCCCAGGGTGGAAAGGGTAGCCGGTATATGTGAAAAGTTGGAAGCTTGAGTTCTTCAGGCTGAAAACTGATCTGTATTAATCCTTGAGGCTGTATTGATTGTTTTGGGAATTAATACATCTGGCTAATATTGAAATTGAACTGGGTTGAATGAATTTCCCATGCTTGAAAATGAAATACAGTTCTTGATAGATCCAGACTGTATTGAAATGAATATGGTTGCCAAGATGGATTGAGTGGAGCTTTGACACTTGACAACTTCTTTTGGCACTGCCTCTTGAATACAATTTTAGAATGAATTGACAGTATTCCCTTGGAAGGAATACTTGGAGTGAGAATAAACAATGACTGCTTGATGGCGTCATTGGTCTTTGACGCTGAAACACTTGCTCTTGAGCCTTGATGATTCCTCTGAATTATTGGGTGCATTGATGACGCGATGAGATGTTGGAATGTTGAAATGACCATTTGATATTGCCACCATTGAATTGCTGTTGAAAAATGCTGCACAATGATATATAACATCATTTGTGGCATATTGGTTCATTGGCAAGAAGATTACGTCCAAAGGTCTTGAGATGGGAAGGCAGAGGGGAAAAGGATGGATGTGATGGCTTCAGAGCTTGGAAAGGTGTTTTTGGCCACTTTTGGGTTCTGAGCCAAAAACTGGCCCAAAAGGCGGGAAAGTGTCTTTTGGACACTTTGCGTCAAAGTGTGCAAATGTGCGCAAAAGTGCGCAAATATGCGCATTATGAGCCCAAATGGCCAAAAACAGCCATTTGGGCCATTTCCCCTGGTTTTGAGGGAAATGACCAGAAATACCCATTTGGGCATAAATTGCCGCTATGGGTTCCGGATTGAGGTGAAGGGCCATGAAGGCCCCAAAACACAAATGGCCAAAAATGGTCCATAAGATGCTATGAAACAATAAGTAAAAATTACTAATATTTTACTTATTGTACTATGAATGTCCTTATAATTGAAATAAATAAGATAAAAATAATTATAATAATAAAGAATTATTATAATTATGGCGTAAAAATGATTATATTATTAATAAAATATAACAATATAATTTATATTATAAAATATAATAAAATAAATATATTAATATAAAATAATTAATATATTTAAAGGCACTTTATTATTGTTACAAACAAAAAATAAAGGCGTAAAAATTGTTTTTTATTAATAAAAAACAATTCATAACAATAATATTACCAATATTAAATTTATAAATTAATATAAATACTATTCATATTAATTAAAGAATTATTAAAATAATAATAAAGAGAAAATTATTATAATAAGAGAAAATAACCTACTTTTAACACTTAATATAATAATTTTGAAATATTTTACGCCAAAAAATATAAATACAACCTTTTCAAATTGTATTTACAATAAAATAAACAAAAATTACTAATATTCTCGATTTTTACATGGAAATGAGTTTTAGAGAGATTTTTAACAAAAACAATTGAATAAATGATTTAATCACGTCAAAATAGATGATTATAACAAGGTGGTCTTTGGTCTTTAATAATATAATAGTTTTATATATAAAGAATAAAGAAATTACCTTTGATTTAATTGATTTAATGTTTTTGATGTGTCTGAGGGGGAAATAGAGTAAAAAGAGCTCTATTTATAGTAAATACCTCCCTCCTAGAGTCCAACAGGCTTCTAGTAGACGTGTACTGATCATATCCACTGGAATTGATCAATATTTTTAAGGTTTGAGGATGATTACATCATTATTTAGAGTTATCACTATAACTCTAAAGTTGATGACATCAGAGGCTTGGCAGAACCCCAAATTTCGTGGATTTTATTAGTTTTAATCATAAACTAATAGTATTCACCAATTGTATCACTCATATGACTGTTAAACTTATTTAAGGTTACAGTAGGTGATCATAACTGCTCAATTTAAGCTCAAACTTTGATCTTTAATAACTTTTAAGTTTTACACGCTACAGCAATTCAGAGAGTGAATTCTGATAGCCTGACATAACCTCATTATGCTGCCAAGAGCTTTTTATTACATCATCAAAACTCTAATTCTGATGATTTTTCTTGTAACTCATCTTTTCTGTCGAAATTCAATATTTTAAACTTCAAATCATGATTTCAGGGGGTTATACCCTGAATTTAATAATAAAAATTGTGTCATTCTTCACGAATGAACTAGTAGAATCCAACTGTGTACTTTATTTTAAGTTTGGACCACTTTCAAAACAAAGTGGTCAACAGCTCTGTTGATTTTTATCAATATTTCATCATAGGTTTTAACCTTGTTTATAAATTGTAAAATAAAGTTCATATCTATGTTCTTACAGTAATTACGTGGTAACTTTATTTTTGGTTCATCACTCTATCTTGTATAGTTTAAGAGATATTAGCTATGATCCTTGAATATATGCGTTGACCAAAAAAGTGCATATATTCAAGTTAATTCCTTAAGTATTAACTTTGGTAATTAGCTCATTAATTGTTTTATGTGTGGATTTTCATGGGGAATCCAATTGTACAATTTATTTCACATTTTGTTTCATTGGTTCTTGAAATAAATAAGGATTTATGGTTTTTATAAGGTATTATTCCTTATAACTCATTAAATATTGACTTTACAGATATGCCATAAAAATAGTATATGTGTATTTTACTATGGGTAATCCATTGGTATAATTTATTTCACATGTTGATTCATTGGTTTTTAAGTTAAACCAATTTTTGTACCAATTTATGGTATTTTTGTATTTTTGAAGTAATTATTTTTAATGTATAATTATTGTAAGTAATTTTAGTATAATTATTTTAAAGGTATAATTATTCTGAGTCTTTCTTGTGACCTTATTGGGTATGTGGTCATATCTCAAATGCTCACATGGCCAATTGGCCATAAAAGAACTGTGGCTTGATATGCCATATGGGGATCCAAGGAGGTGAATTGCCATGGTTGTGACACTCTCTTGGGTTTTGAGTCCAGAGCCTGAGCCACTTCCCATTCTTCTTGCTCTTCACACTATTGATGAAGGTGGTGGCAATTGGTGTTGATTTGGGATAGTTGATTGCTTCACTGGTTTTAACAAGGACACATGGAAGACAGGGTGAACTGACTTGAATTGTTGAGGCAACTTGAGGTGATATGCATGGCTGCCAATCTTCTTGAAAACTTCAAAGGGTCCCAACCATCTTTCTGAAAGTTTCTTGGTGGGTCATGTTGTCTTGATGCTCTTGGAAGCTAGCCATACTTTGTCCCCAGGTTGGAAATCAGGTGGAATTGCTCTATTTCTATCTGCATACTTCTTAAAACGCTTTATTGCTGACTCTAATTCTTCTTTGACAACTTTCTGTACTGATTGGAGTTTTGTTGATAAATTTCCAGCAGGTGTATCTTGAGAAATGTTAATTGATTCAAAGCTGGAATTTCTTCTATAAATAGTGAAAAATGGAGACTGTTTTGTTGATGAATGTTCTGCATTATTATAGGCAAATTCAGCCAGAGGGAGCCAGGTGTGCCAGTCATCTTGATGGTAAATGACATACATCCAAAGATACTGTTCTAGAATCTGATCTACCCTATCTGTCTGTCAATCTGTTTCAGGGTGAAAGGCAGCGGAAAGATCTCTTGATATCTTGAGCTTCTGACACAATTGAGTCCAAAATTATGAAACAAATAATGAACCTCTATCACTAACAATACTGATTGGAACACCATGTTTGGAAAAGACATTACTAATAAAGATTTGAGCTAAGTACAAAGCAGTGATTGTTGAATAAGTTGGAATAAATATTTCCATTTTTGAAAATCTGTCTACAGCTACTAAAATTGAATCAAAGTTGCTTGACAAGGGCAATTAAGTAATAAAGTCCATTGATAAAGAATTCCAAGGACCAGATGGAATTTGAAGAGGCTTGAGTAGCCCAAAATTCTTATGGTGGATGTTCTTGTTTCTTGAACATTGCTGACATGAGGACACATAGTCCTTGATGATTTGATTCATGCCAGCCCAATAAAAATCCCTCTTGAAGAGCTTGAGGGTCTTCTCCTGGCCAGGATGGCCATCCAACGGTGAGTCATGACGCTTTTGAAGAATGTCCAATTGAATTTCATGATTGCTTGGAATGACTACTCTATCTTTGAACAATAATAGTTTTGCTTGAGGTTAAAGAGAATAGTCTGGGACTGATTCTCCTCTTGCTAATTTCTTGAGGATTTCCTTATAATCTTTGTCTTGCCATACTTGTCTTTGAATTTGATCAACTACATCTGAAGACATATCAACTTTTATTGAAAATAATCTTGACTGTTGAATTTCATTTTGCTTGATAACTTGATGAAAACTTTGAAGATTCTTGCTGATGAAATCCACCCCCCTCTCTGGGTACACATCGTCCCAACATGACAAGGCATCTGGTAAAGTGGCCAGCCTGCCTGGGCGGTAAGTGATGATAAAATGGAATTCAGATAGAAATTCAGCCCAACGGGCTTGACAACGAGTAAGGACTTTAGAGGACATAAAATACTGAAGAGAACAATGGTCGGTCAAGACCTCAAAGGAATCAGAAATAGAAAGGAGAAAAGCTCTCCAGTGCTTGAGAGCCCAAACTATGCCAAGGAGTTCCTTGTCATGAATTTCATAGTTGAGTTCAGCTGGTAAGAGCTTGCGACTATCAAATGCAATGGGATGCTTTCCTGAGTCATTCAACTGACTCAGTACAGCACCCAAGGCATAATCAGAAGCATCTGTCTCTACAATAGTTGGTAGAGAAGGATTAAAATGAGAGAGAATAGGAGCAGTGGTGAAAGCTTCTTGGAGTATTTGAAACTGACTAAGAGCTTCCTCCTTGAAGATAAAAGGAGAATCCATTTTAAGGAGGGAAGTGAGAGCAGAGATTTTTTTGGAATAATTTGTAATGAAACAACAATAAAAGTTGGCAAAGCCAAGAAAGGATTGGAGGGCCTTGATGTTCTTGGGCTGAGGCCAATTGAGGATTTGTTGAACCTTTGAATAATCCATCTTGAAGCCATCACTTGAAACAACATAGCCCAAGTATTCCAGACTTGAGGCATGGAATACACACTTTGAGGCTTTATCAAACAAATTATTGTCTCTCAGTCTTTGGAGAACAGAGGCCACATGTTTAACATGTTCATCCAAAGAGCTAGAGAAGACCATAATATCATCTAAGTACACTACAACAAAAATATCCAAATAATCTGCAAAGATATCATTCACAAGATTTTGGAATGAAGCTGGAGCATTGGTTAAGCCAAATGGCATAACCAAATACTCATAACTACCATATTTGGTTCTAAAGGCAGTTAAGTGCTCATCCCCCTCTTTGATTCTCAGGAGATTATAAGCACCACGCAGATCTATCTTGGAGAAGATAGTAACACCGTTGAATACGGTTAGAAGCTGGTTCATAAGAGGAACAGGATACCTGTTCTTCCTAGTGACAGCATTAAGTTTGTGGTAGTCAAAGCACAAAAAAAGACCACCATCCTTTTTCTTGACAAAAACAACAGGTGCTCCTGTTGAGGAGGAGCTTGGTTTAATGAAACCTTTCTCTACATTCTTTGAAATGTAGGCCTGCAGTGTTTCTGACTCATTTTTAGATAAAGAGTAGATAACACCAACTAGAGGTAGAAGACCCTCCAGTTCGATATGATGATCACAGGCGCGGTGTGGAGGAAGTTTCTCAGCTTTCACCTTGGAGAATACACCTAAATATTTGTGATAAGCAGGAGGGACTACCTTCAGCACAGTTTCAATCTCTTCTGGCCCTTCCTCCTGATCCCACTGCTCCTCCAGGGAGGCATGAAAAGATAAAGGAGGAAGGTCCACATCCCCTTGAAAGAGATGAATTGAAGATATAGCAACATCTTCTCCAACATCTTTTATCTCTTTGAATACTTCATCTCTTAATGGAAGTAATGACTGAGAGGGAAAGATGGAAGGGAAGGTGTCTTAAGCTCACCAACCACAGCAACACTGTTGACAGCAGCGGTAAAGTCATTACTAGTAGAAGAAATAATACCACTAGAATCCTTATGACTAGAATCATAGGTGATCAATCCATTTCTCCAAACAATAATGGGATTAAAATTGTAAAGAAAATCATAGCCCAATATTAGGTCTTCTCCCTTGGGTGAATCTATGATAAAGAAATCCCATTAAAAGCTTGGGAAGGAAGGTAAATCAAGAACCCACTTGGTATAATGGGTGATGAACAAGGAAGTGGATTCACTGGAATCCAGAATGAAATTGGAATCTTTTGAGGGAGCTCTGAAATTGTCAATGAGTACTTGAGAACAAAATTCATGCAATAAAGGAGTTTGTAGCACCAGAATCAATGAGAATACTATAAAAAACATCAGAGATTGAAGAAAAAATAAGAAATTTTAAAGATTTTTTGACACTAGTATTCAGAGTGCACAATTGTGCTCTTGAAGGAATGAAGTGAAAACCATTGAACACATTATGATCCCCACTCAGGCTTTTCCCTGCTTGCTAGGGAAGCCTTTTGATGACCCTTGCCTATTCTCAGGCCTCTTGAAGCATTTTTCAAATGGGTGCTTTCCACCACAATAATTGAACAAGCCTTCTTTAATCCTCCTCTCATTTTCAGAACCAACTAATTTGTTGTCCTCATTGAGGAGAGCAGAACGAGGCTTGTCTTTGGACACTTGAAAATTCTTCCCCTTCTTATTCTTCTTGTGATAAGGCTTCTTTGATGATTAACTTTGAGGGGGCTTGGAGGAGTTGGATTCACTGATTGGAGGCTTCTTCTCTTGATGACTACCCTTTTCCTTCTGCCTCTCATGGTATCTGGTTTCTAATTCCAAAGTGATGTTCATGAGCTCTTGAAGGCTATCAAAGTTTCCAGGGTTAGAAGCCAAATGGTCCAACAATCTTGATGCCAAGCCTCTCCTATACACATGAATATAGGCCCTTTCCCCCCAGTCTCCAATTCTTGACATTAAACTTCTGAAATCTGCTATGTACAAGGAAACTTGACCACTTTCTTTCATCCTGAGATTGTCTAACTCTTTTTCAGCTTTCCTGACTTCATTGGGATCACCAAACAGAGTGAATAACTGTGTTTCAAACAACTTCCAGTTATTGAGGAGATAAGAAGGGTATTCATTGGAGATATTTGAGAGGTAAGGTTCAATCCATTTGCCAGCTCTACCAGTAAGAAAAGAAATTGAGTATAAGGCCTTCTTCCTGTCAGAGAAGAAGTTTGCTGGGTCATTATGGAAAATGAACTGACCAGATTGAATAAATCCTCTCAATTTATAAGCTTTAGTACCATCAAAAGAATCAGGTGCCTTCATTGATGGAGTCTTGAATGCAGGGACTTTTAAAGTGTCCCTTGGGGCAACTGCTTGAGTGAGTTGAGCCATGAATTGAGTCATCTGCTCCATCATTTTGAAAGAATTTGGTTCAGCTTGAGAGACAAGAGGTTGATTAGAAAGGGCTAGATTTGGAGCTTCAGAATCCTCAGGGTCACCTTCCAAGGCAGCTGCTACTTCAGTTTCTTCAGACTCCTCCTCTTGCACAGACTCCTCCCCCTCTTCATCTTCAGCTTCCCCTAATCTGCTTCTAGGCCCTTGAGGAATGCTTGGATAGCCACCCAACAAGCCAGAGAATGATCTTGATCTTCTTGACTTCACACCTCCTCTTCTGGAGGGTGCTGCTCCTTCCATTGGTGGCCCTCTGTCCAAGCTTGCACTCAGTTGATGAACTGTTGGTGTGCGGTCAAGAGGAGCCCTTGCTGTGGGAGTGAGAACAGCTTGATGTGTTTGGGATCTTGTATTCTTCGCTGGTGGGCTATGCTGAACTGGCATCATGAAAGAAGAATGAATAAAAACTTGATGATACTTTGAATAAAATAAGGCTTGACCAAATCAAATTGAATGAGAATCTTGATGATCTTGAAGAATCAATAAACAGTCTTGAAGTGGAAATACTCTGAGAAATCTTGAAGAATGAAAATGACCGAATAAAATTCTTATGGATAATCAATGTTAATCAATAAATCAATTCAAGTCAATAAGATCAATCCAAAATCAAATCGATTAAGTCTTGAGGAGTTCAATCAACATCTTCCAAATCAATTCAATCAAATCAAATCTTGAGGATAAATCAGCTATCTTGAGGAATCAAATCGAGGCAATCAAATCAAATCAATCAATGTCAAATCAAAGTCTTGAGGTGAAATCAATGGCTTGAGGAATAAATCAATCAATCAATAAATCTTGAGAAATTTCAAAATCAAAATCACTGAATACCCCAAAGCAATAAAATACCTGAATGATGAATCAATTAACCCAAATAATTCCACTCAAATAACCTGATAGAAACCTGAATTCAGACAAAAAGAGAAATGAGAATGATAAAGAATAAAGTGAAATGGTCAGAAGAATTGAGAAATGAGAAAAGAATGAATTTTCATGAGAATGAAATGAGTGAGATGAAAATTGATGAAAGTCAAAAAATCCTTCAAGTTCATAATCATTAGAAATCATAATTGAAGAATGAGAGAAATGAATAAATTGAATGAAAAGAAGAAGCAATTATGAGTTAATTAAAATAATGTCACAGGGGCTCTTCTAAATGAAGAGGGCCTGGCACTCAGTGAACAGACTTACTTATGGAGGGCTCAGAATAAAATACTCAATGATAAGAGTAATGAAATAAGAGGGTAAATTCCTAGTCATAAAATAATAAGCATTAAAAGATATGAGAGAAAAACAAAAGCAATAATAAAGAGCCAACCACAAATAATCCTGTACCACTGTTTCAACCTGTTCAGAAAAGAGAAAAGGATTAATAAAGGATATGGCCACCAGGACTCTACTGAACAGGTGAGGGAAGGCAAAGACTTACTTAATAAATAATAAAATAATATTTCTTAATGAGAAATAAAATAATATTAAATAATAAATCCAATATTTTAATTAACTGGGGGAAAACCCCCCAGGTGGGTGAAAGGGGGCTGGTATATGTGAAAAAGTGCCAGCCTGGTGTTTGAGTGTTGAGAAACCATGACTGTATGATTGAGGAACCTGTATTTGAGATGTGAAACTGTATTGGTGTATTCAATACAGTTATTTGAATCAATACAGGTATTTGCGCCTGTATTGAGGACAGGCCTGTATTTGGTGAATCCTGTATTTGGGTTTTGCCTGTATTGCGCTGTATTGAGGATTGGAACTGTATTTGGTGAATCTTCCATGAAACCCCTTGCTGATTAGGTGTTGGAAGATTCCCCATTAGTAATGAGTGGTAATGCCCTTCCTGTCTCCATGGCTGTGACACTTCACCACAATTGTTAATATCCATAAAAACCAATCAGAAAATCCGCCCTTCACTCAATGAAGCTCTAAGCATGGGAAAGTGGTCATGGGTCTGGACATATTTTATGGAAGTCAGTTCAAGTTGTGTAAAATGTAACATGATTGATTCTCTTGCAAGAATCTTCCATAGGAGATTAAATTGTGACAGGATGAAAAGAACCAAGTAAATTAGTGACCATATTAATACCCTCCATCAATTGTCAACCAGACAAGATGCTTGTGAACCACTGGGACTAATTTGAACTGTTATCAAAGTTTAAAAAGGAATGTCCTCTTCTACAGTTTGGTTTTGATTCAACTGTGTAAATTCCTTTTTCTCACTGAAGACACTATCATTAGAATCACTCAAAACCTTCCTCTTTTAATTAATATCTGAACTTAATGTACCTCATTCAATAACTGATCTTCATGAACTTTTATTTCTATTACAGCTTTTCAACCCCAACATTCTCAAAATACTGGTCAGGCAAGTTGCAATAATGGCACATCTATCAGAACCACTTTACTACCATCAAGCGCATATTTATATATTACTTGCTGCCAATGGGCTTAATTTTTTTCTTTGTGGCTCATGCCTGGACCAGCCTATTTGTCTGTCACAGAATACCACCTCAAATTGCTTATTTTTGAATTGAGTGGAACTGAAGGTTTTTTTTGTATTAGAAAATTGAATGAAAACTGATTTGGCTAATAATATTTTTAATTACATTTAGGTGATCATTCAGGTGTGTCTCCGGCAAATTTATTCATCAAGATACTGGAACAATACATTCTACAGAGCTGTATAGTATGCATCACCACAAACAATTCCTTTGTAAACCATTTTATGTAAAATAAAACAAGCCACCGGAGTCCAAACCTCCAGCCAAACACAAATTGTATTGGTTGTATCGCCCATAATGTACGCAAGGCACTTGAAAATGGTCCAAAAAATGAAACTCCTGAAAATGAAGAGCCCATTGGACCAATGGCCAAATCCAACCTCATCAATCCCCCTGAAGGCCTAAATCTCAAAAATGACCCAATCACTGCATGGGTGGCATGATTAGCTTCATATATACACTAAAGTCCTCAGAGGAACAAATTATTCAGTAAGACAGTGAAGCTGGTTTGTGAAATAGTACAAACCACCAAAGCAACAGCACTAGGGACCCATTTTTGCACTCGTTGGAATTCAACAAATTGAATGCTTGAATGAGCATTGTTGTTAAAAGATGCCTATAACCAGTACTGTCTCCTGGAAAAAATGCAAATCTATTTGCTATCTTCACTAGAATAGAAAAAAGTGAGTGTGATGGTGAAACTTCTTCAGCCTCTCTATAAAGCAACAATGATCATTTGTAGCTCAACGTACCCTACCATAAATCAAGCATTGCCTCTTTACATCCTCCACATAAAGTTAATCCTTCATATAAGTAAGATTTGTTTTATTTTCGGGACTGAAAATTAACTTCCTTTTTCAGGCAACAGAGCAATATGATATTGCTTTTATTGAGCCAGAAGTGAAGGCCATGTCAATAAAGCTTTCAAAATAATTTGGGTTGCTTTTGAGCAAGATACGAGTTATCTGTGCCTCAATGATTGATCCACAACCTAAATTACAATTTTTTCACTCATGACTCAACTCTGCAGCATTTTGGGACCAGTTCAGCTCAACTTGAAACAATATTTGAAAATGAGGCCAACGAGAGCTTCGTCATGTCCAATGGACCAACAGAAAGCAATATTGCAGCAGAAGACAATCTTACCAATAACAACAAATTAGGTGGGATCTTTGATGAGATGTACCCATTGGCACCCCCAGGTGGTAGTTCACTCAAAAGTGAACTCAATCAATATTTTATGGAACCATTAGAGCCCAAGCTCGCAGATGTTTTATTGTTTTGGAAAAGTAGGGGTGCAATGTTTCCAACACTGGTGCAAATGGCCCATCAGTATCTTGCAATCCTAGCAACAAGTGCACCCTCCGAGTGGGTCTTCTCTTGTGGTTGGAAGATTCTTAGTTATCAGCGAGTCTCACTTTCCTCTATGCATGTGGAACAGCTTGCCTGCCTTAAGGATTAGGCTCATACATTTGGTCATATCTATTCATATGATTAGCTTTTTTTCATTATCATTCTTTTGTGTTTCAGTTATTTTTTCTTTTTGTTTATTTTGGTCTCGAGGTTTTGTATCATTCATTGCGTATTACACGTTGACAGGGTCTCTGAGTAGGCTGGGGCCTTTCTCCGACCACCGTCTTGTCTACTCCCCTAAAATAACCTGGATTTGTGAACCCCCGTCTGCGTAACCCAAAGGGGAATCCTCGAATTGCCGGGGCTGGGCAGTACCCTTTGCATCCCGTTCTCCGCTGGAATCGCGGCGGCTCGCTTGGTTTTGAATATGCATATGCAAAATGAAACCTACTTTTGATCACGCCCCTCGCTCTCTGGCCCCTCCCAAAGTCTTGGATTTGGAAGATCTCTCCCGAGGCTCGTCACGCTGGACCGCCGCCGCCATCCGATAAATCGAAGATCTCAGGATCAAACGTGAGTGATTGAATTCGGCAAGAATATTTATTTACGCATTCATCAAACTAATGCCTTTTTTTCTCCCGCGATGGATGGCGAATTCACTGGATCTTGTTGGGCATCCTGGCCGGTTGCTTCAGTAGATTGATTGGCATTGATCTTATCGGCATACATTCGTGGATCTTCGGTTGCGCTTGACAAGCTTGATTTCATAGACGATGGAATCAAACCCGTCCCCCTCATCGGAGTCGCCTTCGAGTGATTCCAATCAATCTGCCCTCCTTCCTCCCATGGCTTCTTCTTTCAATTCATTGCCTGATTCAGATAGGGCTCCATTAGGTAGCTGTCTTTTGACTTGCCGTCTTTGATCATGCTGGCTAATTGCTTCGTTATATTCTCATCCTCGCTTGTCTATACATTCGTTTTATCAGGATCAGGTGCTAGGTTCGCTGAAGAAATTCTTCAATCAACTATCTTTTCTGCTTTGGGACTCATCAAGATGACATGATACTTTCGCCTTTTGATGCATACCATCTTTTGCCAATCTCCCATTCATTATTTCGGTTTTCTAGTGCGTACGATCCGTCATTGGACGGTACCTCGGTTGTCTCCACCCCATCCGAGGGACCACGACCCAAGGATATTTCGCAAGTTGGTGAAGACGCTAAGCAAGTCAGTTCGATGCCATTTGTTATCATTCAATCATGCCAGCAGAAGCATTATCGCCATTTTCAACCGAAAATATTGATTGATTTTCCGTTCATACGTTTTCTTTTATATAGCGCGCACTGGAAGTCAAAAGACAAGCCAATCAACGTTTTCTCGGTATGTATTAATTGATTTCCTAAACTGCTCTTGCTGATTAAATATCGATCAAAGCTTAAAACTCATGTTGGAAGAGCTTCTTTTTCAAAATTATCTTAGCCTCTCATTATCAAGAAGGTAAGATTGGTAATAATAATAATTCAAGGTTCGAAGATTTAAATTTTGGCGTCTTCCTTTTCAATAGCACTCGATCTATACACAGTCTCGATTAATGAGAATCCATTTGATGCCACCGTTTGGTGTAATCGTTAGTCCCTCCATTCTTTCTCGTTATAATTTTTCGCCTAAAACATTGTTGATCTTATCAATGACTGGGTTAAGGTGCTGCCGTCAGACTGAAACGTGAAGAACACGGTTTAGC
This sequence comes from Austropuccinia psidii, assembly GCA_023105745.1. Taxonomy (NCBI): domain Eukaryota; kingdom Fungi; phylum Basidiomycota; class Pucciniomycetes; order Pucciniales; family Sphaerophragmiaceae; genus Austropuccinia; species Austropuccinia psidii. Next base: position 4,861,382 of record JALGQZ010000005.1, on the reverse strand, counting down.
GATAATGGATACTTGTTTGTTGATCTTTTATCTTGATATCTACGATTATACCAAGGTCTTTCATACATTTCATGTACCTTGCCGAATTAATTCGTTTTCTCTTGCCTTTTCATCACCAATGGTTTTTCTTCTTGGGTTTTAGCCAGAGCCATTGAATTAGATCCAAAATACGTCAAAGCCTTTTTTAGAAGAGGAACGGCTTACTTGAGTATCATGAAACCCCAACTGGCTATTCGAGATTTCAGGGATGTGGGTCGTCTCTTCACTAAAACTTGTGGGCGATTTTACGAAAGGCAGAATAATAACATCCATCTTTTAATGTTTGTTATCATTGTTTATCGTCATTAGTGTTTGAAATTTGACCCGCTTAACGTCGCGGCCAAGACCCAACTAGATGCTACCACAAAGTTAGTGAAAAGATTGGAATTTGAAAAGGCAATAGCCTCGCCTGATGACGAACCAATGTCGAGCCGCATCCGGAAGCTTATTTCTGAAGGGGTTTGTGAGCTTGATCCGTCATACAATGGGCCAATGTTGGAGAACACAACGACGGGTTGGAGGCCAACAGCTCAATTTCTAACTGACATGCTAGAATTCTTCAAGTCGGGTAAAACTTTACCCAAGCGATGGGTTTATGAAATTGTTTTAGGTTGTTATGAATTGCTAAAGCAAGAAGATAGCCTCACTGAATACACTATTCCCCAAGGCGAATCTTTGGATGTGTAAGTTAGATTGGTTTGTATCAAATATTCCTCAAATAGTCCCGACTTTTTCATCTAATAAGTACGATTTTTATCAGAATCGGAGACACTCATGGTAAGAAAACATGTATTACTGACCTTGTTGGGGTCGCTCAGCTCACCCTTTACATCAACTTACCTCAGGGCAATTTTTTGATGTTTTACATCTCCTTACATTGACTGGTCTGCCTACCGAAAAACACGCGCTTAGTGAGTAGCGCCTTTTTCTATTTTTTTGATTAGTATATATTATGTGATCCAGATGATCCATCAAGCTCATTTGGCTGGTAATCCTTAGTTTTTAATGGTGACTTTGTCGATCGAGGCAGTTGGAGTACCGAGGTTGTTTTGACTGTTTTTGCGTTTAAATGGTTTATGCCTCATAAAGTCTTTGTGAGTCAACCAACCAGCTTGCCAATCTAGCTCATCAAGTCATTTACTTAGCTATTATTTCTTGGTCTTCAGCTGAATCGTGGGAATCATGAAACGGCCGATATGAACAAAGTTTACGGCTTTGAGGGTGAGGTAAGAACTTGGGGCATGTAGAGATATTTTAATGTTACAACAGAGAATTAATGCATAATATGTACATTGTATATTCAATCATAATTGCAGACGAAGAAGAAGTACAGTGAGATGTGCTACAAATTATTTGAGGAAGTCTTTTGTGCCTGTAAGTTGCCGCCCTTTATCAGTACTGCATTGAAATGAGTCTTTAGAAATGAATTTAGCTGAATCTTAAACCCTTAAAAACTCCCAGTACCATTGTGTTGTTTGGTGACGGCCTCTCAACCACCTGAGCCCCTTTCCGTGTCAAAAATTCCCCCTAAGCCTTTTCTTGACTCACAAGGTCGCAAGCGGTTTTTTGTTGTTCATGGTGGACTATTCTCAACAGACGGTGTGGAATTCGATGAACTGAGAAAAATTCCCAGAATGACGAAAAAGCAACCTGGGAATGAAGGTTTAATGATGGAATGCTTATGGACGGATCCACAGGATGGTCCTGGACGAGGACCCTCAAAACGAGGCGTCGGACTAGGATTTGGACCAGATATTACTGAAAAGTGGTGTCGTCATGTTGGTGTAACGGGTAGATGGCTATATTTCACTAAATCTTTGTAATGTATAAAACACTAATTTGTTTTTCTGCTTTGAATAGCCGTTATTCGGTCTCATGAAGTTCGTGATGAGGGTTATTCAATTGAACATGATGGCAGATGTATTACCGTCTTTTCAGCCCCAAATTATGTAGACCAAGTGGGAAATCAAGGGGCATTTGTTAGAATTAATGATTGTGGCACATTGAGTTTTAAATCTTACCGTCATCAACCGCATCCAAATATTAAGCCTATGGCTTATGCTGGAGGATTTATGGGGCTGGGAGGATTGCTCTAAAAAAAGACATTTATTCCGAAAATAATTTCATTTAAGTTCTCTTTGTTAGATTGCTTCTTGCCCAGAATCTTAGTGTAGTTTTTCTCATCGTTTTCTTCTATTTCCCTATACTTTTAATTAATCTATTTTTAAATTCTAATCAATAATTTGCACGCATGCTGGTTTTAATTACTCTTCTTGGAAAAAGACTTGAATGAAAAAAGCAACCCCATTACGTAGGAAACGCCTTCTGCGAATGGATATCAAGTGTAAACTTCAGAAAATAACAGTTCTGGTTGGGCGGATTGATGCATTTGCCTCATTTACAATTACACAAACAATGTAATGATCCTTTTAAACTGGTTCGCAACTGATAGCAACAGTCCATGAGGACTAACAACATTTGACATTTTTCTCACCACCTTGAAAGTGACTTGACTGAGAATGTAACAAGGCATGAAATAAGACAAGTTTGAACATGTTTTCACAGCGCTCAATGAATAGGAGAGAAACTTTGTTAAAATACAGATGACTAGAGGTGAGAATCATACTGATGAGCTCATAAAAGAAATTTTTCAACACTTCTTTTTGAGTAATTATGACTTTTTTTATTTATTTACCTTTTTTCTCTCTTTGAATTTAACTTAAAAATGTTTTTTTGGAATCAAATATTTAATCATATTAGAGCAATTATTAAAAAAATGTAATCATTGAATAAATAAATAATATTGAAAAAGTTCATCAAAATAAATCAATTATAAATCAAAATGAATTTCTTTGTGTCACAACCATGGGAAAGAGCCCCCCAATTGGTGTTTACAGAAAGTCTAGCCTGAACCAATTTATGGCCAATTGGCCATATTGTCAGATTATGGCCAATTGGCCCCTGATGGTGTGAAAAGGCTTGGGCCACACCCATCTATCCTGACCATATCCTGAACCATTGGCCTTCTTGGTCAATTTTCCACCTCACCAGACCCCAGGCCAAATCCACTGATTTTGGGCCTGGGGAGTCTTTGGCCCCTTCAGCTATATCCAGGGCCTCTGGCCCACCCCCTTTGATTAGGGGTTTTTTGACCTAAATTGACCCTTTGGGCCATTTAGGCCCATGTGCTGTGGGCCATATACCACAGTCCATGGACCATGGGACACTTTAGGCCCCTTTTGGCCTAAATCCAATGAGGCCAAAAGGGGCCAGACCTTTGGGTCCCAAACCACAAGTGGGCCCACCTGGCCCTATTTTGGCCCATCAATCTCAAAGGACAAAAAGGACCAAAACCCTGAATTAGCCAGACCTTTGGGTCCCAAACCACAAGTGGGCCTACCTGGCCTTATTTTAGCCCATCAATCTCAAAGGAAAAAAAGGACCAAAACCCTCAAGTGGCCATATTTCGCCTTGGTCTTGGCAAACACCAGAGGCCATCAGACACCTTTTCCCAGGCCTTTCCCCTCAATACAAGGGGAGACCTTTTCCCATTATTGGAACCCAAGGCTGCAGGAACCTTGGATGGGGAATGTATGGTATTATATACCATTAGGCACCATTTTTCCTCAGAAATTCAATGGTGACCTTTTCAAGACCCAATTCTTCCATCTCAAGTCATGTCCCAGTTCATCAATCCATTTCAAGGAAAGATATCAAAAGAATCAAGCTGGTAATTCATGGTGTTATCCAGAAGGCTGCTTAAGGACACCAATGAGCTGGCCCTTCAGGTTTTGGTCATCTCAATTAAGCAGTGTTCCCCCAAGGGAATACTGGCACAGGATTCTACAAGGGAAGTTTCAAGAGGTTGCTGCTTATAAAATCAGTTTTTAAGGAATCAAGAGTTCCAGCACTCCTTGGACAACTCAACCGGTCCATACAGGCTGTATTCAGGCAACCTGTATGGAACTGACCCTGTGGGTCAATTTATTTTTCACTATGGGAATTCAAGGCACACAGTTCAGTCCTCCAGATGGCCAGATTTGTATTGACCAATGCATCGCTTTGCAAAAATTTGCTGAATTTTAAGGCACATCAAACATTCAATATCAAATTTTCAGCCTGACTGAATATTCAGAATCAAATTTGAGCTACCTTCAAACATTTGATTTCAAATGTTTGAAACCAAATTTTGAAGTCAGTTTTTGGAAATCATGGAAGAAATAATTACAGGAACACTTTAATTTATATATAATTAAAATAAATTTTTTCTCATACATTGATTCTAAATCATTCTGGGCCTTTGGTAAAAACACATCAGCCCTTAAGTATTTTTGACATAAATTGATCAATACACCTAAGAAATGCTATGGGTCCCTTGTTGATGAAATAAATGGAATTGTTATTCCATAAATGCCACTGTGAATGAAATTTATGGTATTGTTAATTCCCTTCATTCCATAAATTAGATTTTTAATGCCATGAATATTATTTATGCTTTTTTGATTCCATTAATGTTACTTATGGAATTATTGATGCAATTCATCTTACTTATGTAATTGTTTATGCCATTCATGCCATTTATGGCATTTTTCAAGCAATTCATGTGACTTATGGAATTGTTACAATCCTTAAGCCCAAGAAGTTTTCCAAAACTATGTACTTCTTGTTTTTGATTCTAAAGATTTAATCCTTCATTTTTTAAAAAGAATGAGGAAGTTCATAAGTGGGAAGTTTTTTCAAAGAAATTGGCGGAGAAATTTTCCAAAAAAACTATTATTAAAAAACCCAATGTAATAAATATGGCTAAAAAATTGACAAATTACCCAAAACATTTCATTGCCTGAGAATTTTGTTATTTGAAAAAAGATGTCAGTTACATGTTTTTACCCAGAAATTTTGTATTTTCATATATTCTCATTTACAAGCATAAATATTCTATGTGAATATTTAGATAATAATGTTATATGTAGTTCATATAATAGCAAATGTTTAATATTATTATTCAATGATATCAAGCTAGATTAGAGTAGGGTATGGTCATTGTAATGAAAAACTCAAAACTAAAACTTTGGCCAAACAACATTTCAAATAAATACACCTAACAAAAACTCAGGTTTCTACTGTGCAAACCAAATTACATAAAAATAAATATTCCTCACCATCATAATCTTGCAAAAAGAGGCAATTAAGTAAAATTATCTGTGTTAATTATTGATTTCAAAAATAGAACTTGAACAGAAAGGATTATTAATTTTAAAAATGAAGTTGTGAGTTGTTGACAGCAAATGATCATATTACTTAAACTGTAATAAAAAAATTTGCTAAATAATAAAGTTCTGATTAATAGATTCAAAATAAAATGACTAATATAATAATAAAAAGTATTTTATTTATCATAATTTTTGGATTGATTAAATTTTTTGTGATATGATTTAAAGAGAAAACAATTTAACAAGTAAAAATAAAAAATGGAATTATTAAAGATTATTATACCAAGAATGAATACTTTAATAAATCCCATTATTTAACCAAGATCATAAACAAATATTTTCCTCCACAGAATCACATGAAAGTGATGTGTGTTTGTTAGTAATCAAATTCCCAGCTTCAGAAAATACACATTCACTAGGTGCTGAGGTTGAAGATATTCCAAGGGAATCTCTTGCAATTTTGGATAATATTGGAAACCTATTTTTGTGCCTCTTCCACCATTCAAGAATAGATATTGAACAATGTGGTGAATCAGTTTGCAAATATTCAAGAATTTCATTAGTTTTATTTTTTTGTTTGGAAATTCTTTCTTCAAAAAGATGAAATTGCTTTGGATTTGTTTAAGCTGTTTCAGAAACTGGAGGATCTTGTGAAAAGTTGATTGAATATTCAGAAGAATATTCAGCATATACTTCTCTGAGATGTTTGAGTGCTTCATCCTTATATTTGATTGGATTGGTATCACTGTTTCTCTCAACTTCTTGTAACAAATCATGCTGACTAAACCATGTGTGATTGAATTTTGGGTCAATAATCAAGCACATAGCACAGGAATCTGATATAAGTTTGTAATAAGTTTCAAGCTTTGAATATGCTTGATTAGCTGCATCAAATAGTTGGGATTATCTTGAGACTTTGTTTTTGGTTTTTTGGCATGTTTCAAGGAGGAGTTGGTACCAAGGCATTACTAACCCAAGTGAAGGATAAGAATACCCTTGAAATTCATTGGTTTAAGTGGAAAAGACCTTCAGGAATTCAGATATTTGTTGAAAAAAAGTCCAGTCATCTTCCAACATTACATCCTGAAACGTCATAAAGGAATGAAGTGGGATTTATATTGCAGAAAGATAATCAAGTAGGGAGAAGTGCAAGCTGTATACCATGATGAAGGTCAGCTCTTTCAATTGAATGGGAAATGGTTTTCTGCTTTTTACTACTAAAACTGTTCTGGCTTGAGCTGTTAAAGTGATTTGTCTTTTTTTGATGTTTGAGACTTATTGTACTCATAAATAAAGTCATCTAATGAGCTCTTCTGTCTCAATGCTGAACAAAGAATTGAATATTTTGACTTCCATCTAGTGACATTGTCAGCCATTGGCAGTCCTGGTAGCGCCACATTTTTTTCACAAATGCATTTGAAGTGTTCCCATAAGGTGTTTGATTGAATTATTAAATTGACCACCTTCTTAAGCTTATCAATTGATCCATCAAGCTCCTTTAAAGAATCCTTTGAAGCTAAATTGAGAATATGTGAAAAACATTGAATGCGTGATTCAAAACCTTTCAGAAAATTACTTTTAACAGCAAGATCCATAAATTTTCTATTTTATGAAGAACTATCTAATTTTATGGCCATGATTCAATGACCAATTGATGAGAAATCCAAACTTTACAATTTATTTGAAAAATTGGATAAATCACTTTGAGTGTCTGAGGGTGAATCACTGCAGGTATCTATTTGAATTGCATCACACTTTTATTCCCTTGGCTTTTGAGAGTTTTCAATAAAGAATTCATTAAGAATATCCACAATATTTTTTTATATGTTTTTCCCAGTATGAGCTTCAGTGAACTTGGAAAATCCAATGGTTGCACTGAATGGTTTCCAATCAGTTGATAGGTAATGATCTGTTAGAGTACTATACAAGATTTCACCTGGACCAGACCAAATGTCAGTAGAAAATGAGAACTGCGGTGCTTGTGAATTGATAAAGGTAAATATATGTTCTTTATAATTCAAGACCTTTTGCTTGATTCATTTGGAAATGGTTGTTTCATAAATTAAGTTAATGTCCTTGTTGAGGGTATGAATAAGCTTTTGAAATGATTTGTATTTAACTAAAGCATATGATTGTTGATCTTGAATTATGAAGCTGAATAAATAATAAGTGAAATGATTCTTCAAGTGAAGATTCATACTTTTTATTATGCTTACATGGGTGTTTGATAAATTACTTTGTACATAAGTGTTCTTTTCTGCAATTGCTTGAGCCCATATTTCCTTATGAAATGCTTTCAGATGAGAGAACAGGTTTTGCTTGGTTCCTTCATGATGCTGAATTTTTTTTGAGCATCCATCAAATAAGCATAACTGGTATCCATTATTTTCTTGGAAAAAATAGCATTGTGTGATTTGACTTTGGTTTACTTTGGAGTTTGAAGAGTGATTTTTTGGAAAAGAGTGTGAAATTTGAGTGGCGGATTCATTGGGACTTATTAGGGAGCTGATTTGACTCATATTAAGAATTTGATGAAGATTGTTTATTAAAATTAATATTAATTTGAAGAGAGTTGACAGAAAAACAGAGTGATTGTGTCCAAGCCAGTTAAAATAATTAGGGTTAGAATGTATTTAATCTAAAAATTTATAAATTATGCACAAATTTGAATGAAATTTAATATAAATGAGGGATAAATAACTATTACAATTGAATAATTTAACAATAATTAATTGATTTTCTATTATTCATTGTTTCATTACTTGTTCTTTACTTATTCATTTATATAAATAAAAAAAATACAAAAAAGAAAGCATAAAAATAAAATAAAAGAACATAAATATACAAGAATAATAAGTTTAAGTCCAAAATAAACATTATAATTGTAAATGATTTGATTATTTAATTTCCCTTATAATGATAATTAATTTCATCAGGTAATTTTGAGATATATAAAGGTAAAATTTCAAATTAGAAAATATAATATAATAAAAATAAAAACAAGAATAAATAAAAAAAATTAATAAAGAATCAAATACCAATATAATAGCTTTATGCTGGAATTAAATTCAAATTCAAATGAAAGACATAATCAAATCCCAAATAGAAATATAATAAAAAATATAATGAGAATAAAATAAAATAAAATAAAAATATTAATAAAATATAATTAAATGAATTTACAACAAAAATATGAGGAAAAGAAAAAGAAAGTTAAACGAAGATGAGATAGATATATCATAAATATTCAAAATAATACAAAATTTAAATCAAATTAAAAATTATACCACCAAAAAAATGACTCAAATATTAAGTACTACAAGGTATATTCAAAACAACTTATAATTAAAAGAACATAAATCCAATAAATACTCAATTATAAGAAGAAATATTTTCATAATACAATAATGATTCATTTGTATTATTTCTATTATGCTTGTTAAGGGTTTTTTGTCATTTTTCATTTCTTTATTTATTATGATTGGAGGGTAGATAGTTTATTCCAATTTCTATTATGACTTATTAATTGCACTTATCAATTACAAATGATGGATGAATTTGAATATAGATTATTGATGAATCACTATTATAATTGAATAATTTAATAATTTTTCATTGACTGTTTATTATTTATATTTCATTTATTTAGTGTTTATTTATTATTTATTCATTGATTTATTAGTTCTTTCCTTTTTTTGGGGGTTTTTATTTTTTGTTATGTATGGGTTAATTGTTTGTTATCTCATTTTATTATTTATTTATATTTGTATTGGTTTTTTTTAATTTAGAATAATTTTTTGTGATTTATTGCTTTATTAATTATGTGTTTTTTATTTGGATTTATTATATATTATTTTTGTATTAAATGTTTTTTATTCCATTTGATGATTTATTTATATTTTGATAATTAATTTTTTATTGAAGCTAAGAATTATAAGTAAATAATGAATTTGAATATAACCAATTTTATTTATTCATTTACTTATTATTTCTTCATTGATTATTATAATTCATTCAAAATAATTTAAATTACAAATAAAGAATCAAAAATCATCGAAATTGAATGAAATTTGCTAAGATCTGTTAAAATTAAGTAATCAAAATTGGTTAAACTTAATTGAAGATTGATATTCATTAAGCATTTTAGAAAATGAATCAATCTTAATTAGGATTATATTTAATAAAAATGCATGATGCATCACTATTATCATTGAATAATTTAACAATGATTCATTGAATGTTTATTATTTATGTTTCATTTATGTAGTGTTTACTCATTATTCCTTCATTTATTAATTTCTTCCTTTTTATTATTGTTTTTTTTGGTTTATATGTCTGATTTCATTATTTTTTATACTTTATGAGTGAATTTTTTGCTCTTTTACTTGATTATGGTGACTGATGTATTGAAATTATGAACTATAAGTTATTCATGAATCTTACTATAACCAATTTTATTTATTTATTGTTTGCTCATTATATATTTATTTCTGGGCTTCTGTGCTAATTCATTACTTTTAATATTTATTTATTGTGAATTTTTGATTTCTTTATTTTATATTATACCCAATGAATAATATTTCTTGAGCTTTTTATTAATTATTTATTCTCTGATTATTATTAATTTATTTTTCTACATTGATTTTAACTAATATTCAGGTATTTATTATTCAGATAATTGAAATAATTAATATTTAGGACTAATTAAATAAACATTATAATTAATTATCATTCATTCAAAAGAATCAAAATTACCAAACAAAAATCAAAATCCGATGAACTTCATTGAAATTAAATAAAATTTAATCATATATGTTGAAATTAGTTCAACTTAAATACAAATTGAGATTAATTCAAAATGAATCTCAATTAATTCAGCTTAATTAAGGTTATAATTCATAAATATTCATAAAAATTAATCAAATTCAAAATTAAAATTAAAAAACTTAGTTAAGAGAAGATAAAATCAATCAAAAATCATCAAACTTGATTAATATTTAACAAAATTATAGCTAATGAAAATTAATCAAAATTAATTAAAGATAAATCAATTGGTTAAAATTAATTGAAATTCATTTTTTAAGTTTTATTTTATATTTATTACTCATTTTTTTATTATTTCTTTATTTTTGTCATTTATTGGTTAATTTTCTGTTTTTAGTTTTTTCATATTTATTTATTATTTTTGGTTATTTATAGATTAATTTTTTCATTCCATTTTATTATTTATATTTTTATAATTACTTATTTATTAAACCTATGAATTATAAGTTTATCATGAATTTGAATATGACAAATTTTATTTATTTATTATTTAATTTTGATTTATGCATGTATTAATTTCTTTCTTAATCTCTTAATTTATATTACTTATCTATTGTGGACTTTTCATTATGCTGGCATGAATTGAGAAAAACAAACATTTTCACAATTCTTTTATGTGGTATTGAAGTATTTTTCATATTACCACCTCTTAGAGTTAACTTAAGCATATTCACTCTATGGAGTTACTCTAGGTGAGATTTTGTGTAGAATCAAAATCTGGCCTTAAATCAATGGATTTACCTACTCCCAAAAAGGTTTTTCATCTTTGCTGAAATAGAAAATGATGAATTTTTAATATATGCATGACTTATGGGTTATGCATAGTTCAAAATTTATTTTTAAAGATATTTGTGGCCTATTTGGGTATGTATAATATACCTCAAGGCTCACATTCCCTCCCACCAAAAAATAAAATTGTACTACAATTTTATCAATGATATCAATAAGAAAAAGGCCCCAAAGGAGGTTAATATACACTGTCCAACCTGTTGACATTACTCTGATCAAGTAATTTAAAGCATATTTATAGACATATTTAGGCTTGTGGCCTTCTTTCATGTCTAAATCTTCTCAAGTGTTTATCTGAGTCAGGTATCCCTGATTCTGCCAGCCATTCATCTTCATGTACTGGATTTCTATATTGTGCAAGATATTCTCTTTGACTTTTACCCCTAAGTCTCCTATCTTTAATGTAATGAAGAGATGATAATAAAAAGTATTTAAAACCTAAAATATGACTGTGACATGGATAATGGTGTTAAAAAATGGGTTTTAATCAAATTGAAGGGCTTTACCAATGATTATTAGTGGTGATGAGCGCTGTTGAAAGCACTGGGTGCAGCTTTACCTGTTGGGTTACAAGAATAAAGTCTACAATACAAAAGTTTATAGTATAAACTGATTATTTTCCAAGAGTATAACTGTTTTTGACAGTTGTACTACATAGGAATTCAAGAGCAGGATGAGGTTTCCTTTTCTGGCAGTGAAACAGCCTCCTTTGATCCTGAAATGGGGTGAAAAGGCTGCTAGACCTTTTCACATAGAGGAAGTGAAGATTTTTCAATCTTTAGGACAGGATTGTGGTTTGCAAAAGGCCTGTATATCCTTTATTGGGCTCAGATGTGGTTTTGAAACCACATCTGGGCAGTTTTCACCAATACAGGGTGAAAAGTTTCATCTGGGCACCACATAGCCTGATTTGGATATGTATGACACGTAGAATGCTGTACAGAACCTGTATGGGACCCAAGTATTGAATTAACTATGTGGTATTGAAGTAAAAACAAGCTTCTTTGTCTGTTTGACACCTCATAATCATAGTTATGGAATATTATCCCATGGTAAGGCTGTATTGGCCAAACTATGGGGTTTTTACCTTAAAACAGACATCACTTTGTCAGTTTTTGAGATATAAACCTCTGAGTTGGTTAGGTGTGTAGCCCTGTGTGTGTTCTACACAATGGTACCTCATTTGATATGGATATTATTATAAATGGAAAAGGTATGCCATATACAATAGTTTTGTACATATGTGTGTTTTAGGCAAAAAGCTGTATTGGGCTTGTATGCCCTATAAAGTTTGTTCTAGATGAGATATGGGGGAAATGAATGGAACCATCAGATAGCCCTGATTCTTTACTTTCCAAAAAGACCTCACTTATGGTGTCTCACACTAAAACGGTAGAAGTTGGAAGAGAGGTGAATATTTTATTGACCCTTATTTGGCCTGAATTTGGCCATAACTTCTGTGATACTGTTGCTAGCTCAGTTTTGATGGTACCATTGGATATCCTGACTTTGTAAGATGTGACTATGAAACTGATGATAATATTACTATTAATCAACAGTACTATGTCTGTTCTTATGAAATATAATAATAATATATTATTATAACCACAATTAAATAACTAAAGAATTATTTCTTTCACATGTTAAGCACTACTAGTGATTTTAACAGTGAGTAAGTAATTGTCTACAAGAATCAATTACAAGAAGAATTTAATAATAAAAACTTCTTTTATTAAAATAATAAAATTATTTTAATATATAATTATCTTTTGCAAGAATAATTTTAATGATAATTCTTGAAGAAAACTATTTTTAGAGAAAAACTTTAAGAATTAAAGATGAATCACTCACTAATATTCCAAAGAGCTTATTGAAAGATAAGATAGAGAGATTTGACCTATAATTGCGGATTTAGAGGATCAAAATGAATTCAAAAATGTATTACAACAATATATAGTTGATTTCTATGATTTCACGTCCTTATTATTGATTCTGAAAGAATAAAACACTCAAGAAATGTTTTAACTAATACTTACTTGTTGGTAATACTTATATAAATGATTAACAAGATGATGATGATACGGAAAAAACAGCAAGAAGAGGCTGCTTTTAAGTCAACAACAGCTCACAGAGGCGTGCCATGGAGCAAACTGAAAAACCAGTGAGTGAGAAAACAATAAAACTTTTTGGATTAATGATTTCATCATCTGTTGTCACGTAAGATTATCATAATTACTTAATTGATGCTTTTACGTGACTACCAACCCCAATATGGTTAAGAATAAAAGGAGTAACATCTGTAAATCTTCTTTTATTCTAAAATAATCATTGATTTCTCAAAGTTATCAATGTTATTGCCAATTTCATCACAGGTTTTAATTACTGTGAATTTCTGAAGATTCAGTGTTTCACGTAGAATGGTCAAAAATGGACTGTAAGTAAGACTTTTAATTTCACTAGTAAACCCGTAACTCTTTTTGGCTGTACCATGGATAATACAGTTCTCCATTGGTCCTGAAAATTTCAGAAGGATTAATTGAGAATTGTATTTTTAATGAATTTTTGAAGTTTTTACCTCATTTCTACGTAGAATTGCAAATATCAGTGTTTCACTGGTTGCTATGAGGTAAATCAATGGATACAAGTCCAAAAAGGGTTTTAATTACTCTTTTTGGGTTTATCCACGGAAATTCATTAAGAATTGACATGGTTACAGGAGGGTAAGTAACTCTTTACCTCCTTGGCACGTCAAAATAGCAGGTTATTTGCTATTGTCTTAAGATTTACAGTAGTTGTGACATGGTAACCAAGTTCCCAAAGAGGTTTAGTTTACCAATTGGGTCAAGATCAGCCATGGAACCAAGCTTTGGAGCTATCCACGCCTCTGAGTCCTCAGAAGTTGGGTACCTTGGCTCTCTTTGATGTCTTTTGTCCCCCTTGCCTATTTTTTATGTCAAAATAGTAATTTAAGCTTAAAGTGAGATATCCACTATGGGTGTACCAAAGTTCCATGTAAGAATACCATGATATTAAGTTCTCAAAACATGCATAACACTATTCTTAGTGTATATGTAACATGGGATTTCTCACTTTCCCATTATTTTGGTGTGAAATTAAGAAAAACAAAAATTTTCACAGATCTTTTATGTGGTATTGAAGTATTTTCCATTTTACCACCTCAAAGAGTTAATTTGAGCTTATTCACTCTATCGAGCTACCCTAGGTGAATTTTTGTGTAGAATTCAAATCTGGCCTTAAATCCATGGATTTACTTACTCAATAAAAAGTTATTCATCTTTTCTGAAATCAAAAATGATGAATTTTGAATATATGCATGATTTATGAGTTATGTATAATTCAAAATTTCTTTTTAAGATAATTGTGGCCTATTTGGGTATGTAAAATATACCTCAAGGCTCACAGACTTAGAGCTTCATTTTAAATACCCATCTGATGGGGTTAAGCCTCTTACTCTGTTTTACAGATGAGAGGTGAAAATTAAGGTTTATGCTCAGCAACAACTTTGAGCAGGAATAACTTTGTTATTATTTGTACTATGATGATGAGACTTGTATATTTAGAAAGAGGTGAGTTTCCTCTTTCATTTGATACCTTTTGAGCCAATTTGGCTCAGCTCCATGTTTTGGTGGAATCTTTGCTTTACCATTGGTTTATGGTATTTGACTGTCATGCTTGTGCTCTGGTTTTGAGTCACAGGCTGACATACCCTCCCTCTAAAAAAGGCTCATCCTTGATGAGACTGTTCAGTCTTCCTAGAGGCTCTGAATTTCCTTAAATGAAGGCTCCCATCTGGTATGGCATCGTCTGCCAACAACTTGTCTTTATCAGCTGTCTGGCTCTTTAATCTGACCAAGTACTGTCTCTGATCCTTACCATTAAGTCTGATATTCCTGGCCTTTATGATTTTCTTTACTGGTCCAGGGAAGTCTTGCACTTCCACTATTTCTGGTGATGTGGGGTTCTTCTTCCTGGAGGGGAATTTATCCTCCTCTGTCCGGAGGTATGGCTTGACTAAACTCACGGGAAAGACTGGGCGTTTCCTGGAAAATTCCTCTGTGAGTTTGATTTCCACTACATTTTTTCCTATAAATTTAATGATAGTGAAGGGTCCTACAAATGAGTCTCTCATTTTCTTGGGTCCTTTGAGATTATTAAAGTTAAGTGTGGACACTAAAACTTGGTCCCCTTCTTTAAAGTCAGGTTCCATGTGTGATTTTTCCCACCTCTGCTTATTATATTCTTTTGCCTCAGCTATGCATTTAGCAGCTGTGTCACAATCCCTCTTCCACATTTCATGGAAATCTTTGGCTGTGGGGTGGATGGTCAGAAGATTTTTCTTCAGGTAATCTACAGGCAATAGGGGATTCCACCATTTCTCCACCAGTGCAGGTGTTTTTCCTGTGGTAGAGTGCCGACTTGTGTTATAAGCCAGTTGAACTGCCAGTAGAAGGGTAACCCAGTCATGGGTGTACCCTTCATGGTCCTTATATTCCATGCCATGGGCACAGAATCTTCTTAGGATGTCCTCCATTGTTTTTATCATCCTTTCAGCTAATCCATCTGTTTGTGGATGGTAAACTGTAGCAAAAGCAAGTTTAGTACCTAGCATGTCATAGAGATTGGTCCAAAATTCAGATTGGAACTTTGGGTCCCTATCACTGATGATAATCTTAGGGACCCCACAGGTAGGTATTATGTTATTCCAAAATAACAGAGAAGTATCCATGGCTGTATCCTCCTTGTGACATGGTAGGCACCTCATACTCTTACTGAACCTATCAAATATTATCAAGCAGGCATTGTAGTTTTCTTTGCCTCCTGGGACAAGTCCTGTAACCCAGTCCATGTTGATGGTATCCCATGGGTGTTTGGGTTCTTCTATGTGTTGAAGTAACCCATACTTCTTCCCATGTTTTCTAGTTTCCTTCTGGCATATTTCACAAGTGTTGATGTATTCACTCAACTCTTGTTCCCATTTGTGTTAGCTGGTGCCTCTTTCGTGGCTTCCAGTCTAAAATATTAGTAATTTAATAAAGTAATAAGGAGTGGAATACTATAAATTTTACTTTAATAGACGCGTCACTGGTGTTAATATGATGTACTGTTGGAATTAAGGCTTTAACAGTATTAATAAAGTGTAAAAGTGAATTTAATCACTTAAAAGGTGAGAGCGCTAATATTTCTAAAATAAAATGTAAGTAATTTTAATTGTAAAAATATATTTGGTTAAGAGCTCTGAGGATTAATTCAAAGAGAATTAAACCTCTTTAAATGTTGTAATTACAAATTTTAAATCAAAACAATGTAAAATAATTCTGTTTTGAATGAAGAAAGATTTGCTAAGGTAACAGGAGCAAATGTAACAACAAAATTAATGACATAGTGGGAGCATATACTATGACACATTGAGTGATTAGTCATAGCAACAAGATTTAATTCATATTATAATAATATGAATTTAAGTATTTAAAATTTATACAAAAAGATTGAGAGAAAATGAGACGAAAATTTAAAGAAAGTAATTGGGGTCTGTATAGCAGGTAAAGGTTTACATGCTTGCAGGCTCACAATTTTGGCCACCAAGCAGTGCTTGCCACCCTTTCTTTGGTCCTGTCTTCACTCATGTGTCCCATATAGGGGCAGTCCTGGCATTCCTGCAGGATAAAAGATATATGATCTCTGTCTATTATTGTGAGTGCACTAGTGTGTTTCTGTCTATGGTAGAGCAGGCCATCTATAAGGAAAAATTCATTGTCCTTATAGTCCCTCAACCAGGGTTCCTCTATCTGGGATTCCAGTTATGGGCTCCTGTACTTTTGTTGAAGGAGTTGAAACAATATGGCACATTGTTTGTGTTTGGCATATGTCTTCATCACTGCATTGAAGAATTCATTTTGCAGTTCTGAGGAGCATATTCCCAATATGGGAGTTTCTATTCCTTCTGAGTCAGTGTTTCCACTGTCTGGGGTACCACTTTCTGGTGCCCACTCAGAAAATCTGATGTTTTTTTCCTGTCTACTTCCGTGAAATGGATAGGAATTTTAGCTGCTACTTCAAGGTCATAAGCTGGGTTACTTTTGAAATTATCCAGTGACCATCTGCTGAGGCCATCTGCATTGGTATGACTTTGACCCTCTTTTTATATGATGGTCATATTCCCTCTATACTCCTGGATGGCTATTTGCCACCTCAGAATGAGTGTATTGGTAGTCTTCATTTTTAGTAAAGACTTCAAGGCTGTGAAGTCTGTGTAGACTTCAAAGACTGCACCCTCCAAATAATAATGGAGTTTCTCTAGAGCCCAGACTAAGCATAGAAATTCAGTCTGGGTGGCCCCATACCTGGCTTCTGAATCTTTCAGTTGCCTAGAGATGTAACATATTAATCCCTCTCTTGGTTCACCACCCACAATTTGTCTCTGGTGAAGGTCTGCTCCTAAGTCTTGGCTACATGCTGCATCTATGTATAACTTGAATAGTAGTTCAAAGTCAGGCAAGATGAGCACAGGTGCATTTGTGAGTTCATATCTGATCTTCTAATATGCATCCCTTCTTTCCTTGGTAATTTTGAAAACTACATCTTTTGAACATAACTTGTATAAACTACTAGTTATGTGGGCAAATGTTTGATGTGGTTTCTATAGTAGCTAGCAAATCCAAGGAAAGATTGCATCTCTTTGATGTTTCTTGGTACTGGCTTTTGAAGTGCTACGGCTACTTTGTTCAGCTCAATTGCCAGACTAAGACCTGAGACTTTATGTCCTAGAGCTAGTAGCTCTTGTTGGCAAAAGTTGCACTTTTTAAGTGAAATTTTCAGATTTATGGGTGTGTATTTACTTAGCCC
The DNA here is from genome assembly GCA_023105745.1 of Austropuccinia psidii. NCBI lineage: Eukaryota > Fungi > Basidiomycota > Pucciniomycetes > Pucciniales > Sphaerophragmiaceae > Austropuccinia > Austropuccinia psidii. The sequence continues at coordinate 4,843,656 of JALGQZ010000005.1, read as the reverse complement.
TCTGTCTATGTATTGCACATGGTCTTCCCATGTATCTTAGTATATAATGATGTCATCAATATATACTACCATCCAGCCTTCCAATATTTCTTCTTGAAATATGGTGTCCATCATCCTTAGGAAGTGGGCTGGTGCATTATTGATGCCAAATGGTATCCTGGTTTACTCATGTATGCCCACATGACATATGATTCTGAGTAATTTCATGGAGTTTGGTTTAACTCCATTTGGGTGGAAGCCTTTCATCCAATTGATTTTGGTTATGTATTTGGCTTTTTCCAGTTTGTCTAATGCATGAGGTATCCTGGGTATAGGGTACCTGTCAGCGTTGGTGTAGTTGATCAGAGCTCTGAAATCTCCACACAGCCTAGACTGGCCATCATTCCAGGTGATCAGGACAGGAGTGGTAATTTCCACTATTTTATTGTTTCCAATCTTCCTGATGACATCCATGTCCAGGAGTTCATTGATGTGTTTTTCAATTTCCTTCCTGGTTTCCAGACTTTCTGGGTAAGGAGGTCTCCTGAGCATGGGTGGATAAGGTCTTTCCACATCCAGATATAGTTCTATATCATGGATTCTAATATTGCCTAATGGTTCTTCACCAATTTCAAATGATGGTCTATTCTTTCTCAGCAATTCTAGTAAACTTAGTTTCTGTTTCCTGGGGAGGGTAGTGCTAAACTGTCCCTCTCTGAATTCATTCAGTAGTTCTTTAAGAGGATCTTGGGAAGATATTTGGTATTGTCACAGGGGCTCTTATGAAATTAAGAGTGGCCTGGAACTCAGGAATTAAGAGCTCAGCTGGAGGGCTCTGAAAGAATAAAGGAATAAAAGAATATATTTCTTAAAGAAGAATTAAAAGATAAAGACAAGTATTCAAGAGATAAAAGGAAAGGAAGCCAATGGCCAGGATAATAAGAAGCCAAAAGCCAAAGAGCCAACCAAATGAATCCTCAATTCACTGTTTCAACCTGCCACAAAGAACAATGGAATTAATAAAGGATATGATCACCAATATTCACTGACAGGCAAAGAAGAAAAGGTGCAAATGACTTACTTAAGATTATCAGTATTTACTTTAATAAGGTCAAATAAATCCAACATATTAATTAACTGGGGAAAAAGTCCCAGGTGATGAAAGGTGGCCAGTATATGTGAAAAGCTGAAAGGCTGATCCTGGAAGGTGAACAATTGGGCTGTATTGTCTGAATTGGGCAAATACAGTTCTGGCCATCTTGAAAATTGAACTGTGTGACTGGATTCCCACAGTGGAATATGAATTAGCCCAATTGGGCCAAGGCCATACAGGATGCTTGATTACTACCTGTATGGACCAATTGAGTTGTCCAAGGAATGCTGAATACGTGATGCCTTGAAAATGATTGAAAATATTGATAACCTCTGAGAATTGCCCCCTAAATTAGTCCTGATGAGAAAATGATAACCCAACCTCTGCAGGGCCAGGTGGTTGGGGTCCTCTAATGGTCTTCTGGTAGCCGCCAGGAATTTCCAGACTGAATAGCTGAAGAGTCCTTCTTCAAAATTGGTGATGGACTTGGGACTTGATTTGGAATCACGTAATTGGGTCCTGAAATTGTCACCATTGGATTGCTGAGCAAAAATGGTGCATAATGGTATATTATACCATATATGCACCACTCCTGGTCCTTGAGTATGGAGTGCATCAAAGGAAGGGAAGTCTTCCCCTGAAATGGAGGGGAATCCTTGCTTAGAGCTGATCTGGTGGCCCCTGATGGTTGCCAGAGGCCATGGACTGATTTATGGCCAACTTGGGTCCTACGGTGGGTTTTTGGCCATTTGAGGTTGATTGGGTTTTGGGGTCAAAAACTGGCTGTCACAGGGGCTCTTTGAAGTGAAGAGGGCCTGGCACTCAGTAAACTGGGACTCACTTATGGAGGGCTCAAAGATAAGATAAGATGAGATACACTTAAGAGTGTTAAGATGGATTACTACAAGAATGAATATAAGAAAAGCAGCAACAAAGGATAAGAGTAAAAGAATAGAAGAGCCAACCACAAACAAGTCCAAGTCCACTGTTTCAACCTGTCATAATGGAAAGAGAAGGGTTAATAAGGATATGGCCACCCAACTCATACTGTACAGGCAAAGAGAAAAATGCAAAGACTAACTTAAGATTAAATAATTATAATACCCAAAATAAGGATAAGAATAATTATGAAATAATAAATAAACTAAATTAATTAACTGGGGAAAAGTCCCCAGGGGGGAGAAAGTGGGGCTGGTATATGTGAGAATAACCAGCCCTGATCCAGAGAAGAATTTTCATGAGAATAATTGATTATTGAATTGAGTCTGGCCAATACAGGTCCTGTACAGCTGTACAGAACCTATACAAGAGGTGTGGTGTGTTTGAGTGATCATACAGTTTCATACTGGTGTATTGAAACTGTATTGGGTGAATCCAACCTGTACAAGTATTGACAGGCTGTATTGATGTACCAAACTGTATGCATGTTTCAGAATGAAGATTGCTGAAACTGACTGCTGATGCAGATACTGGATTTGCTGATTTGATGTGTTTGAGTGGGTGTATGAATGAATACCCTTACCCCTGATGGATGGTTGTTACAGTATCCCCCTCTTGAAACTGGTGGGCTCCTGAACACCATAATACCCTGCCACTGTTGAGTGGCATCTCAATATCCCCACATTTTTTCAAAAAATTTTCTTTTTAATTTTCTTTTCCTCTTGACCATTATCCTGAAAATCCTTCATTACTTCTTCCCTGCCAAATTCAATTGATTCCCCCCTTTTTCCAAGCTTGAGTGAGTATTCCTTCCAAAATATGCCATTCTTTTCTTTTGATTCAATCAGCCATGCCTTGGGATGTGGCCTTGGGATATATCCCAGAATAAAGGCCATTGAGCACTTGTGCTCAAAAAATGGTGCCCAATGAGTATATGACTTGTACTCATTGGCCCAGACTTAATCCAATGAATGAATGAAATTTTCCTCCAAGGGGTCTTGTCCCCATTGTCCAAGGAAATGGCCTCAGACAGCCCTCCAAGTGTTTTTTTTGGGCTGTGGCCTCCATCCTGAGTGATCTTGATGCAATTTACTTTTTATGGCCTTTTTGGCCTTTTTGGGTGTTTTAGTAATAAGGGCATTTTTTTTTGATTTTTGGCCATAATAGGCTTTTTTTAGTCTTTGGGGTCTTACGGTCCGCGGTCCGTGGGGGCTATTGGAGGCCCCCAGGACCAAAATGGAGCCCCTGGGCCCAAATTTGCTGCGGACCCAGGGTGACCAAGCGGCCCAGAGATGGCCCATTCCCAATTTTTCACCATATATGGCCTGGACCCATTGAAGGGGTTCAGGACCATCAAGATCTTGGCGTCCCCCAAAGTTGCAGGGGAGGCCCTGGGTGATGAGTTCAGCCCCAAAGGGGTGTGAACCTTCACCTTAGAGGCTTTGAGGTGGGGCATAATTGAGTTATGGCCCCATTTCCTTGAGTCAAATTCCTTTTTCTTGATGTGGAGTGGATTGATTCTGACGTCTTGAATCTTCTGCTTGCATATTCTTCAGTTATGAGTTCCAAACTGACTGAACTCCCTGAATCTTCCCCTTCTGCACCGCCACTGTCTGTTCTTCATGGTTCTGGCATCTTCAGTCGATTGTCTTCTCCTTCCATGGCGTCTTCTGGCCATTTTTACCCCTCCCAAACATATGATGGGTTCAGAGCAGTTGAAGTTCTTGATTATTCCTGTACTGAGTGTTTGGCCAGGGGTAAGGATTGCTTTCAACATTACAATCCTCGATCGTCAAAATGCCATTTCTGCTTTATTGGGAAGAAGCCATGCCGCCGTACTGGATCAACTTTGTCCCAGGTCAGGAGGCACTTATGGAGTAGGAAGGACGGGCCTTATGGGCAGGAATTCCCCATTCTTGAGGAACCTACCCCTGATGCAACTTCTGGGTTTTCTCAATGTGAGTGAATTGCATATTTTGATTGAATTGATGCTGATATTTTGATGTAGTGACTGGTTCCAGGCAGAGGGATGTGGCCAGATGGACTAATGTTGGGGGGTCCATTCCAATTGTGGTAGGCCCATACACTACAGCTCAGAAATCCCAATTTCAAGGACCAATGCTGATGGAGTGGTGAAGGTAGTGAAAAAACTAAGAAGAATTGTTGATTCCCCAACAGACCCAGATGCTGAAGGAAGTGATGAGTTGGATGGTGAAGAAGTTCAAGTTATTCCTCATTCAAGTGGCCATCCATCCAGAAATTCCTCTTCTCAACCTCTTGCCAACACCAGATTCCAAAGCCAAATTATTCCCAGCACTCCAAGAACCTTCCAACCAATGCTTGCTTCCATTCCTACAACCCTTCCTCCTCCTTCACCAACTACTTCCCACACCACCAGGCCTGCCTTGAATCCAGAAGTAAGACCATCTCCAGTTCAACAGTCTAGAAACTCACCCATAACCACCTCCCGTCAACTCCAACCTGTGGCCAGCTCCAGCAGAAGAAGAGATGGATTATCCCCTTTGCCGTTTCCTGCCGCTCAAGTCTTCCAAAGAAGAGAACGTTGGCCTATCCGGGTTACCAGAGAAGATCCCAACACGGCTAGTGAAAATCAAGATGCTGTGGCCAGATTGTTCAGGAGGGTTGATAGAAATAGCAGAGAGGTGATTATGTATGCCAATGACAGGAATATTCCAGGTACTGCTTCTGAAGAGATGGCTGCAAAATTTGCCTGGTATGAGGATGAGTTGATAAATGACTTCCAGAGAACTTTTGATGACTTGGGTAGAGATAACTAGTTTTCCTTTTCCTTGTTTGTGTTTGGTTTGGCTTCTATCCCCACTCTTATAAATACTAAAAAATAAAAAATAAAAAGATAATGGAACCTCCCAATACATGACTTGGGGAGGGGATGCTGCTGCTTTAAAGAAATAAAAGAAAGAAAATTATACAAGTAAAGAAAGAAAGAAAAATAATAAGAGAAAATGAGAGTAAAGAAAGAAATAAAGAAAAATTCCTGATGGTTGGTCCTTCTTGTGGTGAGTTGCTTGATTCTGGCCAAGAAGTGTCTGAGAAATGAAAATCAAGCATTTGATGCTCACAGAGTGGCCAAGGTAATGTTTTTACAAGAAGTAGAACCCTCAGGGATGCATACCAGGAGTTGAAACTTACTTTCACAACTTCCACTCCCCACCAAGCACCATAAAACTGAAATAAATTGCTATAAATGGCTTCTGAAATGAATTGCCATAAATGACTACTGAAATGAATTGCCTTAAATGACTTGAAGTAAAGAACGTCTTGAATTATGATGATTGGCATAAATTGAAATGGTAATAAAGAAAGAAAATGAAAACATAAAGAAAGAAAGAAACATTTGGCCATATCTTGATAAGGTCCAAACGGAGGGTATTGATGTTGTATGCTTCCTGAACCTGTCCAAAGAATTGACAAGTGCTCACAAAGTGGCCAAGGTGATGCTTACAACAACATATGGGTAGAATACCCCCTTCAAGGTGCATGCCAGGAGAGGAACTTACTCTCATAACTTCTTCTCCCCACCAAGCACCATAAAATCAAACTCTTGAGGTATTGGGACCAGGCTTGTCTGGATATAATGAATGGAAATCCTTGACAAGGTCTGGTGAGCTGGTAAGGTTGGAAGCTGGTTCCCAAGTGGTCCTTTCTGGGTCTTCACTGAATCCTTTCCACTCTACATGATACCATAATTTACCTCTTTTGAGTTTTGAGTCCAGAACCTGAGCCACTTCCCATTCTTCTTGCTCCTCCACCAGGATTGGTTTTGGTGGCAATTGATGTCAATTTGGGATAGTTGAATGCTTGACTGGTTCTAATAAGGACACATGGAATACAGGGTGAACTGTCTTCCATTGCTGAGGCAACTTGAGGTGATATGCATGACTTCCAATCTTCTTCAGAACTTCAAAAGGTCCCAATCATCTTTCTGATAACTTCTTGGTTGGTCTCGTGGTCTTGATGTTCTTGGAGGATAGCCATACTTTGTCCCCACGTTGGAAATCAGGTGGAATTGCCCTATTTCTATCTGCATACTTCTTGAATCTCCTTATTGCTGACTCTAATTCTTCTTTGACAACTTGCTGTACTGATTGGAGTTTTGTTGATAACTTTCCAGCAGGTGAGTCTTGAGAAATGTGGATTGAGTCAAAGCTGGGATTTCTTCCATAAATGGTGAAAAAAGGTGATTGCTTGGTTGATGAATGTTCTGCATTATTATAGGCAAATTCAGCCAGAGGGAGCCAGGTGTACCAGTCATCTTGATGATAGCTGACATACATCCGAAGGTACTGTTCTAGTATCTGATTTACCCTCTCTGTCTGTCCATCTGTTTCAGGGTGAAATGCAGTTCAAAGATCTCTTGATATCTTGAGCTGCTGACACAATTGAGTCCAAAATGATGAAAAAAATAAGGATCCTCTATCACTGATGATACTGACTGGAAGGCCATGCTTGGAAAATACATGACTAATGAAGATTTGAGCTAAGTCCAGAGCAGTGATTGTTCCATAGGTTGGAATGAAGATTGCCATTTTTGAGAATCTATCCACAACTACTAAAATTGAATCGAAGTTGTTTGACAGTGGCAATTGAGTGATGAAGTCCATTGATAACGAATTCCAAGGACCAGACGGAATTGAAAGAGGCTTGAGTAGTCCAAACTTCTTGTGGTGAATGTTCTTGTTTCTTGAACATTGCTGACATGAGGACACATAGTCCTTGATGAATTGATTCATGCCAGCCCAGTAAAAATCCCTCTTGATGAGCTTGAGGGTCTTCTCCTGGCCAGGATGGCCAGCCAATGGTGAGTCATGACGCTTTTGAAGAATATTGAGCTGAAGTTCTTCATTGCTTGGAATTACCACTCTATCTTTGAATAATAACAACTTGGCTTGAGGTTCAAGAGAATAATCTGGAATTGATTCACCTCTTGCTAGTTGCTTGAGTATTTCTTTATAGTCTTTGTCTTGCCATACTTCTTTTTGAATCTTGTCCACTAAATCTGAGAAAATTTCCACTTTGATTGAGAAGAATCATGACTCTTGAATTCCATCTTGCTTAAGTACTTGATGAAAATTTTGAGGATTCTTGCTGATGAAGTCCACCCCCCTCTCTGGGTACACGTCGTCCCGACGTGACAAGGCATCTGGTAAAGTGGCCAGCCTGCCTGGGCGGTAAGTGATAGTGAAATGACATTCTGAGGGAAATTCGGCCCAACGGGCCTGACGATGAGTACAAACTTTGGAAGACATAAAATACTGCAAGGAAGAGTGGTCTGTCAAGACCTCAAAAGGATTGGAAAGAGAAAGAAGAAATGCTCTCCAGCGCTTGAGAGCCCAAACTATGCCAAGGAGTTCCTTGTCATGAATTTCATAGTTGAGTTCAGCTGGTAAGAGCTTGCGACTATCAAATGCAATGGGTTGCTTTCCTGAGTCATTCACCTGGCTCAGTACGGCGCCCAAAGCATAATCAGAAGCATCAGTCTCTACTATAGTACGTAGAGAAGGATTGAAGTGAGATAAGATAGGAGCAGAGGTGAAAGCTTCTTTGAGTGCTTGAAACTGACTAAGAGCTTCCTCATTGAAGATGAAAGGAGAATCTTTTTTAAGGAGGGAAGTGAGAGAAGTGATTTTTTTAGAACAATTTTTAATGAAACGTTGATAAAAATTGGCAAAGCCAAGGAAAGATTGAAGGGCCTTGATGTTTTTGGGCTGAGGCCAATTGAGGATTTGCTGGACTTTTGAAGAATCCATCTTGAGGCCATCACTTGAAACAACATAGCCCAAGTATTCTACACTTGAGGCATGGAATACACACTTGGAGGCTTTGGCAAACAAATTATTGTCCCTCAGTCTTTGGAGGACAGAGGCCACATGTTTGACATGTTCCTCCTCAGAGCTGGAAAAGACCATAATATCATCCAAATAGACCACAACAAACACATCCAAAAAATCTGCAAAGATATCATTTACTAGATTCTGGAAAGAAGCAGGAGCATTGGTCAAACCAAATGGCATGACCAAATACTCATAACTACCATACTTGGTTCTAAAGGCAGTTAAGTGCTCATCCCCCTCTTTGATTCTCAGAAGGTTATATGCACCACGCAAGTCTATCTTGGAGAAGATAGTGGAACCGTTGAATACGGTAAGAAGCTGGTTCATAGGAGGAACAGGGTATCTGTTCTTCCTAGTGACAGCATTGAGTTTGCGGTAGTCAACACACAAACGAAGACCTCCATCCTTTTTCTTTACAAAAAGGACAGGTGCTCCTGTTGAAGAGGAGCTTGGTCTAATGAAACCTTTTCCTACATTCTCTGAAATGTAGGCCCGCACTGTTTCTGACTCTTGATTTGATAATGAGTAGATAACACCAATTGGAGGTAGAAGACCCTCCAATTCGATATGGTGATCACAGGCGCGGTGTGGAGGAAGTTTCTCAGCTTTCACCTTGGAGAATACATCCAAATATTGGTGATAAGCAGGAGGGACTACCTTCAACACAGTTTCAATTTCTTCTGGATCTTCCTCCTCATCCCACCGCTCCTCCAGGGAGGCATGAAAAGATAAGAGAGGAAGGTCCATATCCCCTTGAAAGAGATGAAGTGAAGATATGGCAACATCTTCTCCAACATCCTTTATCTCTTTGAAGACTTCATCTCTTAATGGAAGTAATGACTGAGAGGGAATTATGGAAGGGATATGGACAGAAGAAGGAATGGAAGGTGTCTTAAGTTCACCAGCCAGAGCAACACTGTTGACAGCAGTGGCTACATCATTGATAGTAGAAGGAATAATACCACTAGAATCCTTATGACTAGAATCATAGGTGATCAATCCATCTTTCCAATCAATAATGGGATTAAAATGGTAAAGGAAATCATAGCCCAATATCAGGTCTCCTCCCTTGGGTGGATCTATGATAAAGAAGTCCCATTCAAAGCTTGGGAAGGACGGAAAGTCAACTACCCACTTGGTATAATGGGTGATGAACAAGGCAGGGGATTCATTAGAATCCAGAATGAAAAGAGGAATCTTTTCAGGGAGCTCTGACATAGTCAATGAGTACTTGAGAACAAAATTCTTTGCAATAAAAGAGTTTGTAGCACCAGAATCGATGAGAATACTATAAAAAATATCAGAGACAGAAGAGAAAATAAGAAACTTTAAAGATTTCTTGACACTAGTATTCAGAGTGCACAATTGTGCTCTTGAAGGAAATAAGTGAGAACCATTGAACACATCATGATCCCCACTCAGGATTTTCACTGCTTGCTAGGGAAGCCTCTTGATGATGACCCAGGCTTGTTCTGAGGTCTCTTGAAACATTTTTCAATTGGGTGCTTGCCACCACAATGAGTACACAAACCAGCTTGAATCCTCCTCTCCTTTTCAGAACCAATTAATTTATTGTCCTTATTGAGGAGAGCAGCATGGGGTTTGTCCTTTGAAGATTGAAATTGCTTGCCCTTCTTATTCTTCTTCTGATGAGGCCTCTTTGGAAATGAGTTTTGAGGAGGCCTAGACTGATTGGATCCACTGACTGGAGGCTTCTTTTCTTGATTGCCACCCTTTTCCTTTTGCCTCTCATGATATCTTGTGTCTAATTCTAAAGTGACATCCATAAGTTCTTGAAGAGTATCAAAAGTTCCAGGGTGAAAAGCCAACTGATCTAATAATCTTGATGCCAATCCTCTTCTGTAAACATAGATATAAGCTCTTTCCCCCCAATCTCCAATTCTTGACATTAAGCTTCTGAAATCTGAAATGTACAAGGATACATGACCACTTTCCTTCATCCTCAAGTTGTCCAACTCTTGTTCAGCTTTCCTGACTTCATTGGGGTCACCAAACAGAGTGAATAATTGAGATTCAAATAATGGCCAATTATTGAGGAGGTAGGAAGGGTCTTCATTGGAGATATTTGAGAGATAGGGTTCAATCCATTTTCCAGCCCTACCAGTGCAAAAAGAAGTTGAGTAAAGAACTTTCTTCCTGTCAGAGAAGAAATTTGCTGGATCATTATGGAAGATTAATTGACAGGATTGGATAAAACCTCTCAATTTATGAGCTTGAGTACCATCAAAAGAATCAGGTGCCTTCATGGATGGAGTCTTGAAAGCAGGGGCTTTGGAATTGTCCCTGGGGGAAACTGCTTGGGTGAGTTGTCCCATGAATTGAGTCATCTGCTCCATCATCTTGAGGAGACATGGATCAGTTTGAGAGACAAGAGGTTGACTAGAAAGGGCTAGATTAGAACCCTGAGGCACCTCTGGAGCATTTGCCAAGGCATCTGCCACTTCAGTTTCCCCAGACTCTTCCCCCTCTTCATCTTCAACTTCCCCTAATCTTGCTCTTGCACCTTCAGACATGCCAGGGTAGCCACCCAAAAGGCCAGAAAAGGATCTTGATCTTCTAGATTTCATTCCACCTCTTCTTGAGGGTGCTGCTCCTTCCATTGGTGGTCCTCTGTCCAAGTTTGCACTCAGTTGATGAACTGATGGTGTGCGGTCAAGAGGAGCCCTTGCTGTAGGAGTGAGAACAGCTGGAATTTTCTGGGATCTAGTATTCTTTGCTGGGGGGCTATGCTGGACTGGCATTATGAAAAGAATTGGAATAACTTGATGGTATTAAGAAGAATAATCAGGCTGGGCCAAATCAATCACAATAAAATCTTGATGAATCTTGAGGAATCAATTCAAATCTTGAGGTGAAATCAAATTCAATCAACAATCAATTCAATTCAATCAATCAAAAATCAATTCAAATCCAATATCAATAGTCTTGAGTAAATCAATAATCAATAAATCAATAATTCAGTGTCTTCAATATGAAATCAAGGTCTTGAGGAATCAATCAATCAATTCAAAATCTTCAGAAATCAATTCAATATCTTGATGAGTCAAAATAAATCAATAAATCAAAATAAATTCTTGAGGATCAATCAATATCTTGAGAGTTCAAAAGTCAATCAATAATCCAAATGAAATCCTGAATCAATAACCCAATCAACCAATGAATCCCAATGAATAATCCAATCAAATAACCAATCAATTACTCCTGAATAAGACCTGAATAAAAACACAGAAAAATTTGATTTGATAAAATAGGATGAAATGATGAAATGGTCAGCATTGATTAAGAAAGAAGAAAGGATCAATTTTCATATGAATGAAATGAATGAGATGAAAATTGATAAAAGAGAAAATCATAATCATTAAAGATCATTAAATCATAAATGAGATCATAATTGATGAATGAGAGAAAATGAATATAAATGAATGAAAAGAAAGAATCAAATATGAGTTAATTAATTTAATGTCACAGGGGCTCTTTGAAGTGAAGAGGGCCTGGCACTCACTTATGGAGGGCTCAAAGATAAGATAAGATGAGATACACTTAAGAGTGTTAAGATGGATTACTACAAGAATGAATATAAGAAAAGCAGCAACAAAGGATAAGAGTAAAAGAATAGAAGAGCCAACCACAAACAAGTCCAAGTCCACTGTTTCAACCTGTCAGAATGGAAAGAGAAGGGTTAATAAGGATATGGCCACCCAACTCATACTGTACAGGCGAAGAGAAAAATGCAAAGACTAACTTAAGATTAAATAATTATAATACCCAAAATAAGGATAAGAATAATTATGAAATAATAAATAAACTAAATTAATTAACTGGGGAAAAGTCCCCAGGGGGGGAGAAAGAGGGGCTGGTATATGTGAGAATCACCAGCCCTGATCCAGAGAAGAATTTTCATGAGAATAATTGATTATTGAATTGAGTCTGGCCAATACAGGTCCTGTACAGCTGTACAGAACCTGTACAAGAGGTGTGGTGTGTTTGAGTGATCATACAGTTTCATACTGGTGTATTGAAACTGTATTGGGTGAATCCAACCTGTACAAGTATTGACAGGCTGTATTGATGTACCAAACTGTATGCATGTTTCAGAATGAAGATTGCTGAAACTGACTGCTGATGCAGATACTGGATTTGCTGATTTGAGGTGTTTGAGTGGGTGTATGAATGAATACCCTTACCCCTGATGGATGGTTGTTACAGTATCCCCCTCTTGAAACTGGTGGGCTCCTGAACACCATAATACCCTGCCACTGTTGAGTGGCATCTCAATATCCCCAAATTTTTTCAAAAAAATTTCTTTTTAATTTTCTTTTCCTCTTGACCATTATCCTGAAAATCCTTCATTACTTCTTCCCTGCCAAATTCAATTGATTCCCCCCTTTTTCCAAGCTTGAGTGAGTATTCCTTCCAAAATATGCCATTCTTTTCTTTTGATTCAATCAGCCATGCCTTGGGATGTGGCCTTGGGATATATCCCAGAATAAAGGCCATTGAGCACTTGTGCTCGAAAGATGGTGCCCAATGAGTATATGACTTGTACTCATTGGCCCACACTTAATCCAATGAATGAATGAAATTTTCCTCCAAGGGGTCTTGTTGTCCCATGGAGGCCATAGGGGGCCTAAATGGCCCAAAAAAGGCCATTTAGGCCCAAACCCCCTTAATATAAAGGGTTGGGCCAAGGGCCCTGGTAATGGCTACAGGGGTCATAGGCCCCTGGAAGACTGAGAAGACCCCCAGGCCTAAAAACAAGGATAATGGCCTGGGGGTTGGTGAGGTGGGGAATTGGCCAATGCGGCCAATGAAGGCAGGATATGGCCAGTGGAAGGGTGTTATAGCCAAGAGGCCATAGAGCACCTGTCACAGACGGTGGAACTGTGACCTATAATACCAGAAAAAGATCAAGGAAATTCAACCTTCTGTTTCCTTTTCGCTTTTACTCTTTATATTCTTTCAAAATTTCTTTTCTTATAACTCTTTAACGCCAAAATCTTTACGTCAAATCATGTCTTCAACTTTGTCAAAGCCAAATGTCAAGAGAAGATCAAGTCAACCTCAATTCATATGCCAACAAGCTTATCAGTTCAATTCTTCTTTTCAAGATTCAATACCTCTGGAATCCTTACGTCAAATCCGTCTCATTAGCCTCAACAGGCCTCTACCTTATCTTGGTGCTCAGGAGCTCACCATTCAAGGTAGGGGGGTACTGTCACAACCACGTATTTTGACCCTCCTCCTTGATGGCGGCGGCAATCCAACCTGGAGCCAAGTTGGGGCCAATTGGCCATGTCATATCATTTATGGCCAATTGACCCCTTTTGGGTGTTCCATGGCTCTTATGCCATAACCCATTCCATTGGCCACTTATGGCCTCAGGCCATATCCTGCGTCATTGGCCCTCTTGGCCAATTTCCACCTCACCAACCCCCAGGCCTCCATCACTGTTTTTGGGCCTGGGGGGTCCCTTTGTCTTCTAGGGGCTTCCAGGCCCCATGGCCACCTTCATTGGTTTCCTGGCCACCCCTTTCATTATGGGGGTTTTGGCCTAAATGGCCTTTTTGGGCCATTTAGGCCCCCCACGGCTTCTACGGTCCGTAGGCGGATTAGGCCCCTTTTGGCCTAATCCAATGAGGCCAAAAGGGGCCAAAGGGGGCAGCCACCTAGCCCCCAAGGCCAGGTGGGTCCCAAACCACAATTGGGCCCACCTGAGCCATTTTTGGCCACCAATCCCTTGGACCCAAATTGGACCAAAAACACCTTGGATCCATTTTTGGCCATAAATCCCGTAGGACCCATTTTTGGCCCTGGACCACCATGGACCAACTTCACCGTCATGGCCTCTGGCAACCACCAGAGGCCACCAAATCATCTCAACGAGCATTTCCCTCAACTTAAGGGGAATTCTTTCCTTTCCTTCATGCACTCCGTACTCAAGATTGCAGGTGTGGTGCATATATGGTATTATATACCATTATGCACCATTTTTACTCAGCAATCCAATGGTGACGTTTTCAGGACCCATTTCCACCTTTCCATTTCAAGGTCCATAATTCCAACGCCCATTTTCGAAGGAGGACTTTTCAGCTTATCAGTCTGGCAATCCATGGCGGTAATTCAGAAGATCATTCAAGGATCCCAACCACCTGTATCTGCAGGAGTTGGGTTGGTACAATTCATTCAGGATTACTCTAAGGTCAATTCGCAAGAGGTATTACATAATTCAAATCAGTTGTCAAGACATCAAGTATTCAATACTCCTTGGACAACCCAATTCATCCGTACAGGCCTTATTCAATCAACCTGTATGGCCTTGGCCCAATTGGGCCATTTCTTATTCCACTGTGTGAATTCCATCACACAGTTCAAATTTCAAGATGGCCAGAACTGTATTTCCCGATTCGGACAATAAAGTCATTGATCCACCTTCCAGGATCAACCTTCCAGCTTTTCACATATACTGGCCACCTTTCAGGACCTGGGGACTTTTTCCCCAGTTAATTAATATAGTGGATTTATTTTTATCCTTATTTTCTTTTACCTTATTAAAGTTAATACTGATAATCTTAAGTCAGTCATTCAGCACCCTTTTCTTTTATTTCCTCGCCTGTCCAGTGGATATTGGTGGTCTTATCCTTATACTAATTCCATTTCCTTTTCTGGCAGGTTGAAACAGTGAATTGAGCATTCACTTGGTTGGCTTCTTGGCTTTTGGCTTCTTTATTATCTTTGGCCATTGGCTTCATCTTTTTCTTATCTCATCTTTTGGCATACTTGTTTTCCCCTTTATTCTTTCTTAAAGAAATTCATTCTTATTATTCTTTTATCTTTGGAGCCCTCCAAGTGAGTTCTTGATTCCTGAGTGCCAGGCCCTCTTCTTCCAAGAGCCCCTGTGACATTATATTAATTAACTCATAATTCTTCTTCATTCATTCATTCTTTTATTCTTATATTTTAAATTCATTCATTCATTTCATCAAAATTATGATTCTTTGACGTTTTATGATCTTATGATTCTTTGTCACCTCTCAATTTTCTCTCATTCATTCTTCATTCTGAAAATTGAAAGCTGACCCATTTTTTATTTTCTGTTATCTTTTCAATCTCATTCTCAATCTTAATCAATCTATTTTTATCCATAATTCAGGCATTTTTATCTTTGGTCCTCAAGTTATTCATCAGGTTATTCAGACACGTTCTTCATATCAGGATTCACTTTGATTTATTCCTCAAGAATTTTCGATTTTTTGGAAGAATTCACTTGAAAATTGATTTGATTGACTAATTTGACATAATTGAAATTGACCTCAAGATAATTGATTGACCTGAGGACTTTATTGATTTTGCTGATTATTCACATCAAGATTTTTGACATAAATTGATTTTGACTCAAGAATTCATTTTGATTGATTGATTTTTTCTGCAAGTTTTTGATTTGATTTGATTCTGATTGTTTGATTGATTGTTTTTATTGACTTCAAGATTCTCATTGATATTGATTTTTACTTCAAGACTCATTTGATTTGATTGATTGACGTATTTGACGAATTTTGATTCATTGATTTCCCAATTTCCTCAAGATTTGATTGTTGATTTTGTACTTCAAGAAAATTTTGATTTTATTTCATTTATTTTGGTTGATTATTCCTGGAATCATGCCAGTTCAACATTCACCTCCAGCAAGACAGACTAGATCTCAGGCCAGAGCTCAAGCTGTTCTGACTCCAACTCCAAGGGCTCCTCTTGATGGTACCCCAGCAGTTTCTCAACTGAGGGCCAGATTGGACAGAGGACCCATTATGGAAGGAGCAGCGCCATCCAGGAAGGAAGGAAGAGGGCCAAGAAGGTCAATGTCTTTATCAGGAGTGGTTGGCGGATTCCCAGGATTGTCAAGAACCAGTCCCAAGGTTCAAGGTGAAGATGGTGAAGAGGAGGAGGAGAATTCTGTGGAAGAGGAAGAGTCTAATGGCACTGAGGCTGCTCCTGCTCCTGTGGGAGCATGTGAGGGCACCAGAGGACCAACTCTAGCCCAGTCTGATCAGCCTGCCTCTCATCAGCCTGAACCGTCTTTATTGGCCATTATGCAACAAATGACTCAGATTATGGCCAATCTGCAAGCAGCTTCTTCTTCTGAATTATCAAGACCACCAGCCTTCAAGACTCCCTCTATGAAGGCTCCAGAATGCTTTGATGGGACTCAGCCCTTCAAAGTCAGAAGCTTTATTCAGTCTTGCCAACTCATCTTTCATAATGATCCGGCAAACTTCTCTCAAGACAGAAAGAAGGTTCTTTATGCCACTTCATTCTTAGTTGGCAGGGCTGCAAAATGGATTGAGCCTTATCTTTCCAACCTCAATAATCAAGACTCAAATTATCTCCTCAATTCCTGGCCATTATTCGAATCCCAATTGTTCAATTTATTTGGAGACCCAAATGAAGTAAGAAAAGCAGAAGCTGAATTGGATGGCCTTAGGATGAAAGAAGGTGGGCATGTTGCTTTGTATATTGCCGATTTCAGGAGTTTGGTTTCAAGAATTGGGGATTGGGGTGAAAGGGCTCTTATTCATCATTTCAGGAAGGGTTTGGCCTCCAGGATTCTGGATCAATTGGCCTCCCATCCTTCAAACATTGATTCTCTTCAAGACTTAATGGACGTCAGCCTGGAACTTGATACCAGGTACCATGAGAGGCAGAAGGAAAAGAATCATCATCAAGAGAAGAAGCCTGAAGCCTCAAAGTCTCACTCTTCTCATCATCAAGTTTCTTCAAGTTCAAGACCAAAGTAGAAATTTCATTCTCAAAAGCGGGACAAGCCCCATTCTTCATTGTTGAATAAGGACTTCAAGTTGAAAGGTTCTGAAAAGGAAAGAAGAATCAAGGAGGGGTTGTGTACCTATTGTGGTGGGAAGCATAGTCTTGAGTCCTGTGTCAAAAGGCCTCAAAACAAGCTTACCTAACCGTCAGGCAGTTTTCCCAGCCAGGGAAAAGCCTGAGTGAAGACCATGTTGTGTTCAATGGTCTTCACAGTTTTCCTTCCAGAGCACAATTGTGCATTCTGAATACTGGTGTCAAGAATTCTCTTAAATTTTTTGTTTTCTCTTCTCTTTCTGATGTTTTTTACAGTATTCTCATTGATTCTGGTGCTACACACTCATTCATTGCAAAGCAGTTTGTTCACAAGTACTCATTGACTACGTCAGAACTTCCCGAGAAGATTCCTCTTATCATTTTGGACTCCTCTGAGTCCCCTTCCTTATTTGTGACTCACCATACTAAATATATGGTTGAGCTCCCTTCCTTCCCAAGCTTTGAATGGGATTTTTTAGTCATTGATACTCCCAAGGGAGAAGACCTCATATTGGGCTTTGACTTTCTCAATCATTTTAATCCTTCTATTGATTGGAGGCAAGGGCTGATCACCTTTAATACTGATCAAAAGGACTATTCTGATCCTTCCAATTCCTTCCGTAATGACTCTTCCTCTGCCAAATCATGTGCAGCTCTGGTTGGTGATTCTAGAACACCATCAGTTCCATCTTCTGTCCATATTCCTTCCCTTAATTCCCATCTGTCATTACCATCATCTGGAGATGAAGTCTTCAAAGAGATTCAAGATGTTGGGGAAGATAATTCTGTATCTTCACTTCATCTCTTCTTTGGGAATATGGACCTTCCTCCTTCATCTTATCATGACTCCCTGGAGGAGTTGTGGGAGGAAGAGGAAGAGCCAGAAGAAGTAGAAACCGTGATGAAGGTTGTTCCCTCTGTTTATCACCAATACTTGGATGTATTCTCCAAGGTGAAAGCAGAGAAACTTCCTCCTCACCGTGCCTGTGATCATCATATCGAACTGGAGGGGTCTCTACCTCCAGTTGGGGTGATCTACTCTTTATCCAAACAAGAGTCAGATACACTCAGGGCCTACATTTCAGAGAATGTAGAGAAAGGGTTCATCCGGCCAAGCTCCTCCTCAACAGGAGCACCTGTCCTCTTTGTTAAAAAGAAAGATGGTGGCCTCCGTTTGTGTGTTGATTACCGCAAACTCAATGCTGTCACTAGGAAGAACAAATATCCTGTTCCTCCTATGAACCAGCTTCTTAATGTCTTTAATTGTTCTTCTATCTTCTCCAAGATTGATTTGCGTGGTGCATATAACCTGCTCAGAATCAAGGAGGGTGATGAACATTTGACATGCTTCAGAACTAAATATGGCAGTTTTGAGTACTTGGTTATGCCATTTGGGCTCACCAATGCTCCTGCCTCTTTTCAGAATCTTGTCAATGATATATTTCAAGATCTTCTTGATGTTTTTGTTGTGGTTTATTTGGATGACATTATGGTCTTTTCCAAATCTGAGGAAGAACATGTCACCCATGTGTCCACTGTTCTTTCCAGACTCAGAGCCAATAACCTTTTTGCCAAGGCTTCTAAATGCCTTTTTCATGTCTCTAGTGTAGAATATCTTGGTTATGTTGTTTCTTCTGAAGGCCTCAAGATGGACCAAGAAAAAGTCCAGCAGATCCTTAATTGGCCTCCTCCAAGAAACCTCAAGGCTCTTCAATCCTTCCTTGGCTTTGCCAACTTCTACCGCCGTTTCATCAAGAATTATTCAAAGAAAATCAGTTCACTCACCAGTTTCCTCAAGAAAGATTCCTGTTTCCCCCTCAATGAAGAAGCTCTTAGCCAGTTTCATCAACTCAAAGAGGCCTTCACTACCGCTCCAATCCTTTCCCACTTCAATCCTTCTCTACCGACCATTGTAGAGACCGATGCATCCGATTATGCTTTGGGTGCTGTACTGAGTCAGGTCTCTGACTCAGGAAAACATCCCATTGCCTTTGACAGCCGCAAGCCTATTCCAGCAGAACTCAACTATGAAATTCATGACAAGGAACTCCTTGGTATAGTCTGGGCTCTCAAGCGCTGGAGGGCTTTTCTTCTTTCTCTGTCCTCTCCTTTTGAAGTTCTCACCGATCATTCTTCTCTTCAGTACTTTATGTCATCAAAGATCCTTACTCGCCATCAAGCCCGTTGGGCTGAATTCTTATCTGAATTTCATTTTTCAATCACTTACTGCCCTGGCCGCCTAGCAACTCTTCCAGATGCCTTATCACGTCGGGACGACGTCTATCCGGAGAGGGGGGAGGATTTCATCAGGAAGAATCCAATGAACTTTCAACAACTCATTAAGCAAGATGAAGTTCAACCCTCAAAGTTTTTTGCAGTCAAGGTGGATTCTTTTTCAAATTTGATTGATTCAATTCAGAAGAAATTATGGCAAGATCCTCAGTACAGAAGTATCCTTCAAGATTTGGGTAAAGGTAAATCTGTCCAAGATTATTCTCTTGATTCCTCCTCCCAACTCCTTCTCTTCAAAGATCGGGTGGTAGTCCCAAGTGACTCCACAATTCAACTCAGCATTCTTCAAAAGCGTCACGATTCTCCTCTAGCTGGACACCCTGGCCAAGAGAAGACTCTCAAACTTGTCAAGCGGGATTTCCACTGGTCCGGCATGACTCAATTCATTAAGGATTATGTATCATCCTGTCAACAGTGCTCAAGAAACAAGAATATCCACCATAAGAAGTTTGGACTCCTCAAACCTCTTCCAATTTCAAATGGTCCTTGGATTTGTCTTTCAATGGATTTCATCACTCAACTGCCCCTGTCCAATTCTTTTGACTCAATCCTTGTCATAGTGGACAGATTCTCAAAAATGGCGGTTTTTATTCCAACAATGTCTTCAATAACTTCTTTGGATTTGGCCCATTTATTCATCAAGAATATCTTCTCAAAGCATGGCCTTCCTTCAAGCATTGTCAGTGATAGAGGTCCCCTTTTTGTTTCTTCCTTCTGGACCAATCTTTGTCAGCAGCTCAAGATTTCAAGAGACTTGTCAACTGCTTATCACCCAGAAACTGATGGACAGACAGAGAGGGTAAATCAGATACTAGAACAGTATCTTCGGATGTATGTCAGTTATCATCAAGATGATTGGAACATCTGGCTCCCTCTGGCTGAATTTGCCTACAGTAATTCTGATCACTCTTCAACCAAGCAATCACCGTTTTTTACTGTTTATGGAAGAGATCCACAATTTGATTCAGTTCACATCACTCAAGATACTCCTGCTGGAAAGTTATCAACAAAAATCCAATCAGTACAGCAAGATGTCAAGAGAGAACTTGAAATCGCCATAAACCGGTTTAAGAGGTATGCAGAGAAAAGTAGAGCAAGTCCACCTGTTTTCAATCCTGGTGACATGGTATGGCTTTCTTCCAAGAATATCAAATCAACTAGACCCACCAAGAAACTGTCTGAAAGATGGTTGGGTCCCTTTCCAATCTTGAAGAAAGTCAGTACTCATGCTTACCACCTCAAGCTTCCATCTCAATGGAAATCCATCCACCCAGTCTTCCATATCTCACTCTTGGAACCAGTCAAGACATCAACAATCCCAAATCGGCATCAAGAGCCTCCTCCTCCAATCATTGTTGAAGAAGAAGAGGAATGGGAAGTCTCTCAAGTACTGGATTCAAAGCTCAAGAGAAGAAAATTATGGTATCTGGTGGAATGGAAAGGTTTCAGTCAAGATTCAGAAAGATCCACATGGGAACCAGCTGAAAACCTCAACAATTGTCCTGAACTTGTCAAAGATTTTCATTCGTTATATCCTGACAAGCCAGGACCCAATTCTTCAATGGCTTGAATTTTTATGGTGCTTGGTGGGGAGAGGAATTACCAAAAGTAAGTCCCACTCCTGGTATGCACCTTTAGGGGTATTCTACTCTTCTTTGTTGTAAGCATCACCTTGGCCACTCTGTGAGCACTTTTCAATTTGGACACAGACCTTTTGGCCCGGCTTTCAACATCCGAATTCCAAATTTATGGCCATTTACACTTGGGCAAATGGACCATTCCTTTTTTATTCTCCTTCCCAAGACTTTATTCTTTCAACACATTCATTTATCAAGAGCTTTCTTATTTATGGCACTGGCGGGAGTGGCAACTACTAAAAGTAAGTTCCTCTCCTGGTGTGCACTTCCCTGAGGGGTCTACAATCTGTCAAAACATCACCTTGGCCACTCTGTGAGCACCTGGCATCAAATTCTTTTATCCAGGTCCTTGGTCACTTTCAAAATCAATTGTCGTAATCCGTGATGAAGATTGGATTCCTCCTCAAATTTCATTTTCTTTATTTTTTCTGTTTCTCTCTTTATATCTGTTTCCTTTTCGCTTTTACTCTTTATATTCTTTCAAAATTTCTTTTCTTATAACTCTTTAACGCCAAAATCTTTACGTCAAATCATGTCTTCAACTTTGTCAAAGCCAAATGTCAAGAGAAGATCAAGTCAACCTCAATTCATATGCCAACAAGCTTATCAGTTCAATTCTTCTTTTCAAGATTCAATACCTCTGGAATCCTTACGTCAAATCCATCTCATTAGCCTCAACAGGCCTTGCCCTTATCTTGGTGCTCAGGAGCTCACCATTCAAGGTAGGGGGGTACTGTCACAACCACGTATTTTGACCCTCCTCCTTGATGGCGGCGGCAATCCAACCTGGAGCCAAGTTGGGGCCAATTGGCCATGTCATATCATTTATGGCCAATTGACCCCTTTTGGGTGTTCCATGGCTCTTATGCCATAACCCATTCCATTGGCCACTTATGGCCTCCATCATCCTTTATGGCCTCAGGCCATATCCTGCGTCATTGGCCCTCTTGGCCAATTTCCACCTCACCAACCCCCAGGCCTCCATCACTGTTTTTGGGCCTGGGGGGTCCCTTTGTCTTCTAGGGGCTTCCAGGCCCCATGGCCACCCCTTTCATTATGGGGGTTTTGGCCTAAATGGCCTTTTTGGGCCATTTAGGCCCCCCACGGCTTCTACGGTCTGCGGGCCGTAATACGTGGTCCGCGGTCCGTAGGCCACGTACCACGGTCCGTAGGCGGATTAGGCCCCTTTTGGCCTAATCCAATGAGGCCAAAAGGGGCCAAAGGGGGCAGCCACCTAGCCTCCAAGGCCAGGTGGGTCCCAAACCACAATTGGGCCCACCTGAGCCATTTTTGGCCACCAATCCCTTGGACCCAAATTGGACCAAAAACACCTTGGATCCATTTTTGGCCATAAATCCCGTAGGACCCATTTTTGTCCCTGGACCACCATGGACCAACTTCACCGTCATGGCCTCTGGCAACCACCAGAGGCCACCAAATCATCTCAACAAGCATTTCCCTCAACTTAAGGGGAATTCTTTCCTTTCCTTCATGCACTCCGTACTCAAGATTGCAGGTGTGGTGCATATATGGTATTATATACCATTATGCACCATTTTTACTCAGCAATCCAATGGTGACGTTTTCAGGACCCATTTCCACCTTTCCATTTCAAGGTCCATAATTCCAACGCCCATTTTTGAAGGAGGACTTTTCAGCTTATCAGTCTGGCAATCCATGGCGGTAATTCAGAAGATCATTCAAGGATCCCAACCACCTGTATCTGCAGGAGTTGGGTTGGTACAATTCATTCAGGATTATTCTAAGGTCAATTCGCAAGAGGTATTACATAATTCAAATCAGTTGTCAAGACATCAAGTATTCAATACTCCTTGGACAACCCAATTCATCCGTACAGGCCTTATTCAATCAACCTGTATGGCCTTGGCCCAATTGGGCCATTTCTTATTCCACTGTGTGAATTCCATCACACAGTTCAAATTTCAAGATGGCCAGAACTGTATTTCCCGATTCGGACAATACAGTCATTGATCCACCTTCCAGGATCAACCTTCCAGCTTTTCACATATACTGGCCACCTTTCAGGACCTGGGGACTTTTTCCCCAGTTAATTAATATAGTGGATTTATTTTTATCCTTATTTTCTTTTACCTTATTAAAGTTAATACTGATAATCTTAAGTCAGTCATTCAGCACCCTTTTCTTTTATTTCCTCGCCTGTCCAGTGGATATTGGTGGTCTTATCCTTATACTAATTCCATTTCCTTTTCTGGCAGGTTGAAACAGTGAATTGAGCATTCACTTGGTTGGCTTCTTGGCTTTTGGCTTCTTTATTATCTTTGGCCATTGGCTTCATCTTTTTCTTATCTCATCTTTTGGCATACTTGTTTTCCCCTTTATTCCTTCTTAAAGAAATTCATTCTTATTATTCTTTTATCTTTGGAGCCCTCCAAGTGAGTTCTTGATTCCTGAGTGCCAGGCCCTCTTCTTCCAAGAGCCCCTGTGACAGCACCAAAAAAGGGTACAGCTGGCCATAAACATATTATATGGCCAATTCCCTATTACTTGGGTTCAGGTTGGGATTGCGGCAACACCCATTGAGGGGGGTGATTATTTGTGGTTGTGAAAGTACCCCCTACCTTGAATGGTGAGCTCCTGAGCACAGAGATAAGGTACAAGCCTGTTGAGGCTGTTGAGACAGATTGGACATAGCTATTCCATAGGTATTGAATCTTGAAAAGAACTTTGAGACTGGTAAAGAGGTTGGCATATGAAATGAAGGTTGATTTGGTCTTCTTTTGACATTGGGCTTTGAATTTTCGATGAATGACTTGACTTAAAGATTGGAATAAAAGTTATAAAAGGAAATTTGAAAAAATATAAAGAGAAAAAGATAACAAAGAAATTTGAAAATAAGAGAAAGAGAAAATAAAAGAAAAAAAAACTTGAGGGGGGATTTGTAACAACCACTCACCAGGGGTAAGGGTATTCATTAATACACCCACTCAAACACCTCAAACCAGAAGATCCACTATCTGCATCAGCATTCAATTTCAGAAATATTCCTTTCTGAAACATGCATACAGCTTGGTACTTCACTACAGCCTGTCAACATCTGTACAGGTTGGATTCACCCAATACAGTTTGGATACACCATTATGAAACTGTATGATCACTCAACTCCACCACACCTCTTGTACAGGACCTGTATTGGCCAGACTCAATTGAATCATTCAATCCTCTCATGAAAATTGTCTCTCTGTATCAGGGCTGGTGATTCTCACATATACCAGCCCCTCTTTCTTCCCCCTGGGGACTTTTCCCCAGTTAATTAATCTAGTTTATTTATTATTTAATGAATATTATTATCCTTATTTTGGGTATTATATTTAATTAATATCAAGTTAGTCTTTGCATTTTCTCTCTTCACCTGTACAGTATGAGCTGGGTGGCCATATCCTTATTAACCCTTCTCTTTTCATTCTGACAGGTTGAAACAGTGGACTTGGACTTGTTTGTGGTTGGCTCTTCTATTCTTTACTATTATTTCTTTTGTTGCTTCTTTCTTATATTCTTTATTTTAGTAATTCATCTCTTTGCACTCTTAAGTCTATTTCTCTCTTACCATATCCTGAGCCCTCCATAAGTGAGTCCCAGTTTACTGAGTGCCAGTGTAAGGTTTGACTATGAAACAATAAGTAAAAATTACTAATTTATTACTTATTGTACTCTGAATGTCCTTATGAAGTGAATAAATAAGATTAAGAAATATAATAATAATAAATAATTATTATTATTATGGCGTAAAATAATTATATTATTAAATAAATATAATAATATAATTTATATTATGAAAATATAATATAATAAATAAATATATTAATATAAAATAATTAATATATTTAAAACAGCTCTTTATTATTGTTACCAACAAATAATAAAGGCGTAAAAAATTGTTTTTTATTAATAAAAAACAATTAATAACAATAATATTACTAATATTAAAGTTATGAATTAATATAAATACTATTTATATTAATTAAAGAATTATTAAGAGAGTAATAATAGAGAAATTATTATAATAAGAGAAAATAACCTACTTTTAACACTTAATATAATAATTTTGAAGTATTTTACGCCAAAAAATATAAATACAACCTTTTCAAATTGTATTTACAATAAAAATAAAGAAAATTACAAATTATTCTGGATTTTTACGTGGAAATGAGTTATTAGAGAGATTTTTTAACAAAAACAATTAAATAAATGATTTAATCACGTCAAAAGAGGTGATTGTAGCAAGGTGGTCTTTGGTCTTTAATAATATAACAGTTTTATATATAAAGAATAAAGATATTACCTTTTTGTTTGTATTTATTTAATGTTTTTGATGCGTCTGAGGGGAAAATAGAGTAAAAAGAGCTCTATTTATAGTAAATACCTCCCTCCTAGAGTCCAACAGGCTTCTGGTAGACGTGTACTGATCATATCCACTGGAATTGATCAATAATTTAAGGTTTGAGGGTGATTACATCATGATCAAACCATATTGCATCATTATTACACCATTATTTAGAGTTATCACTGCAACTCCAAGTTTGATGACATCAGAGGCTTGGCAGAACCCCAGATTTCGTGGATTTTATTAGTTTTAGTCATAAACTAATAGTATTCACCAATTTTATCACTCTTAAGACTGTTAAACTTAATTTAAGGTTACAGTATGTGATCATAACAGCTCAATTTAAGCTCAAACTTTGATCCTCAATAACTTTGAAGGTTTTCACGCTAAAGCAATTCAGAGAGTGAATTCTGATAGCCTGACATAACCTTATCATGCTGCCAAGAGCTTTTCATTACATCATCAAAACTCTAATTTTGATGATTTTTCTTGTAACTCATCTTTTCTGTCGAAATTCAATATTTTAAACTTCAAAACTTGATTTCAGGGGGTTATACCCTGAATTTAATAATAAAAATTACGTCATTCTTCTCGAATAAACTAGTAGAATCCAACTGTATACTTTTTTTTAAGTTTGGACTACTTTCACAACAAAGTGGTCAACAGCTCTGTTGATTTTTATCAATATTTCCTCATAAGTCTTAACCTTGTTTATAATTTGCAAAATAAAGTTCATATCTGTGTTCTTACAGTAATTACGTGGTAACTTTATTTTTGTTTCATCATTCTAGCATGTATAGTTTAGAAGATATTAGCTATGATCCCTGAATATATGCGTTGACCAAAAAAGTGCATATATTCAGGATAATTCCTTAAGTATTGATTTTGGGAATTAGCTTATTAATTGTTTTATATGTGGAATTTTGTGGGGAATCCACTGGTACAATTTATTTCACATGTTGTTTCATTAGTTTCTGAGATAAATAAGTTTTTATGGTTTTTATAAGGTATTATACCTTATAATTCCTTAAATATTGACTTTACAGATATGCCATAAAAATGGTATATGTGTATTTTTTCATGGGGAATCCAATGGTATAATTTGTTTTACATGTTGATTCATTGGTTTTTAAGTTAAACCAATTTTAGTACCAATTTATGGTATTTTTTGTATATTTGAGTAATTATTTTTAGTGTATAATTATTCTAATTAATTTTAATATAATTATATTAAAGGTATAATTATTCTGAGTCTTTTTTGTGACCTTATTGGGTATGTGGTCATATCTCAAAGGCTCACATTCCCTACCACCAAAAAAGATTGTACCACAATCTGATATATGTGATTAGGGTATCATCCACTGTCCTACCTCTTCAATAGACTTTGTTAGTCTTGAAGCTCAATAATGCTTAACTTTTTTTTATTTTTCAGGTTTTCTTTCATGTCTGAACCTTCTTAGTAATTTATCAGCATTTGTTATATCTTTCTCAAGTAGCCATTCATCTTCTTGAGTTGAATTTCTATACCTTACAAGGTATTCCCTTTCTTTTTTGTTTCTTGTCCTTCTTTCTTTAAGGACTTTTACTATTTTCTTTTCCTCTCCTTCCTCCAAGGGGGGAATTTCAAGTGGGGGTTTATTTCTTAGTGGAAATAACTCCTTGTCACTTGAACTGTAAGGTTTTATCAGACTTACAGGGAAAGTTGGGTGTTTGTTCATTAGTTCACCTGTGAGTTCTAATTGCACAGCATTGGGTCCATGGAGTGCTTTTATCATAAATGGTCCTGCAAAGGAATCTTTCAATTTCTTTGGGCCTTTTATGTTATTGAAATTAAGGGTTGATACTAAAACCAAGTCTCCTATTTTGAAATCAGGTGGTTTATGACTTTTATCCCATCTTTCTTTTGCATATTTAAAAGAATCTTGCATGCATCTGTTTGCATGGTGTCTTGCTTTGTCAAGCATTATCTTGAAACTGCTTGCTGTTGGATGTATATCCACTAAGTCCTTTTTGAGGGTGTCATAAGGAAGTCTTGGATTCCAACCTTTCTCTAGCATTGCTGGTGTTTTGCCAGTAGAAGAATGGATTGATGTCTTATATGCCAGTTCAAGTGCTGGTATTAGTGTACACCAATCATGGGTAAAACCATCAGAATCTTTGAATTCTAGCCCATAAGCACAGAATCTTCTGATCATATCCTCTAGGGTCTGTATCATTCTTTCTGCTAGACCATCAGTTTGAGGATGATAAGCTGTTGAGAATGATAATTTTGTCCCAAACAAGTTATGGAGATTTGTCCATAATGCTGAAGTGAACTTTGGGTCTCTGTCACTTATAATATTTTGGAATAAGCCTGTGTGGCTAATAACTTTATTCCATATCATGATGGCTGTATCCATAGCTGTTTCATCTTTATGACATGGTAGGAACATGGGAGTTTTACTGTACCTGTCAACTAACACTAGGCATGCATTATAACTCCTGTCTCCTCCTGGAGGTAAGGCTGTTACCCAATCCATATGAACTATTTCCCATGGGGATTTTGGTTCTTGGATTTGGATCATCATTCCAAATTTCTTTCCTGTGGCTCTGTTGGCTTTTTGACATCTGTCACAGGTTTGGCAGTACTCTGCAACATCCTTCTTCCAATTTGGCCACCAAGAGCAGGTTTTCACCCTCTCTAGTGTCCTATCTTCTGAGAGATGTCCAGATGCAACACTATCATGACACTCATGTAAAATAGTGTTTATTAGTGTTCTGTCTGTTAAGGCCATAACACATGTGTGTTTTGTTCTATGGTAAAGGATTCCATCAAGGAGGTGAAATCTTCCTTCATCATATGCCTTTTTCCATATTTCATCTAGTTTTGATGAAAGTGATGGATCTTTGCAGTCTTTCATTAGAAGTTGGCTTAAGATATGGCAATTTTTGTCTGTCTTATAACTTTCTTTAACTTGGTTAAAGAATTCTGTGCCAATGTCTGTAACACATATTCCTTCTATATGGTGCTCCTCTTGTGGTACCCATGCTGGATTGTCAGGGGTATTTGCTAGAGCCCATCTACTAAGACCATCTGCATTTTTATGGATATTCCCAGATTTATGAACAATAGTCATATTTCCTCTATATTCTTGGATAGCAATTTGCCATCTCAGCATATGTCTATTTGGAGTCTTCATATTTAATAGTGATTTCACAGCATTACAGTCTGTGATTACATCAAATACTGTGCCATCCAAATAATAATGCAGTTTTTCTAAAGCCCATACTAGGCATAAGCATTCCATTTGGCTTGCTCCATACCTTGCTTCTGTTGGCTTTATCTGCCTTGAAATGAAACAAATTGGTCCTTCCACTGGTTTGTCATTGATAATTTGTGTTTGGTGAAGTGCAGCACCTAGTCCTTCTCCACAAGCATCAATGTACAGTTTGAAGGGTAGTTTCCAATCTGGCATCAGAAGAAATGGGGCATTTGTTAAGGAATTTTTCAATTCTTCATATGCCTTGACTCTTTCTTCTGTCATCTCATAGACTGTTTGTTGGTCACATAGCTTATACAAGGATTTAGCAATCTTTGCAAAGTCCTTTATATGCTGTCTATAGTAACCAGCAAATCCTAGAAATGATTGCATTTCTTTTTTGGTTTGATAGTACTGCTGCTACTTTATTTTTGTCTATGCCTAGACTAAGGCCAGATACTACATGTCCTAGTGCCTTTAATTCACTGTATGAAAAATGACATTTTTTCAAGGAAATTTTCATATTTACTTGGACTATTTTCTGTAATACCCTTTCTAGTCTTGTAAGGTGATTTTCCCAAGTTTCTGAGCAAACTATGATATCATCAATATAGATAATCAACCATCCTTCTGATAATTCTTCAGGGAATATTGTATTCATCATTCTTTGATAATGGGAAGGTGCATTTTTTATTCCAAATGGCATTCTTAAGTATTCAAAAATTCCACAATGGACTATTATTCTTAGTAATTTCTTGGCATTGTCTGTTAAGACATTTTGATGAAAACCCTTCAGAGCATCCATAGCTGTGATGAACTTAGCTTGTGACAATTGGGTTAATGTCTCATGGATTATGGGTATTGGATATCTGTCTGGAATGGTATAGGTATTCAGGGCTCTGAAGTCTCCTACCATCCTTGATTTTCCATTATGCCAAGTTATAATGACAGGTGTAGTAACTTCTACTTGTTCATTATGTCCAACCTTTCTTAATACTCCAAGGTCCATTAATTCTTTAATGTGCACTTCTAAGGCTTCTCTAGCTCTTGGACTGGCTGGATAAGCAGGTCTTCTTAATAAAGGTGGGTAAGGTTTTTCTACATTAAGAATTATATCCACTTCATGTCCAATTATGGCACCTAGTGGTTCTTTGTCAGTTGCAAAGGCATTTTTATACTTAAATAAGAGATCAATCAATTTTTCTTTCATTTTTTCTGTTAATTCTTGATTGAATTCTGCCTCTATGAGTTGTTCAGATATAAAAAGTTCCTTTTCTGGAATTTTTTCTTCAATCAAACTGTGATTTGTTTTTTGTTATTTAAGAATCCAAACTTTTGTCTTTTGTTATCTCCTATGGTAAAATATCTATCCTTTTGGTTGGAGATATCTATACCATAGATTGATAAGTAGTCATTCCCAAGTATGAAATGATTACTAGTACAGTTGTCCATTACTACAAACTCTACTTTAATTCTGACACATTGTGAGGGATGAGGAAAAATTAGTGTTAAATCAATTATTCCAAGGGGCTTCATGCTCTCACTTGCACTACTAAATTTGACACCTTGTATTGGCATAAGTTTTTCTTGCCAGTCTGGGAAAATGGTTTTTAAATAACTTTTGCCAACACAAGTGCAATATGCTCCTGTATCCAAGTTAACCTTTCCTTCTTGGTTATCAACCATAACAATACTAATACTTGATTTTCCAGCTGTATATCCCATTCCTCTTTCAGGTTTGGTTCTATACATTTTGGCATCTTGTATGTTTGTCAGATTTGTGTCAGATGTTCCATCTTGTGGCAAGTTTGAATTAACATCCAGTACTTCATAAATTATATCAATATTATTAATTTGTGCATTAATTATATTGATTTCATCACTTTCAGAGCTTTCTGACTCTTCTGTCTCTTTTTCAGAGTCAGATTCCTCTTCTTTGTCATTGTGGTTTTCTGTTTCCACAATTTCATTAATCTTTGCTTTTTTAAGGCAATTATTGGCTAAGTGTCCAATACCTCCACATTTATGGCATTTTCTTTGCTCATTATTGTTGGATGTATTGGGCTTAAAGGATTCCTTTGACTTATCTTTTTTGATAAATGGTTTATTTGGGCTTTTAATGTCCAATTTTTTCTAAGTCCTGCCAATTTTTGTTCTTGTCACTATATCCTCTAGTGCATTTATATACTCTTCTGTGGAGCATGGTTCTATACACCTGCTTCTTAGGGCATGTTCTAGTTCCCCTCCACATTTTTTAAGTATTTTCATATGCACCATTTTCTGTGACATTTCTGGGTACAGTGCATTAAGCCTTTCAACTTGTTTTAAGAACCAAGTTAAAGGTTTATCTTTCTCAGGGTCAAAGAAAGAGTTTTCAAATGCATTTTCTATCTTATACCTCCAGGCATCATTTGCCCACTTGGTGATTATTTCTTGTTTCCACCAAGACCAGGTATTTTTACCATTTGTTTGTCTTATGCCATAATACCATCTTTTTGCAGATTTCTCAAACAATGAATGTAATCTTGCAGTGATTAATTCATCTGGTATGGCATAGTCTTCTTGTAACATGTCAATTGTTTTAATAAATGACATGTGGTCATATTCACCTTCTCCTGTGAATGTTGGCCATTCCTTCAATTGAGGTGCTTCCTTCATTAATACTTGGTTATTGTCTTGGTGACTCAAGTCTGTTATGAAAGGATTTGACAATTCCTCTTTTGTTTTAACAGGGCTTCTTATATGAGAAAATGGTGTTGATAAATTTGGCATATTTAAATTAGCCTCATTAATTTTATCCATTTTTTCTGTAATAAGCCTTATTTCATTTTGAATATCATCTTTCAGATGCATTCTTGCTTCATCACTTTTTTCCACATGGTCCAAAAGTAATTTTTGGTGTGATGAAGTCTTTTCTTCAAATTTTTCTACAGAAATACTTAATTTATTTAATTTTTCTGTAAAATTGTCAATACTCACATCATAATTGATTGTCAAAGTCTTGTCTTTGATATCTTTTATGTATTTATACAATTCTTGTTGTCCTTGTATTAATTTTTGAGTATTGTCAATTAAATTCTTTGGTTTATTATTTTCAACAATAAACTTAATGTTGTCAATTTCTTTTTTGTTTTGCACAACAATTTTTGTTGAAGAAGATAAATTGTTATTTATTTCTTGTAGTGATAATAAACTATTTTTAATTTCTTTTAGAGGTAATATACTATTTTTAATTTCTGTTAAAGTATTTACAACATCTTTGGACAAGGTTATTTCTTTGGGAAATGAGGTTGTCTCATTCTTTGCTCTTCCTTGTCCTTGAATTCCATCAAGGTTCTGGCCATGTTGAAAACATTGTCCATGGCATCCTTTTGGATTCTTGGGATTCTGTAGCTTGGGGAATATGGTTTCCTCCAATGTTTTTTCTTGTTCTTCTTCCCTTCTTGGGGAAGTGGGTTGGCTTGAGGCTTGCTGGTAGAAGCTACTGGGGCTTCTTCCTTGGTTGCCTCCCTCTTTTTGGCATGATAATCCTTGATCTTTTTGATTTGAGGTTTAAATGACAGTGGATTCCATCCATTGGAGTATTTCACTATCTCCTCCTCTTTGAGGAGCTTTTTCAGGATGTGCCAGGAGTTCATCACTCCTTGGTGTATTTGAGGCAGCATTTCCCAGTCTTTGTCCTTGTACACTGTGCAATACTGCTTGTACTGGCTCATGTAGATGTCTATTTGAGCCCTCTGAATGTGATTTGTACCTGTTTGAGTTACTCATACTTAGTTCCAATTCAGGCTCAGATATCATGGGCATTTCTGGGACTTGCCTTTGGGATAAGGCACTTCCTTGTGTGGATTCTGTTCCACTGGGGATATTGCCCTTTCTTTTCCCTTTTGAGGGATCAATTCTACCTCTGAGTCCAGCTCCATCTGATTGGATGGAGTATTGGGAACCTCTTCTGGTAGTCATAATTTAAAGAATAAGAAAAAATAAAAGTATTTTAGAATAAAATTCTTTTATGGCAATTTAAAAAGAGGTGCTCACCTTCAGAGTCTTGAATGGTGGGCCCTGGAAAGTCTAATTTCTTAGCTTTCTTTCTTTTGGTGATAACTGGTGTAGGAGAACTTTGGCAAGTTTCTTCCACCAATCTCTCAACAGTAGCTTGGTTGTCTTCTGTTGGGTTATCTTCAAACACTAAAAAAGACAAATAAATATAAGTCTTTTTATAATAAGTGTTATTTTTAGCAAGATATGGCAATTTTCCACGTAGAAATTGCTTTTATATCTTTGAAAAATTGAAATAAATAAAGAAATGAATAAAAATGAATAAAAATAACTTTTTTATTGGTTTTTAATATTTTTTAATATTTTTTATATATCTTTTAAAGAATAAAATAAAAAATGAATATGATTCTTATAAAATTAAATTATAATAAAAATTATTTTTAATTTATAAAATATCTCTTTTAATCACTAGAGTCACTCAAAGAAAGTTCTTGCAAGTCTAAGGATGTGAAAAAACCATGTGTAAGACAGTACAATTGCTTTCCAAATGCCTCAATAGCTTTTAAAATCAATAAAATATAAAATTATTATATAATTTTTATGATTATAAATATAATTTATTATTGGATAAACCCAAATAGAATCTTTTTAAAGGTCTTTTAAGTAAATATCACGGCCAGGCCCCAAATGTAAGGTTTGACTATGAAACAATAAGTAAAAATTACTAATTTATTACTTATTGTACTCTGAATGTCCTTATGAAGTGAATAAATAAGATTAAGAAATATAATAATAATAAATAATTATTATTATTATGGCGTAAAATAATTATATTATTAAATAAATATAATAATATAATTTATATTATGAAAATATAATATAATAAATAAATATATTAATATAAAATAATTAATATATTTAAAACAGCTCTTTATTATTGTTACCAACAAATAATAAAGGCGTAAAAAATTGTTTTTTATTAATAAAAAACAATTAATAACAATAATATTACTAATATTAAAGTTATGAATTAATATAAATACTATTTATATTAATTAAAGAATTATTAAGAGAGTAATAATAGAGAAATTATTATAATAAGAGAAAATAACCTACTTTTAACACTTAATATAATAATTTTGAAGTATTTTACGCCAAAAAATATAAATACAACCTTTTCAAATTGTATTTACAATAAAAATAAAGAAAATTACAAATTATTCTGGATTTTTACGTGGAAATGAGTTATTAGAGAGATTTTTTAACAAAAACAATTAAATAAATGATTTAATCACGTCAAAAGAGATGATTGTAGCAAGGTGGTCTTTGGTCTTTAATAATATAACAGTTTTATATATAAAGAATAAAGAAATTACCTTTGATTTAATTGATTTAATGTTTTTGATGCGTCTGAGGGGAAAATAGAGTAAAAAGAGCTCTATTTATAGTAAATACCTCCCTCCTAGAGTCCAACAGGCTTCTGGTAGACGTGTACTGATCATATCCACTGGAATTGATCAATAATTTAAGGTTTGAGGGTGATTACATCATGATCAAACCATATTGCATCATTATTACACCATTATTTAGAGTTATCACTGCAACTCCAAGTTTGATGACATCAGAGGCTTGGCAGAACCCCAGATTTCGTGGATTTTATTAGTTTTAGTCATAAACTAATAGTATTCACCAATTTTATCACTCTTAAGACTGTTAAACTTAATTTAAGGTTACAGTATGTGATCATAACAGCTCAATTTAAGCTCAAACTTTGATCCTCAATAACTTTGAAGGTTTTCACGCTAAAGCAATTCAGAGAGTGAATTATGATAGCCTGACATAACCTTATCATGCTGCCAAGAGCTTTTCATTACATCATCAAAACTCTAATTTTGATGATTTTTCTTGTAACTCATCTTTTCTGTCGAAATTCAATATTTTAAACTTCAAAACTTGATTTCAGGGGGTTATACCCTGAATTTAATAATAAAAATTACGTCATTCTTCTCGAATAAACTAGTAGAATCCAACTGTATACTTTTTTTTAAGTTTGGACTACTTTCACAACAAAGTGGTCAACAGCTCTGTTGATTTTTATCAATATTTCCTCATAAGTCTTAACCTTGTTTATAATTTGCAAAATAAAGTTCATATCTGTGTTCTTACAGTAATTACGTGGTAACTTTCTTTTTGGTTCATCATTCTAGCATGTATAGTTTAGAAGATATTAGCTATGATCCCTGAATATATGCGTTGACCAAAAAAGTGCATATATTCAGGATAATTCCTTAAGTATTGATTTTGGGAATTAGCTTATTAATTGTTTTATATGTGGATTTTTGTGGGGAATCCACTGGTACAATTTATTTCACATGTTGTTTCATTAGTTTCTGAGATAAATAAGTTTTTATGGTTTTTATAAGGTATTATACCTTATAATTCCTTAAATATTGACTTTACAGATATGCCATAAAAATGGTATATGTGTATTTTTCCATGGGGAATCCAATGGTATAATTTGTTTTACATGTTGATTCATTGGTTCTTAAGTTAAACCAATTTTAGTACCAATTTATGGTATTTTTTGTATATTTGAGTAATTATTTTTAGTGTATAATTATTCTAATTAATTTTAATATAATTATATTAAAGGTATAATTATTCTGAGTCTTTTTTGTGACCTTATTGGGTATGTGGTCATATCTCAAAGGCTCACAGCCAGGCCCTCTTCACTTTGAAGAGCCCCTGTGAAATTAAATTAATTAACTCATATTTGACTCTTTCTTTTCATTCATTTATATTCATTTCTATCATTCATCAATTATGACTCTTCAATGATCTTCTGATTTTTCATGATTATGATTTTTCTCTCTCATCAATTTTCATCTCATTCACTTCATTCATATGAAAATTGACTTTTTCTATTTTTCTTAATCATTGCTGACCATCTCATTTCACTTCATTTTATTTCAATCAAATTTCTCTTTGTTTGTCTATTCAGGAGTTGATGATTGATTATTGATTGGTTAATTGATCCGGATTTATTTGGGTTATTGATTCAGCAATTCAGGATTTATTTGTATTTATTTGATTGACTTTTGAATTCCTCAAGATAACTTATTTATCCTCAAGAATTGATTGTTGATTATTGATTGATTTTGGTTCCTGAAGATATTGACTTACTGATTGATTCCTCAAGACTTTGAATTGACCTTGAAGACATTGATTGATTGATTGATTGACTGATTTATTGTTGAATTCTTCAAGATTATTGATATTGAATTTGAATTTATTGTTGAATATTGATTTAATTTATTGATTATTGATTGAAGTTGTTTCACCTCAAGAATTGAATTGATTCCTCAAGACTCATCAAGATTCTATTGTGATTGATTTGGACAAGCTTTGATTTCTGTTCTCAATACTGTGGGAACTCCTCTTGTGTGAGATTAAAATGAGGCAGTACCTGGACGGGGAAATCACAGGTAACTAGTTTTGAATTGCTAATAACTCCTGTAACCAAGGGTGGCAAGGGTGTATTGCCTGCCCCTCCTATAATACTGAACAAAATCTTCCTTGGAGCTCAAAAACCAAAATAAAATTAGTAAGTGGCTTTACAACTGCAGAAGACAAAATTAAGCAGTCTCAGATAAGACCTATTCAGTATATAATATGAAAAAAAATGTCAGTAATTCTGGTTAATTTTTGAAATTTCAATGAAACACTTGTCTGTATAATTTTTATTTTTAGTGAAATTGGGGTGAGTTGTTTCTTCTTAGTGATCAAACTTTGGTAAGATGAGTTATTTAAGATTTTCAGAAAAATTTGATGAGTCTTGATAAAGGTAATTTTGTTAAGGTATAGTTATAATAGAGTAAAATGATTTTTTTAAAGGCTTGTTATCTTTTAAGCGTTGTTGATAATAAGATAAAATTGTATTTGTTAATTTTAAGAGGTAAGATTCTTTGATATTGGGTGTTTTAAAGGGGTAAGTTAATCTTAAATCTTGATAAATGGTGTTAATTTTACTGGATAAAATATTTTAATAGAGTAGTAACCCTAATCTTGGGTACTGGGTATTTCTTATTTTTTATTTTAATAATAATAATATTCCACTGAGCTTAGCTACTGGGTAATCTTCAACACTATACTTCCACTGGGCATGTAAGATGTGACTATGAAACTGATGATAATATTACTATTAATCAACAGTACTATGTCTGTTCTTATGAAATATAGTAATAAAGTATTATTATAACCACAATTAAATAATTAAAAAATTATTTCTTTCACGTGTTAAGCACTACTAGTGATTTTAACAGTGAGCAAGTAATTGTCTACTAGAATCAATTACAAGAAGAATTTAATAATAAAAACCTCTTTATTAAAATAATAAAATTATTTTAATATATAATTATCTTTTGCAAGAATAATTATAAAGATAATTCTTGAAGAAAACTATTACTAGAGAAAAACTTTAAGAATTAAGAATAAATGACTCACTAATACTCCAAAGAACTTATTGATAGATAAGAGTAGAGAAATTTGATGTAGAATTGTGGATTTAAGGGATCAAAAGGATTTATAACAGTATTACAACAGTATATAGTTGGATTCTAGGATTTCAAGTCTTTCTGGATGATTTGGAAAGATTTAAAACACTTAAGAATAGTTTTAACTAATACTTACTTGTTGGTAATAATGATTTAATAAATTGATAAGATGATGATACAGAAAAAACAGCAAGAATAGGCTTCTTGTAAGTCAACAACAGCTCACAGAGGCGTGCCATGGAGCAAACTGAAAAACCAGTGAGTGAGAAAACAATAAAACCCTTTTGGATTAATGATTGCATCATCTGTTGTCACGTAAGATTATCATAATTACTTAATTGATGCTTTTACGTGACTACCAACCCTAATATGGTTAAGAATAAAAGGAGTAACATCTGTAAATCTTCTTTTATTCTAAAATAATCATTGATTTCTCAAAGTTATCAAAGTTATTGCCAATTTCATCACAGGTTGTAATTACTGTGAATTTTTGAAGATTCAGTGTTTCACGTAGAATGGTCAAAAATGGACTGTAAGTAAAACTTTGAATTTTACTAGTAAACCCTTAATTCTTTTTGGTCGTACCATAGATAATACAGTTCTTC
This sequence comes from Austropuccinia psidii, assembly GCA_023105745.1. Lineage (NCBI taxonomy): Eukaryota > Fungi > Basidiomycota > Pucciniomycetes > Pucciniales > Sphaerophragmiaceae > Austropuccinia > Austropuccinia psidii. Next base: position 4,806,213 of record JALGQZ010000005.1, on the reverse strand, counting down.
ATTGGTCCTGAAAGTTTCAGGAAGATTCATTAAGAATGGTATTTTTAATGAATTTTTGAAGTTTTTACCTCATTTCTACGTAGAATTGCAAATAGCAGTATTTTGCTGGTTGCTATGAGGTAAATCAATGAATATGCATCCCAAAAGGGTTTAATTACTCTTTTAGGGTCTAGTCATGGAAAGTCATCAAGAATTGACGTGGTTACAGGAGCCTAAGTAGCTTATTACCTCCTTGGCACGTCAAAATAACAGGTTATTTGCTATTTTTCTTATGATTACAGTAGGTGTAACTTGGTAACCAAGTTCCCAAAGAGTTTTAGTTTACCAATTGGGCCAAGATGAGCCATGGATCCATGCTCTGGAGCTATCCACGCCTCTGAGGCCTCAGAAGTTGGGTACCCTGGCTCTCTTTGATGTCTTTTGTCCCCCTTGCCTAATTTTTACGTCAAAATAGTAATTTAAGCTTAAAGTGAGATATCCACTATGGGTGTACCAAAAGTCCATGTAAGAATACCATGATATTAAGTGCTCAAAACATGCATAACACTATTCTTAGTGTATATGTAACATGGGATTTCTCACTTTCCCATTATTTTGGCTAAAAATCAAGAAAAACAAAAATTTTCACGGATCTTTTATGTGGTATTAATGATGTGGTATTGAAGTATTTTCCATTTTACCACCTCAAATACTTAAATTGAGCTTATTCACTCTATGGAGCTACCCTAGGTGAATACTTGTGTAGAATCCAAATCTGGTCTTAAATCCATGGATTTACTTACTCAATAAAACGTTATTCATCTTTTCTGAAATTGAAAATGATGAATTTTGGATATATGCATGACTTATGAGTTTTGCATAATTCAAAATTTCTTTTTAAGATAATTGTGGCCTATTTGGGTATGTAAAATATACCTCAAGGCTCACAGGGCAAGTAAATTTGCTATAATATACTGGACTACCTCCCAGGTGAGGGATGACTTATTCCTATGCTCCTACTGTGCAGAGGATACAATGTGCATGGGATATAATTTGCATGGGGGGATTTGAAATTTGGGGGGAGAGAACCCCTCTATTTATACCTTTTGGGATCCCAGGGGGCCCTCCATGGGAGCTGTCTTTTTCCACTTTAATTCCTCTTCATTTAATCATGTGACTCCTTTTTGGTGAGGCCCTTTCTTGCATGGGTCAAGTGATTTAAGGTTTGGTGATAATTTTTTTCTCTGCACAGCCTCCATTTATCACACAATTGTCTTTTGGTGAACTAATTATGATGTGATATTCTTGAATTTTCCTTGCATACATGAGGTGAGTCAATTTTGGCTGTAGATTTTTATTGTGCACAGCCTCTTTCCTGTCACATGATATTCTGTTGGTGGATGCAGTATCACATGATGACCTTGTAATTCCTTTGCATATGTCCTACTTTAGGTTTAGTAGAAGTGGCTGTGTAATTTATGCAGGTGTAATGGTTGTTTTTCTTCTTTTTGAATTTTAAAATGAGGTCAGGTGATAATTTCTTGCACTGGTGAATTTACTGTTATGTATGAGATGATGTGATTTTTGAGTTTGACACATGCTGTGCATAGTCATGTGGTTGAGATTTAATTAAAATTGTGTACTGCATGCATCCTGTTGTAACTAGCTTTGGTTTTCATGAGGTGATGAGTGGTGTAAATAAATCTGATTCTGTTTTAAGGTTTCAAGTGGGGTTACTGTGGATATAAGATAAGGTACTCCTGTGGCTGTGTTGTAAATGAGCTGCAGGAATTCCATGGGGCTGGGCTTTGCATCATGTGACTTTGAATGCAAGATGGCTGTTTAACTAATGCATGTCATTTTCTTGCTGCATGAGTACTGTGGCTATAAGGGGGGTGTAAAGCTGGGTGGAGTGTGTAATTTAAAGGGTGGTACCTTATTGGTTGTAACTAGTTTACTATATGTAACCTGATTTTTTACATACACAGAATGAAATTGAATAATTTATATAAACACATACACTGCCCTTTGGTGCCTGTGTCATGTTTTTATGAGTTAAATCCAGCTTCTTGCTGCAAAATTGACCTTTTGGTGTAGAATTTGAGTGTAAGTCTGCCTGTAGGCTGGATTTACTGCTCTTATGGGGTACTATGAGCTTGATCCTGGAGAAAAAAAATGGTATGGAATACCACATCCCCCTCTGCATTTAATGCTGTCCCCAGCATTCCAGGTGAGAGCTCCCTATTCTTCATCTGATTCTGCCGTCTCCTCAAATACCTCTTCCTCATTTATTGATTCATCTTCTTCACTTTGTTCTTCTGTGTCTTCTTTTGTATTTATCAAATTTCCTCTTGGGTAGAACCTCTTGATTTGAGATGCTGCAAATATTCTTGCTAATTCTGTTCCATCAAGCTCCTCAAGTTCATATGGTCCACTGTTTATTTGTCTGATCACTCTGTAGGGTCCATTCCATTTATTTTTGAAAAGTAGTCCCCAATTAGTTTCTATTGCTTTGTTGTAAACCAAGACCAAATCTCCTGGATTAAGAGGTGATCTCAGTTGGTGTGCCATTCTTCTATCCCAATATTTCATTGAGTCCTCCCTTGATTATTTGAGTTTTTCTGCTGCTTTCCTTCTCATTTCTTCTTTTCCTTCTAATTGTTTAGGTCTGGCTTACAATAATTCCTCAGTTGTGGATATTTTGTGCCATTCTACTGCTAAAAAGGTTTTTGTTTCAATGTCAATTGGTAATACTGGTAGTTGTCCAAATTCGAGTTCAAATGGTGAGAAACCAGTTGTCCTTTTAGTGGAGATTCTATCAGCCAATGTCCTTAGTGGTAGATATTTTTTCCATTTTCCTCCACTTTTCCCACACATTTTGACTAATGCATCTTTGAGTTGTTTATGGCCCCTTTCAACCATTCCTTGAGACTCTGGGTAAAAGGGTGTGGTGACTCTGATCCTTGATCCTGCTTTCTTTACTGAATCTTTCAATTCTTTTCCAAACTCTGGCCCCCCATCAACAGTTACTTCTTTTGGTGAGCCATACCTGCATATCCATTCTGAGGTGAACCATTCTGCAACTGCTTTTGCTGTTAATTTGACTAGTCCAACTGTTTCTGGCCATCCTGAAAAATCATCTCTGGCCACAACCATATACTTCCATCTTCCAGATTTGATATGGACTGAATCCATACTGATTCTCTCAAAGATTGTTGATGTTTCTGTAGATTTTTCTTGTTCCCTTTGTAAGTTTTGACTTCTCTTTTGGAAGTCTAGGCAAGATTGAACCCATTTCTTGACTGATTTCTTCATTCCTTCCCACCAAAATCTTGCTTTAATTCTTCTATAAGTTTCATTTCCCCCCCTGTGGCCCATTTCTTCATGAAGTGACTTTAAAATGTAGCTTTGAGCTTCTTGAATTGATATCACCAATTGAGGGTTTGGATTATTTTTTCTTTTGAGTTGGCCATCTTCCAAGAAAAAGTTGGATGACCTTCTTTTTATCCTTCTAAATTCTTCATCTTTACTTGCTTGTGGTTTTTTCATTGTACTTAAGTATTCTTTCATTCTCTTCCAAAATCCTTCTTGTTTGGTTGGTACTTGTATTCCTGAAAAATTGAGTGAATTTATAGTCTTAGCGCCAAATTCAGGGTGTGGCTTGATCCAATCTTCTTCTTGATCAAATTCTGGTGCATCTTCATCTTCTTCTTCTGAGTTTTTTGGTCTTCTGGACAGCCCATCTGGCATAGTGAAAGTTTTCCCTGGTTTGTGTACCAAATCAAAGGGAAACAGTTGAATGAAAGCCACCCATCTTGTCATGGGGGCATTGGGTAAGCAAGGGGTGTCGATCATTTCAATTAAGGCTTTGGCATCAACTTGTAATTCAAAATTTTGTCCCCAAGTATTGTCTGAAGCTTCTTGAGAATTCTTGCAACTCCAAAGAGTTCCAATTTGGGTTGTGAGTATTTTGATTCTAATTTTGAAAAAGTTATTGATTCATATAGTACTGGTCTGTCTTTTCTTTCTTTGTCTTCTTGAGTGAGTACTGCTCCTGCAGCAATGTAGCTTGAGTCTACTGCTAGCTTAATTTTTCCTGCTCCTTTGTCATAATCTAATTTCTTTAGGGTTATTTCTTCTCCAACTATTATTCTGAGCTTATGGAAAGATTCTTCGCATTTTTTATCCCAGTCCCAGTCAACATCTTCTCTGGTGAGCCTTCTGAGTGGTGATGCAACTTGTGAGAAGTTTTCAATGAACATCCTTACATAGGCACAAAGTACAAGAAATCCCCTTATTTCCTTCTTGTTAGGAGGTGTTGGCCAATTCCCAATTTTGTTAATCTTTTGTTTTGAAATTGTTCTTCCTTTAAATGATACAACATGCCCTACTATGTCCAAAGCTGGAACACAGCATGCAAACTTTGCTCCTGAGATAGTAAGTCCTGCTTCTTCAATCCTGAATAAGACTTTTTCTAGGGTTATGGCATATTCCCATATAGATCTTCTAATTGAGGGGTTTTCTGGTAGTGTTTCTTGGTTGTAAAGTGATCTTGGTCCTTTTATTCCTCCATCATCAAGAAAAATTCCTACACTTTTGGGTATTTCTTCTTGGAGTATCCAGGTCATTTGGGCTTGGTATACTGCGACTGAGTTGGTGGCTCCTTGGGGTAGTCTTGTGAGTTGCATCCTTCCAAGGGGTGTTTCAAAAGTGGTGAGGGGTCTTGTAGTGACATCTAATTCTCTTTCATCATATCCTCCCATGATGTCTCCTAGTCCATAGCATGCTCTTCCTGCAAATGCATCTACAGATTCTTCAATATGAAGTGGTAAGCCAGAATCCTTGATGGTGACTTTGTTGAGTTCTTGAAGGTCATGAACAATTCTGAGTTTCCCATTTGATTTGGCCACACAAAAGATTGGGCTTGTGTCGCTTGAGGTTGATTGCTCATAGAGTCCAGTCCTGATTCTTTCTCTGATTAATTCAGTAAACTGAGGTAAAATTGATTTGGGAATGGGAATTGGTTTCTTCTGCCAAGGCTAATGAGGTATTACTGGTATCTTGTAAGGCTTTCCATATGAGTTCTTGAGTAATCCTCTTTATTCTTCACAAAAGGCTATTGCTTTTTCCCTTAAAGTAATAACATATTTGAGTAAATTGATTTCTTCATTTGATAACCATCCTGGTGGGCAACAATTAACTGCTTGCAGTATTTCATGGGTGACCTTGAAGGTTTCTTGAAATATAGGTGGGTTGGGTGATAAGGGTGTTTCATAAGGATCTCTTGACAAAGGTGGTCTTTCCAAAGGTGGGTTAAGGTCTTGAGGCATTGGCTCATTGACTGTTCTCACCTTCTTCAGGACTGATTTGTATTTGGCTGCTAAAATTTTGTGATCCATCTTCAATTAGTTATTTTGTTCCTCCTTTTTTTTTTTTTTTTTTTTTTTATTAATTATTTCTAAGAATTTGCTAGTGTCCTGAAATCTTGAGGTCTTCACAATTCTTCTTTCTTCTTTATTCCATAAAAAATGTAGTTTAAGGTCATACAGGACCCACAACTAGGTGTGTAACCCCTGTATATTAGGTATAAAAGTGCTGCAGTTTAAGTCATGCAAGGACTTCCTGGCCTAATCCTAGGGCTTATCTTGATTCTTGAGCTCCTTTGGGCTTGATTTTGGATTCCATTTGACTCTTGTCTTATTCTTCAATATTCATGATTCCCATTTGATTTAAGATTCTTGTGGTTGTTTTATTTCTTGATGAGGAATCTTCTTGTCTTAATTGATGGCTTGGAACTTCACTTTGTTCATTTTGGCCAATTTGATAATGCTAAACACCTGTGAACCCCCTTTTTCCTGTTCCACAAAGGGAGAAGTTTATTGTCATGCTGAGGACAAAAGTGGTCCTTCAGCACTTCTCCTGACTAGGACAATCCCCTTCAGCTTCTTGGCTGTTATTTTTTTTATATGTTTCCCTGCCCAAGTCTACAGGGTAAGCAGTTTAGTGTCATGCTGAGGACCTCTTGAGTCTTCAAGCTTCTTTAAAATCCCAAGGGCAATTTGAGTTGAGTTTTTACATTATCTTGTTGGTTCATCATTTTGAGTGAGTCCTTAATCAATAATTAATCCAATGAGTCATCCTTCAGTCCATAAATCCTGGTCAGTGATTCTTGAATCCCAATTGAGTTTCAATCCAGAATCAAAGAAATTTCCAAGGCCTGGTGCTTTCCAAAGATCAATCCATGAGGAACTCCTGCTTTTCTTCATAAATAATCTTCTGCATTTTCAGTATTCTGAATAATTTTCCTATAATGAGTTGTTTCCCAATTCTCTTGCTATTTTTCCAAAATAATTTATGTCCTTTTGTTCTTTTGTATTCCTGAATTATACCTGTTATAAAGAAATGAAAAATAAAATTTTTTAATAATAAGGTGATTTGAAATTGATTTTAATATTAATTTATTTGTTTTTTTAATAATAATATTTGTTTGGATAAGGGCCCCCCTCTCCATTTAAAAATCTTGAGTTGGTTTTAAAATTTTGAAGAGGATATGTTCTCATTCCCCCAAAACTTCCACTATAAGGGATAGTGTAAGAAATATGTTTACCCACCCCTTATTTTTTATCGTGATTTTGATAATAATAAATAATGATACATAAAATTGACATAATTTTATTTTAATTATGATTCAATAATATTTTTTTGTAAGTATAAACTAACCATTAGCTGAGATATCTGAGTAAAAATCACAATTTAAAAGAAATAAACCTGAATCACAATTAAGATCATGGATCTGTTTGGTTGAAGGTGGTAATTTGTGCCAATCAGTAAAGTTTGGTGCTCTTGAGAGTATTTATGATTAATATTACATAGTTGAATGATCATAATTTGTGTCCTTTAATCATATAATGACCCTTATGATACCACAACTCTTCCTTTTGGAATCATAATTGTGACTCAGACTTTATTTCAAGTCCATCCCCTTTATGGTTCAGATTTTTTTTACCCATAAATGCATTTGAGTTGTTAAAAAAAATAAAAACAGTGAAATTGAAAATTGGTACAATTTAAAAAAACTCTTGTTTGCTTTTTGGGGGGCTTTTTCAATTCCATTTGGAATAAACAGCACATTGAGGTGTTATTAATATGTAAATTCCCCAAATTATTTCATCAATTTATGAATTTTTTAATATAAATAGCTCCTTCAGAGTTCAATTAATGCCTTCATGACAAAAATACTTCTTATTTTCAAACAAGTTCCAGTCACTTTCTTGTAACTCAAGAAATATTTCAAATAAATTGATTAATAAAATAAAAAAAATTACTTGATGTAGAGTTTTTTTTTGATTATTATTATTATTTTGAGTTGAAACATTAAGCCAATTCAATGGCTCATGCTTTAATAGTAGGAAAATTATAATAAAGATAATAAGTAAATAGAATATTCTTGAAATAATGAATGGGATATGCCCCTAATTCCTAGTGAAAATGAATAAATAAATTTAAAAAAAAAAAAAAAAAATATGTTCAAAAAGTTCAAATCAGTAAATCTTTCTAATTCTTGCTTATAATGACATGAATTTAGAAATTAAGAAATAAGAAATGAAACCTTAGGTAGTTTATAGTCTTGCCTAGGACTTATCCCCCTTTTGTAGTCCTTGTCCAATCTTTTTGAATACTTTAAATAAGGAGTTTATGGTCTTGCCAAGGACCATTTGTTGATTGTGTTTTAGCTTTGAGTCCTTGTTGATAATTCTAATTGTGGGCAGTTTATGGTCTTGCCAAGGACCACAGATTTTCTTTTTTTGTTTTTGTTGATATTTGAAGGGGCAGTTTATGGTCTTGCCAAGGACCATATCTTGTTTTTTCTTGATAATTACTTGATTCCTTGTTGATAATTTTGGTTTTGATTTATCTTCAAATCCAAGTTGTAAATTGAATTAAACAGTTTATAGTCTTATTTAGGACTCATTTCCACTTGAAAAGTACTTTTAAGGCTATAAAATCAGAGACCTATTTTCATGATGAACACCTGTAGCATTCAAAATAAAATATGTCAGTATAATATATTATCAAATATAGGAAACAAGCATAAAAATAGAAAATGAAAATGGCAGTTCAAAGCCTTGCTTAGGGCTATTTTATCTTGTTTCCTTCCATCATTTTATTGAAGTAAAAATAAAATCCAAGCAGTTTAATGTCTTGCTGAGGAAATATCTTGTTGTTTTTTTTTGTTTTTTTTCTTTTTTTTATTGTAAAGCCCTCTAAAAATTAAAAAATAATTTTCAGATCAGTAAAATAAATAGTCAGAAGATAGAAAATACAATTAGAAAACAGCAGTTTGATGTCTTTCTGAGGACCTTTATTGTTATTTACAGCCCTGTAGCACATCAAAATGAAAATAGGTTAGCTTTACTTAATATTAAGGGGAAAATTCAAAGCGTCCAGCAGTTTAATTTCTTGCTGAGGACATATTACTATTTTGTATTCCCTGTAGCATAAAAGAATTAATAACTAAATTCAGTAAAATAAACAACCAAACCCAACAGTTTATAGCCATATTCTGTCATATATATATATATTACTATGATTTTTCTGTTATTATTTTCTTATTTTATTTTTCTTCTTAAGTCCCTAAAATCAAATAGAAAACAATATTAAATAAGCAAAAATTAAGATAGAGTCTGTCAGTAAATAAAATAAAAAAAATAAAAAATAAATTAGAAACCAGCAGTTTAATTTCTTGCTGAGGACATCTTACTGTTTTGTAATTCATAGCCCCCTTTTTTTATTGTTTTACTTTTGAATTTACTGTAGAAATCAATAATCAGAAGTTTTAAATTAATTTAGTTATAAAAAATAAAATAATGTTAAATTTAAGAAAATCATCAGTTTAAAGCCTTGTTGAGGGTTTTCTTTCTTTTCAAAGCCCTGTTTATTCATAAAAAATTGGTTATTCAACTAATTGAATCATGATAAAAAATGAAATTAAGCAGTTTATAGCCATGCTGAGGCTTTTTTTTGTTGTATTTTAACCTTCTTAAGTCATTAAATATATATATATATATATATACACTATTTTTGTTTTGTTTTGAAATATTCCTGTATCAAAAATAGAAAAATAATGTTAGAGTTGAAAAAAAAACCAAGAATTAAATAATAAATAAAACAAAGCAGTTTTAAGCCATGCTGAGGGCTTTTTTTATTTATTTTGAAGCCATTGAGGTCTTTCTCCTTGAATTTATTCCCTAAAAATTTAAATATAAAAAAACCAAATTAGCAGTTTATTGTCATGCTGTGGAAATTTTTTTTTTAGAGTGCTTTTAAAAAGTAAAGAATTATTTTCAGTTAAGTAAAATAACAGAAGAAACCAGCAGTTTAATGTCTTTCTGAATACATATTACTTGTTATTTATTGTTTTTTTTGTAATCTTTTTTTAATTTATTATTTTATAGCTATCTTGTTTCCCTCATTAGTGTTATTGAACCACAAAACTCTTTTAGGGAATGTTTTGCTTATTGAAGACTTTTTATGTTGTTTCAATGCCTGTAAATCTCCTCAGAAGCCCTTTGGGTGGGCTGTTGTAGCCTTGATGGGTGTTATCACATCCCAATTGTGACTTTAAAACAGTTTGGGTGACTGTTTTTTTGCTTTCCGAGAGATTGGAAGGGCTTTTAATACCCTCTTAACCTGTCTACAATGGCTTAGGGTAGCTGCAGTTTTAAGGGGGGGGTGCTATTGCATCTTTGGCAACCTCACAGCCACTTCGGGTTGGGTTGATGTTTGATCTAGGAGCATTTCCATGTCCTTGGTTGAGAATTGAGCCGGTTGGGGTGTAGGGTTCTCTAATGCTCTTTAGGGTGCTTTGAATTTGATCGGAAGAGCTACTTTGCTCATATGGGTGCCACAACATCCTCTAGACTGCTCAGAAGCTTCTTGTTGATGCTTCAATCTCCATGAAGAGCACTTCCTCATGCTTTAAACCACTTCGGGTGGTTTTGTTCTTTGGTGTTAGGAATCATTTAGAAGCCTTAATAGGTAGTCTGGTAGTTGATTTCTTCTTCTGGAAAGTACGATAGAACAAGGGTTTTAAGTTGAGTCGGGTATGTTAGTAAGGTATTTTGGAGCCATTTATGATGCTTCTGAGGACTTTGGGTGAGGTTTACTATGCATACACCCTCAGTAAGGTCATAATTCATTTCTTTTTATCATAACTAGCCAGTGTTTGTGTTTTGATGATTGTATTGCTTATAGTTATTGATGATTCTTATGGGTGTCTTAGATTTCTTGTAATGTGATTGTCAGGGTGAGTCTATGATAAAGGTGTATATAAGTATTTACAAGCTTTAACTATGACTGTGACACAGTAAAAATAGTTTTAAAAGATGATAAAGTTGATAATAAATGATTAAATTAAGATATTAAGGGCTTTACTATAGGGATAGAGTGGTGGTGAGTGCTGTTGAAAGCCCTGGGTGCAGCTTTTACCTGTTGGGTTACAATAATAAAAGCTACAATACTTAATTTTAAAGTATACCTGATTATTTTCCAAGAGTATAACTGTTTTGGACAGTTGGACTACGTAGGAATTCAAGGGCAGGATGAGGAGACAATTCTGGCTGTGAAAAGCCTCCTTTTTATCCTGAAATGGGGTGGAAAGGGTGCTAGACCTTTCCACGTAGAGGAAGGGAAGATTTTTTCACTTTCTAGTACTGGCTTCTGGTTTGCAAACAGCCTGTATAACCTTTATTGGGCTCAGATATGGTTTTGAAACCACATCTGGGTGGTTTTCACCAATACAGGGTGAAAATTTTCATCTGGGGACCTCACAGCCTGATTCTGACGTGTATGACTAGTAGAATGCTGTACAGAAACTGTATGGGACCCCCGTATTGACTGAAAAATGAGGTATTGAAGTAAAAACATGCTTCTTTGTCTATTTGACACCTCATATTCATGATTATGGGATATTATCCCATGGTAAGGCTGTATATGACAGCAGGTGGGATTTTAACCTTAAAACAGCCATAACTTTGTCAATTCTTGAGATATCAACCTCAAAATTGGTTCTGTGTGTAGCCCTGTATGTGCTCTACACAATGGTACCTCATTTGATATGGGTATCATTAAATATGGAAAAGTTATCCCATGTACAAGATTTTGTACATTTGCGTGTTTTAGGCAAAAAGATGTATTGAGCATGTTTGCCCCATAACTTCTGCAGTAGTTGAGATATGAGGAAGTGGATGACACCATCAGATAGCCCTGATTGTTCTCTTTCCAAAAGGACCGCACTTCAGGTATTCCACACTAAAACTGTAGAAGTTAAATGAGAGGTGAATGTTTTGTTCACCCTTATTTGGCCTGAAATTGACCATAACTCCAGTAATATTGGTGCTAGCTCAGTTTGGCTGGTACCATTGGATAGCCCTGGCTTAGAGCTTCATTTTGAGTACCCATTTGATGGGGTTAAGCCTCTCCTTCTAGATTTTAGATGAGAGGTGAAAATTAAGGTTTATGCTCAGCAATAACTTTGTTATTTCTAGTCCTATGGTGATGGGACTTATATTTTCAGGAAGAGGTGAGTTTCCTCTTTCTTTTGATACCTTTTGAGCTGATCTGGCTCAGATCCATGTTTTGGTGGTATCTTGGCTATACCATTGGTTTATGGTATTTTGGCTGTCATGCTTGTGCTCTGGTTTTGAGTCACAGGCTGATAGTGATCTTATCAAAATCGGATGTATATCATATTGTTTCAATTCATTTTTTTATCCCCTCCTCTTCTGGCATTGGGCATAGAGTGGGATGATACAAGTAAGGTAAACAAGTGATTTACCTGCAAGTCATACCAGTATTACCCATTGTTCAATATTGAACCTAGGTCACGTAGGTAAATGTTGAAGTCAAATGTTGAGTTTCTTCCTAAACTCATTTATCATTTCTTAGTATGACAGTCTCCTCCGATTTTTTTCCTTCCTTAAGTTCTAGTTGATTCTGTTATTGTTGTGCATATTTGTTTGTTGCTTCTGTGAACAAAGGAATCTTGCTTTTCTTTTATTCTCTTTCGGCACCCAAAGGTTGTTAGACTAACGTCGGCACTACTGATAGTTTATTGATTATAAGTTCTTTTTCCTGTTTCAGAACACTAGGTTGATTCCACAATGAGGATTGATTTTGAAGAGCTGAAGTCTGTTATTTAGATAAAAGGACCAGAAAGCCCTTGTTTTGCTTTTCATCTCATCTGTCAATCTAATAGAGATTTGTGTCTATCCTAATTAAAACCTTGGTATGTTTCGGCTTCCTGGCTAGAGGTTTATTATTATTATTATTATTATTATTATTATTTTGTTTTCTTGATTGATTTATTATATATATATTATTATTTTTTAGAATAACTATGAGCTCCTATGATGGCTTCGCTTCTGATTTTTTCAATGCTTTTTGTCCATTTACCACCGAGGAGTTGGAAGACCTTGTTCTTGGCATTCCTCCAACAAAGAGGTTGAGGAAGTCGGTGTGGGAATGGCTTACTGCCAATGGCCCTTATCCAACATTCCCCCCATCACCCCCAGCCCTTGGTGATATTTGGAGCGCACCTGATGATTCCCCTAACCATTGCAAGCCTACACCTGTAGCAGCGTTGGCCTTTTATTCCTTCTGGAATGGAGAGGTGGATCCTCAACCCTCATCCTTGCTTTGTTCTAAAAAAAAGTGTTCAAAAAATACCAAGGGTCCCTACTACCTTCGCCCTTGTAATGATTTGGGTCGCATTATTTACCCTTCTAAGTGAAGCAGATCATAGGGTAAGTTTGTATTTTGAGCTGCTTTTTTTGCTTTGTTTATTATTTTAGTTAAGGTTGTTTTTTTATTTAGGTTACTTTTGGTTAACGTTTTGTTACTTAGCTTGTTATAGCACCTTGTTACGCCTCCTGTACTTGAAATGAAGAGGCTATGTCTTCAGTTACTTCATCTCTATTATTATTTTATTTCTAAAAATAAAATAAAGTAAACAAATAAAAACTTAATTTCAGTGAGGATCAAATTCAAAATGAAATGAGGTCAGTGGAAATAATCAAAAAAGAAAAAAAATAAAAAATAAAAAAATAATAAACCAATCAAATAGAGGTGAAAGAGGTCGGTAAGCTAAGAATCTCTTTTTTTTTTTTTTTTTTTTTTTTTTTTTATTATTATTATATATAAATAATAATCCCAAGTTAAGTTTAAGTTAAATATGAGTTTAGGTAGGTTCTACAAAAGAGCTTAAGAATTCAAATTAATTTAATTTAAATTCCATAAAATAGATAGCTAAAGCAATAAGAAACCATGAGCCTATGTATTAATTTTTTATATATAGTTGAAGATAAATTAGTGATTGGAGCTTTAAAATATTGGCTTTATCACTTCCCCCTTCTTTTTTGATTAAAAATAAGAAATAAGATAAAATGGATAAGGGAATAAGAATAGAATCTGAATGAAACAATATAATTTAAGTTTTCTTCTTTTTTATTTTTAGTTATCATCTACTGATATAAATTGAACTGAAACTAATTGTGTTTTTATTTCTTGTTTTATATATTTTATATTTTTAGAACTGATATTTATTATTTTTTTTTTATTATTTTATCTTTGATTTTTGATTTTTTTTAAGATCATGAAAGGAAGAATTAAATACTGATAGTAATAAAGATTAAAGTAAAGGTGAATTAATAAATAAAAGGGATAAATAATAATAACTAAAATGGAAATAGGATGGATTAAAATGAAAGAACTGCGTACTTAGCAGGTGAGATTTCTTTTGATTGATCCCTTTGACAAAGTATTTTATTTAATAATTCATTCTTGACAAAGTTCCCTCCCCTCCCTTGTTCTTTTTTAAGAGCTTTGAAAAGGTATTATTGACATAAGGATTTCCATTCTTCTGTATTTAATTTAGTTATACCACCTTTGAGGATGAATATTGATGGTATAAGTGTTTCCTCCCAGTGACAATCCCATGTGGTATTCTTTATAGTATATCCTCCTGAGATCTTGCTTATTTTTCCATTTTCAATTTCAAAATCCTGCAGGTTTAACCAGTCTTGGCATTCCCAAGTCCTCCAAAATAGTGATTTCCTGAGGTGTTCATCCATGTTAAGTATTTCATTCCAGTATTTGTTTCCAAGGTTGCCTTCAACTCCATCCCTGGTCAGTAAATCCAAGAATGCATACTTTGTGAGGTTGAATACAGGTAATTCTTTCCATGGATGACAAATGACAGTTTCTGATAGTGATTTTTTTGTTCAAAGATGTCCTCAAACTCAATATATGGAAGTATTATGGTGAAAATATCAGGACAGGGTTCTGGTTTTATTTTAAAGAACCAGTCAGGATTTTCATCTATTTCTTGTTGATTAATGTAATTGGCCCAGACTTCTTTTTCTTCTATCCAGCTGATATCTGTGTCCATTGACCAGGTATTTTCTTCAGGAAATGGCCATGACTCCATTTTGTAGGATTTTGTGAGTTTGAAAGTATAAAAAGGTAATAATATTTGAAAATTTTATCAGATTTATTTATCAAAATAGCTTGAGGGTAAGTTTAATGGGCTTTGGATGGTAATTTTGGGTAAGAAATTTGGATATTCCTCTTTGATAAGGCAGGAGGTCACTGCCTAGTGATTTGGATGATTTGTTGTTTCTTTGGGTGAGTGTAATTGGTTATTTTTGGTTGATAAGAAATTATTCTCCTCTTTGATAAGGCAGGAGGTCACTGCCTAGTGATTTATGATTTTGGTTTTTTTTTTTTGATATTGATGGAGTATCTTTAAAGTTCCAAGGCTTTCTTTATTGACTGGCTTCCAAATTGGGTATTAATTGAAATTTTGGTCTTCTTTTATTAGTTCTTCCCCATTGGATTCAAAAATTGGTGAATTGGCCATGGTGGAGGTGATTGTTTTTTTGTAAGCTTTTTCTTTTTATATTTTTATTTTTTATTTTTTAAGAAATAATTTGTTGATGAATGTCTTCTTTTTTAAGGCAGGAAGTCACTGCCCTGTGAGAGAAAAATGAAATAAAAGAGAAACTAATGATACATTTGATGAATGATACTAATACATTTTTTAGAGAAAAAAAGGTTGATTTTGTTGATTTATTTTAGAGTTGAACTCCCTCAAGTGGGAAAGGTGAGTGTCTGTTGAGTAATCTGGCCAAAATAAGATCTTTTAGGGCTTCCAAAAAGGAATTTCTTTCCTCAATTTCTTGTTCTGATGGAAATTCTGACCACCATAAGTCCTCATCAATGAATATATATCCATCTCCAATCCATTTCAGTATTCCAGTTTGGTATGTTGATCCATTTAATCCAAGGTACCACTGGGCCCAAATTTGATTGAAGTAAAGTCCTCTTCTTGGTAGTGTGGCCATTTCAAATATTTCATCCCATAATTGATTTTCAAGGTTACCTTTAATTCCCTCTTTGGTTAACAGTTCTAGGAATTGGATATTGTTCAAGTTTGCTCCTGGAAGTTGACATAAATATTTATCTTCACATAAAATTTCTTGAGCTTCATCCCCATAAATATCTTCAAAAGTGATATATGGCAAGTAAATGTAGTTGTATTCATTTTCTAGGATGGATTCTGTTTCATAATCTTCATTGGGAGGTTTCTGGATGAATTCAGGGTTTTCCAGTTGCCATTCATAAGGTTCTTCTTGGTTGTTCAATGGTCTGTCCAAGAAGTTGATATGGTATGCGTCTTTTAAATTTTTGTCTCTTTCTTCCATAATTTTGAGGTCTTTTTCAATGCCATTTATAATCTATTCATCTGAGAGCTCATGATGTTCACTAAATCTGACTTTCTTCTTTTTGGGTTTAGGCTTGAAAGGGTTTCCATGTATTTTCTCATTTCCATCCACCACAATTTTGAATGTTTCTTTATTATTGTTAATTGGCTTGTAACTTATGTTGGGTAATTCATCTTCAGAGGTTGAGTCTTCAAATTGTCTTTTGAGGCTGTTTGGCTTTTCTGTGTTTTTGAATTTTTGGCCAAATTTATCCCTTTTTGGAGATATGGGTAAATGTTGGGTCTTCTGGGTCAAATTGACTATGGTATTGTCTCTTTTTGCATTTTGAAACTTCTTTCCTGGGTTATTTCTGACCAATGTTGCCATATTGCAAAAAACCATTCCTCTAGGTGGTCCAGTTTGCAACCCAAGTGCTTGAGGTTTGCATATTGGCATGCATAATCTTCTTCCATCAGGTTATTGATAGCTTAGTATTTCACCTTGTTTATGGGAGAATTCTAGTCTGATATTGTTGTCTGCCAAGAAAGGTGTTCCAAGTACTGTATGGACAGATCCTTTGGAAATAAAAAAGCGGATTTGAGTTTCTTCACCTGAAGCCAAAATGATTGGAGTAAATTCTGAAAGTGCAACTAATGAGGGAGTATGACCTCCAATTCCCCTAAGTTTCATGTTTCTTTTTCCTGTTGTGAGTGAGGATTTGATTTCTATTTCTTCTGGTATAATGTTGAGTTCTGCCCCAGTGTCCACTAATGCTCTGATAGGATATTCTTCCTTTCCAATGAAGATTTCCATAAATCACAAAGGACAAGCATAATTAATCTTGGGCTTTGGTATTCCTTTGAATCCAAATGTTAATAGTCTTTCTTGAAGATCCATTGAGTTGAGTGACTTAATTTTTTCCTTGTCTTTTTCTGATAATTCCTGTAATTTATGGACAAAATTGGGTGACATCCTCAAAATTTCTTCAATGGTGAGGTTGATCTTTTGTTGCATAATTTTCTTAATAATTTTGTCAATTTCCAATTTAGTTTCAACTTGTTTCTTTTGAGGATTTCTGAACTTCTCTTCTTCTTTGGAAATTTCTTCATCTTCATTCTTATTGGCTATATTTTCAATTTCCTCCTCAGGTTGGTCTGGTTTTGGAATATTTGAATTTTGGAATTTGGTAGGAATTATGACTCTTTCTTCTTCCTTTTCTTCTTCAATGTAAGTTCCTGGAATAGCTTCTTTCTTCTTTGGCTCTTGACTTTTGGATTGTCTTTCCATTCTTTGCTTGGTCTGCCTTAGTCCAATGTGTGATTCAAAGGGATCATTGGCTGAGGAAATGGTAGGTGGTTTCCAATTTGACCAATCTTCAACATGTGCAATTGAGGTTGATTTATCTTCTGATTTCTTTTCAGTGGGCTTAACCTCTCACTGGAGATACTGGGGTAGGAGTTGCCTACAAGTCTCTTACAACCACCTTGATTTTGATCTCCAAGTTAACTCAGCCTTAACTCAGATAATATCTTTAATTGTATCTCCAAGGTAACACAGGATTAACTTCACCTTTATCTCCATTTATATCTCAAATTTAACTCAGAATTAGGTACAATTCTTTCTGAATCTGTCCCTCCCATTCACCTGAGCAGCATGTTCAAGAAGGCCTTTAGCTGTACCTCCATATAGGCTCAGTATCAGCTTTGGTATTTTGTGATAAACTTGATCTATCTTACTATTCAAAAATATATAGAGATAAATCTATAAATAAAGTTTCTCTTGAGCTTCAAATCACTAAAAGAAGCACCTCCAAAATGACCACAGGGGTATTTTGCCTCCTTTTTCCTAGGCTTAAACTAAATGCTGCAGATACTCTTTTTGACACTAAAAGATAAACATTATTATATAGCTATATCAATAGCCTGAAAACCCATTTCTGATATTTTTGATGAGAAAGAAAAGTTACTATATCTAGTTAATTATTTAAAAAGCCTCATGAAATTTATTATGGAGCAGAAAACGTATTTTTGGAAACTGATATAAAGATAAATCCATTTTGCATTTTTCAGTTTTTACATCTCTCTTTGGGTTACAAATATTTATTTTGAATATTTGGAATATTTTTTATGAAAACAAAAGAGAATCTTACACCATGCACAAAAAGACATAAAATTCATTGAAATCTTAAAAATTTAATCTGAATTTTCAGAATCAATTGTTTCACATCCAAAAATTCAAATCAAAAAATCATTGGTTTTTCCCTCACTCAAAGCATTAAATTCAATTATTCAATACAAAACTGAGTGATTATTTTCTTCACACTACTGTTATTTTCAAGAGAACTGAGCTCCCTCTCATCATCCAAATATTAAATATTCATCAAAATGCATTTTTTCTCTTAAGTTCTGATTCTCTAAATCTCAATATTGTTCTTTTTTTTGAAAATTTAAATTCTTTTGCTTAATTATGAAGTTTAGCATGATATAAAAGCTTTCAAAAATAATGACTTTTTTCTCAAACATTCCTTTTTTTTTTTTTTGAGATTTTCAATTTTGCAAAGGAAGTTTCTTTAAAGGAATAAAAGATCAATTACTTTCATTAAGCACATATATTTAAGCTTAAATGTAATCATTCTCTGAAGTGTTTGATTTTTTGCATAAACTGAAATCAGATTTCAGCCATTTTTTCATTTTGATTTTTTCCTCTCTCAAACCTCATTAAACTATGGGAGAATACCAATGGAAAACTGTCCTGATTCAGTGATACACAATTTAAATTTACTGAGAGAATAACATTTTGAAGCCTTTGTTCTATAATTATATAGAAAAAGAAAATTAGTTTTTTAATAGTGATAGTTTGGCTAAAATATCTTCAGCATTCAAAGAATTTCAAATACAAATTATTTTTTGAAACTCAAACATAGAGTTTGGCATGAGATGTATTATTTCTGGCTTGTGGTGATTCTGGTATTGACTAATTGAATGCTGAAACTTCAGCTGGGAGAGTGGTCTACTGGCTTCTGCTTTGAAAAATGTTATTGGGAATTTAGTTTTCTCTGTTGAAAGTCTGAAGTATGAATTAAATAGTAAAGTAATTATGGGTATCAATCAAGTACCCATCATTAACTTCAAAATTGCCTCATTGGGATTATTTTGGTTGAGACATTGAGGAAGTGACGGTTCATGTTAAAAACAATGTTATTCTTGCGCATCATATATCCAAACTTATTAAGTTGTAATCATGCCTTCCATAATCATAACTATAGCCAGCTTCCTTCCCGGCCCTGAACCCTAGTGTTAGTAAATAATCAGATGAAGAGTTTTAATTGTTAAGCTTGCTATAGAAAGCCAATTCTGGCACATCATTTTTAGGAACTTTGATTGGTAGGATTCTTGTAATGTCATGTCTTGTTAGATTCTTGAATTTATTAAATGCATTTCTTGGTTAACCCTTGTATACATACACAATTAGTGCAAATGGCTATGAACTGGTCTGTATTGATTTAGAAGACTATTGCCTTTGGTACTCAATAAAATCAGTAGCAGCAATAGTAGGTTAACCAGAAAGCATAAGCTTGACACAGTAAGCTAATTTTAATAGATATGTAGATATACCTGTGGTAATAATTATTAATATAGTGACAATATCCTATTTTTAATAGCCACAGTTGAGGTTGGGTCTTTAATGAGAGACAGTGACTATTTTAAGCATTATGGTAGGAGTCTCAACATAGCACTAACTCTTACATGGAAAGACCTAATAAAACTTCTAGTTCTATCAGACACGTTGTATATTAGAGCTATAAATCCTACTGCTATAAACAATAAGCAAATCAATAGACTAGCTAACATGTGATGGACAATCACATAAAAATACCTTATTAATCCTCCTATACTGTGGGTAGCAGCAATACTTAAAATTAATAGTTCAAATATGAAATACCCAATAGGACAGAGAAAAAGAATATCAATGGTGAATACTAAAAGAGGCTTATTTCAACCAGCCTCATCCTTGCAAATAGATGAGTTCCTTTTATCCTCAACATCTGATTCAGGATTATGTGCCTCCTTCATTGGTTACTCAGCAAGGAAATATACAAATGTTCATATGGAGTTGATTGAGTCAGAAAGATTACTTGGGGAATCATTGTCTATTCACAAATAACTCCTGTGTTATCTGTTCCTTTTGTAGGTAGGTCAATTGAACAGTTTCTTGCCTAAAAAGATTCTTTCTTTACAAAAGATACATTCATGGACATACTCTTTTGATACCAACTTATAGTAGGACAGCTTATCAAAAATTGTTTCTTCAACAAGAAATTCCAGTATGCTGCTCCATGGGATTCATAAAACATTGATATCTGTTTGATGACTTCTTTTTTCTTTTTAATTTTATTTTGTATTTCTGCCTACTGGTTCATGTTTTTGGCATGAGCTGTTGCAGAACAAAGCAAATGGCATTGCTTTTCATTGATTCAACAAAAAATTAGAAAATTTATAGTAAAAGCTAATTATTTATCTAACTATTTTGAGATCTTCTTTGAAGATTTCTTTGAATTCTTTTCTATTCAAAACCAATCCCTGGAGTCTTATTATCATTACTCTGTTTACAAGGACAATGAATAAAATTTCGGTCAAGATAAGGTATAAGGTCTACATTTTCTTTGAAGTAGCAAATTGACAGAACTTGAGCATCAAAATGTATGACGATTGCAATTTCTAGAATTTACTGTTGAATATTCTGACAAGCTGGCATGAAGAGATGAATAGTTTGTTGGATTGGATTAATGGCGCGAATTAAACCAAATTCCAAGCCACCATTTTTCATCTTGATCAACAAACCCTATCATAGAACCATTACAGAGGTAACCTGTCAGCCTGTGACTCAAAACCAGAGCACAAGCATGACAGCCAAAATACCATAAACCAATGGTATAGCCAAAATACCACCAAAACATGGAGCTGAGCCAAATTAGCTCAAGAGGTATCAGAAGAAAGAGGAAACTTACCTCTTTCTGAAAATATAAGTCCCATCACCATAGGACAAGAAACAACAAAGTTATTCCTGCTCAAAGTTATTGCTGAGCATAAACCTTAATTTTCACCTCTCATGTAAAATCTAGAAGAAGAGGCTTAACCCCATCAAATGGGTATTCAAAATGAATCTCTAAGCCAGGGCTATCCAATGGTACCAGCCAAACTGAGCTAGCACCAGTATTACTTGAGTTATGGTCAAATTCAGACCAAATAAGGGTGAACAAAACATTCACCTCTCATCTAACTTTTACAGTTTTAGTGTGAGATACCTAAAGTGGGGTCTTTTCGGAAAGAGCACAATCAGGGCTATCTGATGGTGCCATCCATTTCCTCATAACTCAACTACAACAGAAGTTATTGGCCAAACAAGCTTAATACAGCTTTTGACCAGACCACGCCAATGTACAAAAATACTTGTACATGGGATAACTTTGTCATATTTAATGATAACCATGTCAAGTTGGGTACCATTGTGTAGAGCTCATACAGGGCTATTCAATGAACCAACTTTGAGCTTGATATCTCAAAGCCTGACAGAGCTATGACCATTTTAAGGTCAAAATCCCACCTGCTGTCAGATACAGCCTTACCATGGGATAATATCCCATAACCATGAATATGAGGTGTCAAATAGACGAAGAAGCATGTTTTTACTTCAATACCTCATATGTCAGTCAATACTGGGGTCCCATACAGTTTCTGTACAGCATTCTCCGCGTCATACATGTCAGAATCAGGCTGTGAGGTCCCCAGATGAAAATCTTCACCCTGTATTGGTGAAAACTGCCCAGATGTGGTTTCAAAACCACATCTGAGCCCAATACAGGGTATACAGGCTGTTTGCAAACCACAAGCCTGTCCAGGAGAGCGAAAAATCTTCACTTCCTCTATGTGGAAAGGTCTAGCAGCCTTTCCACCTCAATTTCAGGATAAAAGGAGGGCTTTTCACAGCCAAAACCCTTTCCTCATCCTGCTCTTGAATAACCTATGTAGTAAACTGTCAAAAACAGTTTTACTCTTGGTTAAATAATCAGGTATACTCTTAATTTAAAGTATTGTAGTCTTTATTATTGTAATCCAACAGGTAAAGCTGCACCCAGGGCTTTCAACAGCGCTCACCACCACTATATCTCTATAGTAAAGCCCTTTAAATCTTAAATTAAAACATTTATTATCAATCTTATCATCTTTTAAAACCATATTTACCGTGTCACAGTCATAGTTAAAGCTTGTAAATACTCATATACACCTTTATCATAGACTCAGCCTGACATTTTGGGGGCCTGGCTGTGTTTTTTTTTAACTTTTTGGACCTTACAAGTAAGTCTTTTCTCTTTTTTATGACTCATTAACACATTGTTTTATCTTTTTTTAGGCGTAATTTCCATTGAAATATATATATTTTATATATTTTTATCTTTTTTCATATACTCATATTATAAAAGAGTATTTTTCACGTGGCTAATACCCACTGAAAATAATTATTCTTGGCGTGTTTTGTATATAAAAACACATCAGCCATCAATAAGTCCTGTATTCTTGACTGAATAAGGACACCTCTGACTGAAAAACCATCAGTTGAGGCGTGGATTAAGTGTATTGTTGACTCAATAACACTTATACAAAACCACTTGTACAGAATACACTTGAAAACCACAAGTGTATCTGTGGGATACTGGCACACAAACAGTGTGACAGGGCACCATAAGCTGTATTTTTGACGTGAAATTGTTAATTCAATTACACTGTCATTATACAAGGGCATATTGTAATAATATACAAGCCCAGAGGCCATTCTTAGACGTGCAAAACCAGCCTTTTGAGAAGTCTTAACTGACATAAGCCCTCTTTTTTCCTGTCTTGATTCAGTGGAAGAAAACTACATCCCACTTGAAACCCAGTCACAGGCCAACACACCAGTGACACCCTCAGAACCAGAGGGCAGCAAGGGTAAAGGAAAAAGGCTTAGTGAAGGCCTCATTACAGCCAAAAGGTGGACACCAATAGCCACTCAGAGGAGTAGAAAACCACGAAACTCTGCTTCAATACAAGGTAAACCAACCTTAACCACTTGTACAGGGAAGATTACAATTATTAACCCAGTTGTAACCTCCAAAGGCAAACTGCCCAAATCAGCAGATAACAAATTTGTACAAGGCACAGTCAAAGGTAAATACCCTAAGAACATAAAGTTTTTGACTGCTTGCAAACACTGATATGTCCCCTGCATACCTCAGAGACCTTGGCTTCCAAAGGAACCAGCCAGAGGATAGAGCAGGAATGTCTAGAACCAGAAGACCTGAAAGAAGACACATTGGACACAGTGGTGGATGGCAAAACAATGAGGGAGATAATATCAACCTTGCCATTCACACTCCAATTCAACAGAAACCTCAAACCAGAGGACTGGAAGGATATGGATCAAGTTCTTCAAATCCACCAACTCCTCAAAGATTTGTTTCAATGGAGCATGGACAACAAGAGGTTCAACCTAGCAACTCACTGGGCAGAACTGGGATCAAGTTGCCAGAAGATCTGTCTCAAAGAGATAGACTTCAAGGACCTTATGGTAATCACCAAGGGTTGGAATCCTACCAGGCAGCACAGACTCCTGGAGGCAAGGGCACAGAGGATAAGGGAGAATCAAGCCACTATCCAAGCTATAGAAGAACAGTTAACCCAGACAGGGCCTACTCAGATTCCTTCAGGTTCACAAGGAGCATGCCAAATCAGCTCTCCAGTGGCTTCACACCATTCAGAAACCAGCAGATCAGTGGCCAAGAGTCACCATTCTTCACAATTCCAGGAAGTTTCCAGGAGAAGACAAGGCAACAAGGGCAAAAACAAAGCCTCCTTCAACCAGAGGAGGAAAGAGTCAGACCCCATGATCCAGAAGCTGTTAGATTTGGTAAAAGAAGTACACAAGAACCAGAAGTAGTTGTAAACCACTCTAGAATCAGTAGTCCTAGTAATAGAAACATTACCCCCACTCAGACTGAAAATAACATTATCACATCTGAGAGTAACATCAACAGTGACACACTGTGGTTACAAATGTCCCAATATGCTGAGCAATCTGCAAAGCAGGCTACAGAATTTGCAGCTGCCCAAGAGAGGATGAGAAAAACTCAAGCCTCATTGGAGCAGATAGTTAAAAACCTTCAGGAAGGATATGCTCAACTGAGCAAAGCCTCTGAAGAAACCAACAAGAGACTGAATCAAGTCTCTGAAGAACAACACCATAGTAGCAGGGACAGGGAGTGTCTGAACCAAGACATCAACAAATTGTTTGATGCCTACCATAGCTTAAAGCCCCAACCACAAGGCCAAGCTATGGGGAATCCATATCAACCAGATGACATCAAACCAGATGCCATGTTGTTGAATAAGGCAAGATCTCCATCACAATACCAGGATGGAGATGGCATGTCTTATTCAGAGAAGGAAGCCTTGAAACAGCTTCCTGAGGCCTCAAACTGGCCCAAATTCTCTGGATCAGGAGAATATGATCATATGGAACTCATATATTATATTGATGGACTCTTCATTGATGTACCAAGCATACCAGATTACTGGATTACTGCTAGACTGAATACTGCATTTAAAGGTCATGCAAGTATATGGTACACTGAAATGAAAGAAATCCATGGAAGAAGAAATTGGCCATGGTGGAAGAGTCAAATAATCCAAAAGTACAGTAATGGAACTTGGATATGGCAAAAGACCATGTCATTTGAAAATGACAAATACTCTGTGGACAAAGATCCATATGAGTGGTGTCTTAGACAGTCTAAAAGACTTAAAGCCATTGATCCTCAGATGAACATCCAAATGAGGAATCACAAACTCCTGACACAACTGCCAGGAGAACTAGAGCATGCAGTAAAGTGCAGATGCAACCAAAATTGCACTCTAGATGATATAGCCAATACCTTACAAGACATAAGGAAAAGGACTAATATAGGGAAATTCACCCCATATAGAAGCAATAGTTTCAAAGAGAAACAACCTTTCAGGGTAGAGTTTAAAGACAAACCCAGAGAAAGAGTGGCAGAAGTGGCAAAGAAGAAGAATTCTTGTCACAATTGTGGTTCAACAGACCACTATGCCAACAACTGTCCAAAAGCAAAGAAGAAAGTCTATGCTATAGAAAAAGTCCCTGAAGAAGAACCTCCAACAGAGGATTCTGAATCAGACTCTATGGGTGATGCCATTAGAGAACTATCTGATGATGATCAAGACCCAAGAGAGGAACTTCTAGTGGAATACCAAGAGGAAACCCCATTGGAAATCCAGGATATACAGTTGGAAGCAGGCATGCCACAAGACACTGCCAACAAGAACTTGTGTAAACATACACAAGATGTACAAACATTCCTGGTTACACCAACCAAAGGAATGGCATATATACATGGAACAGCCACAAAAATGACTGTATGTATTGACAATGCTCAGCACCCACTGATCATTGACAGTGGAGCACACTGCTCCATAGTGGCCAGAAATTATCTGGATAACCACTTCCCAAACTGGGAAAAAGAACTCTTGCCCACCAGGGCAAAGAACTTTAAGAGTGCATCTGGAAAGATGACCTCTATTGGGACAATTATCGAAGAGATAATTATACCCCACAGAAAAGGTAATATCAGACTCAACCCAGAGTTTGTAGTGCTTGAAGATGCCCACATCCAAGGGTTTTTACTGGGAACAGATTACCAGAGGATGTATGGCATAGATATTTACAATAGTAAAAATAGGCATATTACCATTGGTACTAACAAGGAAAAGAAATTTTCTCTTGATATATACCAGATATCTTCTCAGGACCCACTGGAAGAACTTCTGAAAGAATTCAGAGAGGGACAGTTTAGCACTACCCTCACCAGTAAACAAAAGTTAAGTTTACTGAAGATGCTGAGGAAGAATAGACCAGCATTTGCCATTGGTGAAGAACCATTAGGCAAGATCAAAGGCCATGATATAGAACTATATCTGGATGTGGAAAGACCTTATCCACCCATGTTAAGGAGACCTCCTTACCCAGCAAGTCTGGAGACCAGGAAAGAGATTGAGAAACATATCAATGAACTCCTGGACATGGATGTCATTAGGAAGATTGGACATAATGAAATAGTGGAAATCACCACTCCTGTCCTAATCACCTGGCATGATGGCAAGTCTAGATTGTGTGGAGATTTCAGAGCCCTGAATAACTACACAAAAGCAGACAGGTACCCTATACCAAGGATACCTCATGCCTTGGATAAGCTAGCCAAAGCCAAATACATAACCAAGATGGATTGTATGAAAGGCTTCCACCAAAATGGAGTTAAACCAAATTCCATGATATTGCTCAGAATAATATGCCATATGGGCATATATGAGTACACCAGGATGCCATTTGGCATCAAGAATGCACCAGCCCACTTCCAAAGGATGATGGACACCATATTCCAAGAAGAAATAATGGAAGGCTGGATGGTAGTGTATATTGATGATATCATTATATA
Source organism: Austropuccinia psidii (assembly GCA_023105745.1). Taxonomy (NCBI): domain Eukaryota; kingdom Fungi; phylum Basidiomycota; class Pucciniomycetes; order Pucciniales; family Sphaerophragmiaceae; genus Austropuccinia; species Austropuccinia psidii. Next base: position 4,779,927 of record JALGQZ010000005.1, on the reverse strand, counting down.
CTCAGAGACATGGGAAGACCATGTACAATACATAGACAGAGTGCTAAGTAAATGTACACCCATCAACCTGAAAATTTCACTTAAAAAGTGTAATTTTGGCCAACAAGAGCTACTAGCTCTAGGACACAAAGTCTCAGGCCTTAGTCTGGCAATTGACCAGAACAAAGTAGCAGCAGTACTGCAAAAGCCAGTACCAAAGAACATCAAAGAGATGCGATCTTTCCTTGGATTTGCTAGCTCCTATAGAAACCACATCAAAAACTTTGCTCACATAACTAGTAGTTTATACAAGTTATGCTCAAAGGATGTAGTTTTTGAAATAACCAAGGAAAGGAGGGATGCATATGAGAGGATCAAATATGAACTCACAAATGCACCTGTGCTCATCTTGCCTGACTTTGAACTACCATTCAAGTTATATATAGATGCAGCATGCAGCCAAGGCTTGGGAGCAGCCCTTCACCAAAGACAAATTGTGGATGGTGAACCAAGAGAAGGTGTAATATGTTACATCTCTAGGCAGCTGAAAGATTCAGAAGCCAGGTATGGGGCCACCCAGACAGAATGTCTATGTCTAGTCTGGGCTCTAGAAAAACTCCATTATTATTTGGAGGGTGCAGTCTTTGAAGTCTACACAGACTGCACAGCCTTGAAGTCTTTACTAAACATGAAGACTACTAATAGACACATGCTGAGATGGCAAATAGCCATCCAGGAGTATAGAGGGAACATGACCATCATATACAAGGAAGGTAAAAGCCATACCAATGCAGATGGCCTTAGCAGATGGCCACTGGACAATGTCAAAAGCAATCCAGCTTATGACCCTGAAGTTGCTGCAAGAATTCCTATCCATTTTATGGAAATAAATAGGAAAAAGAACTTCAGATTCTCTGAATGGGCACCAGGGAGTGGTACCCTTGACAGTGGAAACACTGATTCAGAAGGGACAGAAACCCCCATACTGGGAATAAGTTCCTCAGAATTGCATAATGAATTTTTCAATACAGTACTGAAATCATATGCTAAACACAAACAGTGTAGCATACTACTCCAACTCCTTCAACAAAAATACAGGAGCCCAGAACTGGAAACCCAGCTGGAGGAACCCTGGTTGAGGGCCTATAAGGACAATAAATTCTTCCTTATAGATGGCCTGATTTATCACAGAGATAAGCACACCAGTGCACTCACAGTGATAGACAGAGACCACATCTCTTTAATCCTGCAGGAATGCCATGACTGCCCCTACATGGGACACATGAGTGAAGACAGGACTAAAGAGAGGGTAGCAAGCACAGCTTGGTGGCCCAAGTGGGAGCAAGAGTTGAGTGAATACATCAACACTTGTGAAAGATGCCAAAAGGCAAATAGAAAGCATGGGAAAAAATATGGGTTGCTTCAACACATAGAAGAACCCAAACACCCATGGGAAACCATCAACATGGACTGGGTCACAGGACTTGTCCCAGGAGGCAAAGAAAACTACAATGCCTGCCTAATCATAGTAGATAGGTTCAGCAAGAGCATGAGATGTCTACCATGCCATAAAGAGGACACAGCCATGGACACTGCTCTGTTATTTTGGAATAACATCATATCCACCTGTGGAGTCCCTAAGATCATAATTAGTGACAGGGACCCAAAATTCACATCTGAATTTTGGACCAATTTATATGACATGCTAGGCACCAAGCTTGCTTTTTCCACAGCTTACCATCCACAAACAGATGGCCTAGCTGAGAGGATGATCCAAACAATGGAGGACATCCTCAGGAGGTTCTGTGCCTATGGCATGGAATACAAGGACCATGAGGGATATACCCATGATTGGGTCACCCTCTTACCAGCAGTCCAACTGGCTTATAATACAAGCCAGCACTCTACCACAGGAAAAACACCTGCACTGGTAGAGAAAGGGTGGAATCCCCTTTTACCTGTGGATCACTTAAAGAAAAATCTTCTGACCATCCACCCCACAGCCAAAGACTTCCATGATATGTGGAAGAAAGCCTGTGATACTGCTGCCAAATGCACAGCTGAGGCCAAAGAGTATAATAAGCAGGGGTGGGACAAATCACATATGGAACCTGACTTCAAGGAAGGGGACCAGGTGTTAGTGTCTACACTAAACTTTAACAATCTCAAAGGACCCAAGAAAATGAGAGACTCATTTGTAGGGCCCTTCACTATCATTAAGTTGATAGGGAAGAATGCAGTAGAGGTCAAGCTCACTGAGGAGTTTTCTAGGAAACACCCAGTCTTTCCAGTAAGCCTGGTCAAACCATACTTCCAAACAGAAGAGGATAAATTCCCCTCCAGGAAGAAAAACATCACTCCACCAGAAATAGTGGAAGTAGAAGACTCTCCTGGACCTGTGAGTAAAAGCATCAGGGCCAGAAAAATCAGACTCAATGGGAAGGATCAGAGACAATATCTAGTCAGATTCAAGAACCAGACAGCTGACAAAGACAAATGGTTGGCAGAGGATGCCATACCAGATGGGAACCTCCATTTAAGGAGATTCAGAGCCTCTAGGAGGACTGAGCAGTCTCATCAATGATGAGCCTTTTTTAGAGGGAGGGTATGTCAGCCTGTGACTCAAAACCAGAGCACAAGCATGACAGCCAAAATACCATAAACCAATGGTATAGCCAAAATACCACCAAAACATGGAGCTGAGCCAAATTAGCTCAAGAGGTATCAGAAGAAAGAGGAAACTTACCTCTTTCTGAAAATATAAGTCCCATCACCATAGGACAAGAAACAACAAAGTTATTCCTGCTCAAAGTTATTTCTGAGCATAAACCTTAATTTTCACCTCTCATCTAAAATATAGAAGGAGAGGCTTAACCCCATCAAATGGGTATTCAAAATGAAGCTCTAAGCCAGGGCTATCCAATGGTACCAGCCAAACTGAGCTAGCACCAGTATTACTTGAGTTATGGTCAAATTCAGATCAAATAAGGGTGAACAAAACATTCACCTCTCATCTAACTTTTACAGTTTTAGTGTGAGATACCTAAAGTGCGGTCTTTTTGGAAAGAGCACAATCAGGGCTATCTGATGGTGCCATCCATTTCCTCATAACTCAACTACAACAGAAGTTATTGGCCAAACAAGCTTAATACAGCTTTTGACCAGACCACGCCAATGTACAAAAATACTTGTACATGGGATAACTTTGTTATATATAATGATAGCCATGTCAAGTTGGGTACCATTGTGTAGAGCCCATACAGGGCTATTCAATGAACCAACTTTGAGCTTGATATCTCAAAGCCTGACAGAGTTATGACCGTTTTAAGGTCAAAATCCCACCTGCTGTCAGATACAGCCTTACCATGGGATAATATCCCATAACCATGAATATGAGGTGTCAAATAGACAAAGAAACATGTTTTTACTTCAATACCTCATATTTCAGTCAATACTGGGGTCCCATACAGTTTCTGTACAGCATTCTACGCGTCATACATGTCAGAATCAGGCTGTGAGGTCCCCAGATGAAAATTTTCACCCTGTATTGGTGAAAACTGCCCAGATGTGGTTTCAAAACCACATCTGAGCCCAATACAGGGTACACAGGCTGTTTGCAAACCACAAGCCTGTCCAGCAGAGTGAAAAATCTTCACTTCCTCTACGTGGAAAGGTCTAGCAGCCTTTCCACCTCAATTTCAGGATAAAAGGAGGGCTTTTCACAGCCAAAACCCTTTCCTCATCCTGCTCTTGAATAACCTACGTAGTAAACTGTCAAAAACAGTTTTACTCTTGGTTAAATAATCAGGTATACTCTTAATTTAAAGTATTTTAGTCTTTATTATTGTAATCCAACAGGTAAAGCTGCACCCAGGGCTTTCAACAGCGCTCACCACCACTATATCTCTATAGTAAGGCCCTTTAAATCTTAAATTAAAACATTTATTATCAATCTTATCATCTTTTAAAACCATTTTTACCGTGTCACAGTCATAGTTAAAGCTTGTAAATACTCATATACACCTTTATCATAGACTCAGCCTGACATAACCTAAATGATCTTGATTGAAATCCCGATGATCAGCTAATTGAATGGTTTGAGGTTTAACTTCAAAAGGCCTACAACACCACAAAAGCTGATTAAATTCCCAACAATTGACAAATTGACCTCACAAAGGGAAAGGGTTTGAGAAAAGATATGAAAGAATAAAATTACGATGATCAGCAGGGGTCAAATGTGATGATAATGGTGTGGGACCTATTGGTTGCAATTTTGTGATTTCAAGGTCATTTGAATGGCTGGGATTACATGACTCATTGTTGCAAAAGGAAAAGATTTTTTTAGGTTGAATATATTGAATTGATTTATCAAGTTATTCTCTTCCTATTCCTTTGTCCAACCCATTGTATTAATTGCTTGAGGGATTTGATTTTTTTTTTTTTGGTTGCGTTGATTAAAATGCCCACAATATCTTTGACAAAAAATAGATGAAGAATTTTGATGGGAGGGTTGAAAAAATAAGTCAAGATTTAGCAGCTGATTGGTTGCTTCTAAGTAGCACAAAGAACATTTGATTCGTGGGATGACCTAATGACATTGAATGTGAGTTAGGATGAGAGAGATGAGCTTACAGAATGTGGGACCGACAATTGGTGAATCAAGAAGATGAAGCGATATGAGAAGGTGGAGTTAATAAAGGTTGACCAGGATCAAGATTCAAAAGAGCTACACGATCAAAAGTATTCAACAATGAGCTGATGAGAAGGCCAGCCATGGGAGATTTTCCTACTGATTTGGATCATTGAATGAACTAAGATGAAGAGATTGACTTTGAAGACGATAAACAAGATAGATAATTAGACCATGAGTTGGGTAGTTGTAAAGCTACCAGATTAGGATTAAACTCTATAATCAGAGACCAAGCCTTGGAATGGAATGGATTTTGAACATTAAAAGATGATGAGCAAATTGAAGGTTTTGGATGATACGAAGATGACCAAATTCAATCTAAGGATTTAAAACTAGAATGTGAGTCTTTCATTTAAATTATATCTGAGAATTATTTTGATTTTGAAGTTGAATTTGATTCTAATCAATTGAAGTGATGACAGGTAAAGGATGACTTGAAGGAGCAAAGATTTCTAAGGGTGAAAGAGTATTTTGACAAGTTAATTTGCTTCCATTTATTTCGATGGTACCTGATATTACAGAAAGATTGAAATTTCCTAGGATCATTAGATTCTAGAATCCAAAGAATAAATTGATGGACTATCAATAAGCAGGCTGGATTGAATAAGGTAATTAATTAAACCTACTTGATTTGATTTTAATCCGAAATTCCAAATTGAACTCTCATGATTGATTGGATCAAGATGAGTTTCAAAAAAATTTATTTTCTTGCGCAAAGATTGGCTTCCAATTTGATATCTGACTATTTGTATTGATTTGAAAGATTTGAATGAATTGAATGAGAATCTGGATGGATTGAATTGATTGAATTGGAATTTGGCACTTGGATGATGGTGATGATAACTTGGATGGTGGAGATGATGGGTATGATGATGTTGTTGATAAATTTTTCCTGGAAGCCAGTTGGATTTGATTCTTGAAATTTAATTTAGCTGCGATGGCTGACATTTTCTTTGAAATTTGGAATTAGGAAAACTGAGATTTGAAAATTTCGAAATTTTAACAATCAGTGCTTTTAAATTGGATAAAAGATACTCAAAAATTAAAAAACTACCTAGCTTTCCATCAAATAAGTCTCCTTTCAATGGTACAATAATCAATATCGATATCAACACAATCAATAAGCCAACTCCTGATACCATCAAATTCATAATCGAATCTAATTCAATCACCCTTCTCGTTATCATCATTGAATCAGTTGGGCCTTCATGAATCATCTTATCATGATCATTATAGCTAATCAAATAACTTGATGATAATCCACTCCCAAGTAAAATGTTTAACATTGGTCTAAATTTAATCCAATTCCTTCATTTATAAGATTTTTTCTCTTTTTGAATGAATCTTATAAACAAAAAAAATTCTCACCCTTCAAAACATGCTGAAATTGCCATCACTGGAAATCCAATCCTAGAAACTATTTTCATTACATTTTATTTATTTTTTTGGAAGAAAATTTAACACAATATATTTCAGTTAATCAATTCATCAGATAATTTGCGAATTCAAGAAAAGGGAAATACAAACTTGTGACATTAGCAAAGAAATCTCCCAATGAATTTCCAATACCGAAAATCGTTAATGCCAAAATCGCATCACTTATTTTTAAAATTTCACCCAAGTATTTTAATACTCCTACCACTTCATTAACCAAACTTAAAATCCAAACCATCGAAACAAAAAATCCCACAAAACATAATAAAAGTTTAAAACGACCATTATTATCATAATAATTCTGTCGAGAAAGGAATCTTCTTTCGAGGTTAATGATGAGAGAACGTAGTAGTAAAGAGTTAAACTATCACCTGAATAATATTAGTCTATATACTTTAATTAATTGAGCTTAGATCGTTAAGCATAGACTGTGAGTTGTTACATTTTGAGATAAAGGATCTCATCCACCATCAAGTTTACAATGTTGAAGCTATATAAGCACGATGTTGCAAGGATATTATTCGGATATTCTCAAATCAATCTTTTCCTCTATAATTTGTTTTATCTTACTTAATCAATTTATTACTACTCTACTACATTTATTGTAACGTAACACATCAACAACACTCTACTAACAAGGCTTAGGGTTTATAAAGGTACACGTTTAAATCATTCACTAAGTATCAAGAAGTCGTATTGTACTAACTATAACTATTACACTTTAGAGTGTTGCTGTGTGCTTCATTACAATTTGTGTATTTGTGTTTTTATCAATTTGTCTAAATCAATCAGGTATTTTCTATTAGCTATTTTTTCCATAGTTTTAATTTCTATTACTAACTATTCTTTATTCAAGTGTTATTATTTACTGGTTCTAAATATATATTATAGTAATTCAAAGACTTATTAACTTGAACTCATTGCATGGTAGCGAGAGTTAGTTATAAAATCACTATAATATAGAACCAGAAATAGAACACGATTTTATAGATATGGCTACAGGGACCGGAATTGGAACCGAAATTCAAATTAGCGATTCGTCTGATGAAGAAGTCATCCTGAAAACTAAAATGATTAAACTGGACACCCATAACTGGGTCCAGTGGAGTTGTCAAATGGAAAACTATCTTACAGCCAGACGATACGACGACCTGTTGATGCCACCCTCTGAAGAAACCAAGAGATCTTCTAAATTTAGACAGAAAAATAGTAGTGCTTTGGCGCTGTTGTGGGGTTGTGTAAGCTCGGAACTAGAAGGAGTCCTATTAGATAATAAAACTTCGTTCTACGACACCTGGGAAGCTCTAGGGAATATCAGTGGAAAAAATTCCATAGTCACTATATGTGAAACTTTCTATGAACTAATGTCCTTGAAATACGAACCAGAATCGTCTTTACAAGCACATATCCACAGCTTTCAGAAGCTATGTGCTAGATATAACTCTATCACATCAGACAAAGAACTCAAAGCTACTTTTCCGCCTAAACTACTAGCCGCAACATTCATTTGTAGTCTCAATGGAGACAAAGAACTGACCGGGTTGGTACAAACTCTTTATGATATAAAACCATTCACTCCGGCTGCAGTTATTAGTCGGGTTGCCATTGAACACTCTAGACGACAACCAAATGAGCAAGCTCTCTTTGCTGGATCTTCAAATAAATCAATGCAGAGAACTAAATGGGACGAGCAAAAGCAAAGAAATAAGGGTCGTAGGAGTGGGAAGAAGTATGACAAACCTGGACCATCTGATAAAAATGACTCAGATAAACGAATGGATAACATCGAAAAGATGCTGGAAAAACTTCAAGCGTCAATGAAGCCTCAATCTGCTCACCTCACAACTGAATCAAACATCAAGACAGTTAGCTCCGACTCCGATGCCTTCATGATCAAAGAAGACATGGTATTTACTGTCAATGACAGTAATAAGATATACCTCGATTCAGGGGCGGGTAAATCAGTGGTAAATAATCTGAGATATTTAAGTAATTGTGTCGCTATTAATCATCAAATCAACACTTATGGTAACACTGTACCAATAACTCATCAAGGAACTCTAACGTTCAAGGGTATCAAAATCAGCCCTGTTTATTATGCCCCTAAAGGTCCGGTCAATTTGCTTTCAGTATCTCAACTCCTGGATCATAACATTAAGCCAGTCGTTAAAAAGGATTGCTTCCTACTCAAGCAGGGACAATCTATTGTGGCTGCTTTTAAAAGAGAAGGAAATTTGTTTTTCAGTAGACTAGAAGTCAGCAAAGCCTTTTTTACAAACAATGATGGAAAAGACTGGCACAGTATTTTGGGCCATCCCAGCGATAGCTATGTGAAGTACTTACTAGAGAAGAATCAGATTAAAGGAAACTTTACCAATTCTCGAGACTGTGAAGTATGTCAATTAGCAAAGATCAAGAATCAACCCCATACACGTGCTTTGCCATCATCAAACTCGGCTTTTCAACGTTTGCACATCGATACGTTGCAAATCTCACCAGCCACTGAGGATGGTATCAAATATGTGCTTGTCATAGTCGATGACTATAGTAGATTCAATCGTATTTATTTTATGAGTAAAAAAGACCAAGCTCAGGCTAATATTTTATCATATTTTAACGAACTAAAAAATAAGGTTCTGTTTAAAAGGGGTATATCATTGGAACAAGGCCCTCCTGAATCACCTCAGACGAATGGTGTGGCAGAACGTTTCAACCAAACATTGCTTTCTAAAATCCGATGCTTACTCGCACAATCCAAGATCCCTATCCGACTATGGGTCGAGGCGGCTAAACATGGTTCTCTACTTTTAAATCTATTACCTCACAAGGCAATCAACATGAATTCCCCACAAGAATTCCTTGGGAAAGAAGACATGCAGATTGAGCCAAGTATTAAGCTGAGCAATCTAATAGCATTCGGAATGAAAACCACCGTCCTTGCAGGAGATCCAAAATCCAAGTTAGCTCCCAGAGGAGAAACACTGAAAGCATTAACCTATGAGAACTATTCAGATGGTATGCGATTTTACAATGAAGAATCCAAAAAGATAAGAGTCAGTCGAGACTTCCAACTACCTCAGATGCGAAGTAAGCCTCGAATACGCCAAGAAATTATCAATCTACCTACTGCTGTATCAGAAACGGAAAATAATACTGTTCCAGTTGTTAATGTTGACAATGCTATTCACAATTTGGTTGAAGAAGTACCTGTTCAAGAACACATCCGAGAGCCTATTAAAAGCAAACGATACGATTATGCTCCTTACTACAGTGAAGCACCTAAGAACATTTCCAACCAAATTGACACTCGAAACATACTGGAAGAAGGTCGTAGGAGAACAAAGCCTCCGGAACGTTATATGTTAGCTGATGTAGTACCTTACTCCAAGGCAACGTCAGATCCACTGGAATGTAGTCATTGGAAGGATGCGATGAGAACTGAATTTGATTCATTGATGGGTCACAACACAGGAACACTAGTACCTTACCCTAAGGATAGCAAAGTGATTGGAGGTATGTGGCGGTTGACCAAGAAACTTAATGAGTATGGTGAGATATATTGTTATAAGGCAAGATGGGTAGTTTTAGGAAATCATCAAGAACATTTATTGCATTACTTCGACACATGGGCCTCAGTCGGAAGAAATGAAAGTTTTAAGATAATGTTATCATTAATTGTTAACAGGAAGTTCATTCCCTATCAATTCGATGTTGAGACCGCGTTTCTTCATGGTGAAATGGATACAACGGTGTTTGTTAAGCAAGTTAAAGGGTTCGAAGTCAAGGGAAAAGAAAGTTGGGTGTGGAAACTCAACAAATTGTTATATGGAACAAAGCAAGCTCCACGAATGTGGCAATTAAAGCTTACTAGTATTCTAGAACAATGTGGGATGTTTAAGTCAAAATCTGATGATTCTTTATATCTCAACCAGGATTTATCCTTAATCCTACACGTTCATGTGGATGACGGATTTATCATAGGAAAAGATGAAGTATTAATTCAAGATTTTCTGTCTCAAATTAGCAACAAAATTAAGATCAAATCTAAAAGAAATCCTACCCAACATTTAGGTTATATGCTTGCATGGCACGAAGATGGTTCTATCAGTTTAGGACAATCAGATTTAATCAAAAGACTTTTACACGATAACGATATGAGTGAAAGCAAAGGTGTCAAGACACCATGCAATGGCAATTTTCACACTGAAATAGACGATGAAGGTGAAGTAGTCGCTATAACTTCTTTCCAACAGGCCATTGGTAGTTTGAACTACCTAGCACAACACACTCGACCAGATATCATGTTTACCGTAAATCAGTTGTCATGTTACTCAGTTAAGCCCACGGTTAAACATTGGACAATGATCAAACACCTTATGTGTTATCTCAAGGCTACGTCAAATTACTCTATGTTATTTACAAAGCAAGATACTAAAAAGGAATCTATCTTAGAAGGATGGGCTGATGCTGACTATGCTAATGATCGGACGGACAGGAAGTCAATCTCAGGTATATTAACTTGCGTATTTGGTAACCCTATTTCATGGTTAAGTAAAAAACAGACAGTAGTAGCACAATCAACTACTGAAGCTGAGTTCATCGCTATGAATATTTGTGCAAAACAATTACGATGGATGTCATTTCTACTGATGGAAATGGGGGTTGAAGATTCAAAGCCTACGCTGTATAATGACAATTCAGGAGCAACCATCATGTCTAAGCAAGCAGCACTTAACGCTAACACCAAACACATCGAAGTACGGTATCAATATCTTAGGGACATTGTTTCAAAGAAACAACTAACAATTGAACAAGTTGGGACCGAAGATATGCTAGCTGATGTGTTAACTAAACCCCTAGGAATACAAAAATTATTGAAGGTATATCCACAGTTACATCTCAAGGAATTCAGAGGAGTGTCGAGAAAGGAATCTTCTTTCGAGGTTAATGATGAGAGAACGTAGTAGTAAAGAGTTAAACTATCACCTGAATAATATTAGTCTATATACTTTAATTAATTGAGCTTAGATCGTTAAGCATAGACTGTGAGTTGTTACATTTTGAGATAAAGGATCTCATCCACCATCAAGTTTACAATGTTGAAGCTATATAAGCACGATGTTGCAAGGATATTATTCGGATATTCTCAAATCAATCTTTTCCTCTATAATTTGTTTTATCTTACTTAATCAATTTATTACTACTCTACTACATTTATTGTAACGTAACACATCAACAACACTCTACTAACGAGGCTTAGGGTTTATAAAGGTACACGTTTAAATCATTCACTAAGTATCAAGAAGTCGTATTGTACTAACTATAACTATTACACTTTAGAGTGTTGCTGTGTGCTTAATTACAATTTGTGTATTTGTGTTTTTATCAATTTGCCTAAATCAATCAGGTATTTTCTATTAGCTATTTTTTCCATAGTTTTAATTTCTATTACTAACTATTCTTTATTCAAGTGTTATTACTTACTGGTTCTAAATATATATTATAGTAATTCAAAGACTTATTAACTTGAACTCATTGCAAATTCTTCAATTGCTTAAAAACCATCATTCCAAAACATATTCCCATCAAAATTGTGCCAATTAAATAAACCATTAATGCTGGTAACTTGATTTTTCTTCCAATCACAAACTTTTCTGCTTTAATCTCGTCTAAATCTATCAAGCAAATCAAACAAAACTTAGATTTGATGCCATCTAGTGAGTCAAGGACTGGTCTGGATGGAATTCGACAAGATCAGAAAGGAGTAAAAAAATGAGGGAAATGACTCAGAGAGGAATGGGAATGATCTCAGGCATTTTCGTCCCCTGGTTTTCCGGAAGTTTTATTTGGTATTGGGCTCGAGATTTTCAGATGTTAAATGCTCAGCTGTCCATGTAAGATTTCTTGTTCCTCTATCATATTCAATGGCATAGGCTTCCCTTGAAAAGAAATTGCTAATTGGATCTATCATAAGCAAAGCAGCATTGTACATAAATCACATCAATTTCCAGACAGATTGGATGACATTACGTCCTTTGTCGTCACGCTAGTAATTGAAATTTGAATTGATCAAATCATTATTCATGTTGCACTTTGTTCTTACCTGGATGTCTGAATTTAAGTATATCTGAAATGGAAGAGTGATTTTGGATGGGGACGGGGACGGTTGGAGTGGAGAAAAAATGTTGACAAGGTGGTTGACTTTGGATATGATTTTGATGAGATTGGGGATTATGATTAGGATGAGTGATAGCATTGTCCTGATTTGATGATTTGTGATTTTTATATGCCATGGTACCTGCGCCAATAAAGACACTGGCGGCAAAGAGAGTGGCATGACTTAGAGTTGATGCCATCTTTGTGAACCTTTGGAATATGACCACATACCCAAAAAAGGTCACAAGAAGTATTTAAATCATTATACATTAAAAATAATTACCCTAAAACTACAAAAATGCCATAAATTGGCATAAAGCTTGGCTTAACTTAAGAAACAATGAACAAACATGTGAAATAAATTATACCATTGGATTCCCCATGGTAAAATACACATATACCATTTTTATGGAATATCTGTAAAGTCAATATTTAATAAGTTATAAGTAATAATACCTTATAAAAAACACAAATCCTTATTTATTTCAAAGACCAATAAAACAACATGTGAAATACATGGTACCATTGGATCCTCCATAAACATCCACATATAAAACAATTAAGAAGCTAAGCTTCAAAATTAATACTTAAGGAATTAAGCTGAATATATGCACTTTTTTGGTCAACACATATATTCAAGGATTTTAGCTAATATCACTTGAAATATGCATGATAGAGTGATGGACCAAAAAGAAATTCATAACGTAATTACTGTAGGAATACAGAAATGAAGTTTATTTCACAAGTTATAAACAAGGTTGAAACCTGTAAGGAATTATTGATTAAAATCAACAGAGCTGTTGACCACTTTGTTGTGAAAGTGGTCCAAACTTAAAAAAGAAGTAAAAAGTTGGATTCTACTAGTTCATTAGTGAAGAATGATGTATTTTTTATTATAATATTCAAGGTATAACCTCTTGAAATCATAGTTTGAAGTTTAAAATGATAAATTTCAACAGAAAAGATGAGTTACAAGAAAAATCATCAAAAAGAGAGTTTTGATCATGTAATGAAATGCTCTTGGAAGCATAATAAGGTTATGCCAAGCTATTAGAATTCACTCTCCGATTTGCTGTAGCGTGTAAATCTTCAAAGCTATTAAGGATCAAAGTTTGAGCTTAATTTGATCATTTATGATCACTTACTGTAACCTTAAATTACGTTTAACAGTCATATGAGTGATACAATTGGTGAATACTATGAGTTTATGATTAAAACTAATAAAATCCACGAATTTTGGGGTTCTGCCAAGCCTTTGATGTCATCAAACTTAGAGTTATAGTGATAACTCTAAATAATGGCATAATAATGATGTAATATGGTTTGATCATGATGTAATCATCACCAAACCTTAAAGTATTGATCAATTCCAGTGGATATGATCAGTAAACGCCTAATAGAAGCGTGTTGGACTCTAGGAGGGAGGTATTTACTATAAATAGAGCTGTTTTTACTGTAAGATGTGACTATGAAACTGATGATAATATTACTATTAATCAACAGTACTATGTCTGTTCTTATGAAATATAATAGTAAAATATTATTATAACCACAATTAAATAATTAAAGAATTATTTCTTTCACGTGTTAAGCACTACTAGTGATTTTAACAGTGAGCAAGTAATTGTCTACAAGAATCAATTACAAGAAGAATTTAATAATAAAAACTTCTTTTATTAAAATAATAAAATTATTTTAATATATAATTATCTCTTGAAAGAATAATTATAAAGATAATCCTTGAAGAAAACTATTACTAGAGAAAAACTTTAAGAATTAAAGATAAATGACTCACTAATACTCCAAAGAACTTATTGATAGATAAAAGTAGAGAAATTTGACGTAGGATTGTGGATTTAAGGGATCAAAATGATTTCTAGCAGGATTACAACAATATACAGTTGGATTCTATGATTTCACGTCTTTCTGATTGATTCTGAAAGATTTAAAACACTTAAGAATAGTTTAACTAATACTTACTTGTTGGTAACAATGATATAAAATGATAATAAGATGATATGATGTGGAAAAAACAGCAAGAAGAAGCTTCTTTTAAGTAAACAACAGCTCACAGAGGCGTGCCATGGAGCAAACTGAAAAACCAGTGAGTGAGAAAACAATAAACCTTTTTGGATTAATGATTGCATCATCTGTTGTCACGTAAGATTATCATAATTACTTAATTGATGCTTTTACGTGACTACTAACCCCAATATGGTTAAGAATAAAAGGAGTAACATCTGTAAATCTTCTTTTATTCTAAAATAATCATTGATTTCTCAAATTTATCAATGTTATTGCCAATTTCATCACAGGTTTTAATTACTGTGAATTTTTGAAGATTCAGTGTTTCACGTAGAATGGCCAAAAATGGACTGTAAGTAAAACTTTTAATTTTACTAGTAAAGCTGTAATTCCTTTTGGTTGTACCATAGATAATACAGTTCTCCATTGGTCCCGAATGTTTCAGAAAGATTCATTAAGAATTGTATTTTTAATGAATTTTTGAAGTTTTTACCTCATTCCTACGTAAAATTGCAAATATCAGTGTTTCACTGGTTGCTATGAGGTAAATCAATGGATACAAGTCCAAAAAGGGTTTTAATTACTCTTTTGGGGTTTATCCATGGAAAGTCATTAAGAATTGACGTGGTTACAGGAGTCTAAGTAGCTCTTTACCTCCTTGGCACGTCAAAATAGCAGGTTATTTGCTATTTTCTTAAGATTTACAGTAGTTGTAACATGGTAACCAAGTCCCCAAAGAGGTTTAGTTTACCAATTGGGTCAGGATCAGCCATGGAACCAAGCTTTGGAGCTATCCACGCCTCTGAGTCCTCAGAAGTTGGGTACCCTGGCTCTCTTTGATGTCTTTTGTCCCCCTTGCCTATTTTTTACGTCAAAATAGTAATTTACGCTTCAAGTGAGATATCCACTATGGGTGTACCAAAAGTCCATGTAAGAATACCATGATATTAAGTGCTCAAAACATGCATAACACTATTCTTAGTGTATATGTAACATGGGATTTCTCACTTTCCCATTATTTTGGTGTGAAATTAAGAAAAACAAAAATTTTCACGGATATTTTATGTGGTATTGATGATGTGGTGTTGAAGTATTTTCCATTTTACCACCTCAAATACTTAAATTGAGCTTATTAACTCTATGGGGCTACCCTAGGTGAATTTTGGTGTAGACTCCAAATCTGGTCTTAAATCCATGGATTTACTTACTCAATAAAAAGTTATTGTCACAGGGGCTCTTCGAAGTGAAGAGGGCCTGGCACTCAGTAAACTGGGACTCACTTATGGAGGGCTCAAAGATAAGATAAGATGAGATACACTTAAGAGTGTTAAAGATAAATTGCTAAAGAATAAATATAAGAAAAAGCAGCAACAAAGGATAAGAGTAAAAGAATAGAAGAGCCAACCACAAACAAGTCCAAGTCCACTGTTTCAACCTGTCAGAATGGAAAGAGAAGGGTTAATAAGAATATGGCCACCCAACTCATACTGTACAGGCGAAGAGAAAAATGCAAAGACTAACTTAAGATTAAATAATCATAATACCCAAAATAAGGATAAGAATAATTATGAAATAATAAATAAACTAAATTAATTAACTGGGGAAAAGTCCCCAGGGGGGAGAAAGAGGGGCTGGTATATGTGAGAATCACCAGCCCTGATCCAGAGAAGAATTTTCATGAGAATAATTGATTATTGAATTGAGTCTGGCCAATACAGGTCCTGTACAGCTGTACAGAACCTGTACAAGAGGTGTTGTGTATTGAAGTGATCATACAGTTTCAAGTTGGTGTATTGAAACTGTATTGGGTGAAACCAGCCTGTACAGGTATTGACAGGCTGTATTGAGGTACCAAGCTATATGAATGTTTCAGAATGAAGATTGCTGAAATTGAATGCTGATACAAATGCTGGATCTGCTGATTTGAGGTGTTTGAGTGGGTGTGTGAATGAATACCCTTACCCCTGATGAGTGGTTGTTACAGTATCCCCCTCTTGAAACTGGTGGGCTCCTGAACACCATAATACCCTGCCATTGTTGAGTGGCATCTCACTACCCCACACAATGCTTTGAAAAGTTTTCTTTTGACCATTATCCTGAAATCCTTCTCCATCTCTTCTCTGTCAATTAAATTTATTTCCCCCTTTTTTAACTTTGAGTAAATACCCCACTTCAAACTGTTCTTTCTTCTGATCTCAACAACTGACGTCCTTGGGGCGTGGCCTTGGGTTGTATCCCAAAATGATGGCCACTGAGCTCTTGTGCTCAAAGGATGGTGCCAGATGAGTATATGAAGTGTACTCATCTGGCCAGCCCAATCAAATAAAATGATGATGACAAGGATTCAGGGTCTTGTCCCCAATGGCCTTCAAAATGCCTCAACCAGCCCTTTATAGTGATTTTGGGCTGGTGCCTTCTCTATGGAGGATCTTGAGGATCCTTGAATTTATGGCCATTTTGGCCTTTTTTTTGGCTTCTTGGTGTCTTTGGGTGAAACTTGGGTCCATGGCCTTTTATGGCCAAATTGTGGGTTTTTGCAATTTTCTGGCCTTTTTGGCCTTTTGAAGTATTTGGGGTCTTACGGTCCGCGGGTCGTACGCCGCGGTGCGTGGACCGTACACCGTGGGCCGTATGTCGCGGTCCGTGGTCCGTGGGGGTTATTGGAGGCCCCTGTGACAGGGGCTCTTGGAAGAAGAGGGCCTGGCACTCAGGAATCAAGAACTCACTTGGAGGGCTCCAAAGATAAAATAATAATAAGAATGAATTTTCTCTAAGAAAGAATATGGGAGAAAACAAGTATGCCAAAAGATGAGATAAGAAAAAGATGAAGCCAATGGCCAAAGATACTAAAGAAGCCAAAAGCCAAGAAGCCAACCAGGTGAATCCTCAATTCACTGTTTCAACCTGCCAGAAAAGGAAATGGAATTAGTATAAGGATATGACCACCAATATCCACTGGACAGGCGAGGAAATAAAAGAAAAGGGTGCTGAATGACTGACTTAAGATTATCAGTATTAACTTTAATAAGGTAAAAGAAAATAAGGATAAAAATAAATCCAATATATTAATTAACTGGGGAAAAAGTCCCCAGGTGCTGAAAGGTGGCCAGTATATGTGAAAAACTGAAAGATTGATCCTGGAGTTGGATCACCGGCTGTATTGTCCGAATCGGGCCAATACAGTTCTGGCCATCTTGAATTTGAAACTGTGTGATTGAATTCCCACAGTAGAATATGAATTGGCCCAATTGGGCCAAGTACGTACAGGTTGATTGATTACCGCCTGTATGAACCAATTGAGTTGTCCAAGAAGTATTGAAATACTTGATGCCTTGACAACTTATTGAAAAGATGTAATACCTTTTTAGAATTGCCCTTAGAATAATCCTGAATGAAATTGCCAACCCAACTCCTGCTGCGCCAGGTGATTGGAGTTCTTGAATGGTCTTCTGATTGCCGCCATGGATTACCAAACTGATGAGTCCAAAGGTTCTCCTTCGAAATGGGCGTTGGATCTTGGTACCTTGAGTTAAGAAGGTTGATTTGGGTGCTGAAAACGTCACCATTGAATTGCTGAGCAAAAATGGTGCATAATGGTATATAACACCATATATGCACCACTCCTGCAACCTTGAGTACGAGGTGCATGGAGGAATGAAGCAATCCTTCCTTAAGTTGAGGGAAATGCTTGTTGAGATGATTTGGTGGCCTCTGGTGGTTGCCAGAGGCCATGGTGGTCCAGGGCCAAAAATGGGTCCTACGGGATTTATGGCCAAACATGGATCCAAGGTGTTTTTGGTCCAAGGGATTGGTGGCCAAAAATGGCTCAGGTGGGCCCAATTGTGGTTTGGGACCCACCTGGCCTTGGGGGCTAGGTGGCTGCCCCCTTTGGCCCCTTTTGGCCTCATTGGATTAGGCCAAAAGGGGCCTAATCCGCCTACGGACCGCGGACCGCGGCTTACGGACCGTGGACCGCGTATTACGGCCCACGGACCGTAGAAGCCGTGGGGGGCCCAAATGGCCCAAAAAGGCCATTTAGGCCAAAACCCCCATAATGAAAGGGGTGGCCATGGGGCCTGGAAGCTCCTAGAAGACAAAGGGACCCTCCAGGCCCAAAAACAGTGATGGAGGCCTGGGGGTTGGTGAGGTGGAAATTGGCCAAGAGGACCAATGACGCAGGATATGGCCTGAGGCCATACGTGGCCAATGGAATGGGTTATGGCGTAAGAGCCATGGAACACCCAAAGGGGGTCAATTGGCCATAAATGATGTGACATGGCCAATTGGCCCCAACTTGTCTCCAGGTTGGATTGCCGCCGCCATCAAGGAGGAGGGTCAAAATACGTGGTTGTGACAGTACCCCCCTACCTTGAATGGTGAGCTCCTGAGCACCAAGGTAAGGTAGAGGCCTGTTGAGGCTAATGAGACGGATTTGACGTAAGGATTCCAGAGGTATTGAATCTTGAAAAGAAGAATTGAACTGATAAGCTTGTTGGCATATGAATTGAGGTTGACTTGATCTTCTCTTGACATTTGGCTTTGACAAAGTTGAAGACATTGTTGGAATAAAAACTGCCATTTTTGAGAATCTGTCCACTATGACAAAAATTGAGTCAAAAGAATTGGACTGGGGCAGTTGAGTGATGAAATCCATTGAGAGACAAATCCAAGGACCATTTGGAACTGGAAGAGGTTTGAGGAGTCCAAACTTCTTATGGTGGATATCCTTGTTTCTTGAACACTGTTGACAGGATGATACATAATCCTTAATGAATTGAGTCATGCCGGACCAGTGGAAATCCCGCTTGACAAGTTTGAGAGTCTTCTCTTGGCCAGGGTGTCCAGCTAGAGGAGAGTCATGACGCTTTTGAAGAATGCTGAGTTGGATTGTGGGGTCATTTGGGACCACCACCCGATCTTTGAAGAGGAGAAGTTGGGAAAAGGAGTCAAGAGAGTAATCCTGAATGGATTTACCTTTACCCAAATCTTGAAGGATACTTCTGTACTGAGGATCTTGCCATAATTTCTTCTGAATTGAATCAATCAAATTTGAAAAAGAATTCACCTTGACTGCAAAAAACTTTGAGGGTTGAACTTCATCTTGCTTAATGAGTTGTTGAAAATTCATTAGATTCTTGCTGATGAAATCCTCCCCCCTCTCCGGATAGACGTCGTCCCGACGTGATAAGGCATCTGGAAGAGTTGCTAGGCGGCCAGGGCGGTAAGTGATCGAAAAATGAAATTTAGATAAGAATTCAGCCCAGCGGGCTTGACGGCGAGTGAGTACTTTTGAGGACATGAAGTATTGAAGGGAACTGTGATCAGTGAGAACTTCAAAAGGAGAGGACAGAGAAAGAAGAAAAGCCCTCCAGCGCTTGAGAGCCCAGACTATACCAAGGAGTTCCTTGTCATGAATTTCATAGTTGAGTTCTGCTGGAATAAGCTTGCGGCTGTCAAATGCAATGGGATGTTTTCCTGAGTCAGAGACCTGACTCAGTACAGCACCCAAAGCATAATCGGATGCATCGGTCTCTACAATGGTGGGTAGAGAAGGATTGAAGTGGGAAAGGATTGGAGCGGTAGTGAAGGCCTCTTTGAGTTGATGAAACTGGCTAAGAGCTTCCTCATTGAGGGGGAAACAGGAATCTTTCTTGAGGAAACTGGTGAGTGAACTGATTTTCTTTGAATAATTCTTGATGAAACGGCGGTAGAAGTTGGCAAAGCCAAGGAAGGATTGAAGAGCCTTGAGGTTTCTTGGAGGAGGCCAATTAAGGATCTGCTGGACTTTTGCTTGGTCCATCTTGAGGCCTTCAGAAGAAACAACATAACCAAGATACTCTACACTAGAAACATGAAAAAGGCATTTAGAAGCCTTGGCAAAAAGGTTATTGGCTCTGAGTCTGGAAAGAACAGTGGAAACATGGGTGACATGTTCCTCCTCAGATTTGGAAAAGACCATAATGTCATCCAAATAAACCACAACAAAAACATCAAGAAGATCTTGGAATATATCATTGACAAGATTCTGAAAAGAGGAAGGAGCATTGGTGAGCCCAAATGGCATAACCAAGTACTCAAAACTGCCATATTTAGTTCTGAAGCATGTCAAATGTTCATCACCCTGCTTGATTCTGAGCAGGTTATATGCACCACACAAATCAATCTTGGAGAAGATAGAAGAACCATTAAAGACATTAAGAAGCTGGTTCATAGGAGGAACAGGATATTTTTTCTTCCTAGTGACAGCAGTGAGTTTGCGGTAATCAACACACAAACGGAGGCCACCATCTTTCTTTTTAACAAAGAGGACAGGTGCTCCTGTTGAGGAGGAGCTTGGCCGGATGAAACCTTTCTCTAAATTCTCTGAAATGTAGGCCCTGAGTGTATCTGACTCTTGTTTGGATAAAGAGTAGATCACCCCAACTGGAGGTAGAGACCCCGCCAGTTCGATATGATGATCACAGGCACGGTGAGGAGGAAGTTTCTCTGCCTTCACCTTGGAGAATACATCCAAGTATTGGTGATAAACAGAGGGAACAATCTTCATCACGGTTTCTACTTCTTCTGGCTCTTCCTCTTCATCCCACAACTCCTCCAGGGAGTCATGATAAGATGAAGGAGGAAGGTCCATATTCCCAAAGAAGAGATGAAGTGAAGATACAGAATTATCTTCCCCAACATCTTGAATCTCTTTGAAGACTTCATCTCCAGATGATGGTAATGACAGATGGGAATTAAGGGAAGGAATATGGACAGAAGATGGAACTGATGGTGTTCTAGAATCACCAACCAGAGCTGCACATGATTTGGCAGAAGAAGAGTCATTACGGAAGGAATTGGAAGGATCAGAATAGTCCTTTTGATCAGTATTAAAGGTGATCAGCCCTTGCCTCCAATCAATAGAAGGATTAAAATGATTGAGAAAGTCAAAGCCCAATATGAGGTCTTCTCCCTTGGGAGTATCAATGACTAAAAAATCCCATTCAAAGCTTGGGAAGGAAGGGAGCTCAACCATATATTTAGTATGGTGAGTCACAAATAAGGAAGGGGACTCAGAGGAGTCCAAAATGATAAGAGGAATCTTCTCTGGAAGTTCTGACGTAGTCAATGAGTACTTGTGAACAAACTGCTTTGCAATGAATGAGTGTGTAGCACCAGAATCAATGAGAATACTGTAAGAAACATCAGAAAGAGAAGAGAAAACAAAGAAGTTGAGAGAATTCTTGACACCAGTATTCAGAATGCACAATTGTGCTCTGGAAGGAAAACTGTGAAGACCATTGAACACAACATGATCTTCACTCAGGCTTTTCCCTGGCTGGGAAAACTGCCTGACGGTTGGGTAAGCTTGTTTTGAGGCCTTTTGACACAGGACTCAAGACTATGCTTCCCACCACAATAGGTACACAAACCCTCCTTGATTCTTCTTTCCTTTTCAGAACCTTTCAACTTGAAGTCCTTATTCAACAATGAAGAATGGGGCTTGCCCCGCTTTTGAGAATGAAATTTCTTCTTTGGTCTTGAACTTGAAGAAACTTGATGATGAGAAGAGTGAGATTTTGAGGCTTCAGGCTTCTTCTCTTGATGATGATTCTTTTCCTTCTGCCTCTCATGGTACCTGGTATCAAGTTCCAGGCTGACGTCCATTAAGTCTTGAAGAGAATCAATGTTTGAAGGATGGGAGGCCAATTGATCCAGAATCCTGGAGGCCAAGCTCATCCTGAAATGATGAATAAGAGCCCTTTCACCCCAATCCACAATTCTTGAAATCAAACTCCTGAAGTCGGCAATATACAAAGCAACATGCCCACCTTCTTTCATCCTAAGGCCATCCAATTCAGCTTCTGCTTTTCTAACTTCATTTGGGTCTCCAAATAAAGTGAACAATTGGGATTCAAATAATGGCCAGGAATTGAGGAGATAATTTGAGTCTTGATTATTGAGGTTGGAAAGATAAGGCTCAATCCATTTTGCAGCCCTGCCAACTAAGAATGAAGTGGCATAAAGAACCTTCTTTCTGTCTTGAGAGAAGTTTGCCGGATCATTATGAAAGATGAGTTGACAAGATTGAATAAAGCTTCTGACTTTGAAGGGATGAGTCCCATCAAAGCATTCTGGAGCCTTCATAGAGGGAGTCTTGAAGGCTGGTGGTCTTGATAATTCAGAAGAAGAAGCTGCTTGAAGATTGGCCATAATCTGAGTCATTTGCTGCATAATGGCCAATAAAGACGGTTCAGACTGATGAGAGGCAGGCTGATCAGACTGGGCTAGAGTTGGTCCTCTGGTGCCCTCAGATGCTCCCACAGGAGCAGGAGCAGCCTCAGTGCCATTAGACTCTTCCTCTTCCACAGAATTCTCCTCCTCCTCTTCACCATCTTCACCTTGAACCTTGGGACTGGTTCTTGAAAATCCTGGGAATCCGCCAACCACTCCTGATAAAGACATTGATCTTCTTGGCCCTCTTCCTTCCTTCCTGGATGGTGCTGCTCCTTCCATAATGGGTCCTCTGTCCAATCTGGCCCTCAGTTGAGAAACTGCTGGGGTACCGTCAAGAGGAGCCCTTGGAGTTGGAGTCAGAACAGCTTGAGCTCCGGCCTGAGATCTAGTCTGTCTTGCTGGAGGTGAATGTTGAACTGGCATGATTTCAGGAATAATCAACCAAAATAGATGAATTAAAATCGAAACTTTCTTGAAGTACAAAATCAACAATCAAATCTTGAGGAAATTGGATAATCAATGAATCAAAATTCTTCAAATACGTCAATCAATCAAATCAAATGAGTCTTGAAGTAAAATTCAATATCAATGAGAATCTTGAAGTCAATAAATCAATCAATAAATCAATCAAAATCAAATCAAATCAAAATCTTGCAGAAAAAATCAATCAATCAAAATGAATTCTTGAGTCAAAAATCAATTTATGACAAAAATCTTGATGTGAATAATCAGAAAAATCAATAAAATCTTCAGGTCAATCAATTATCTTGAGGTCAATTTCAATTATGTCAAATTAGTCAATCAAATCAATTTTCAAGTGAATTCTTCCAAAAAATCAAAAATTCTTGAGGAATAAATCAAAGTGAATCCTGATATGAAGAACGTGTCTGAATAACCTGATGAATAACTTGAGAACCAAAGATAAAAAATGCCTGAATTATGGATAAAAATAGATTGATTAAGATTGAGAATGAGATTGAAAAGATAACAAAAAATAAAAAATGGGTCAGCCTTCAATTTTCAGAATGAAGAATGAATGAGAGAAAATTGAGAGGTGACAAAGAATCATAAGATCATAAAACGTTAAAGAATCATAATTTTGATGAAATGAATGAATGAATTTAAAACATAAGAATAAAAGAATGAATGAATGAAGAAGAATTATGAGTTAATTAATATAATGTCACAGGGGCTCTTGGAAGAAGAGGGCCTGGCACTCAGGAATCAAGAACTCACTTGGAGGGCTCCAAAGATAAAATAATAATAAGAATGAATTTTCTCTAAGAAAGAATATGGGAGAAAACAAGTATGCCAGAAGATGAGATAAGAAAAAGATGAAGCCAATGGCCAAAGATACTAAAGAAGCCAAAAGCCAAGAAGCCAACCAGGTGAATCCTCAATTCACTGTTTCAACCTGCCAGAAAAGGAAATGGAATTAGTATAAGGATATGACCACCAATATCCACCGGACAGGCGAGGAAATAAAAGAAAAGGGTGCTGAATGACTGACTTAAGATTATCAGTATTAACTTTAATAAGGTAAAAGAAAATAAGGATAAAAATAAATCCAATATATTAATTAACTGGGGAAAAAGTCCCCAGGTGCTGAAAGGTGGCCAGTATATGTGAAAAACTGAAAGATTGATCCTGGAGTTGGATCACCGGCTGTATTGTCCGAATCGGGCCAATACAGTTCTGGCCATCTTGAATTTGAAACTGTGTGATTGAATTCCCACAGTAGAATATGAATTGGCCCAATTGGGCCAAGTACGTACAGGTTGATTGATTACCGCCTGTATGAACCAATTGAGTTGTCCAAGAAGTATTGAAATACTTGATGCCTTGACAACTTATTGAAAAGATGTAATACCTTTTGAGAATTGCCCTTAGAATAATCCTGAATGAAATTGCCAACCCAACTCCTGCTGAGCCAGGTGATTGGAGTCCTTGAATGGTCTTCTGATTGCCGCCATGGATTACCAAACTGATGAGTCCAAAGGTTCTCCTTCGAAATGGGCGTTGGATCTTGGTACCTTGAGTTAAGAAGGTTGATTTGGGTGCTGAAAACGTCACCATTGAATTGCTGAGCAAAAATGGTGCATAATGGTATATAACACCATATATGCACCACTCCTGCAACCTTGAGTACGAGGTGCATGGAGGAATGAAGCAATCCTTCCTTAAGTTGAGGGAAATGCTTGTTGAGATGATTTGGTGGCCTCTGGTGGTTGCCAGAGGCCATGACGGTGAAGTTGGTCCATGGTGGTCCAGGGCCAAAAATGGGTCCTACCGGATTTATGGCCAAACATGGATCCAAGGTGTTTTTGGTCCAATTTGGGTCCAAGGGATTGGTGGCCAAAAATGGCTCAGGTGGGCCCAATTGTGGTTTGAACCCACCTGGCTTCCCCCCTTGGCCCCTTTTGGCCTCATTGGATTAGGACAAAAGGGGCCTAATCCGCCTACGGACCGCGGACTGCGGCTTACGGACCGTGGACCGCGTATTACGGCGCACGGACCGTAGAAGCCGTGGGGGGCCCAAATGGCCCAAAAAGGCCATTTAGACCAAAACCCCCATAATGAAAGGGGTGGCCAGGGAACCAATGAAGGTGGCCATGGGGCCTGGAAGCTCCTAGAAGACAAAGGGACCCCCCAGGCCCAAAAACAGTGATGGAGGCCTGGGGGTTGGTGAGGTGGAAATTGGCCAAGAGGACCAATGACGCAGGATTTGGCCTGAGGCCATAAAAGATGATGGAGGCCATACGTGGCCAATGGAATGGGTTATGGCGTAAGAGCCATGGAACACCCAAAGGGGGTCAATTGGCCATAAATGATGTGACATGGCCAATTGGCCCCAACTTGGCTCCAGGTTGGATTGCCGCCGCCATCAAGGAGGAGGGTCAAAATACGTGGTTGTGACATCCCCCAGGGCCAAAATGGACCCCTTGGGCCCAAATTTGCTGGGGACCCAAGGCGGTCATGGGACCTAAAATGGCCCAAAAAAGAAGATCTCACCCTATATGGCCTGGACCCATTGGTGGGGTCCAGGACCACCAAGAACTTGGCCTTCCCCAAACTTGCAGGGGAGGCCCCCCATGCTGACTCCAGCCCCCAAAGGGGCCTTGGAAGATGACATTGAGAGGGTTTGAGGGGGGCCATGGTTGACTTGTGGCCAAACTCCCTTGAGGTCAAACTTTTGATTTGGGTGGAGTGAAATCCAGTGTCTTGTTCCTGTTTACGGTTGGTTTGACTCCTATTCATGCTCTTATAACAACTAATAAATGAGATAAAATAAAATGATTAAAATAATAAAGGAACCTCCCAATACGTGATTTGGAAGGGGATGCTGCTGCTTCCAATGAAAAAAGAAATTATACGAGGAAAGAAAGAAAAGAAAAGAAAATAAATAAGAGAAAATGAGAGTAAAGAAAGAAATAAAGAAAAATCCTGATGGTTGGTCCTTCTTGTGGTGAGTTGCTTGATTTTGGCCAATAAGTGTCTGAAAAATGAAAACCAAGCATTTGATGCTCACAGAGTGGCCAAGGTAATGTTTTTACAAGAGGTAGAACCCTCAGGGATGCATACCAGGAGTTGGAACTTACTTTTACAACTTCCACTCCCCACCAAGCACCATAAAACTGAAATAAATTGCCATAAATGCCTTCTGAAATGAATTGCCATAAATGACTACTGAAATGAATTGCCTTAAATGACTTGAAGTAAATGAATGTCTTGAATTATGATGATTGGCATAAAATGAAATGATAATAAAGAAAGAAATGAAAAAATAAAGAAAGAAAAGATTGGGTCATATCTTGATAAGGTCCAAATCGGTGGGTATTGATGTTGTATGCTTCCTGAACCTGTCCAAAGAAGTGACAAGTGCTCACAAAGTGGCCAAGCTGATGCTTACAACAACATATCGGTAGAATACCCCCTTAAAGGTGCATGCCAGGAGAGGAACTTACTTTCATAACTTCTTCTCCCCACCAAGCACCATAAATCAAACGCTTGAGGTATTTGGACCAGGCTTGTCTGGATACAATGAATGGAAATCATTGACGAGGTCTTGTGAGTTGGTAAGGTTGGAAGATGGCTCCCAAGTGGTTCTTTCTGGGTCTTCACTGAATCCTTTCCACTCTACAAGATACCATAATTTACCTCTTTTGAGTTTTGAGTCCAGAACCTGAGCCACTTCCCATTCTTCTTGCTCTTCCACTAAAACTGGTGGTGGCGGCAATTGATGACGATTTGGGATAGTTGAATGCTTGACTGGTTCTAATAAGGACACATGGAATACAGGGTGAACTGTCTTCCATTGCTGAGGCAACTTGAGGTGATATGCATGGCTGCCAATCTTCTTAAGAACTTCAAAGGGTCCCAGCCATCTTTCTGATAATTTCTTGGTGGGTCTTGTTGTCTTGATGTTCTTGGAAGCTAGCCATACTTTGTCCCCAGGTTGGAAATCAGGTGGAATTGCCCTATTTCTATCTGCATACTTCTTGAATCTCCTTATTGGTGACTCTAATTCTTCTTTGTCAACTTGCTGTACTGATTGGAGTTTTGTTGATAACTTTCCAGCAGGTGAGTCTTGAGAAATATGGATTGAGTCAAAGCTGGGATTTCTTCCATAAATGGTGAAAAAAGGTGATTGCTTGGTTGATGAATGTTCTGCATTATTATAGGCAAATTCAGCCAGAGGGAGCCAGGTGTACCAGTCATCTTGATTATAGCTGACATACATCTGAAGGTACTGTTCTAGTATCTGATTTACCCTCTCTGTCTGTCCATCTGTTTCAGGGTGAAAGGCAGTTGAAAGATCTCTTGATATCTTGAGCTGCTGACACAATTGAGTCCAGAATGATGAAACAAATAAGGATCCTCTATCACTTACAATACTGACTGGAAGTCCATGCTTGGAAAATACATGACTAATGAAGATTTGAGCTAAATCCAGAGCAGTGATTGTGCCATAAGTTGGAATGAAGATTGCCATTTTTGAGAATCTGTCCACAACTACCAAAATTGAATCAAAGCTGTTTGACAGTGGCAATTGAGTGATGAAGTCCATTGATAATGAATTCCAAGGACCAGACGGAATTGAAAGAGGCTTGAGTAATCCAAACTTCTTGTGATGAATGTTCTTGTTTCTTGAACATTGCTGACATGAGGACACATAGTCCTTGATGAATTGATCCATGCCAGCCCAATAAAAATCCCTCTTGATGAGCTTGAGGGTCTTCTCCTGGCCAGGATGGCCAGCCAATGGTGAGTCATGACGCTTTTGAAGAATATTGAGTTGAAGTTCTTCATTGCTTGGGATTACCACTCTATCTTTGAATAATAATAACTTGGCTTGAGGTTCAAGAGAATAATCTGGAACTGCTTCACCTCTTGCTAGTTGCTTGAGTATTTCTTTATAGTCTTTGTCTTGCCATACTTCTGTTTGAATCTTGTCCACTAAATCTGAGAAAATTTCCACTTTGATTGAGAAGAATCTTGATTCTTGAATTCCATCTTGCTTAAGTACTTGATGAAAATTCTGAGGATTCTTGCTGATGAAGTCCACCCCCCTCTCTGGGTACACGTCTTCCCGACGTGACAAGGCATCTGGTAAAGTAGCCAGCCTGCCTGGGCGGTAAGTGATAGTAAAATGAAATTCTGAGAGAAATTCGGCCCAACAGGCCTGATGACAAGTAAGAACTTTGGAAGACATAAAATATTGCAAGGAAGAGTGGTCTGTCAAGACCTCAAAAGGATTGGAAAGAGAAAGAAGAAATGCTCTCCAGCGCTTGAGAGCCCAAACTATGCCAAGGAGTTCCTTGTCATGAATTTCATAGTTGAGTTCAGCTGGTAAGAGCTTGCGACTATCAAATGCAATGGGGTGCTTTCCTCAGTCATTCACCTGGCTCAGTACGGCGCCCAAAGCATAATCAGAAGCATCAGTCTCTACTATAGTAGGTAGAGAAGGATTAAAGTGAGATAAGATAGGAGCAGAGGTGAAAGCTTCTTTGAGTGCTTGAAACTGACTAAGAGCTTCCTCATTGAAGATGAAAGGAGAATCTTTTTTAAGGAGGGAAGTGAGAGAAGTGGTTTTTTTAGAATAATTTTTAATGAAACGTCGATAAAAATTGGCAAAGCCAAGGAAAGATTGAAGAGCCTTGATGTTTTTGGGCTGAGGCCAATTGAGGATTTGCTGAACTTTTGCAGAATCAATCTTGAGGCCATCACTTGAAACAACATAGCCCAAGTATTCCACACTTGAGGCATGGAATACACACTTGGAGGCTTTGGCAAACAGATTATTGTCCCTCAGTCTTTGGAGGACAGACGCCACATGTTTGACATGTTCCTCCTCAGAACTGGAAAAGACCATAATATCATCTAGATAAACCACAACAAACACATCCAAAAAATCTGCAAAGATATCATTTACTAGATTTTGGAAAGAAGCAGGAGCATTGGTCAAACCAAATGGCATGACCAAATACTCATAACTGCCATATTTGGTTCTAAAGGCAGTTAGTGCTCATCCCCCTCTTTGATTCTCAGAAGGTTATATGCACCACGCAAGTCTATCTTGGAGAAGATAGTGGAACCGTTGAATATGGTAAGAAGCTGGTTCATAGGAGGAACAGGGTATCTGTTCTTCCTAGTGACAGCATTGAGTTTGCGGTAGTCAACACACAAACGAAGACCTCCATCCTTTTTCTTGACAAAAAGGACAGGTGCTCCTGTTGAAGAGGAGCTTGGTCTAATGAAACCTTTCTCTACATTCTCTGAAATGTAGGCCCGCAGTGTTTCTGACTCTTGATTTGATAATGAGTAGATAACACCAATTGGAGGTAGAAGACCCTCCAATTTGATATGGTGATCACAGGCGCGGTGTGGAGGAAGTTTCTCTGCTTTCACCTTGGAGAATACATCCAAATATTGGTGATGAGCAGGAGGAACAACCTTCAACACAGTTTCAATTTCTTCTGGCTCTTCCTCCTCATCCCACTGCTCCTCCAGGGAGGCATGAAAAGACAAGGGAGGAAGGTCCATATCCCCTTGGAAGAGATGAAGTGAAGATATGGCAACATCTTCTCCAACATCCTTTATCTCTTTGAAGACTTCATCTCTTAATGGAAGGGATATGGACAGAAGAAGGAAGGGAAGGTGTCACATGGTGGAATGTGATCTACAACTTGCCAGTATTAATCGGTCTTTCAACCGGTTTAATAGCCTTTTCGGCAAGAGTTCCCTTTGCTGAGGTCTGGCAGACAGCATTGTGACAATAAACCGGTTACCAACGTCATGGGTTCGATTCCGGTTGGAGACAAGAGGAGGTCTCAATCAAGCAACCAGAAATCGCTGGGTTTTCCGCTCCATTGGCGTACAAGGGTTCCTCCCCTTGGGGGTTCCTTGTAGGCTCCTGTTGTGACTAATGTAACTCCATGAGGATGACATGGGTAATACCATCAGTTACATGCACTTCGGGACGCAGTGCCCTAAACCCGGGGGTACTGTCACATGGTGGAATGTGATCTACAACTTGCCAGTATTAATCGGTCTTTCAACCGGTTTAATAGCCTTTTCGGCAAGAGTTCCCTTTGCTGAGGTCTGGCAGACAGCATTGTGACAGAAGGTGTCTTAAGTTCACCAACCAGAGCAACACTGTTGACAGCAGTGGCAAAGTCATTACTAGTAGAAGGAATAATACCACTAGAATCCTTATGACTAGAATCATAGGTGATCAATCCATTTTTCCAATCAATAATGGGATTAAAATGGTAAAGGAAATCATAGCCCAATATCAGGTCTTCTCCCTTGGGTGAATCTATGATAAAGAAGTCCCATTCAAAGCTTGGGAAGGAAGGCAAGTCAACTGCCCACTTGGTATAATGGGTGATGAACAAGGCAGGGGATTCATTAGAATCCAAAATGAAAAGAGGAATCTTTTCAGGGAGCTCTGACATAGTCAATGAGTACTTGAGAACAAAATTCTTTGCAATAAAAGAGTTTGTAGCACCAGAATCAATGAGAATACTATAAAAAATATCAGAGATTGAAGAGAAAATAAGAAACTTTAAAGATTTCTTGACACTAGTATTCAGAGTGCACAATTGTGCTCTTGAAGGAAATAAGTGAGAACCATTGAACACATCATGATTCCCACTCAGGCTTTTCCCTGCTTGCTAGGGAAGCCTTCTGATGATGACCCAGGCTTGTTCTGAGGTCTCTTGAAACATTTTTCAATTGGGTGCTTGCCACCACAATGAGTACACAACCCAGCTTGAATCCTCCTCTCCTTTTCAGAACCAATTAATTTATTGTCCTTATTGAGGAGAGCAGCATGGGGTTTTTCCTTTGAAGATTGAAATTGCTTGCCCTTCTTATTCTTCTTCTGATGAGGCCTCTTTGGAAATGAGTTTTGAGGAGGCCTAGACTGATTGGATCCACTGACTGGAGGCTTCTTTTCTTGATTGCCACCCTTTTCCTTTTGCCTCTCATGATATCTTGTGTCTAATTCTAAAGTGACATCCATAAGTTCTTGAAGAGTATCAAAAGTTTCAGGGTGAGAAGCCAGCTGATCCAATAATCTTGATGCCAATCCTCTTCTGTACACATGAATGTAAGCTCTTTCCCCCCAATCTCCAATTCTTGACATTAAGCTTCTGAAATCTGCTATGTACAAGGATACATGACCACTTTCCTTCATCCTCAAATTGTCCAACTCCTGTTCAGATTTCCTGACTTCATTGGGGTCACCAAACAGAGTGAATAATTGAGATTCAAACAATGGCCAATTATTGAGGAGGTAGGAAGGGTCTTCATTGGAAATATTTGAGAGGTAAGGTTTAATCCATTTGCCAGCTCTACCAGTAAGAAAAGAAGTTGAGTACAAAACCTTCTTCCTGTCAGAGAAGAAGTTTGCTGGATCATTATGGAAAATTAGTTGACAGGATTGGATAAATCCTCTCAACTTATGAGCTTGAGTACCATCAAAAGAATCAGGTGCCTTCATGGATGGAGTCTTGAAAGCAGGGGCTTTGGAATTGTCCCTGGGAGCAACTGCTTGAGTGAGTTGCCCATGAATTGAGTCATCTGCTCCATCATCTTGAGGAGACTTGGATCAGTTTGAGAGACAAGAGGTTGACTAGAAAGGGCTATATTAGAACCCTGAGGCACCTCTGGAGCATTTGCCAAGGCATCTGCCACTTCAGTTTCCCCAGAATCTTCCTCTTCCACAGACTCTTCCCCCTCTTCATCTTCAACTTCCCCTTGTCTTGCTCTTGCACCTTCAGACATGCCAGGGTAGCCACCCAAAAGTCCAGAAAAGGATCTTACTCTTCTAGATTTCATTCCACCTCTTCTTGAGGGTGCTCTTGCAAGCCCCCTCAAAGTTCATAATCAAGAATACCTTATCACAAGAAGAATAAGAAGGGGAAGAATTTTCAAGTGTCCAAAGACAAGCCTCATTCTGCTCTCCTCAATAAGGACAACAAATTAATTGGTTCTGAAAAGGAGAGGAGGATTAAAGAAGGCTTGTGCAATTATTGTGGTGGTAAACACCCATTTGAAAAATGCTTCAAGAGGCCTGAGAATAGGCAAGGGTCATCAAAAGGCTTCCCTAGCAAGCAGGGAAAAGCCTGAGTGGGAATCATGATGTGTTCAATGGTTCTCACTTATTTCCTTCAAGATCACAATTGTGCACTCTGAATAAAAGTGTGAAAATTTTTTAAAATTTCTTATTTTCTCTTCAATCTCTGATATTTTTTATAGTATTCTCATTGATTCTGGTGCTACAAACTCTTTTATTGCAAAGAATTTTGTTCTCAAGTACTCATTGACTCTGTCAGAGCTCCCTGAAAAGATTCCTCTTTTCATTTTGGATTCTAATGAATCCCCTGCCTTGTTCATCACCCATTATACCAAGAGGATAGTTGACTTGCCTTCCTTCCCAAGCTTTGAATGGGATTTCTTTACCATAGATTCACCCAAAGGAGAAGACCTGATATTGGGCTATGATTTCCTTTACCATTTCAATCCCATCATTGATTGGAAAAATGGATTGATCACCTATGATTCTAATCATAAGGATTCTAGTGGTATTATTCCTTCTACTAGTAATGACTTAGCCACTGCTGTCAACAGTGTTGCTCTGGCTGGTGAACTTAAGACACCTTCCATCCCTTCTTCTGTCCATATCCCTTCCATAATTCCCTCTCAGTCATTACTTCCATCAAGAGATGAAGTCTTCAAAGAGATAAAGGATGTTGGAGAAGATGTTACCATATCTTCACTTCATCTCTTCCAAGGGGATATGGACCTTCCTCCCTTATCTTTTCTTGCATCCCTGGAGGAGCAGTGGGATGAGGAGGAAGAGCCAGAAGGAATTGAAACTGTGTTGAAGGTTGTTCCTCCTGCTTATCACCAATATTTGGATGTATTCTCCAAGTTGAAAGCAGAGAAACTTCCTCCACACCGCGCCTGTGATCACCATATTGAATTGGAGGGTCTTCTACCTCCAATTGGTGTTATCTACTCATTATCAAATCAAGAGTCAGAAACACTGCGGGCCTACATTTCAGAGAATGTAGAGAAAGGTTTCATTAGACCAAGCTCCTCTTCAACAGGAGCACCTGTCCTTTTTGTCAAGAAAAAGGATGGAGGTCTTCGTTTGTGTGTTGACTACCGCAAACTCAATGCTGTCACTAGGAAGAACAGATACCCTGTTCCTCCTATGAACCAGCTTCTTACCATATTCAACGGTTCCACTATCTTCTCCAAGATAGATTTGCGTGATGCATATAACCTTCTGAGAATCAAAGAGGGGGATGAGCACTTAACTGCCTTTAGAACCAAATATGGCAGTTATGAGTATTTGGTCATGCCATTTGGTTTGACCAATGCTCCTGCTTCTTTCCAAAATCTAGTAAATGATATCTTTGCAGATTTTTTGGATGTGTTTGTTGTGGTTTATCTAGATTATATTATGGTCTTTTCCAGTTCTGAGGAGGAACATGTCAAACATGTGGCCTCTGTCCTCCAAAGACTGAGGGACAATAATCTGTTTTCCAAAGCCTCCAAGTGTGTATTCCATGCCTCAAGTGTGGAATACTTGGGCTATGTTGTTGCAAGTGATGGCCTCAAGATGGATTCTTCAAAAGTTCAGCAAATCCTCAATTGGCCTCAGCCCAGAAACATCAAGGCTCTTCAATCTTTTCTTGGCTTTGCCAATTTTTATCAACGTTTCATTAAAAATTATTCTAAAAAAATCACTTCTCTCACTTCCCTCCTTAAAAAAGATTCTCCCTTCCTCTTCAATGAGGAAGCTCTTAGTCAGTTTCAAGCACTCAAAGAAGCTTTCACCTCTGCTCCTATCTTATCTCATTTTAATCCTTCTCTACCTACTATAGTAGAGACTGATGCTTCTGATTATGCATTGGGCGCCATACTGAGTCAGGTGAATGACTCTGGAAAGCATCCCATTGCATTTGATAGTCGCAAGCTCTTACCAGCTGAGCTCAACTATGATATTCATGACAAGGAACTCCTTGGCATAGTTTGGGCTCTCAAGCGCTGGAGAGCATTTCTTCTTTCTCTTTCCAATCCTTTTGAGGTCTTGATAGACCACTCTTCCTTGCAATATTTCATGTCTTCCAAAGTTCTTACTCGTCGTCAGGCCCGTTGGGCCAAATTTCTCTCAGAATTTCATTTCACTATCACTTACCGCCCAGGAAGGCTGGCCACTTTACCAGATGCCTTGTCACGTCGGGACGACGTGTACCCAGAGAGGGGGGTGGACTTCATCAGCAAGAATCCTCAGAATTTTCATCAAGTACTTAAGCAAGATGGAATTCAAGAGTCAAGATTCTTCTCAATCAAAGTGGAAATTTTCTCAGATTTAGTTGACAAGATTCAAGAAGAAGTATGGCAAGACAAAGACTATAAAGAAGTACTCAAGCAACTAGAAAGAGGTGAATCAGTTCCAGATTATTCTCTTGAACCTCAAGCCGAGTTATTATTATTCAAAGATAGAGTGGTAATCCCAAGCAATGAAGAACTTCAACTCAATATTCTTCAAAAGCGTCATGACTCACCATTGGCTGGCCATCCTGGCCAGGAGAAGACCCTCAAGCTCATCAAGAGGGATTTTTATTGGGCTGGCATGAATCAATTCATCAAGGACTATGTGTCCTCATGTCAGCAATGTTCAAGAAACAAGAACATCCATCACAAGAAGTTTGGATTACTCAAGCCTCTTTCAATTCCATCTGGTCCTTGGAATTCATTATCAATGGACTTTATCACTCAATTGCCACTGTCCAACAACTTTGCTTCAATTTTAGTAGTTGTGGACAGATTCTCAAAAATGGCAATTGTCACAGGGGCTCTTCTGAAATGAAGAGGGCCTGGCACTCAGTGAACAGACTTACTTATGGAGGGCTCAGAAGAAAATACTCAAATGATAAGAGTAATGGAGTAAGAGGATAAATTCCTAGTCATAAAATAATAAGTATAAAATTAAGAGAGACAAAACAAAAGCAATAATAAAGAGCCAACCACAAATAATCCTGAGTCACTGTTTCAACCTGTTCAGAAAAGAGAAAAGGATTAATAAAGGATATGGCCACCAGGACTCTACTGAACAGGTGAGGGAAGGCAAAGACTAACTTAATAAATAATAAAATAATATTCCAAAAGTGAGAATAAAATAATATTAAATAATAAATCAACTATTTTAATTAACTGGGGGAAAAACCCCCAGGTGGGTGAAGAGGGGCTGGTATATGTGAGAAATACCAGCCTTGGAGTTTGAGTGTTGAGATACTTGTCTGTATGCTGGAAGAAGTTGGATGTGGGATTGAATCCTGTATTGGTGAATCCAATACAGGTTATACAGTCAATACAGGTATTTGCGCCTGTATTGATTACAGGCCTGTATTTGGTGAATCCTGTATTTGGGTCTTGCCTGTATGAAAACTGTATTGAGGTTTGAAACTGTATTTGGATCTTGCCTGTATGAAAACTGTA
The DNA here is from genome assembly GCA_023105745.1 of Austropuccinia psidii. Classification (NCBI taxonomy): domain Eukaryota; kingdom Fungi; phylum Basidiomycota; class Pucciniomycetes; order Pucciniales; family Sphaerophragmiaceae; genus Austropuccinia; species Austropuccinia psidii. Next base: position 4,744,406 of record JALGQZ010000005.1, on the reverse strand, counting down.
TTTGGAGAGTCTTGAATGAAACCCCCTTGCTGATTGGGTTTTGAAGGGTATCCATGATATAATGATTTGCTGATGATGATTGGAAATGCCCCTGCCTCCTTGGCTGTGACATTATCCCCCTCTTGAAAGTGGTGAGCTCTGAGCACCATAAGTATAGTGAGTCTTGATGAGCTTGCAATCAATTCAAACAGTTCTTTTCCCCAATTCCTTAAGATTTTCCCCTTAAAACTTCTTCTTTAATCAATACTCAAACCAATCTTCATTTAACTATTGTAGGTATTTTCCCCTTGATTTTGATTCTGAATTTCCTCTGTTTCATTCAAACTGCCTTCAATCTTCATAAAAATTCCTTTAATCTTGTCTTGAGTGTCTTCATCAACTGTTCTTGAGTCCTCATGGCTTTTGAAAAGGTGGTTGATTTGAGTTTTTTGTCCCAAGACCACTTGAAATCATCATAATTTTGAATTTAGAGTGTTGGCATAAGGTGGCCAACATTTGAAATTTTGGACTAAATGAGTAGTCCTGGCCAAAATCCCTGAAAATGTGAAAAAATGGGTTTTTGGCCAATTTGCGCAAAAATGCGCAAAATGCGCAAATGCGCAAATATGCCATATTTGCATAAATTGGTGAAAATGATGAAAAAATTGAATTATTGTGAAAAAATGGCCTAAAAGTGGTTTTTGGCCATTTTGCGCATTTTTGCGCAAAATGCGCAAATATGCGCAAATGCGCAAAAAATGCGCAAAGTGCGCAAATTTTGCGCAAAATGCGCAAATGCGCAAATATGCCATATGTGGCATAAATTGGTGAAAATGATGGAAAATTTGAATTATTGTGAAAAAATGGCCTAAACGTGGTTTTTGGCCATTTTGCGCATTTTTGCGCAAAATGCGCAAATATGCGCAAATGCGCAAAAATGCGCAAAGTGCGCAAATTTTGCGCAAAATGCGCAAATGCGCAAATATGCCATATGTGGCATAACTGGTGAAAATGATGGAAAAACTGAATTTTTGTGAGAAAATGGCCTAAAAGTGGGTTTTGGCCATTTTGCGCATTTTTGCGCAAAATGCGCAAAAATGCGCAAAATGCGCAAAAATGCGCAAATGCGCAAATTTTGCGCAAAGTGCGCAAATGCGCAATTATAATGATTTTGGCCAAAAAGGCCTTTTGAAGGCTTTTGACAAGAAAAGGGCCCTTTTGCGCAAAAATGCGCAAAAGTGCGCAAATGCGCAAAAATGCGCAAAATGCGCAAAATTGCGCAAAATGCGCAAATCACCCAATATGCATAATTAAGCATATTATGATAAGAATTGATGAAGAATGGCTGTTTTGATGTTTTGAGGTCTGATATGGCCAATTGTGCCAAAGTACATATCTTGATGAAATTGGCCAATTGGGCCATTTTGAAACAGTTTCTTCTATGAACTTGATTTCTTTCTTGAATATCTTCTTCTTATCCCCTCCTTGATTGGTCAATTGCCATAAACACCTTGCTGATTGGGTTTTGGCTTTCAATTTTGATCTTGAGGAATGAGTTCAATGCTGACATTCATATTTGACTCCACTGCCTCTGGTTCCCCGCCTTTTGTGATTTGGAGATGCCTTGGTTATGAAGTTTAAAAACCCTTGAAGAAATTTTGATGAGGATTATCTGTAGCTGGTCTTTACCATTACTAGTGTTTGCTCTTGATTATTGAATAAATTCACTCCCCAAACAAGATATGGGAGTTATGATTGCTGCTTTTGAAACAAGAAATGAAAAATAAATCATACAAGTAAAAGAAAATGAAATAGAAAATAAAAAATAAAAATGAAAAAGAATTGAGAGAAAAAGAGAGTAAAGAAAGAAATAAGAAATTCCTGAGGGTTGTCCTTCTTGTGGTGAGATTCTTGATTTTGGCCAAAATGTTCTGAAAGATAAAACCAAGAATTTGATGCTCACAGCGTGGCCAAGGTAATGTTTTACAAGAATTAGACCCCTCAGGGATGCATACCAGGAGATGGAACTTACTTTCATAACTTCCACTCCCCACCAAGCACCATAATGAAAATTGAAATATGCCATAAGATGAATTTGATAATGAATGTCTTGAAAGATAATTTATGGCATGATTGAAGAAAGAAGAGAAAATAAAAGAAAAGATTGGGCCAAATCTTGATGAAAGGTCCAAATCTTGAGGGTATTATGTTGCAAGGCCTTCTGAATCTGTCCAAAAAATTGACAAGTGCTCACAAAGTGGCCAAGGTGATGCTTACAACAAATTTGGGTAGAATACCCCCTTAAAGGTGCATGCCAGGAGAGGAACTTACTTTCATAAACTCCAATCCCCACCAAGCACCATAAAATCAAACTCTTGAGGCATTTGGGCCAGGCTTGTCAGGATACAAAGTGTGAAAGTCCTTGACAAGGTCTGGAGAGTTGGTAAGGTTGGAAGCTGGTTCCCAAGTTGTTCTTTCTGGGTCTTCACTGAATCCTTTCCACTCAACTAAATACCATAATGAACCTCTCTTGAGTTTTGAGTCCAGAACCTGAGCCACTTCCCATTCTTCTTGCTCTTCCACTATTACTGGAGGTGGTGGCAATTGGTGTCGATTTGGGATAGTTGATTGCTTCACTGGTTCTAACAAGGACACATGGAAAACAGGGTGAACTGACTTCCATTGTTGAGGCAACTTGAGGTGATATGCATGGCTGCCAATCTTCTTCAGAACTTCAAAAGGTCCCAACCATCTTTCTGAGAGCTTCTTGGTGGGTCTTGTTGTCTTGATGTTCTTGGAGGCTAGCCATACTTTGTCCCCAGGTTGGAAATCAGGTGGAATTGCTCTATTTCTATCTGCATACTTCTTGAATCTTCTTATTGCTGACTCTAATTCTTCTTTGACAACTTGCTGTACTGATTGGAGTTTTGTTGATAACTTTCCAGCAGGTGAATCTTGAGAAACATGGATTGAGTCAAAGCTGGGATTTCTTCCATAAATGGTGCAAAAAGGTGATTGCTTTGTGGATGAATGTTCTGCATTATTATAGGCAAATTCAGCCAGAGGGAGCCAGGTGTGCCAGTCATCTTGATGGTAACTGACATACATCCGAAGATACTGTTCTAGAATCTGATTTACCCTCTCTGTCTGTCCATCTGTTTCAGGGTGAAATGCAGTTGAAAGATCTCTTGATATCTTGAGCTGCTGACATAATTGGGTCCAGAATGATGAAACAAATAAGGAACCTCTATCACTAACAATACTTACTGGAAGACCATGTTTGGAAAAGACATGATTAATGAATATTTGAGATAAATCCAAAGCAGTGATTGTTGAATAAGTTGGAATAAATATTGCCATTTTTGAAAATCTGTCTACAACTACTAAAATTGAATCAAAGTTGCTTGACAAGGGCAATTGGGTGATAAAGTCCATTGATAAGGAATTCCAAGGACCAGATGGAATTTGAAGAGGCTTGAGTAATCCAAACTTCTTATGGTGGATGTTCTTGTTTCTTGAACATTGCTGACATGAGGACACATAGTCCTTGATGATTTGATTCATGCCAGCCCAATAAAAATCCCTCTTGATGAGCTTGAGGGTCTTCTCCTGGCCAGGATGGCCAGCCAATGGTGAATCATGACGCCTTTGAAGAATGTCCAATTGAACTTCATGATTGCTTGGAATAACTACTCTATCTTTGAACAATAATAATTTTGCTTGAGGTTCAAGAGAATAGTCTGGGACTGATTCTCCTCTTGCTAATTTTTTGAGGATCTCCTTATAGTCTTTGTCTTGCCATACTTGTCTTTGAATTTGATCAACTACATCTGAAAACATTTCAACTTTTATGGAAAAGAATCTTGACTCTTGAATTTCATTTTGCTTGAGAACTTGATGAAAGTTTTGAGGATTCTTGCTGATGAAATCCACCCCCCTCTCTGGGTACACGTCGTCCCGACGTGACAAGGCATCTGGTAAAGTGGCCAGCCTGCCTGGGCGGTAAGTGATAACAAAGTGAAATTCAGACAAAAATTCAGCCCAACGGGCTTGACGACGAGTAAGGACTTTAGAGGACATAAAATATTGGAGAGAACAATGGTCTGTCAAGACCTCAAAAGAATCAGAAAGAGAAAGGAGAAAAGCTCTCCAGCGCTTGAGGGCCCAAACTATGCCAAGGAGTTCCTTGTCATGAATTTCATAGTTGAGTTCAGCTGGTAAGAGCTTGCGACTATCAAATGCAATGGGATGCTTTCCTGAGTCATTCACCTGACTCAGTACAGCACCCAAGGCATAATTAGAAGCATCAGTCTCTACAATAGTTGGTAGAGAAGGATTAAAGTGAGAGAGGATAGGAGCAGTGGTGAAAGCTTCTTTGAGTATCTGAAACTGACTAAGAGCTTCCTCATTGAAGATAAAGGGAGAATCTTTTTTAAGGAGGGAAGTGAGGGCAGAGATTTTTTTGGAATAATTTTTAATGAAACGACGATAAAAGTTGGCAAAGCCAAGGAAAGATTGGAGGGCCTTGATGTTCTTGGGCTGAGGCCAATTGAGGATTTGTTGAACCTTTGAAGAATCCATCTTGAGGCCATCACTTGAAACAACATAGCCCAAGTATTCCACACTTGAGGCATGGAATACACACTTGGAGGCTTTAGCAAACAAATTATTGTCTCTCAGTCTTTGGAGAACAGAGGCCACATGTTTTACATGTTCATCCAAAGAGCTAGAGAAGACCATAATATCATCTAAGTACACTACAACAAAAACATCCAAATAATCTGCAAAGATATCATTCACAAGATTTTGGAATGAAGCTGGAGCATTGGTTAAGCCAAATGGCATAACCAAATATTCATAACTGCCATATTTGGTTCTAAAAGCAGTTAAGTGCTCATCCCCCTCTTTGATTCTCAAGAGATTATAAGCGCCACGCAGATCTATCTTGGAGAAGATAGTAGCACCGTTGAATACGGTAAGAAGCTGATTCATTGGAGGAACAGGATACCTGTTCTTCCTAGTGACAGCATTAAGTTTGCGGTAGTCAACACACAAACAAAGACCACCATCCTTTTTCTTAACAAAAAGGACAGGTGCCCCTCTTGAGGAGGAGCTTGGTCTGATGAAACCTTTCTCTACATTCTCTGAAATGTAGGCCCGCAGTGTTTCTGACTCATTCTTTGATAAAGAGTAGATAACACCAACTGGAGGTAGAAGACCCTCCAGTTCGATATGATGATCACAGGCACGGTGTGGAGGAAGTTTCTCTGCTTTCACTTTGGAGAATACATCCAAATATTTGTGATAAACAGGAGGGACTACCTTCAGCACAGTTTCAATCTCTTCTGGCTCTTCCTCCTCATCCCACTGCTCCTCCAGGGAGGCATGAAAAGATAAAGGAGGAAGGTCCATATCCCCTTGAAAGAGATGAAGTGAAGATATAGCAACATCTTCTCCAACATCTTTTATCTCTTTGAAGACTTCATCTCTTAATGGAAGTAATGACTGAGAGGAAAAAGTGGAGGGTTTATGGACAGAAGGAGGAAAGGAAGGTGTCTGGAGTTCACCAACCAGAGCAACACTGTTGACAGCAGTGGATAAGTCATTACTAGTAGAAGAAATAATGCCACTAGAATCCTTATGACTAGAATCATAGGTGATCAATCCATTTTTCCAATCAATAATGGGATTAAAATGGTAAAGAAAATCATAGCCCAATATTAGGTCTTCTCCCTTGGGTGAATCTATGATAAAGAAATCCCATTCAAAGCTTGGGAAGGAAGGTAAATCAACAACCCACTTGGTATAATGGGTGATGAACAGGGAAGTGGATTCACTGGAATCCAGAATGAAAAGAGGAATCTTTTCAGGGAGCTCTGACATGGTCAATGAGTACTTGAGAGCAAAATTCTTTGCAATAAAAGAGTTTGTAGCACCAGAATCAATGAGAATACTATAAAAAATATCAGAGATTGAAGAAAAAATAAGAAATTTTAAAGATTTCTTGACACTAGTATTCAGAGTGCACAATTGTGCTCTTGAAGGAAATAAGTGAGAACCATTGAACACATCATGATTCCCACTCAGGCTTTTCCCTGCTTGCTAGGGAAGCCTTTTGATGACCCTTGCCTATTCTCAGGCCTCTTGAAGCATTTTTCAAATGGGTGTTTACCACCACAATAATTGCACAAGCCTTCTTTAATCCTCCTCTCCTTTTCAGAACCGATTAATTTATTGTCCTTATTGAGGAGAGCAGCATGAGGCTTGTCTTTGGACACTTGAAAATTCTTCCCCTTCTTATTCTTCTTGTGATAAGGCTTCTTTGATGATGAACTTTGAGGAGGCTTGGAGGAGTTGGATCCACTGATTGGAGGCTTCTTCTCTTGATGACTGCCCTTTTCCTTCTGCCTCTCATGGTACCTGGTATCTAATTCCAAGGTGATATCCATGAGTTCTTGAAGACTATCAAAAGTTCCAGGGTGAGAAGCCAATTGGTCCAACAATCTTGATGCCAAGCCTCTTCTATACACATGAATATAGGCCCTTTCCCCCCAGTCTCCAATTCTTGACATTAAACTTCTGAAATCAGCTATGTACAAGGAAACTTGACCACTTTCCCTCATCCTCAAATTGTCCAACTCTTGTTCAGCTTTTCTGACTTCATTGGGATCACCAAACAGAGTGAATAACTGGGTTTCAAACAACTGCCAGTTATTGAGGAGGTAAGAAGGGTCTTCATTGGAGATATTTGAGAGGTAAGGTTCAATCCATTTGCCAGCTCTACCAGTAAGAAAAGAAGTTGAATAAAGCACCTTCTTCCTGTCAGAGAAGAAGTTTGCTGGGTCATTATGAAAGATTAATTGACAGGATTGAATGAATCCTCTCAATTTATCAGCTTTAGTACCATCAAAAGAATCAGGTGCCTTCATTGATGGAGTCTTGAATGCAGGGGCTTTTGAAGTGTCCCTTGGGGCAACTGCTTGAGTGAGTTGTCCCATAAACTGAGTCATTTGCTCCATCATCTTGAGGAAATTTGGTTCAGCTTGAGAGACAGAAGGTTGATTAGAAAGGGCTAGATTTGGAGCCTCAGGAGCTTCAGTAGCACCTGCCAAGGCAGCTGCCACTTCAGTCTCCTCAGATTCTTCCTCTTCCACAGACTCCTCCCCCTCCTCATCTTCAGCTTCCCCCAATCTACTTCTAGGCCCTTGAGAAACACCAGGATAACCACCCAATAGTCCAGAGAATGATCTTGATCTTCTAGACTTCACACCTCCTCTTCTGGAGGGTGCTGCTCCTTCCATTGGTGGTCCTCTGTCCAGATTTGCACTCAGTTGATGAACTGATGGTGTGCGGTCAAGAGGAGCCCTTGGTGTAGGAGTGAGAACAGCTTGATGTCTCTGGGATCTTGTATTCTTGGCTGGGGGACTATGCTGAACTGGCATTATGAAAGAAGAATGAATAAAAACTTGATGATACTTTGAATAAAATAAGGCTTGACCAAATCAAATTAAATGAGAATCTTGATGATCTTGAAGAATCAATAAACAGTCTTGAAGTGATTCAATATGAATAAATCTTGAAGAGTGAAGATGACAAAGTCAAATTCTTATGAATAATCAATTTCAATCAATAAGTCAAATCAAGTCAATCAAAATCAAATCAATTAAGTCTTGAGGAATTCAATCAATATCTTCAAAAATCAATTCAATTTTCTTGAGGAATCAAATTCAAATCAATAAATCAAATCAAATATTGAGGATAAATCAGGTATCTTGAAGAATCAAATCAAGTCAATCAAATCAAATCAAATCAAATCAAATCAATCAGGTCAATTCAAAATCTTGAGGTGAAATCAATGTCTTGAACAATCAATCAATCAATCAATAATCTTGAGAAATTTCAATCAAAACCACTGAATACCCCAAATCAATAAATCCCTGAATAATGAATCAATTAACCCAAATAATTCCACTCAAATAACCTGATAAAAACCTGAATTCAGACAAAAGAGAAATTAGAATGATAAAGAATAAAGTGAAATGGTCAGCAGAATTTTTGAAATGAGAAAGAGAATCAATTTTCATTTGAATAAAATGAATGAGATGAAAATTGATAAGAGAGAAAAATCATAAAAATCATAAAAAATCTGAAAATCATGAAAAAATCATAATTGAAGAATGAGAGAAATGAATAAAATGAATGAAAAGAAAGAAGCAATTATGAGTTAATTAAAATAATGTCACAGGGGCTCTTCTAAAATGAAGAGGGCCTGGCACTCAGTGAACAGACTTACTTATGGAGGGCTCAGAAGAAAATACTCAAATGATAAGAGTAATGGAGTAAGAGGATAAATTCCTAGTCATAAAATAATAAGTATAAAATTAAGAGAGACAAAACAAAAGCAATAATAAAGAGCCAACCACAAATAATCCTGAGTCACTGTTTCAACCTGTTCAGAAAAGAGAAAAGGATTAATAAAGGATATGGCCACCAGGACTCTACTGAACAGGTGAGGGAAGGCAAAGACTAACTTAATAAATAATAAAATAATATTCCAAAAGTGAGAATAAAATAATATTAAATAATAAATCAACTATTTTAATTAACTGGGGGAAAAACCCCCAGGTGGGTGAAGAGGGGCTGGTATATGTGAGAAATACCAGCCTTGGAGTTTGAGTGTTGAGATACTTGTCTGTATGCTGGAAGAAGTTGGATGTGGGATTGAATCCTGTATTGGTGAATCCAATACAGGTTATACAGTCAATACAGGTATTTGCGCCTGTATTGATTACAGGCCTGTATTTGGTGAATCCTGTATTTGGGTCTTGCCTGTATGAAAACTGTATTGAGGTTTGAAACTGTATTTGGATCTTGCCTGTATGAAAACTGTATTTGGAGAGTCTTGAATGAAACCCCCTTGCTGATTGGGTTTTGAAGGGTATCCATGATATAATGATTTGCTGATGATGATTGGAAATGCCCCTGCCTCCTTGGCTGTGACAGCAATCTTCATTCCAACTTATGGCACAATCACTGCTCTGGATTTAGCTCAAATATTCATTAGCCATGTATTTTCCAAGCATGGACTCCCAGTCAGTATTGTCAGTGATAGAGGATCCTTATTTGTTTCATCATTCTGGACTCAATTGTGTCAGCAGCTCAAGATATCAAGAGATCTTTCAACTGCCTTTCACCCTGAAACAGATGGACAGACAGAGAGGGTAAATCAGATACTAGAACAGTACCTTCGGATGTATGTCAGCTATCATCAAGATGACTGGTACACCTGGCTCCCTCTGGCTGAATTTGCCTATAATAATGCAGAACATTCATCAACCAAGCAATCACCTTTTTTCACCATTTATGGAAGAAATCCCAGCTTTGACTCAATCCATATTTCTCAAGACTCACCGGCTGGAAAGTTATCAACAAAACTCCAATCAGTACAGCAAGTTGTCAAAGAAGAATTAGAGTCAGCAATAAGGAGATTCAAGAAGTATGCAGATAGAAATAGGGCAATTCCACCTGATTTCCAACCTGGGGACAAAGTATGGCTAGCTTCCAAGAACATCAAGACAACAAGACCCACCAAGAAATTATCAGAAAAATGGTTGGGACCCTTTGAAGTTCTCAAGAAGATTGGCAGACATGCATATCACCTCAAGTTGCCTCAGCAATGGAAGACAGTTCACCCTGTATTCCATGTGTCCTTATTAGAACCAGTCAAGCATTCAACTATCCCAAATCGTCATCAATTGCCGCCACCACCAGTTTTAGTGGAAGAGCAAGAAGAATGGGAAGTGGCTCAGGTTCTGGACTCAAAACTCAAAAGAGGTAATTTATGGTATCTTGTAGAGTGGAAAGGATTCAGTGAAGACCCAGAAAGAACCACTTGGGAACCAGCTTCCAACCTTACCAACTCACCAGACCTTGTCAAGGATTTCCACTCATTGTATCCAGACAAGCCTGGTCCAAATACCTCAAGAGTTTGATTTTATGGTGCTTGGTGGGGAGAAGAAGTTATGAAAGTAAGTTCCCCTCCTGGCATGCACCTTTAAGGGGGTATTCTACCCATATGTTGTTGTAAGCATCACCTTGGCCACTTTGTGAGCACTTGTAAATTCTTTGGACAGGTTCAGGAAGCATACAACATCAGTACCCTCCATTTGGACCTTATCAAGATATGGCCAAATATTTTCTTTCTTTCTTTATTATCATTTCATTTTATGCCAATGATCATAATTCAAGACATTCACTACTTCAAGTCATTTACGGCAATTCATTTCAGTAGTCATTTATGGCAAATCATTTCAGAAGGCATTTATGGCAATTTATTTCAGTCTTATGGTGCTTGGTGGCGAGTGGAAGTTATGAAAGTAAGTTCCATCTCCTGGTATGCATCCCTGAGGGTTCTACTTCTTGTAAAACATCACCTTGGCCACTCTGTGAGCATCAAAATGCTTGGTTTTCACTTTTCAGACACTTTTTTTTTGGCCAGAATCAAGCAACTCACCACAAGAAGGACCAACCATCAGGATTTTTCTTTATTTCTTTCTTTACTCTCATTTTCTCTTATTATTTTTCTTTCTTTCTTTACTTGTATAATTTTCTTTCTTTTATTTCTTTAAAGCAGCAGCATCCCCTCCCCAAATCATTTATTGGGAGGTTCCATTATCTTTTTTATTTTTTATTTTTTAGTATTTATAAGAGTGGGGATAGAAGCCAAACCAAACACAAACAAGGAAAAGGAAACTAGTTATCTCTACCCAAGTCATCAAAAGTTCTCTGGAAGTCATTTATCAACTCATCCTCATACCAGGCAAATTTTGCAGCCATCTCTTCAGAAGCAGTACCTGGAATAGTCCTGTCATTGGCATACATAATCACCTCTCTGCTATTTCTATCAACCCTCCTGAACAATCTGGCCACAGCATCTTGATTTTCACTAGCCGCGTTGGGATCTTCTCTGGTAACCCGGATAGGCCAACGTTCTCTTCTTTGGAAGACTTGGGCGGCAGGAAACGGCAAAGGGGATAATCCATCTCTTCTTCTGCTGGAGCTGGCCACAGGTTGGAGTTGACGGGAATTGGTTATGGGTGAGTTTCTAGGCTGTTGAACTGGTGATGGTCTTACTGCTGGAATCAAGGCAGGCCTGGTGGTATGGGAAGTAGTTGGTGAAGGAGGAGGAAGGGTTGTAGGAATAGAGGCAAGCATTGGTTGAAAGGTCCTTGGAGTACTGGGAATGACTTGACTTTGGAATCTGGTGTTGGCAAGAGGTTGAGAGGAGGAATTGCTGGATGGATGGCCACTTGAATGGGGAATAACTTGAACTTCTTCACCATCCAACTCATCACTTCCTTCAGCATCTGGATTTGATGGGGAATCAACAATTCTTCTTAGCTTCTTCACTACTTTCACCACTCCATCAGCATTGGTCCTTGAAATTGGAATTTCTGAGCTGTAGTGGATGGGCCTACCACCAATTGGAATGGACCCTCCAACATTAGTCCATCTGGCCACATCCCTCTGCCTGGAACCAGTCACTACATCAAGATATCAGCACCAATTCAATCAAAATATGCAAAGCACTCACATTGAGAAAATCCAGAAGTGGCATCAGGGGTAGGCTCCTCAAGAATGGGGAATTCCTGCCCATAAGGCCCATCCTTCCTACTCCACAAGTGTCTCTTGACCCGGGACAAAGTTGATACGGTACGGCGGCATGGCTTCTTCCCAATAAAGCAGAAATGGCATTTTGACGATCGAGGATTGTAATGTTGAAAGCAATCCTTACCCCTGGCCAAACACTCAGTACAGGCAGGATCAAGGACTTCAACTGCTCTGAACCCATCATATGTTTGGGAGGGGTCAAAATGGCCAGAAGACGCCATAGAAGGAGAAGACAATTGACTGAAGACGCCAGAACCATGAAGAATAGACGGTGGCGGTGCAGAAGGGGAAGATTCAGTGAGCTCAGTCAGTTTGGAACTCATAACTGAAGAATATGCAAGCAGAAGATTCAAGACGTCAGAATCAATCCACTCCATATCAAGAAAAAAGGAACTTGACTCAAGGAAATGGGGCCATAACTCAATTATGCCCCCCCTAAAAGCCTCTAAGGTGAAGGTTCATACCCCTTTGGGGCTGAACGCATCACCCAGGGCCTCCCCTGCAACTTTGGGGAGGCCAGGATCTTGATGGTCCTGGACCCCATCAATGGGTCCAGGCCATGTAGGGTAAAAAATGGGTAAGGGCCATTTCTGGACCCCTTGGTCACCCTGGGTCCCCAGCAAATTTGGGCCCAGGGGCTCCATTTTGGTCCTGGGGGCCTCCAATAGCCCCCACGGACCGCGGAGCGCGGCGTACGGTCCACGGCCCACGGACCGCGGCGTATGCTCCACGGCCCACGGACCGCGGACCGTAGGATCCCAAAGACTCAAAAAGGCCTATTATGGCCAGAAATCAACAAAAATGCCCTAATCACTAAAACACCCAAAAAGGCCTAAAAGGCCATCAAAAGCAAATTTCATCAAGATCACTCAGGATGGAGGCCACAGCCCAAAACCCACTTGGAGGGCTGTCTGAGGCCAATTCCTTGGATAATGGGGACAAGACCCCTTGGAGGAAAGTTTCATTCATTCATTGGATTAAGTCTGGGCCAATGAGTACAAGTCATATACTCATTGGACCCCAATTTCTGAGCACAAGTGCTCAATGGCCTTTATTCTGGGATATATCCCAAGGCCACATCCCAAGGCATGGCTGATTGAATCAAAAGAAAAGAATGGCATATTCTGGAAGGAATACTCACTTAAGCTTGGAAAAAGGGGGGAATCAATTGAATTTGGCAGGGAAGAAGGAATGAAGGATTTTCAGGATAATGGTCAAGAGGAAAAGAAAATTAAAAAGAAAATTTTTTTGAAAAAATGTGGGGATATTGAGATGCCACTCAACAGTGGCAGGGTATTATGGTGTTCAGGAGCCCAGCAGTTTCAAGAGGGGGATACTGTAACAACCATCCATCAGGGGTAAGGGTATTCATTCATACACCCACTCAAACACCTCAAATCAGCAAATCCAGTATCTGCATCAGCAGTCAGTTTCAGAAATCTTCATTCTGAAACATGCATACAGCTTGGTACATCAATACAGCCTGTCAATACCTGTACAGGTTGGATTCACCCAATACAGTTTCAATACACCAGTATGGAACTGTATGATCACTCAAATACACCACACCTCTTGTACAGGTTCTGTACAGCTGTACAGGACCTGTATTGGCCAGACTCAATTCAATCATCAATTGTTCTCATGAAAATTCTTCCTCTGGATCAGGGCTGGTGATTCTCACATATACCAGCCCCTCTTTCTCCCCCCTGGGGACTTTTCCCCAGTTAATTAATTTAGTTTATTTATTATTTTATAATTACTCTTATCCTTATTTTGGGTATTATAATTATTTAATCTTAAGTTAGTCTTTGCATTTCTCTCTTCGCCTGTACAGTATGAGTTGGGTAGCCATATCCTTATTAACCCTTCTCTTTCCATTCTGACAGGTTGAAACAGTGGACTTGGACTTGTTCGTGGTTGGCTCTTCTATTCTTTTACTCTTATCTTTTGTTGCTGCTTTTCTTATATTTATTCTTTAGCAATTTATCTTTAACACTCTTAAGTGTATCCCCTTTTATCTTATCTTTGAGCCCTCCATAAGTGAGTCCCAGTTTACTGAGTGCCAGGCCCTCTTCACTTCGAAGAGGCCCTGTGACAATGATGAAGGAAGATTCCACCTCCTGGATGGAATCCTTTACCATATAACAAAACACACATGTGTTATGGCCTTAACAAATAGAACCCTGATAAACACTATTTTACATGAGTGTCATGATAGTGTTGCAGCTGGACACCTTTCAGAAGACAGAACACTAGAGAGGGTGAAAACCTGCTCTTCGTGGCCAAATTGGAAGAAAGATGTTATAGAATACTGCCAAACCTGTGACAGATGTCAAAAAGCCAATAGAGCCACAGGAAAGAAATTTGGAATGATGATCCAAATCCAAGAACCAAAATCCCCTTGGGAAATAGTCCATATGGATTGGGTAACAGCATTACCTCCAGGAGGAGACAGAAGCAATGATGCATGCCTAGTATTGGTTGACATGTATAGCAAAACTCCCATGTTCCCACCATGTCATAAAGATGACACAGCTATGGACACAGCCATAATGATATGGAATAAAGTTATTAGCCATACAGGCTTATTCCAGAATATTATAAGTGACAGAGACCCAAAGTTCACTTCAGCATTATGGACAAATCTCCATAACTTGTTTGGGACAAAGCTATCATTCTCAACAGCTTACCATCCTCAAACTGATGGTTTAGCAGAAAGAATGATACAGACCTTAGAGGACATGATCAGAAGATTCTGTGCTTGTGGGCTAGAATTCAAAGATTCTGATAGCTTTACCAATGATTGGTGTACACTAATACCAGCTCTTGAACTGGCATATGAAACATTAATCAATTCTTCTACTGGAATAACACCAGCAATGCTAGAAAAAGGTTGGAATCCAAGACTTCCTTATGATACCCTCAAAAAGGACTTATGGGATATACATCCAACAACAAGCAGTTTTAAGATAATGCTTGATAAGGCAAGACACCATGCAAACAGATGTATGCAAGATTCTTTCAAATATGCAAAAGAAAGATGGGATGAAAGTCGTAAGCCACCTGACTTCAAAGTAGGAGACTTGGTCTTAGTATCAACCCTTAACTTCAATAACATAAAAAGTCCAAAGAAATTGAAATATTCCTTTGCAGGACCATTTATGATAAAAGCACTTCATGGACCCAATGCTGTGCAATTGGAACTCACAGGTGAACTAATGAACAAACACCCAACTTTCCCTGTAAGTCTAATAAAACCTTACAGTTCAAGTGACAAAGAGTTATTTCCACTGAGAAATAAACCCCCACTTGAAATTCCCCCCTTGGAAGAAGGAGAGGAGAAGAAGATGGTAAAAGTCTTTAAAGAAAGAAGGACAAGAAACAAAAAAAAAGGGAATACCTTGTAAGGTATAGAAATTCATCTCAAGAATATGAATGGCTACTTGAGAAAGATATAACAAATGCTGATAAACTAATAATAAGGTTCAGACATGAAAGAAAGCCTGAAAAAGAGAAAAGTTAAGCATTATTGAGCTTCAAGACTAACAAAGTCTATTGAAGAGGTAGGCCAGTGGATGATACCCTAATTACACATATCAGATTGTGGTACAATCTTTTTTGGTGGTAGGGAATGTGAACCTTTGAGATATGACCACATACCCAAAAAGGTCACAAGAAATATTTAATATAATTATACATTAAAAATAAGTTCCTTAAAACTACAAAAATACCATAAATTGGTATAAAGCTTGGTTTAACTTGAAAGCCAATGAATAAAAATGTGAAATGAATTACACAATTGGATTCCCCATGGTAAAATACACATATACCATTTTTATGGCATATCTGTAAAGTCAATATTTAATAGGCTATAAGTAATAATACCTTATAAAAGACATAAATCCTTATTTATATCAAAAACCAATTAAACAACATGTGAAATAAATGGTACCATTAGATTCTCCATAAATATCCACACATAAAACAACTAATAAGCTAAGCTTCAAAATCAATACTTAAGGAATTAACCTGAATATATGCACTTTTTGGGTCAACGCATATATTGAAGGATTTTCGCTAATATCTCTTGAACTATGCATGATAGAGTGATGAACCAAAGATAAAGTCATCACGTACTTACTTTGGGAATACAGAAATGAAGTTTATTTCACATGTTATAGACAAGGTTCAAATCTGTAAGGAATTATTGACTCAAATCAGCAGAGCTGTTGACCACTTTGTTGTGAAAGTGGTCCAAACTTGAAAAAAAGGTAGACAGTTGGATTCTAATACTTTATTCGTGAATAATGATGTATTTTTTATTATAACATTCAAGGTATAACCCCTTGAAATCATAGTTTGAAGTTTAAAATATTAAATTTTGACAGAAAAGAGGAGTTACAAGAAAAATCATAAAAAATAGAGTTTTGATGATGTAATAAAATGCTCTTGACAGCAGGATAAGGTTATGCCAAGCTATCAGAATTAATTCTCTGAATGGCTTTAGCGTGTAAATCTTAAAAGGTATTCAGGATCAAAGTTTGAGCTTAATTTGATCATTTATGATCACTCACTGTAACCTTAAATTACGTTTAACAGTCATATAAGTGATACAGTTGGTGAATACTATTAGTTTATGATTAAAACTAATAAAATCCACGAAATTTGGGGTTCTGCCAAGCCTTTGACATCATCAGACTCAGAGTTATAGTGATAGCTCTAAATAATGGCATAATAGTGATGTAATGAGGTTTGATCATGATGTAATCATCACCAAACCTTAAAATATTGATCAATTCCAGTGGATATGATCAGTACACGTCTACTAGAAGCCTGTTGGACTTTAGGAGGGAGGTATTTACTATAAATAGAGCTCTTTCTGCTCTGTTTTTCCCTCAGACGCATCAAAAACATTAAATAAATACAAACAAAAAGGTAATATCTTTATTCTTTATATATAAAACTTTTATATCATTAAAGACCAAAGCTCATCCTTATTATAATCATGAATTTTGACGTGATTAAATCATTTGTTTAACTGTTTTTGTTAAAAATCTCTCTAAAACTCATTTCCACGTAAAAAATCAAGAATATTTGTAATTTCTCTATTTTTTATTGTAAATACAATTTGTATAAGTTGTATTTACATTATTTGGCGTAAAATATCTCAAAAATATTATATTAAGTGTTAAAAGTAGGTTTTTTTCTCTAAATTATTCTTTTAATAATTCTTTAATTAACATAAATAGTATTTATATTAATTTATAAGTTTAATATTGCTAGTATTATTGTTATTAATTGATTTTTATTAATAAAAAACAATTTTTTACGCCTTTATTACTTTTTTGTAACAATAATAAAGTGCTATTAAATATATTAATTATTTTATATTAATATATTTATTTTATTTTATTATATTATATTCTATAATATAAATTATATTATCATATGTTATTAATAATATAGTTTTTTTTACGCCATAATTATAATAATTTTTTATTATTATAATTATTTTTATCTTATTTATTTCATTCATAAGGACATTCATAGTACAATAAGTAAAATATTAGTAATTTTTACTTATTGTTTCATAGTCAAACCTTACACAGCATGTAGCCAAGGCTTAGGAACAGCCCTTCACCAGAGACAAATTGGAGATGTTGAACCAAGAGAGGAAGGAATATTTTACATCTCTAGGCAGCTGAAAGATTCAAAGTCCAGATATGAAGCCACCCAGGCAGAATTTCTATGTGTAGCCTGGGCACTAGAGAAACTCCATTATTATTTGGAGGGTGCAGTCTTTGAATTCTGAACAGACTTCACAGCCTTGAAGTCTTCACTGAACATGAAGACTACCAATATACACATGCTGAGATTGGAAATAGCCATCCAGGAGTATAGAGGGAATATGAACATCATATACATAGAAGGTAAAAGTCATACAAATGCAGATGGCTTCAGCAGAGAGCCACTGGATAATGTAAAAAGCAACCCAGCTTATGATTCTGAATTAGCAGCTAAAATTCCTATCCATTGCATGGAAATAGACAGGAAGAAAAACTTCAGATTTTCTGAATGGGAACCAGGAAGTGGAAACACTGACTCAGAAGGAACAGAAACTCCAATATTGGGAATAAGTTCCTCATAACTGCACACTGAATTCTTCAATGCAGTGATAAAGACATATGCCAAACACAAACAGTGTGGCATATTGTTACAACTCCTCCAACAAAATTACAGGAGCCCAGAACTGGAATCCCAGTTAGAGGAACCCTGGTTGAGGGACTATAAGGAAAATAGATTTTTCCTTATAGATGGCCTGCTCTACCATAGAGAGAAGCACACTAGTGAACTCACAAAAATAGACAGAGACCATATATCTTTGATCCTGCAGGAATGCCATGATTGCCCCTATATGGGACACATGACAGAAGACAGTACCAAAGAAAGGGTAGCAAGCACTGCTTGGTGGCCCAAATGGGAACAAGAGTTGAGTGAATACATCAACACTTGTGAAAGATTCCAACAGGCAAATAGGAAACATGGGAAGAAGTATGGGTTGCTTCAACACATAGAAGAACCTAAGCACCCATGGGAAACCATCAACATGGACTGGGTTACAGGACTTGTCCCAGGAGGAAAATAAAACTTCAATGCATTCTTAATCATCATTGATAGGTTCAGCAAAAGTATGAGGTGCCTACCATGTCACAAGGATGATAGAGCCATGGATACTGCTCTGTTATTTTGGAACAAAATAATATCCACCTGTGGAGTGCCTAAGATCATCATCAGTGCAAGGGACCCAAAGTTTGCATCTGAATTTTGGACCAACCTCTATGACATGCTGGGTACTGAACTTTCTTTTTCTACAGCTTACCATCCACAAACAGATGGCCTAGCTGAGAGGATGATCCAGAAAATGGAGGAGATGTTTAGAAGATTCTGTGCCTATGGCATGGAATACAAGATCATTAAGGATACACCCATGACTGGGTTAACCTTCTACCAGAAGTTCAACTGGCTTATAACACAAGTCAGCACTCTACCACAGGAAAAACACCTTCACTGGTGGAAAAAGGTTGGAATCCCCTATTGCGTGTGGATCACTTGAAGCAAAACCTTCTGACCATCCACCCCACAGCCAAAGATTTCCATTAAATGTGGAAGAGAGCTTGTGACAAAGCTGCAAAATGCATATCTGAGGCAAAAAAATATAACAAGCAGAGGTGGGGCAAATCACACATTGAGCCTGACTTTAAAGAAGGGGACCAAGTGTTAGTGTCTACGCTTAACTTTAATAATCTCAAAGGACCCAAGAAGATGAGAGAATCATTTGGAGGGCCCTTCACTATCATTAAATTGATAGGGAAGAATGCAGTGGAAGTCAAACTCATAGAGGAATTTTTCAGGAAACACCCAGTCTTTCCAGTGAGTTTAGTCAAGCCATACTTCCAGACAGAGGATGATAAAATCCCCTCCAGGAAGAAGAACCCCACACCACCAGAAATAGTGGAGCTGGAGGATTCCCCTGGACCAGTGAAGAAAATCATCAAGGCCAGGAAGATCAGCCTTAATTGTAAGGATCAGAGACAATACTTAGTCACATTCAAGAACCAAACAGCCGATAAAGACAAATGGTTGGCAGAAGATGCCATACCAGATGGGAACCTTTGTCAGGTTGAGTCTATGATAAGAGTAATAAAGTGTATTTACAACTTTTAACTATGACTGTGACACGGTGTATAAAAGTTAAAAAGGTTTTATAAGAGTTGAAGATGGTTCTAATTTAATAATAAAGGGCTTTACTATAGTGGATATAGTGGTGGTGAGCGCTGTTGAAAGCCCTGGGTGCAGCTTTACCTGTTGGGTTACAATAATAAAGACTACAATTATTAAGATTATAATAATACCTGATTATTACCCAAGAGTAAAACTGTTTTTGACAGTTTACTACGTAGGGTATTCAAGAGCAGGATGAGGAAAGGTTTTTGGCTGTGAAAAGCCCTCCTTTTATCCTGAAATTGAGGTGAAAAGGTGATTAAACCTTTTCACGTAGAGGGAGTGAAGATTTTTCACTCCCCATGACAGGCTTGTGGTTTGCAAGCAACCTGTATACCCTGTATTGGGCTCAGATGTGGTTTTGAAACCACATCTGGGCGGTTTTCACCAATACAGGGTGAAAATTTTCATCTGGGGACCTCACAGCCTGATTCTGACGTGTGTGACGCGTAGAATGCTGTACAGAAACTGTATGGGACCCCAGTATTGACTGACATATGAGGTATTGAAGTAAAAACATGCTTCTTCGTCTGTTGACACCTCATATTCATGATTATGGGGTGTTATCCCATGGTAAGGCTGTATATGACAGCTGGTGGGATTTTGACCTTAAAATGGTCATAACTCTGTCAGGCTTTGAGATATCAAGCTCAAAGTTGGTTCATTGAATAGCTCTATATGAGCTCTACACAATGGTACCCAACTTGACATGGTTATCATTAAATATGACAAAGTTATCCCATGTACAAGTATTTTTGTACATTGGCGTGGTTTGGGCAAAAAGCTGTATTAAGCTTGTTTGGCCAATAACTTCTGTTGTAGTTGAGTTATGGGGAAATGGATGACACCATCAGATAGCCCTGATTGTGCTCTTTCCAAAAAGACCCCACTTTAAGTATCTCACACTAAAACTGTAAAAGTGAGATCAGAGGTGAATGTTTTGTTCACCCTTATTTGGTCTGAATTTGACCATAACTCAAGTAATACTGGTGCTAGCTCAGTTTGGCTGGTACCATTGGATAGCCCTGGCTTAGAGCTTCATTTTGAATACCCATTTGATGGGGTTAAGCCTCTCTTTCTAGATTTTAGATGAGAGGTGAAAATTAAGGTTTATGCTCAGCAATGACTTTGAGCAGGAATAACTTTGTTATTTCTTGTCCTATGGTGATGGGACTTGTATTTTCAGAAAGAGGTGAGTTTCCTCTTTCTTTTGATACCTTTTGAGCTAATTTGGCTCAGTTCCATGTTTTGGTGGTATTTTGGCTATACCATTGGTTTATGGTATTTTGGCTGTCATGCTTGTGCTCTGGTTTTGAGTCACAGGTTGACAACCTTTGTTTAAGGAGATTCTGAGCCACTAGGAGGACTGAAAAGTATCATCAATGATGAGGTTTTTTAGAGGGAGGGTATGTCAGCCTCTGACTCAAATACAGAGCACAGGCTTGACAGCCAAATACCATAAACCAATGGTATGGCCATGATACCACCAAAACATGGAGCTAATCCAAATCAGCTCAAAAGTTATCAAAGGAAATAGGAAACTCACTCCTTTCCAAATATACAAGTCCCATCACCATAGGACAAAGAATAACAAAGTTATTCCTGCTCAAAGTTGTTGCTGAGCATAAACCTTAATTTTCACCCCTAATCTGAAATACAGAGTAAGAGGCTTAACCCCATCAAATGGGTATTCAAAATGAAGCTCTAACTCAGGGCTAACCAATGGTACCAGCCAAACTGACCTACCACCAGTATTACAGAAAATATGGTCCAATTCAGGCCAAATGAGGGTGAATAAAATATTCACCTCTCATCTAACTTCTTAAGATACATAAAGTGGGGTCTTTTTGAAAGAGCACAATCAGGGCTATCTTATGGTGCCATTCATTTCCCCATAAAACATCTAGAACAAAAAGTATAAGGCAAACAAGCCCAATACAGCTTTTTGCCTACAACCCGCATATGTACAAAAATCTTGTACATGGGATAACTGTGCCATATTTAATGATAACCATATCATATGAGGTACCATTGGGTAGAGCACATACAGGGCTACGCAATGAACCAATTCTGAGGTTCATATCTGAAAAACTGACAAAGGTATAGCTGTTTTGAGGTCAAAATCCCACACTTTGAGCAATACGGACTTACCTGTCACAGCCAAGGAGGCAGGGGCATTACCAATCATCTTCAACAATAATTACTTCATTGATACCCTTCAAAACCCAATCAGCAACAATCATTATTTCATTGATACCCTTCAAAACCCAATCAGCAAGGGGGTTTCATTCTACAGTCTCCAAATACAGTTTTCAGATCTCAATACAGTTTCATACAGGCAAGACCCAAATACAGGATTCACCAAATACAGGCCTGTCATCAATACAGGCGCAAATATCTGTATTGACTGTATAGCCTGTATTGGATTCACCAATACAGGATTCAATCCCACATCCAACTTCTTCCAGCATACAGGCCAGTATCTCAACACTCAAACTCCAAGGCTGGTATTTCTCACATATACCAGCCCCTCTTCATCCGCCTGGGGGTTTTCCCCCAGTTAATTAAAATATTGGATTTATTATTTAATATTATTTTATTTCTCATTTAAGAAATATTATTTTATTATTTATTAAGTTAGTCTTTGCCTTCCCTCACCTGTTCAGTAGAGTCCTGGTGGCCATATCCTTTATTAATCCTTTTCTCTTTTCTGAACAGGTTGAAACAGTGGTACAGGATTATTTGTGGTTGGCTCTTTATTATTTCTTTTGTTTTGTCTCTCTTATCTTTTATGCTTATTATTTTATGACTAGGAAATTATTATCTTTTTCCATTACTCTCATCATTTGAGTATTCCTTCTGAGCCCTCCATAAGTAAGTCTGTTCACTGAGTGCCACACCCTCTTCATTTTAGAAGAGCCCCTGCGAAATTATTTTAATTAACTCATAATTGCTTCTTTTTCTTTCATTCATTTTATTCATTTCTCTCATTCTTCAATTATGATCTTTTCATGATTTTATGATTTTTATGATTTTTTATGATTTTTTCTCTGTCATCAATTTTCATCTCTTTCATTTCATTCAAATGAAAATTGATTCTCTTCTCATTTCAAAAATTCTTCTGACCATTTCACTTTATTCTTTATCATTCTCATTTCTCTTTTTGTCTGAATTCAGGTTTTTATCAGGTTATTTGAGTGGAATTATTTGGGTTAATTGATTCATCATTCAGGGATTTTTATTGATTTGGGGTATTCAGTGATTTTGGTTTTGAAATTTCTCAAAATTTATTGATTGATTCCTCAATACATTGATTTCACCTCAAGACTTTGATTTGACTTTGATTGATTTGATTGATTAACTTGATTTGATTCCTCAAGATAGCTGATTTATCCTCAAGATTTGATTTGATTTATTGATTTGAATTTTATTCCTCAAGAAAATTGAATTGATTTTGGAAGATATTGATTGAATTCCTCAAGACTTAATTGATTTGATTTTGAATTGACTTGATTTACTTGATTTGACTTATTGATTGAAATTGATTATTCATAAGAATTTGACTTTGTCATATTCACTCTTCAAGATTTATTCATATTGATTCACTTCAAGACTATTGATTGATCTATCAACTTCATCAAGATTCTCATTTGATTGTTTTGGTCAAGCCTTATCTTATTCAAAGTATCATCAAGTTTTTATTCATTCTTCTTTCATGATGCCAGTTCAGCATAGCCCACCTGTAAGGTTTGACTATGAAACAATAAGTAAAAATTACTAATTTATTACTTATTGTACTCTGAATGTCCTTATAATTAAAATAAATAAGATTAAAATAATAATAATAATAAAGAAATATTATTATTATGGCGTAAAAATTTTATATTATTAAATAAATATAATAATATAAATTAATATTATATGAAATTATAATATTATAAATAATATATTAATATAAAATAATTAATATATTATAAAGCTCTTTATTATTGTTACCAACAAATAATAAAGGCGTAAAAAATTGTTTTTTATAAATAAAAAACAATTAATAACAATAATATTACTAATATTAAAGTTATATATTAATATAAATACTATTTATATTAATTAAGAATTATTAAGAGTAATAATAAGAGAGAAATTATTATAATAAGATGAAATAACCTACTTTTAACACTTAAAGTAATAATTTTGAGATATTTTACGCCAAAAAGAATGTAATACAGCTTTTTCAAATTGTATTTACAATAAAAAATAAAGAAAATTACTAATTTTCTTGATTTTACGTGGAAATGAGTTTATAAAGAGATTTATGACAAAAACAATTAAAGAATTGATTTAATCACGTAAAAATAGTGATTAATATTAAGATGATCTTTGGTCTTTAATAATATAAGAGTTTTATATATAAAGAATAAAGAAATTACCTTTTATTTAATTGATTTAATGTTTTTTATGCGTCTGAGGGGTAAATAGAGTAAAAAGAGCTCTATTTATAGTAAATACCTCCCTCCTAGAGTCCAACAGGCTTCTAGTAGACGTGTACTGATCATATCCACTGGAATTGATCAATATTTTAAAGTTTGAGGGTGATTACATCATGATCAAACCATATTACATCATTATTACACCATTATTTAGAGTTATCACTGTAACTCTAAGTTTGATGACATCAGAGGCTTGGCAGAACCCCAAATTTCGTGGATTTTATTAGTTTTAATCATAAACTAATAGTATTCACCAATTTTATCACTCTTAAGACTGTTAAACTTAATTTAAGGTTACAGTATGTGATCATAACAGCTCAATTTAAGCTCAAACTTTGATCCTCAATACCTTTTAAGGTTTTCACGCTACAGCAACTCAGAGAGTGAATTCTGATAGCCTGGCATAACCTTATTATGCTGCCAAGAGCTTTTCATTACATCATCAAAACTCTAATTTTGATGATTTTTCTTGTAACTCATCTTTTCTGTCGAAATTCAATATTTTAAACTTCAAACCTTGATTTCAGGGGGTTATACCCTGAATTTAATAATAAAAATTACATCATTCTTCTCGAATAAACTAGTAGAATCCAACTGTATACTTTTTTTTAGGTTTGGACTACTTTCACAACAAAGTGGTCAACAGCTCTGTTGATTTTTATCAATATTTCCTCATAAGTCTTAACCTTGTTTATAATTTGCAAAATAAAGTTCATATCTGTGTTCTTACAGTAATTACGTGGTAACTTTATTTTTGGTTCATCATTCTAGCATGTATAGTTTAGAAGATATTAGCTATGATCCCTGAATATATGCGTTGACCAAAAAAGTGCATATATTCAGGATAATTCCTTAAGTATTGATTTTGGGAATTAGCTTATTAATTGTTTTATATGTGGATGTTTGTGGGGAATCCACTGGTACAATTTATTTCTCATGTTGTTTCATTAGTTTCTGAGATAAATAAGATTTTATGGTTTTTATAAGGTATTATACCTTATAATTCCTTAAATATTGACTTTACAGATATGCCATAAAAGTGGTATATGTGTATTTTTCCATGGGGAATCCAATGGTATAATTTGTTTTACATGTTGATTCATTGGTTTTTAAGTTAAACCAATTTTAGTACCAATTTATGGTATTTTTTGTATATTTGAGTAATTATTTTTAGTGTATAATTATTCTAATTAATTTTAATATAATTATATTAAAGGTATAATTATTCTGAGTCTTTTTTGTGACCTTATTGGGTATGTGGTCATATCTCAAAGGCTCACATTCCCTACCACCAAAAAAGATTGTACCACAATCTGATATGTGTGGTTAGGGTATCATCCACTGTCCTACCTCTTCAATAGACTTTGTTAGTCTTGAAGCTCAATAATGCTTAACTTTTTTATTTTTCAGGTTTTCTTTCATGTCTGAATCTTCTTAGTAATTTATCAGCATTTGTTATATCTTTCTCAAGTAGCCATTCATCTTCCTGAGTTGAATTCCTATACCTTACAAGGTATTCCCTCTCTTTTTTGTTTCTTGTCCTTCTTTCTTTAAGGTCTTTTACTATTTTCTTTTCCTCTCCTTCCTCCCAGGGGGGAATCTCAAGTGGGGGTTTATTTCTTAGTGGAAATAACTCCTTGTCACTTGAACTGTAAGGTTTTATCAGACTTACAGGGCAAGTTGGGTGTTTGTTCATTAGTTCACCTGTGAGTTCTAATTGCACAGCATTGGGTCCATGGAGTGCTTTTATCATAAATGGTCCTGCAAAGGAATCTTTCAATTTCTTTGGGCCTTTTATGTTATTGAAATTAAGGGTTGATACTAAAACCAAGTCTCCTATTTTGAAATCAGGTGGTTTATGACTTTTATCCCATCTTTCTTTTGCATATTTAAAATAATCTTGCATGCATCTGTTTGCATGGTGTCTTGCTTTGTCAAGCATTATCTTGAAACTGCTTGCTGTTGGATGTATATCCACTAAGTCCTTTTTGAGGGTGTCATAAGGAAGTCTTGGATTCCAACCTTTCTCTAGCATTGCTGGTGTTTTGCCAGTAGAAGAATGGATTGATGTCTTATATGCCAGTTCAAGTGCTGGTATTAGTGTACACCAATCATGGGTAAAACCATCAGAATCTTTGAATTCTAGCCCATAAGCACAGAATCTTCTGATCATATCCTCTAGGGTCTGTATCATTCTTTCTGCTAGACCATCAGTTTGAGGATGATAAGCTGTTGAGAATGATAATTTTGTCCCAAACAAGTTATGGAGATTTGTCCATAATGCTGAAGTGAACTTTGGGTCTCTGTCACTTATAATATTTTGGAATAAGCCTGTGTGGCTAATGACTTTATTCCATATCATTATGGCTGTATCCATAGCTGTGTCATCTTTATGACATGGTAAGAACATGGGAGTTTTACTGTACCTGTCAACTAATACTAGGCATGCATTATAACTCCTGTCTCCTCCTGGAGGTAAGGCTGTTACCCAATCCATATGAACTATTTCCCATGGGGATTTTGGTTCTTGGATTTGGATCATCATTCCAAATTTCTTTCCTGTGGCTCTGTTGGCTTTTTGACATCTGTCACAGGTTTGGCAGTACTCTGCAACATCTTTCTTCCAATTTGGCCACCAAGAGCAGGTTTTCACCCTCTCTAATGTCCTATCTTCTGAGAGATGTCCAGATGCAACACTATCATGACACTCATGTAAAATAGTGTTTATTAGTGTTCTATCTGTTAAGGCCATAACACATGTGTGTTTTGTTCTATGGTAAAGGATTCCATCAAGGAGGTGAAATCTTCCTCCATCATATGCCTTTTTCCATATTTCATCTAGTTTTGATGAAAGTGATGGATCTTTGCAGTCTTTCATTAGAAGTTGGCTTAAGATATGGCAATTTTTGTCTGTCTTATAGCTTTCTTTAACTTGGTTCAAGAATTCTGTGCCAATGTGTGTAACACATATTCCTTCTATATGGTGCTCCTCTTGTGGTACCCATGCTGGATTGTCAGGGGTATTTGCTAGAGCCCATCTACTAAGACCATCTGCATTTTTATGAATATTCCCAGATTTATGAACAATAGTCATATTTCCTCTATATTCTTGGATAGCAATTTGCCATCTCAGCATATGTCTATTTGGAGTCTTCATATTTAATAGTGATTTCACAGCATTACAGTCTGTGATTACATCAAATACTGTGCCATCCAAATAATAATGCAGTTTTTCTAAAGCCCATACTAGGCATAAGCATTCCATTTGGCTTGCTCCATACCTTGCTTCTGTTGGCTTTATCTGCCTTGAAATGAAACAAATTGGTCCTTCCACTGGTTTGTCATTGATAATTTGTGTTTGGTGGAGTGTAGCACCTAGTCCTTCTCCACAAGCATCAATGTACAGTTTGAAGGGTAGTTTCCAATCTGGCATCAGAAGAAATGGGGCATTTGTTAAGGAATTTTTCAATTCTTCATATGCCTTGACTCTTTCTTCTGTCATCTCATAGACTGTTTGTTGGTCACATAGCTTATACAAGGATTTAGCAATCTTTGCAAAGTCCTTTATATGCTGTCTATAGTAACCAGCAAATCCTAGAAATGATTGCATTTCTTTTTTGGTTTGAGGCATTGGCTTAAGTAGTACTGCTGCTACTTTATTTTTGTCTATGCCTAGACTAAGGCCAGATACTACATGTCCTAGTGCCTTTAGTTCACTGTATGCAAAATGACATTTTTTCAAGGAAATTTTGATATTTACTTGGACTATTTTCTGTAATACCCTTTCTAGTCTTGTAAGGTGATTTTCCCAAGTTTCTGAGCAAACTATGATATCATCAATATAGATAATCAACCATCCTTCTGATAATTCTTCAGGGAATATGGTATTCATCATTCTTTGATAATGGGAAGGTGCATTTTTTATTCCAAATGGCATTCTTAAGTATTCAAAAATTCCACAATGGACTATTATTCTTAGTAATTTCTTGGCATTGTCTGTTAAGACATTTTGATGAAAACCCTTCAGAGCATCCATAGCTGTGATGAACTTAGCTTGTGACAATTGGATTAATGTCTCATGGATTCTGGGTATTGGATATCTGTCTGGAATGGTATAGGTATTCAGGGCTCTGAAGTCTCCTACCATCCTTGATTTTCCATTATGCCAAGTTATAATGACAGGTGTAGTAACTTCTACTTGTTCATTATGTCCAACCTTTCTTAATACTCCAAGGTCCATTAATTCTTTAATGTGCACTTCTAAGGCTTCTCTAGCTCTTGGACTGGCTGGATAAGCAGGTCTTCTTAATAAAGGTGGGTAAGGTTTTTCTACATTAAGAATTATATCCACTTCATGTCCAATTATGGCACCTAGTGGCTCTTTGTCAGTTGCAAAGGCATTTTTATACTTAAATAAGAGATCAATCAATTTTTCTTTCATTTTTTCTGTTAATTCTTGATTGAATTCTGCCTCTTCAAGTTGTTCAGATATAAAAAGTTCCTTTTCTGGAATTTTTTCTTCATTCTTAATAACTGTGATTTGTTTTTTGTTATTTAAGAATC
The DNA here is from genome assembly GCA_023105745.1 of Austropuccinia psidii. Taxonomy (NCBI): domain Eukaryota; kingdom Fungi; phylum Basidiomycota; class Pucciniomycetes; order Pucciniales; family Sphaerophragmiaceae; genus Austropuccinia; species Austropuccinia psidii. Next base: position 4,715,925 of record JALGQZ010000005.1, on the reverse strand, counting down.
CAAACTTTTGTCTTTTGTTATCTCCTATGGTAAAATATCTATCCTTTTGGTTGGAGATATCTATACCATAGATTGATAAGTAGTCATTCCCAAGTATGAAATGATTACTAGTACAGTTGTCCATTACTACAAACTCTACTTTAATTCTGACACACTGTGAGGGATGAGGAAAAATTAGTGTTAAATCAATTATTCCAAGGGGCTTCATGCTCTCACTTGCACTACTAAATTTGACACCTTGTATTGGCATAAGTTTTTCTTGCCAGTCTGGGACAATGGTCTTTAAATAACTTTTGCCAACACAAGTGCAATATGCTCCTGTATCCAAGTTAACCTTTCCTTCTTGGTTACCAACCATAACAATACTAATACTTGATTTTCCAGCTGTATATCCCATTCCTCTTGCAGGTTTGGTTCTATACATTTTGGCATCTTGTATGTTTGTCAGATTTGTGTCAGATGTTCCAACTTGTGGCAAGTTTGAGTTAACATCCAGTACTTCATAAATTATATCAATATTATTAATTTGTGCATTAATTATATTGATTTCATCACTTTCAGAGCTTTCTGACTCTTCTGTCTCTTTTTCAGAGTCTGATTCCTCTTCTTTGTCATTGTGGTTTTCTGTTTCCACAATTTCATTAATCTTTGCTTTTTTAAGGCAATTATTGGCTAAGTGTCCAATACCTCCACATTTATGGCATTTTCTTTGCTCATTATTGTTGGATGTATTGGGCTTAAAGGATTCTTTTGATTTATCTTTTTTGATAAATGGTTTATTTGGGCTTTTAATGTCCAATTTTTTCCAAGTCCTGCCAATTTTTGTTCTTGTCACTATATCTTCTAGTGCATTTATATACTCTTCTGTGGAGCATGGTTCTATGCACCTGCTTCTTAGGGCATGTTCTAGCTCCCCTCCACATTTTTTAAGTATTTTCATATGCACCATCTTCTGTGACATTTCTGGGTACAGTGCATTAAGCCTTTCAACTTGTTTTAGGAACCAAGTTAAAGGTTTATCTTTCTCTGGGTCAAAGAAAGAGTTTTCAAATGCATTTTCTATCTTATACCTCCAGGCATCATTTGCCCATTTGGTGATTATTTCTTGTTTCCACCAAGACCAGGTATTTTTACCATTTGTTTGTCTTATGCCATAATACCATCTTTTTGCAGATTTCTCAAACAATGAATGTAATCTTGCAGTGATTAATTCATCTGGTATGGCATAGTCTTCTTGTAACATGTCAATTGTTTTAATAAATGACATGTGGTCATATTCACCTTCTCCTGTGAATGTTGGCCATTCCTTCAATTGAGGTGCTTCCTTCATTAAGGCTTGGTTATTGTCTTGGTGACTCAAGTCTGTTATGAAAGGATTTGACAATTCCTCTTTTGTTTTAACAGGGCTTCTTATATGAGAAAATGGTGTTGATAACTTTGGCATATTTAAATTAGCCTCATTAATTTTATCCATTTTTTCTGTAATAAGCCTTATTTCACTTTGAATATCATCTTTCAGATGCATTCTTGCTTCATCACTTTTTTCCACATGGTCCAAAAGTAATTTTTGGTGTGATGAAGTCTTTTCTTCAAATTTTTCTACAGAAATGCTTAATTTATTTAATTTTTCTGTAAGATTGTCAATACTCACATCATAATTGATTGTCAAAGTCTTGTCTTTGATATCTTTTATGTATTTATACAATTCTTGTTGTCCTTGTATTAATTTTTGAGTATTGTCAATTAAATTCTTTGGTTTATTATTTTCAACAATAAACTTAATGTTGTCAATTTCTTTTTTGTTTTGCACAACAATTTTTGTTAAAGAAGATAAATTGTTATTTATTTCTTGTAGTGATAATAAACTATTTTTAATTTCTTTTAGAGGTAATATACTGTTCTTAATTTCTGTTAAAGTATTTACAACATCTTTTGACAAGGTTATTTCTTTGGGAAATGAGGTTGTCTCATTCTTTGCTCTTCCTTGTCCTTGAATTCCATCAAGGTTCTGGCCATGTTGAAAACATTGTCCATGGCATCCTTTTGGATTCTTGGGATTCTGTAGCTTGGGGAATATGGTTTCCTCCAATGTTTTTTCTTGTTCTTCTTCCCTTCTTGGGGAAGTGGGTTGGCTTGAGGTTTGCTGGTAGAAGCTACTGGGGCTTCTTCCTTGGTTGCCTCCCTCTTTTTGGCATGATAATCCTTGATCTTTTTGATTTGAGGTTTGGATAACAGTGGATTCCATCCATTGGAGTATTTCACTATCTCCTCCTCTTTGAGGAACTTTTTCAGGATGTGCCAGGAGTTCATCACTCCTTGGTGTATTTGAGGCAGCATTTCCCAGTCTTTGTCCTTGTATACTGTGTAATACTGCTTGTACTGGCTCATGTAGATGTCTATTTGAGCCCTCTGAATGTGATTTGTACCTGTTTGAGTTACTCATACTTAGTTCCAATTCAGGCTCAGATATCATGGGCATTTCTGGGACTTGCCTTTGGGATAAGGCACTTCCTTGTGTGGATTCTGTTCCACTGGGGATATTGCCCTTTCTTTTCCCTTTTGAGGGATCAATTCTACCTCTGAGTCCAACTCCATCTGATTGGATGGAGTATTGGGAACCTCTTCTGGTAGTCATAATTAATAGAATAAGAAAAAATAAAAGTATTTTAGAAGAAAATTCTTTTATGGCAATTTAAAAAGAGGTGCTCACCTTCAGAGTCTTGAATGGTGGGCCCTGGAAAGTCTAATTTCTTAGCTTTCTTTCTTTTGGTGATAACTGGTGTAGGAGAACTTTGACAAGTTTCTTCCACCAATCTCTCAACAGTAGCTTGGTTGTCTTCTGTTGGGTTATCTTCAAACACTAAAAAAGACAAATAAATATAAGTCTTTTTATAATAAGTGTTATTTTTGGCAAGATATGGCAATTTTCCACGTAGAAATTGCTTTTATATCTTTGAAAAATTGAAATAAATAAAGAAATGAATAAAAATGAATAAAAATAACTTTTTTATTGGTTTTTAATATTTTTTATATATTTTTTTTTATTTTTATTTTTTAAAGAATAAAATAAAAAATGAATATGATTCTTATAAAATTAAATTATAATAAAAATTATTTTTAATTTATAAAATATCTCTTTTAATCACTAGAGTCACTCAAAGAAAGTTCTTGCAAGTCTAAGGATGTGAAAAACCACGTGTAAGACAGTACAATTGCTTTCCAAATGCCTCAATAGCTTTTAAAATCAATAAAATATAAAATTATTATATAATTTTATGATTATAAATATAATTTATCTATTGGATAAACCCAAATAGAATCTTTTTAAAAGGTCTTTTAATTAAATATCACGGCCAGGCCCCCAAATGTAAGGTTTGACTATGAAACAATGAGTAAAAATTACTAATTTATTACTTATTGTACTCTGAATGTCCTTATAATTAAAATAAATAAGATTAAAATAATAATAATAATAAAGAAATATTATTATTATGGCGTAAAAATTTTATATTATTAAATAAATATAATAATATAAATTAATATTATATGAAATTATAATATTATAAATAATATATTAATATAAAATAATTAATATATTATAAAGCTCTTTATTATTGTTACCAACAAATAATAAAGGCGTAAAAAATTGTTTTTTATAAATAAAAAACAATTAATAACAATAATATTACTAATATTAAAGTTATATATTAATATAAATATTATTTATATTAATTAAGAATTATTAAGAGTAATAATAAGAGAGAAATTATTATAATAAGATGAAATAACCTACTTTTAACACTTAAAATAATAATTTTGAGATATTTTACGCCAAAAAGAATATAATACAGCTTTTTCAAATTGTATTTGAAATAAAAAATAAAGAAAATTACTAATTTTCTTGATTTTACGTGGAAATGAGTTTATAAAGAGATTTATGACAAAAACAATTAAAGAATTGATTTAATCACGTAAAAATAGTGATTAATATTAAGATGATCTTTGGTCTTTAATAATATAAGAGTTTTATATATAAAGAATAAAGAAATTACCTTTTATTTAATTGATTTAATGTTTTTTATGCGTCTGAGGGGTAAATAGAGTAAAAAGAACTCTATTTATAGTAAATACCTCCCTCCTAGAGTCCAACAGGCTTCTAGTAGACGTGTACTGATCATATCCACTGGAATTGATCAATATTTTAAAGTTTGAGGGTGATTACATCATGATCAAACCATATTACATCATTATTACACCATTATTTAGAGTTATCACTGTAACTCTAAGTTTGATGACATCAGAGGCTTGGCAGAACCCCAAATTTCGTGGATTTCATTAGTTTTAATCATAAACTAATAGTATTCACCAATTTTATCACTCTTAAGACTGTTAAACTTAATTTAAGGTTACAGTATGTGATCATAACAGCTCAATTTAAGCTCAAGCTTTGATCCTCAATAACTTTTAAGGTTTTCACGCTACAGAAATTCAGAGAGTGAATTCTGATAGCCTGACATAACCTTATTATGCTTCCAAGAGCTTTTCATTACATCATCAAAACTCTAATTTTGATGATTTTTCTTGTAACTCATCTTTTCTGTCGAAATTCAATATTTTAAACTTCAAACCTTGATTTCAGGGGGTTATACCCCGAATTTAATAATAAAAATTACGTCATTCTTCTCGAATAAACTAGTAGAATCCAACTGTATACTTTTTTTTTTAGGTTTGGACTACTTTCACAACAAAGTGTTCAACAGCTCTGTTGATTTTTATCAATATTTCCTCATAAGTCTTAACCTTGTTTATAATTTGCAAAATAAAGTTCATATCTGTGTTCTTACAGTAATTACGTGGTAACTTTATTTTTGGTTCATCATTCTAGCATGTATAGTTTAGAAGATATTAGCTATGATCCCTGAATATATGCGTTGACCAAAAAAGTGCATATATTCAGGATAATTCCTTAAGTATTGATTTTGGGAATTAGCTTATTAATTGTTTTATATGTGTATTTTTGTGGGGAATCCACTGGTACAATTTACTTCACATGTTGTTTCATTAGGTTCTGAGATAAATAAGATTTTATGGTTTTTATAAGGTATTATACCTTATAATTCCTTAAATATTGACTTTACAGATATGCCATAAAAGTGGTATATGTGTATTTTTCCATGGGGAATCCAATGGTATAATTTATTTCACATGTTGATTCATTGGTTTTTAATTTAAACCAATTTTTATACCAATTTATGGTATTTTTTGTATATTTAAGTAATTATTCTTAATGTATCTTTATTCTAAGTAATTTTAATATAATTATATTAAAGTTATAATTATTCTGAGTCTTTTTTGTGACCTTATTGGGTATGTGGTCATATCTCAAAGGCTCACACCACCAGCCAAGAATACAAGATCCCAGAGACATCAAGCTGTTCTCACTCCTACACCAAGGGCTCCTCTTGACTGCACACCATCTGTTCATCAACTGAGTGCAAATTTGGACAGAGGACCACCAATGGAAGGAGCAGCACCCTCCAGAAGAGGAGGTGTGAAGTCTAGAAGATCAAGATCATTCTCTGGACTATTGGGTGGTTATCCTGGTGTTTCTCAAGGGCCTAGAAGTAGATTGGGGGAAGCTGAAGATGAGGAGGGGGAGGAGTCTGTGGAAGAGGAAGAATCTGAGGAGACTGAAGTAGCAGCTGCCTTGGCAGGTGCTCCTGAAGCCCCTGAGGCTCCAAATCTAGCCCTTTATAATCAACCTTCTGTCTCTCAAGCTGAACCAAATTTCCTCAAGATGATGGAGCAAATGACTCAGTTTATGGGACAACTCACTCAAGCAGTTGCCCCAAGGGACACTTCAAAAGTCCCTGCATTCAAGACTCCATCAATGAAGGCACCTGATTCTTTTGATGGTACTAAAGCTCATAAATTGAGAGGATTCATTCAATCCTGTCAATTAATCTTTCATAATGACCCAGAAAACTTCTTCTCTGACAGGAAGAAGGTGCTTTACTCAACTTCTTTTCTTACTGGTAGAGCTGGCAAATGGATTGAACCTTACCTCTCAAATATCTCCAATGAAGACCCTTCTTATCTCCTCAATAACTGGAAGTTATTTGAAACCCGGTTATTCACTCTGTTTGGTGATCCCAATGAAGTCAGAAAAGCTGAACAAGAGTTGGACAATTTGAGGATGAGGGAAAGTGGTCAAGTTTCCTTGTACATAGCTGATTTCAGAAGTTTAATGTCAAGAATTGGAGACTGGGGGGAAAGGGCCTATATTCATGTGTATAGAAGAGGCTTGGCATCAAGACTGTTGGACCAATTGGCTTCTCACCTTGGAACTTTTGATAGTCTTCAAGAACTCATGGATATCACCTTTAAATTAGATACCAGGTACCATGAGAGGCAGAAGGAAAAGGGCAGTCATCAAGAGAAGAAGCATCCAATCAGTGAATCCAACTCTTGCAAGCCCCCTCAAAGTTCATAATCAAGAATGCCTTATCACAAGAAGAATAAGAAGGGGAAGAATTTTCAAGTGTCCAAAGACAAGCCTCATGCTGCTCTCCTCAATAAGGACAGCAAATTAATTGGTTCTGAAAAGGAGAGGAGGATTAAAGAAGGCTTGTGCAATTATTGTGGTGGTAAACACCCATTTGAAAAATGCTTCAAGAGGCCTGAGAATAGGCAAGGGTCATCAAAAGGCTTCCCTAGCAAGCAGGGAAAAGCCTGAGTGGGAATCATGATGTGTTCAATGGTTCTCACTTATTTCCTTCAAGAGCACAATTGTGCACTCTGAATACTAGTGTCAATAAATCTTTAAAATTTCTTATTTTTTCTTCAATCTCTGATATTTTTTATTGTATTCTCATTGATTCTGGTGCTACAAACTCTTTTATTGCAAAGAATTTTGTTCTCAAGTACTCATTGACCATGTCAGAGCTCCGGGAAAAGATGCCTCTTTTCATTCTGGATTCCTGTGAATCCACTTCCTTGTTCATCACCCATTATACCAAGTGGGTTGTTTATTTACCTTCCTTCCCAAGCTTTGAATGGGATTTCTTTATCATAGATTCACCCAAGGGAGAAGACCTAATATTGGGCTATGATTTTCTTGACCATTTTAATCCCATTATTGATTGGAGAAATGGATTGATCACCTATGATTCTAGTCATAAGGATTCTAGTGGTATTATTTCTTCTACTAGTAATGACCTTTCCAGGGCTGTCAACAGTGTTGCTCTGGTTGGTGAACTTAAGACACCTTCCCTTCCTCTGTAAGGTTTGACTATGAAACAATAAGTAAAACTTACTAATATTTTACTTATTGTACTATGAATTTCCTTATAATTGAAATAAATAGGATAAAAATAATTATAATAATAAAGAATTATTATAATTATGGCGTAAAAATGATTATATTATTAATAAAATATAATAATATAATTTATACTATAAAATATAATATAATAAAATAAATATATTAATATAAAATAATTAATATATTTAAAGGCACTTTATTAATGTTACAAACAAATAATAAAGGGGTAAAAAATTGTTTTTTATTAATAAAAAACAACTAATAACAATAATATTACCAATATTAAAGTTATAAATCAATATAAATACTATTTATATTAATTAAAGAATTATTAAAATAATAATAAAGAGGAAATTATTATAATAAGAGAAAATAACTTACTTTTAACACTTAATATAATAATTCTGAAATATTTTACGCCAAAAATATAAATGCAACCTTTTCAAATTGTATTTACAATAAAAAATAAAGAAAATTACTAATATTCTTGATTTTTACGTGGAAATGAGTTTTTAGAGAGGTTTTTAACAAAAACAATTAAATAAATGATTTAATCACGTCAAAATAGATGATTAAAAGAAGGTGGTCTTTGGTCTTTAATAATATAATGGCTTTATATATAAAGAATAAAGAAATTACCTTTGATTTAATTGATTTAATGTTTTTGAGGCGTCTGAGGGGAAAATAGAGTAAAAAGAGCTCTATTTATAGTAAATACCTCCCTCCTAGAGTCCAACAGGCTTCTAGTAGACGTGTACTGATCATATCCACTGGAATTGATCAATATTTTAAGGTTTGGGGATGATTACATCATGATAAAACCATATAGCATCATTATTACACCATTATTTAGAGTTATCACTATAACTCTAAAGTTGATGACATCAGAGGCTTGGCAGAACCCCAAATTTCGTGGATTTTATTAGTTTTAATCAAAAACTAATAGTATTCACCCATTTTATCACTCATATGACTGTTAAACTTAATTTAAGGTTACAGTAGGTGATCATAACTGCTCAATTTAAGCTCAAACTTTGATCTTTAATAACTTTTAAGTGTTACACGCTACAGCAATTCAGAGAGTGAACTCTGATAGCCTGAAATAATCTTATTATGCTTCCAAGAGCTTTTTATTACATCATGGAAACTCTAATTTTGATGATTTTTCTTGTAACTTATCTTTTCTGTTGAAATTCAATATTTTAAACTTCAAATCATGATTTCAGGGGGTTATACCCTGAATTTAATAATGGAAATTAGGTCTTCTTCACGAATAAGCTAGTAGAATCCAACTGTGTGCTTTATTTTAAGTTTGGACCACTTTCACAACAAAGTGGTCAACAGCTCTGTTGATTTTTATCAATATTTCATCATAGGTTTTAACCTTGTTTATAAATTGTAAAATAAAGTTCATATCTGTGTTCTTACAGTAATTACGTGGTAACTTTATTTTTGGTTCATCACTCTATCTTGTATAGTTTAAGAGATATTAGCTATGATCCTTGAATATATGCATTGACCAAAAAAGTGCATATATTCAGGTTAATTCCTTAAGTATTAACTTTGGAAATTAGCTTATTAATTGTTTTATGTGTGACTTTTCATGGGGATTCCAATGGTACAATCTATTCCACATGTTGTTTCATTGGGTCTTGAAATAAATAAGGATTTATGATTTTTATAAGGTATTATTCCTTATAACTCATTAAATATTGACTTTACAGATATGCAATAAAAATGGTATATGTGTATTTTACCATGGGGAATCCAATGGTATAATTTATTTCACATGTTGACTTATTGGATTTTAAGGTAAACCCATTTTTGTCCCAATTTATGGTATTTTTGGATTTTTGAAGTAATTAATTTTAATGTATAATTATTCTAAGTACTTTTTGTAAGGTTTGTCTATGAAACTCTTGATAATAGTAACAATATCAAGAGTACTATGACTTTCCTCAGTAGAAAAATATAATATAATAAAATATTACAACCACAAATTTAAATATAATTATTAAAAATAATTATATATAAAAAAAAAATTTCATTATTATTATAAAAATATAATAATAAAAAAAATATAATAATTATATAAACTTATAATTCTTCTATTATTGTTATAGTCACTGACAGTTATAACAATAAGAAATGTAAAGCTCTTAATGAGACAATTACACGTGGAAATATGAATATTAACCACTTTATAAATAATATAAATATTATTTATAAAAGAATTATAACACACACTGTGCAGAAATACTTCTTATAGAATAAAATTTTATATAAAAAAACTAATACTAGATAAAAAAATTATAGAACATTTAGAGAAAAACTTACTTATAATATTTATTTAATACAACAAGTCAAACAACAACAGTTATTATATTAAATAATAATTAGAAGTTAAAAACACACCTAAAATCAATAAATTTAAAGACAAAACAACTTTTTATGATAAAATTTAATATTAAAGAGTTTTTAAGAGGAACTTGTGGATTTTAAAAGATATTTAAGATGATAATTTTATAATATAAAATATATTATTGATGATTACAACAATAATATGAATTCTATGACTTCAATTCTTTAATTTACAATTAATAAAGAATAAAATAACTTAAGAATTACTTTAATAATAAGATTTTATAAATAATAAAACTTTACCTGTTTAAATGTCTAATATGATTGGATTGATAATGAATGATGGACAAAAACAGTGATGAAAAGACTCTTTCTATGTCTTCAGAGCAGCTCTCATGATTCATAATGGATGTAGAGGGCGTGCTCAGGTCAAAACTGAAGAACCATGCTTAAAAATAAAGTTCTTAACTTAAGGCAACTTATTTTTACTTCCAATTTAAAGTTACCAGTGTTATTCCTAACTCCATGTAGCTTTAATCCTCATTTAAACTAATTATTTTAAGTTTTTAATATAAATAAACTTATTCATATTAAAGTTCATCACATGAAGAACTTAAAAATAGAGTTTCAAGTAGACATCTCTTAAACTCAATTTTTAATTAATTTTTAAAGAAATCATAACTTTCTTTGAGTAAAATTAAAAGAGTAAATTTCCAGGCTAATTACCCAGGAAATTTATTTATAAAAGATACTTAAAATTTAATTTATATATTGATAATATTAAACTCTAAGTTGTGTGAAACTTTCAAGCAAATCCATTAAGAATTGGATTTTTAATGAATTTTTGAAGTTATTGCTATTTTTCCACGTAAAATAGCAAAACACACCAAACCTTAAGTTTTGATAAGGTTTTAATGCTTGAAACTTTAAAGTTTTAAGCTTAATTAAGCTCTGACAGTTCTTAAAACCTTGATTTCAAGCCTGCATATTGGGATTGACCCTTTGGCAGCTTGAAATTCCTGTCCAATTTGGGATAAAACCAGTTTAAACCTTAAGGTTGGATCAAAGTCTAATCTTAAGGTTTAAATAAGGTTGAAAATCCTCCAATACAAGTGGACAACCTTAATTGAATCCTTGCAGATCCAAAAAGTTGGGTACCTCAGCTCTATTTGGTCTTTTTCCTTTGTCCCACCTTTCTGCGTGGATTTTGCCCTTTTATTTATTTAAAGCCATACTATGGGCTTAAACCCTTTTAAATTGAGCTCACGCAGGATTTACATTCTGTATGGCAAATCCTTAGCCAATTCAGTAAATATACACCACACCTCAATTTTAACTAAAATTTTGGTAAGTTTGCATAAACCTTATGGAACTTTAAATTTAAGCTTAATTACGCTTAAATTTAACAATTTTAAAAAGATGTTAAAAAAGTTACATTGGTACTGTGAAATTCTTAAATCTTCCAATAACATAAAAAATAAGTGGTTTTGGGTATAACACCCTATGGGTGTACCCTAGGTTATTTTTGGTGTAGAATCCAAAAATGACATAATAATTATAACTTTGTTCATCCAAAAAAAACTTATACTTATTTTTTGTTATTTTTTATTTTAAATTCACCTAAAAACTCTGTTTAAGACAAAATTAACTGTCTATAAAATCATTTGTGGCCTTATGGGTATGTTATACATACCTCACAGGCTCACATTCCCTACCACCAAAAAACAAATTGTACCACAATTTTTCTGTTGTAGTGTACCCCCAAGTTATTTGGGGGGGGTATAATCCACTGTCCAACCTCTCTACTTATACTTCCAAGTATGTAAAGCACACAATTAAAACTTTTTATTGAGCCATTGGTCTTCTCTTATGTCTGAATCTTCTGAGAAAATTTTGGGAATCAGGTATTTTGTTTTCTACAATCCACTCATCTTCATGTTGTGGATTTTTATACCTGACCAAGTATTCTCTTTCATTTGTTCCCCTAAGTCTTCTTTCTTGCAAGACTTTCAGTACCTTTTTCTCCTCACTTAGGTCCAGTGGGGGTACTTCTAAGGGTGTTTCATTTCTTAAAGGAAATGATTGCTTGTCCCTTGAAGTGTAATGCTTTACTAGACTGACAGGGAATGTTGGATGTTTATTTTCCAGTTCTCCTGACAGTTCTACTTGTACTGCATTTGTCCCATGAAGGGCTTTAATAATAAATGGTCCTGCAAAGGAATCTTTCAATTTCTTTGGACCTTTCATATTATTAAAGTTCAAGGTTGAAACTAGTATTAAGTCCCCTACTTTGAATTCTTGGGTCTTATGACTTTTATCCCATTTCTGCTTAGCATATTCAAAGGCATCATTTATGCTTTCATTTTCATGATGCCTTACTTTATCAAGCAATAGCTTAAAGATTGAAGCAGTTGGATTAATGTCAACCAGATCTTTCTTCAAAGTATCAACTGGAAGTTTGGGGTTCCATCCTTTTTCCAACATTTCAGGGGTCTTGCCTGTTGAAGCATGGATGGATGTCTTGTAGGCTAATTCCAATGCTGGTATAAGAGTACACCAATAATGGGTAAAGCCATCAGAATCTTTAAACTCCAGGCCATAAGCACAAAATCTTCTGATCATGTCCTCAAGGGTTTGAATCATTCTTTCTGCTAACCCATCTGTTTGTGGATGGTATGCTGTTGAGAATGATAATTTTTTACCCAAAAGCTTATGTAAATTAGTCCATAAGGCTGATGTAAATTTTGGGTCTCTGTCACTAATAATGTTTTTAAAGAGACCAGTATGGGATATTACTCTATTCCAGATTAAAAGAGCTGTATCCATAGCTGAGTCATCTTTGTGACATGGTAAAACGATTGATGTTTTGCTATATCTGTCTACAATAACAAGACATGCATTGTAACTCTTATCACCTCCAGGTGGTAATGCAGTTACCCAATCCATGTGAGCCACTTCCCATGGGGTACTTGATTCTTGAATATGAATCATTAAACCAAATCTTTTACCAGTGGCTTTATTGGCTTTCTTGCATCTATCACAACTATGACAGTACTCAATGACATCTCTTCTCCAAGATGGCCACCAGGCACATGTCTTAATTCTTTCCATTGTTCTGTCTTCAGACAGATGTCCAGAATAAATGTTATCATGGCATTCTAGTAGTCTTGTGTTAATAAAAATTCTACTACATAGGACCATGACACATGTGTGTTTAGATCTATGATATAGTATACCATCAAACGAATGGAATATTCCATTATCATAAGATGTTTTCCAAATATCATCCAGAGAATTAGCCAATGCTGCATCTTTACAATCTTTGTCAAGTAGAGCAGTAAGAATATGTCAATTCTTATCTTGCTTGCGGCTTTCCCTAACTTCTTCAAAGAATTCTGTTCCAACATCTGTGATATTAATTCCTTCAATTGGAATTTGAGGTTCTGCACTTGTAGGAACATAGGCAGGATTGTCAGGTGTATTGGGTAATGCCCATCTACTCAAGCCATCAGCATTCTTGTGAATATTTCCAGCTTTATGTACTATGGTCATATTACCTCTATACTCCTGTATAGCAATCTGCCATCTTAACATGTGTCTGTTTGGAGTTTTCATGTTAAGAAGTGATTTAACTGCATTACAATCAGTAATTACTTCAAACACACTACCATCAAGATAGTAATGAAGTTTTTCCAGAGCCCAAAAAAGGCAAAGGCACTCCATTTGGCTAGCTCCATATCTGGCCTCAGTAGGTTTAATTTGTCTTGAAATGAAACAAATTGGACCTTCATAAGGCTTGTCATTGACAATTTGAACTTGATGAAGAGCAGCTCCTAAACCATCACCACATGAATCAATATACAGCTTGAAAGGAAGTTTCCAATCTGGCATCAATAATAATGGTGAATTGGTCAAGGCATACTTGATTTTATCATATGCTTGAATTCTCTCCTGTTTCATTTCAAAAACAGTTTGTTGATCACAAATTCTGTATAATGATCTGGCATGGTTTGCAAAATCTTTAAGGTGTTGCCTGTAATAACTGGCAAACCCTAAGAAAGACATCATTTCTTTTTTGTTCTGGGGCATTTGTTTCAGTAAAACTGCAGCCACTTTGTTTTTATCAACACCAAGGCTTATTCCTGAGACTACATGTCCTAGAGCTTTTAACTCATGAAACCCAACATTACATTTTTTATGAGAAATTTTCATGTTCACTTGTAGAATTCTCTTAAGTACTAATTAAAGTCTCTCTAAATGTAATTGCCAGGTTTCTTGTAAGATGTGACTATGAAACTGATGATAATATTACTATTGATCAACAGTACTATGTCTGTTCTTATGAAATATAATAATAAAAATTATTATAACCACAATTAAATAATTATAAAATTATCTCTTTCACGTTTTATACACTACTAGTGATTATAACTGTGAGCAGTAATTGTCTACAAGAATCAATTACAAGAAGAATTTAATAATAAAAACTTCTTTTATTAAAATAATAAAATTATTTTAATATATAATTATCTTTTACAAGAATAATTATAAAGATAATTCTTGAAGAAAACTATTACTAGAGAAAAACTTTAAGAATTAAAGATAAATGACTCACTAATACTCCAAAGAACTTATTGATAGATAAAAGTAGAGAAATTTGACGTGGAATTGTGGATTTAAGGGATCAAAAGGATTTATAACAGTATTAAAACAATATATAGTTGGATTCTATGGTTTCACGTCTTTCTGGTTGATTCTGAAAGATTTAAAACACTTAAGAATAGCTCGTAACTAATACTTACTTGTTGGTAATAATGATTTAAGAAATTGATAAGATGATTATGATACGGAAAAAACAGCAAGAAGAGGCTTCTTTTAAGTCAACAACAGCTCACAGAGGCGTTCCATGGAGCAAACTGAAAAACCAGTGAGTGAGAAAACAATAAAGCTTTCTGGATTAATGATTGCATCATCTGTTGTCACGTAAGATTATCATAATTACTTAATTGATGCTTTTACGTGACTACCAACCCCAATATGGTTAAGAATAAAAGGAGTAACATCTGTAAATCTTCTTTTATTCTAAAAGAATCATTTATTTCTCAAAGTTATCAATGTTATTGCCAATTTCATCACAGGTTGTAATTACTGTGAATTTTTGAAGATTCAGTGTTTCATGTAGAATGGTCAAAAATGGACTGTAGGTAAAACTTTTAATTTTACTAGTAAAACCATAATTCTTTTTAATTGTACGATAGATAATACAGTTCTCTATTAGTCCTCAAAGTTTCAGAAAGATTCATTAAGAATTTTATTTTTAATGAATTTTTGAAGTTTTTACCTCATTTCTACATAGAATTGCAAATAGCAGTATTTTGCTGGTTGCTATGAGGTAAATCAATGAATGTGGGTCCCAAAAGGGTTTTAATTACTCTTTTAGGGTCTAGTCATGGAAAGGCATCAAGAATTGATGTGGTTACAGGAGTCTAAGTAGCTCATTACCTCCTTGGCACGTGAATATAGCAGGTTATTTGCTATTTTCTTATGATTACAGTAGGTGTAACTTGGTAAACAAGTTCCCAAAGAGTTTTAGTTTACCAATTGGGCTAAGATGAGCCATGGATCCATGCTCTGGAGCTATCCACACCTCTGAGGCCTCAGAAGCTGGGTACCCTGGCTGTAAGGTGTGGATATGAAACTTTGATTAAAAAATCAAGTACTTTTCCTGTCCTCAAAATTTGTATAAGGAAAAAATCCAGTTGAAAATAGTATGAAATATTATTTTTAAGAGAAAACACGCCAAATTTATTTTTTATAACTTTATTAGTATAAAACAATAATATTATAAAAATTTATTGTTTTACCAACAATAAAAATTTATCCAAAAAATACTCTACAAGAGATATTTTAAGGCTACAAAAGAAATTTCTTCAAGAGCAATTTCAATTGGAATTAATTGAGCAAAGAACTGCAAGCAATTAATTAAAGAACAAAGTCTTTAAAAAGAATATTAAAGAGAAAACACACCCAAAAGTGACCATAGTGAATTTGGAAACAAAGTGACAAAGTTAACAGTGATGAAAGATGCTTTAATTCACTTTTGGGGTGGTTCAGGGGTAAAAATGATTATAAGAGTTACAAAAAATGATTATAATGATTTTTTCAAGTGGTTAAATGGATTAAAATGATTTAAAAATGGTGGTTGTAATCTTTGATTGATTGGTTTAACAGTGTTTAAACTAATTAATAAAAGGAAAAGATTCTAACATGAAGAGAAAAGTGGGGCAAAGAAGACATTCTTTTATAGCCATCAATTCTCTTACTCCAAAAGTAAATTTTACTCTTGTCAGTCGTGAAAAACAGTCTGACAACAGAAAAGCCAATTATGGCATCATTGAACCCTGGTTTAGACCAAAAAGGGCTGGTTTAAGCCATTTTTAGCCATTTTTAGCCATTTTAGACCCTTAAATCAGCCATTACTATAGCAATACCAGGCCTAGAGCCTTCAAAACACGTCAGAATGTGTGTCAGAGGCGTAAAAACCAGTTAAAACTGTTTTTATTATGATTGTTTTATCTTAAGGGTAGTTTTACCCTCTTGGCAACAGCTAAAACTACCCCAGTTGGTATCAAAACCTCATCATCAATTGAGTCCACAGACCCTGTGACTCAATTCCAGGCCAAAAGTGATGAACTTTTGCGTGAATTTTGACATCCCACGCCTGTCAGCAAGGATTTTGGGGGTCTAGCTCCCCCTTAGAGCTGGAGTTCCTTTTCCCCCCCAATTTTAATCTTTCCAATTTATTTTTCCTTTAATTCCTCATCATGTATTATACTTATAGTTTACATATGTAATTCAATTCAATTGTACAGTACAATACAGTAATAATTGACACCTCATATGTAAATCAAAGTTCACTTATGTAATACATGCGCACATTTTGACATTTCAATTGAATTCAATTGAAAATACTTCAATTCCTCATAACTTCTAAACTAAACACAACACCTCAATTTCAACACAAAAATTGATGGTTAACACCACATGTGGTGTGAATTAAATTAAGGTTTTGAGGATTTTCAACTTTTGTATTGAAAATACTAAAAACTTAATTTAAGCTTATTTAGAGTTGAGTTACAAGAATTTCACTCAGAGGTGACCCCACCTGATTTTTTATGAGGAATCCAATGGTGAAATAATTTTTATATGTTTATTTATTGGATAAAAAGTTATGATAATTTTTATTTAACTTTTTTCCAAATTTATTTATTTTTTCACAATTTTGTTAAAATTTCATTTTTACTTAATTTTTTCAAGTATAAATGTAATTTTATACTTACAAAATTTAATGTATTTTTATTTTTAAATTGTAATTAATTTTTTATTTTTAATATAATTTTATATTTATATTTTGATTTTTATCTTAATAATATAAATAAATTTATTTTATTTATATTAATATGTTATTTTTGTATTTGTGGTCTTTTGGGTATATGAAATTACCTCTAAGGCTCACACTGGCTCTCTTTGATGTCTTTTGTCCCCCTTGCCTATTTTTTACATCCAAATAGTAATTTAAGCTTAAAGTGAGATATCCACTATGGGTGTACCAAAAGTCTATGTAAGAATACCATGATATTAAGTGCTCAAAACATGCATAACACTATTCTTAGTGTATATGTAACATGGGACTTCTCACTTTCCCATTATTTTGGCGTGAAATTAAGAAAAACAAAAATTTTCACGGATCTTTTATGTGGTATTGATGATGTGGTATTGAAGTATTTTCCATTTTACCACCTCAAATACTTAAATTGAGCTTATTCACTCTATGGGGCTACCCTAGGTGAATTTTTGTGTAGAATCCAAATCTGGTCTTAAATCCATGGATTTACTTACTCAATAAAAGGTTATTCATCTTTTCTGAAATTGAAAATGATGAATTTTGGATATATGCATGACTTATGAGTTATGCATAATTCAAAATTTCTTTTTAAGATAATTGTGGCGTATTTGGGTATGTAAAATATACCTCAAGGCTCACATTTCTGAACAAATGATAATGTCATCAATATAAATGATTAACCATCCCTCTGATAATTCATGTGGGAAGATAGTATTCATCATTCTTTGGTAATGAGAGGGTGCATTTTTAATACCAAAAGGCATCCTCAAATATTCATAAATACCACAATGAGCAATTATTCTCAATAATTTCCTAGCAACAGGTGTCAATACATTCTGGTGAAATCCTTTTAGAGCATCCATAGAAGTGATGAATCTTGCTTTGGATAATTGAGTCAAAGTCTCATGAATTCTAGGGATTGGATACCTGTCTGGAATAGTATAGGTATTCAGTGCTCTAAAATCACCAACCATCCTTGACTTATCATTATGCCAAGTAATGATTACTGGAGTTGTGACTTCAACTTCCTCATTCTGTCCAACTTTTCTTAGAACTCCCAGTTTCATTAGTTCATTAATATGATTTTCTAATGCTTCTCGAGCCCTAGGGCTAGCTGGGTAAGCTGGTCTTCTTAGTAGTGGCGGATAGGGCCTTTCCACATTAAGCATAATGTCCACCTCATGGCTTTTTATAGCCCCAAGTGGTTCATTATCAGAAGCAAAGGCTTTCCTATATTGAAATAAAACTTCAATAAGTTCTTCCTTCATTTCTGGTGTTAATTCAGGACTAATTTGGGCTTCACTTAGCTGATCTGACACAAATTTTTCTTTTTTAACATTCTTTACTTGTTGAATGACAGTAATTTCTTTTCTTTCTAGACAAAAAGCAAATTTTTGCCTTTTATTTTCCCCTATAGTAAAATACCTGTCCTTATGATTATGAATATCAATACCATAGATATTGAGATAATCATTTCCAAGTATAAAGTGTTGTGAAGTACAATTGTTCATAACAACAAATTCAGCTTTCAATCTTATACTCCCTGCTGGATGAGGAAATATTATTGCTGCTTCAAATATACCCAAAGGGTGCATGTTCTGGCTAGCACTGCTGAATTTTACACCTTCAATTGGCATTAACTTGTCTTGCCAATTGGTATAAATTTTGTCAAGATAATCTTTTCCAACACAAGTGCAAAAAGCACCTGATTCAAGATGTATCTTGGCTTCTGTGTTATTTATCATAATATTAGTGATACAAGATGACCCAGATGTATAACCTTTACCTCTAGCAGGTTTGGTTTTTTGCATTTTGGCATCTTGCACATGTATGAGATCCATACATTCATCACTGTACTGTGGTAAGTGAGTATGTACCTCAGTGACCTCAAAAGAAACATTAATATTTTCTATACCAAGTTGTTCTGATGCTTCTTCTTCTTCTGAAGGCTCAGAATCACTTTCATGTAAAGATACATCAGTTTCTTTTGTTTCTTCCACTTTTTCAACATTTATCTCATTGACTCTTGTCTTTTTTGGACAAGTGTTTGCTAAATGAGATGTACTTCCACATGTATGACATTTCAAAGGAGGTCTGCCATGTGGTTTATTTGGTTTTAAAATTGTTTTCACACTAGTTTTGTTGTCTATTGGGGGTTTATACCAATTTCTTCCAATTTTTGTTCTAGTAGTGATATCCTCCATAGCATTGATATAATCTTCTGTAGAGCAAGGCTCAATACATCTGCTTCTTATAGCATGCTCAAGGTCACCACCACACTTTCTTAATATCCTTTTATGTACCATTGGTTCAGACATATCAGGATGAAGGGCAGTTAATCTGTCCTTCTGTTTAAGAAACCAAGTCATGGGCCTGTCCCTCTCAATATTAAAAATGTCTTCTTCAAAATAATTTTCCATTCTAAATCTCCAGGAATCATTTTCCCATTGGGAAATAACTTGTTCTTTCCACCAAGGCCAAGAATGTTTACCATGGTCTTGTCTCATTTTATAATACCATTTCTTTGCTGATTTGGTAAATAATGAGTGTAATCTGGCACTTATATATTCATCTGGTATGTTAAAGTCTTCTTTAAACATATCAATTGTTTTCATAAATTCCATATGATTATATTCTCATTCACCACTGAAGGTTGGCCATTCCTCTAATCTTGGAATGTCCTTATAATTGCAAGCAGTTTCCACATCATGACTTGAAATTGTATGATGTAAATCATTTTTCAAGTTGAGGACATTTCTGTAAAGAATTGGTGTGGATTTCCTTGGCAATTCATTTTTTAGTGATATATTATCAATACTTGACTGAATGTCTTCTTTCAATTCAAGTCTTGCTTTATCACTTTTTTCCAATTGTTCTTGAAAAAGAGCTGCATTGTGACCAGTTGAATTTTCCAAGTTTTGTACTTGTATTTTCAATTCTTTTAACTGTCCAGTTATAAAAGAAATTGACTGTTCATCTGGTTGATTGAGTAAGGTAACTTTAAACTCAAGTCTTTCACAAATTTGCGTCAAAGACAAAATATTTGCCTTGTTAACATTTTCAAGGCCAATTATGGTCTTTTCTTGGTCTTTTACTTGTAGTATCTCATTACCCAACTTTTGTTGGAAATGATCAAATGCTTTAAATTTTGCCATAATTTCTTTATTACAAGATTCAAAGTAAGTTACAAGTCTTACAAGATCTACTTCTTTGGAAAGGATTGGTTCAATCTTTCCTCCTCCTTGTTTTTGAATTCCATCAAAGTTCTTTCCATATTGAACACATTGTCCATGGCTGTCTTTTCCTTCTTTGGGATTCTGTAATTCTGAGGGTAAGGTTTGTTCCACTTGGGCTTTGCCTTTCCCTTTGCCTTTTGCTTGCCCTTCTGGTTGGTTTTTGGGGCTTGCTTGGGCTTGTTCGGCACTTGTTGAGGCGGATTTTTGCTGGTGGATGCTTGAGGAGCTTCCACTGGGCTGTTGTCCTTGCCTTGAGCCAATTTCTTCTTCTGATCCTCTGACAACATGCTTTGGTTTTTCAACCAAGCTTTGATCTGTTGGACTTGTCCTTTGACAGACATTGGTGTCCAACCCAGCAGAAGATCTTCTGTCTTTTCGGCCCCATGAACTTCTTCACTTGAAGATAAGAGTTCATTGTGCCTATCCAAAGACTTGGAAGGAGTTCCCACTCTTGTTGTTTTGACGCCAGGAACCAGTTTTTCCATTGGGATTGATAAATTTCCACAGCTGCCTGTTGGAAATGGTTCAGGTCTAACAGCAATAGCAGTTATGTCAGCCTCTGGACTCTCAATAAGAGGTTCAAAGGTGCTGGCTAACCTTTGGGAACTGGTGGAATTTTCTGGCATCCTCCATTTGTGCCTCTCCTCTGGGAGGCCATTCTTGCCTTTTGGATTTGTGGCTGGAATGTCCTGGTCCAGATCCATTTGATTGGATGGAGTAGTTACTTCCACTTCTAGTAGGAGTCATTTCACGTCAATTTTAATAAAAAATAGAGTAAAATTGAATTGAATTCACCTGCAGGACCTTTAAAGGGCTCTTTGGGTATTAAACCCCTTGGTGCTGGACTGGTTTGAATTTCAATACTGGACTCTGAGGCTTCAGAGTCTGAAGAATTTTCTCTGATGGAAGAAACTAGAGAAAATTAAAAATATAAGTTATTTTATCAAATAATGAAAATAACTTATAAACTCAACTTATTAAATAAAGTTGTTTTAATGTAATTTTATGGCAAATTACGTCAAAAATAAAGAAAAATGTCTAAGATAAAAGAAAAAATGTTTTTAGTAAAGATTTTTATTTTTAAAGATTTTTTTATTTGATTTATTATTTTCTTTAAAGAAATACTAATTATGCAATTAACAAGTTAATTAATCAAAATTGTATTATTATTCACTTTATACTAGAATAACTCAAAGAATAAATTTCAAGTCTGTGATGTGAAAAAGCCACTAGTTAGACAAAAGAAATTTATTCCAAGTCACTCAATAGTATATTGATTCCAACAATATTCTCAAGAAAAAATAACTTTATCAATATAATAAAGATTATATATAAGGGATAAGTCCCAAAAAAGCCAATATTAAGGTAAATATGGCAATTTTACATCAAAAAATAGTAAAATAAGGTCTAGAATATGATTTATGTCCCAAAAATTTGTTTAAAATCATGGCCAGGCCCCCAAATGTAAGGTTTGTCTATGAAACTCTTGATAATAGTAACAATATCAAGAGTACTATGACTGTCCTCAGTAGGAAAATATAATATAATAAAATATTACAACCACAAATTTAAATATAATTATTAAAAATAATTATATATAAAAAAAATAATTTTAATTATTATTATAAAAATATAATAATAAAAAAATATAATAATTATAATAAATTATAATTATTCTATTATTGTTATTATCACTGACAGTTATAACAATAAGAAATGTAAAGCTCTTAATGAGACAATTACACGTGGAAATATGAATATTAACCACTTTATAAATAATATAAATATTATTTATAAAGGAATTATAACACACAATGTGCAGAAATAATTCTTATAGAATAAAATTCTATATAAAAAAACTAATACTAGATAAAAAAATTATAGAACTTTTAGAGAAAAACTTACTTATAATATTTATTTAATACAACAAGTCAAACAACAACAGTTATTATATTAAATAATAATTAGAAGTTAAAAACACACCTAAAATCAATAAATTTAAATATAAAACAACTTTTTATGATAAAATTTAAGATTAAAGAGTTTTTAAGAGGAATTTGTGGATTTTAAAAGATATTTAAGATGATAATTTTATAATATAAAATATATTGTTGATGATTACAACAATAATCTGAATTCTATGACTTCAATTCTTTAATTTAAAATTAATAAAGAATAAAATAACTTAAGAATTACTTTAATAATAAGATTTTATAAATAATAAAACTTTACCTGTTTAAATGTCTAATATGATTGGATTGATAATGAATGATGGACAAAAAAAGTGATGAAAGACTCTTTTTATGTCTTCAGAGCAGCTCACATGATTCATAATGGATGTAGAGGGCGTGCTCAGGTCAAAACTGAAAAACCATGCTTAAAAATAAAGTTCTTAACTTAAGGCAACTTATTTTTACTTCCAATTTAAAGTTACCAGTGTTATTCTTAACTCCATGTAACTTTAATCTTCATTTAAACTAATTATTTTAAGTTTTTAATATAAATAAACTTATTTATATTGAAGTTCATCACATGAACAACTTAAAAATAGAGTTTCAAGTAGAAATCTCTTAAACTCAATTTTTAATTAATTTTTAAAGAAATCATAACTTTCTTTGAGTTTAATTAAAAGAGTAAATTTCCAGGATAATTACCCATGAAATTTATTTATAAAAGATACTTAAAATTTAATTTGTATATTGAAAATATTAAACTCTAAGTTGTGTGAAAATTTCAAGCAAATCCATTAAGAATTGGATTTTTAATGAATTTTTGAAGTTATTGCTATTTTTCCACGTAAAATAGCAAAACACACCAAACCTTAAGTTTTGATAAGGTTTTAATGCTTGAAACTTTAAAGTTTTAAGCTTATTTAAGGTTTTTAAGCTTAATTAAGCTCTGACAGTTCTTAAAACCTTGATTTCAAGCCTGCATATTGGGATTTACCCTTTGGCAGCTTGAAATTCCTGTCCAATTTGGGATAAAACCAGTTTAAACCTTAAGGTTGGATCAAAGTCTAATCTTAAAGTTTAAATAAGGTTGAAAATCCTCCAATACAGGTGGACAACCTTAATTGAATCCTTGCAGATCCAAAAAGCTGGGTACCCCAGCTCTATTTGGTCTTTTTTCTTTGTCCCACCTTTCTGTGTGGATTTTGCCCTTTTATTTATTTAAAGCCATACTATGGGCTTAAACCCTTTTAAATTGAGCTCATGCAGGATTTACATTCTGTATGGCAAATCCTTAGCCAATTCAGTAAATATACACCACACCTCAATTTTAACTAAAATTTTGGTAAGTTTGCATAAACCTTATCCAACTTTAAATTTAAGCTGAATTAAGCTTAAATTTAACAGTTTTAAAAAAAATGTTAAAAAAGTTACATTGGTACTGTGAAATTGTTAAATCTTCCAATAACATAAAAAATAAGTGGTTTTGGGTATAACACCCTATGGGTGTACCCTACGTTATTTTTGGTGTAGAATCCAAAAATGACATAATAATTATAACTTTGTTTATCCAAACAAAAGTTATACTTATTTTTTGTTATTTTTTATTTTAAATTCAACTAAAAAGTCTGTTTAAGACAAAATTAACTGTCTATAAAATCATTTGTGGCCTTATGGGTATGATATACATACCTCACAGGCTCACACTTTTAGTATAATTATCTTAAAGGTATAATTATTCTGAGTCTTTCTTGTGACCTTATTGGGTATGTGGTCATATCTCAAAGGCTCACATCCTCCTTCTGTCCATATCCCTTCCATTTTTCCCTCTCAGTCATTACTTCCATTAAGAGATGAAGTCTTCAAAGAGATAAAAGATGTTGGAGAAGATGTTGCTATATCTTGACTTCATCTCTTTCAAGGGGATATGGACCTTCCTCCTTTATCTTTTCATGCCTCCCTGGAGGAGCAGTGGGATGAGGAGGAAGAGCCAGAAGAGATTGAAACTGTGCTGAAGGTAGTCCCTCCTGTTTATCAAAAATATTTGGATGTATTCTCCAAAGTGAAAGCAGAGAAACTTCCTCTACACCGTGCCTGTGATCATCATATCAAACTGGAGGGTCTTCTACCTCCATGTGGTGTTATCTACTCTTTATCAAAGAATGAGTCAGAAACACTGCAGGCCTACATTTCAGATAATGTAGAGAAAGGTTTCATCAGACCAAGCTCCTCCTCAGCAGGAGCACCTGTCCTTTTTGTTAAGAAAAAGGATGGTGGTCTTTGTTTGTGTGTTGACTACCGCAACCTTAATGCTGTCACTAGGAAGAACAGGTATCCTGTTCCTCCAATGAATCAGCTTCTTACCGTCTTTAATGGTGCTACTATCTTCTCCAAGATAGATCTGCATGGTGCTTATAATCTCCTGAGAATTAAAGAGGGAGATGAGAATTTAACTGCCTTTAGAACCAAATATGTCAGTTATGAGTATTTGTTATGCCATTTGGCTTAACCAATGCTCCAGCTTCATTCCAAAATCTTGTGAATGATATCTTTGCAGATTATTTGGATATTTTTGTTGTAGTGTACTTAGATGATATTATGGTCTTCTCTAGCTCTTTGGATGAACATTTTAAACATGTGGCCTCTGTTCTCCAAAGACTGAGAGACAATAATTTGTTTGCTAAAGCCTCCAAGTGTGTATTCCATGCCTCAAGTGTGGAATACTTGGGCTATGTTGTTTCAAGTGATGGCCTCAAGATGGATTCTTCAAAGGTTCAACAAATCCTCAATTGGCCTCAGCCCAAGAACATCAAGGCCCTCCAATCTTTTCTTGGCTTTGCCAACTTTTATCGTCGTTTCATTAAAAATTATTCCAAAAAAATCTCTGCTCTCACTTCCCTCCTTAAGAAAGATTCTCCCTTTATCTTCAATGAGGAAGCTCTTAGTCAGTTTCAAATACTCAAAGAGGCTTTCACCACTGCTCCTATTCTCTCTCATTTTAATCCTTCTCTACCAACTATTGTAGAGACTGATGCTTCTGATTATGCCTTGGGTGCTGTACTGAGTCAGGTGAATGACTCAGGAAAGCATCCCATTGCATTTGATAGTCGCAAGCTCTTACCAGCTGAGCTCAACTATGAAATTCATGCCAAGGAACTCCTTGGCATAGTTTGGGCTCTCAAGCGCTGGAGAGCTTTTCTCCTTTCTCTTTCAGATTCCTTTGAGGTCTTGACAGACCATTGTTCCCTTCAGTATCTTGTGTCCTCTAAAGTCCTTACTTGTCGTCAAGCCCGTTGGGCAGAATTTCTATCTGAATTCCACTTCATCATCACTTACTGCCCAGGCAGGCTGGCCACTTTACGAGATGCCTTGTCACGTTGGGACGACGTGTACCCAGAGAGTGGGGTGGATTTCATCAGCAAGAATCCTCAAAATTTTCATCAAGTTCTCAAGCAAAATGAAATTCAAGAGTCAAGATTCTTTTTAATTAAAGTTGATGTTTTTTCAGATGTAGTTGATCAAATTCAAAGACAAGTATGGCAAGACAAAGATCATAAGGAAATCCTCAAGAAATTAGCAAGAGGAGAATCAGTCCCGGACTATTCTCTTGAACCTAAAGCAAAATTATTATTGTTCAAAGATAGAGTAGTCATTCCAAGCAATCATGAAATTCAATTGGACATCCTTCAAAAGCGTCATGACTCACCATTGGCTGGCCATCCTGGCCAGGAGAAGACCCTCAAGCTCATCAAGAGGGATTTTTATTGGGCTGGCATGAATCAAATCATCAAGGACTATGTGTCCTCATGTCAGAAATGTTCAAGAAACAAGAACATCCACCATAAGAAGTTTGGATTACTCAAGCCTCTTCAAATTCCATCTGGTCCTTGGAATTCTTTATCAATGGACTTTATCACTCAATTGCCCTTGTCAAGCCACTTTGATTCAATTTTAGTAGTTGTAGACAGATTTTCAAAAATGGCAATATTTATTCCAACTTATTCGACAATCACTGCTTTGGACTTAGCTCAAATATTCATTAATCATGTCTTTTCCAAACATGGTCTTCCAATCAGTATTGTTAGTGATAGAGGTTCATTATTTCTTTCATCATTTTGGACTCAATTGTGTCAGCAGCTCAAGATATCAAGAGATCTTTCAACTGCCTTTCACCCTGAAACAGATGGACAGACAGAGAGGGTAAATCAGATTCTAGAACAGTATCTTTGGATGTATGTCAGTTACCATCAAGATGACTGGCACACCTGGCTCCCCCTGGCTGAATTTGCCTATAATAATGCAGAACATTCATCAACAAAACAGTCTCAATTTTTCACTATTTATGGAAGAAATCCCAGCTTTGATTCAATTCACATTTCTCAAGATACACCTGCTGGAAAGGTATCATCAAAACTCCAATCAGTACAGCAAGTTGTCAAAGAAGAATTAGAGTCAGAAATAAAGCATTTTAAGAAGTATGCAGATAAAAATAGAGCAATTCCACCTGATTTCCAACCTGGGGACAAAGTATGGCTAGCTTCCAAGAACATCAAGACAACAAGACCCACCAAAACGCTTTCAGAAAGATGGTTGGGACCCTTTGAAGTTCTCAAGAAGATTGGCAGCCATGCATATCACCTCAAGTTGCCTCAACAATGGAAGTCAGTTCACCCTGTTTTCCATGTGTCCTTGTTAGAACCAGTGAAGCAATAAACTATCCCGAATCGACACCAATTGCCACCACCTCCAGTAATAGTGGAAGAGCAAGAAGAATGGGAAGTGGCTCAGGTTCTGGACTCAAAACTCAAGAGAGGTTCATTATGGTATTTAGTGGAGTGGAAAGGATTCAATGAAGACCCAGAAAGAACTTGGGAACCAGCTTCCAACCTTACCAACTCCCCAGACCTTGTCAAGGACTTTCAAACTTTGTATCCAGAAAAGCCTGGCCCAAATGCCTCAAGAGTTTGATTTATGGTGCTTGGTGGGGATTGGAGTTTATGAAAGTAAGTTCATCTCCTGGCATGCACCTTTAAGGGGGTATTCTACCCAGATTTGTTGTAAGCATCACCTTGGCCACTTTGTGAGCACTTGTCAATTCTTTGGACAGGTTCAGAAGGCCTTGCAACATCATACCCTCAAGATTTGGACTTTTCATCAAGATATGGCCCAATCTTTCTCTTATTTTCTTTTTCTTCTTTAATCATGCCATCAATCATCTTTCAAGACATTTGGCATCACAATTCATGTTATGGCATAATTCTTTTCATTTATGGTGCTTGGTGGGGAGTGGAAGTTATGAAAGTAAGTTCCATCTCCTTGTATGCATCCCTGAGGGGTTTACTTCTTGTAAAACATTACCTTAGCCACGCTGTGAGCATCAAATGCTTGATTTTATCTTTCAGAACATTTTGGCCAAAATCAAGAAACTCACCACAAGAAGGACAACCCTCAGGCAATTTTATTTCTTTCTTTACTCTCTTTTTCTCTCAATTCCTTTTCATTTTTATTTTTTATTTCATTTTCTTTACTTGTATCTTTTATTTTTATTTTTATTTTTATTTTTATTTTTATTTTTATTTTTATTTTTATTTTTATTTTTATTTTTATTTTTATTTTTATTTTTATTTTTATTTTTATTTTTATTTTTATTTTTATTTTTATTTTTATTTTTATTTTTATTTTTATTTTTATTTTTATTTTTATTTTTATTTTTATTTTTATTTTTATTTTTATTTTTATTTTTATTTTTATTTTTATTTTTATTTTTATTTTTATTTTTATTTTTATTTTTATTTTTATTTTTATTTTTATTTTTATTTTTATTTTTAGTTTCATTTTTATTTCTTATTTCAAAAAGCAGTAGTCATCACTCCCATATCATGTTTGGGGAGTCAATTCATTCAATAATCAAAGAGCAAAACACTAGTAATGGTAAAGACCACCTACAGATAACCCTCATCAAAGCTTCTTCAAGTCAGCCTTAAACTCATTCCTTATATCAAAATTGAAGCCAAAAACCCAATCAGAAAGGCATTTATGGCAATTGATCAGTCAAGGAGGAGATAAGAAGAAAGACATTCAGGAAGAAATCAAGATCAAAAAGGAAAGCCCTGCTTCAAATGGCCCAATTGGCCAATTTCATGAATTTATGCACTTTGGCACAAATGGCCATATCAAACCTCAAAACTTCAAAATAGCTCAGTTTTATCATTTTTCATCAAAATATGCTTAATTAGGCATATTGGCAAATTTGCGCATTTTGCGCATTTCTGCGCATTTGCGCACTTTTGCGCACTTCTGCGCAAAAGGCCTGTTTATCTTGTCAAAAGGCCTTTTTGGCCCAATTCATCATAATTGCGCATTTTGCGCAAAAATGCGCAAAATGGCCAGAACACCATTATAGGCCATTTCTCCATCATTAATCAAATTTTTCAATTTTTTCACCAATATATGCCATTATGGCATATATGCGCATTTGCGCATATTTGCGCAAAAATGCGCAAAATGGCCAGAACACCTTATAAGGCCATTTTTTCACCATTAATCAATTTTTTCAATTTTTTCACCAATATATGCCATTATGGCATATATGCGCATTTGCGCAAATTTGTGCACTTTGCGCAAATTGGCCAAAAGCCCCTTCAATCACAAAATCAGGGGTTTTTGGACAGGACTTCTGAAATGGTCCAAAACTCAAGTATTGGCCACTTCATGCCAACACTTTCAAGATTCAAAATTATGATGAAATCAGGTGTTCTTGGGACATAAGCTCAGGTCACCCCCTTCTCAAAAGCCATGAGGACTCAAGAAAAGCTTAGTGAAGACACTCAAGACAAGAATGAACATTATTTCAGAAGAATGAAGGCATTTTGAAGGAAAAGAGGGAATTCACAATCAAGATCAAGGGGAAGATACCTACAAGTGATTAAATGAAGATTTTTTTTGTTTGAGTATCGATTGAAGAAGAAAGTTTAATGAGATATATTTAAGGAATTGGGGGAAGAACTGTATGGATTGATTGAAAGCTCATCAAGACTCACTATACTTATGGTGCTCAGAGCTCACCACTTTCAAGAGGGGGATATTGTCACAGCCAAGGAGGCAGGGGCATTACCAATCATCTCCAACAATCATTACTTCATTGATACCCTTCAAAACCCAATCAGCAACAATCATTATTTCATTGAGACCCTTCAAAACCCAATCAGCAAGGGGGTTTCATTCTACAGTCTCCAAATACAGTTTTTAGACCTCAATACAGTTTCATACAGGCAAGACCCAAATACAGGATTCACCAAATACAGGCCTGTCATCAATACAGGCGCAAATATCTGTATTGACTGTATAACCTGTAGTGGATTCACCAATACAGGATTCAATCCCACATCCAACTTCTTCCAGCATACAGGCCAGTATCTCAACACTCAAACTCCAAGGGTGGTATTTCTCACATATACCAGCCCCTCTTCATCCACCTGGGGGTTTTTCCCCCAGTTAATTAAAATATTGGATTTATTATTTAATATTATTTTATTTCTCATTTAAGAAATATTATTTTATTATTTATTAAGTTAGTCTTTGCCTTCCCTCACCTGTTCAGTAGAGTCCTGGTGGCCATATCCTTTATTAATCCTTTTCTCTTTTCTGAACAGGTTGAAACAGTGGTACAGGATTATTTGTGGTTGGCTCTTTATTATTGCTTTTGTTTTCCTCTCATATCTTTTGATTCTTATTATTTTATGATTAGGAGATTATTATCTTTTTCCATTACTCTCATCATTTGAGTATTCCTTCTGAGCCCTCCATAAGTAAGTCTGTTCACTGAGTGCCAGGCCCTCTTCATTTTAGAAGAGCCCCTGTGACATTACCATGGGATAATATCCCATAACCATGATTATGAGGTGTTAAACAGACAAAGAAGCTTGTTTTTACTTCAATACCTCATAATATCTGTATTGACTGTATTACCTGTAGTGGATTCACCAATACAGGATTCAATCCCACATCCAACTTCTTCCAGCATACAGGCCAGTATCTCAACACTCAAACTCCAAGGGTGGTATTTCTCACATATACCAGCCCCTCTTCATCCACCTGGGGGTTTTTCCCCCAGTTAATTAAAATATTGGATTTATTATTTAATATTATTTTATTTCTCATTTAAGAAATATTATTTTATTATTTATTAAGTTAGTCTTTGCCTTCCCTCACCTGTTCAGTAGAGTCCTGGTGGCCATATCCTTTATTAATCCTTTTCTCTTTTCTGAACAGGTTGAAACAGTGGTACAGGATTATTTGTGGTTGGCTCTTTATTATTGCTTTTGTTTTCCTCTCATATCTTTTGATTCTTATTATTTTATGATTAGGAGATTATTATCTTTTTCCATTACTCTCATCATTTGAGTATTCCTTCTGAGCCCTCCATAAGTAAGTCTGTTCACTGAGTGCCAGGCCCTCTTCATTTTAGAAGAGCCCCTGTGACATTACCATGGGATAATATCCCATAACCATGATTATGAGGTGTCAAACAGACAAAGAAGCTTGTTTTTACTTCAATACCTCATATTTCATTTAATACTGGGGTCCCATACAAGTTCTGTACAGCATTCTATGCGTCATACATGTCAGAATCAGGCTGTGTGGTTCCCAGATGAAAATTTTCACCCTGTATTGGTGAAAACTGGCCAGATGTGGTTTCAAAACCAAATCTTAGCCCAATAAAGGCTATAAAGGCCTTTTTAAAACCACAAGCCTGTCCTGGAGAGTGAACAATCTTCACTTCCTCCATGTAAAAGGTCTAGCAGCCTTTTCACCCCATTTCAGGATAAAAATAGGCCTTTTCACTGCCAGAAAAGGAATCCCCATCCTGCTCTTGAGTTCCTATGTAGTAAAACTGTCAAAAACAGTTATACTCTTGGAAAAAAATCAAGTTGTACTATAAACTTTACTATTGTAGTCTTTTATTATTGTAACCCAACAGATAAAGCTGCACCCAGGGCTTTGAACAGTGCTCACCACCACTAATTCTGATTAGTAAAGCCCTTTTAATTCATAATCAAACCTTTTCAAATACTTTTTATCCATGTCACAGTCATTTTTAAAGTTGTAAATAGCCTCATTACTTCTTTATTATAGATTCATCCTGACAGCATCACGTGACATATAGAAAACAAACCTCACATACCAATATAATTTAAAAGTGAATGACACATAGAAATAAAACAATAAAGCTTTACACCATAAGAGGCATCAACACATGTAGCACAGAGCTTTTTTGAATAGATTTATCCTCTAAAAATGATTAAAAGATTGAAAATTCATCTCAGGAAACTGTTACTATATATCCAGCTTTCGATATTCCCTCTCTCAGTCACATCTCTTAGACTAGTTTCTGAGTACTAATTTGAACCTAAAATTACACTGTTTTTGAGTTTTTTACTGTATTATTATAATCTGTCTTTGTTGGGGAAAACCTGTCAGTTATGAAAGAGGACCTCTCTTTTATTCAACAACTGTGTTTTCCTGGCTCACTCCTTATTCTCCAAGGTCTGTTTTTCTTTCTTATGCGTTGAGGTCTTTTTCTCCATTCCCATCTGCTATATTTACCTGGTACTTAGGCTTGTTTCTCCTAGCCATAAAAGGTCTGTGGCTTCGTTCCTGTCTGCTATCATTCCCTGGTACTGAGGCTTGCGTCTTCCACCTGGAGAAGACTTTTTTTACAAAGATTAAGTTACAATTCCTTTTTGCTTTTGTCAAAAGGCATGAAATCATTTTCTTTATCTTTTCAAAACTAGGTCGTGTAAAGATTTACTCGCTGAAAAAGTTGTTCCATTGTTTTCTTTTGCGAAATTATTGCTTTTTTATGTTGAAAAAAGGAAACTGAGGGTTCGACTTGTCTCATCTCCCTCTCCCTTGTTTTTTTTGAAATTTGGGTATAACATCACCAAATCATGAAAAGTGGTTAACTTTCAAATGCTTTTTTTAGGTTTTGTGACTCCAAACCCGATCTTTTTGTACGTAAATATGACATATATTTCATGTACAGTAAGGTAGCGCAATATATTTGATCTTAAGCCAAAAAAGAAAAAGAAAAGAACCGTGCCCCAGGTGCGTATGACTACGAGAAAGCTTAAAACAATAGTGAATGGGTACAGTATGTCATGGCGTAAAAACTCTCCACATCCGAGGATTTTTCGAGGGAACATATGGCTGGTTCTTATTCGTGATTCGGCTTTTGTGGCGGGAATTCACAAGTTATTGTGTGGTCGACGTAAGCTTAGTGCGTGGTGCTCACTGGGGACCAATACCGTAGTATGGCTCAGGTGGGGTGGCGTCCACTGCCCTCACCACTCTGGATTGATGTGGCGGGACCCTTCTGCGCAACATCGCTGAGGAAAGAACCTGTTCTTTTGGGTTAAGGACCTACGTAGATATAAAGCCAGTCATTAGGTCGCCTTTATTACTCACTCACCGAAGCTTCTACACACCCATTCAAGCCACACACATACTCGCACCTTCAAGCATTAAAAACCCCCTCTTTATATACCATACAATGTTCTTGAAATGTTTTGAGTTCCAGATATTGCTACTTGCTCTTGCATTTGCTCTTACCTCTGCCCAACAAAACGCACCACCCACTTCCTCTCAAGTGTGCACCAATGGACTTCACCCTGCCAAGGAATATTCAAAGACGAGTAAGTTTACATCCTCACGTTTTCTTCACCTTCTCCTGTACCATCTTTGCGATTTTTTCAAGTTAATTTTTTCCTTCCTAACAGCATGCGACACCAGAGAAAAGAAGACATACTCATGTATTTCTAATACCTGTCATATTTTGGTCAACAACAAGAGGAAGGGTAAGACCTTTCAAATTTCGCCTCATTTTGTCACACTCCAGATATTTGTGCACTACAGCGGCTTACTTGAGGGTTGTTAATTTCGTGAAGACATTTCGAACTATGTGTTGAAAAGCTGCACATCTGCAACTCCCCATGAGCCAAACATCGATTTTATTCATCCCACCGACTTCAAACTTTCGGATGATGGGAAATCATATAGTAAGTAACCGATTATTTTAGTTTGAACTCTTGCTTGTCTGTTGAATATGATTCCTGTTTCATGAATTATGCATCTTAGTTGTTAAAGCCGGGTGGTATTTTACGGACAAGGAAAAAATAGACCGAAAAGCTATTAAATCGGAGTATTCATGTGGCCTAGGTGCCGATGCGCAGAGCGTTTACGCACGTAAGTCAGGCACCTGGATTGTACCCAAAGCTCGCCTGCTATAAACTGAGACATACTTGATGTACTCAATTTTTGAATTTAGATTGTGGTGGATGTTCTCTTACATAGTAATAGGACTCGTACTTTCACTCATGATGATGAAGAATATCCGTTCTTTTATGGAATAACTGAGCCTGTCTTTAGTCAGAAAAGCTTGTGCAGCTTTGGGCGTTCTCGGCACCAAGACCTGTCTTGAATAAAAAACTCTTGTGCAAATTTCTGGAGACTCTTCACCTAGACAAATTTTGAGAAATTGCCAGAGTACCCTTGATGTGTACACAGAAAAGAAGGATGGAACTATCATTTCTCATGGGAAGTCACTTCTCACATTTCTTGATCATAACTTGAAAGGGTACCAGTTTTCGCAAGATGGTATATCTTTTTCAACGTAAGGGCGTTTCAAAAGTCAAAAATCCATTGTCTTGTGATATTTAAGAAAAGATATAAATAAAAAAAAACAAACATAGTCAGGTGATATTTAAGAAAAGATATAGATAAAAAAACCTTATCACTGAAAAAAACACACAGATTTTAAGAATGACAATTTTAGTAAGTCTGAAGCAAGGAATCTTTGAGAAATTTAGTGTAATGTTTTTCTATGAAACTCTTGATAATAGTAACAATATCAAGAGTACTATGACTATCCTCA
This sequence comes from Austropuccinia psidii, assembly GCA_023105745.1. NCBI lineage: Eukaryota > Fungi > Basidiomycota > Pucciniomycetes > Pucciniales > Sphaerophragmiaceae > Austropuccinia > Austropuccinia psidii. Next base: position 4,681,718 of record JALGQZ010000005.1, on the reverse strand, counting down.
GTAGAAAAATATAATAGAACAAAATATTATAACCAAAAATTAAGTATAATTATTAAAATGATTGTATTAAAAGATAAATTTAATTATTAATTTAATAATGAAAAAACATATTAATAATTAGAATAAATTATAATGATTCTATTATTGTTATAGTCACTGACAGTTATAACAATAAGAAGTTTAAAGCTCTTAATGAGACAATTACATGTGGAAAATAAAAATATTTAGCCTTAGAAATAATATGACTATTATTTATAAAGAGAAATTATAACACAAACTGTGCAGATATGATTCTTATGAAAAATTCTTTAGAAAAAAGCCAATAATAGATAAAAAATTATAGAATTTGAGAGGAAAACTTGCTTATAATATATAATTAATACAACAGTTATTATATTAAATAATTATTATTAGTTAAAAACACGCCAAAAATCAATATTTTAAAAGATAAAAAAACTTTTTATAATAAAAATATGATTTGAAGAGTTTTGAAGGGGAATTTGTGGATTTTGAAAGATATTTTAAAACAATAATTTTATATGATAAAATATATTATAGATGATTACAACAATAATATAATTTCCATAATTTCAATTCTTTAATTTAAGATTTATAAAGAATGACATACTTAAGAGATATTTTAATAATAATATTTTATATATAATAAAACTTTACCTGTTTAAATGTCTAATATGATAAGACTCTTTTTATGTCTACAGAGCAGCTCTCATGATTCATACTTGATATAGAGGGCATTCTCAGGTCAAAACTGAAAAACCATGCTTAAAAATAAGGTTCCCAACTTGAGGTAACTTATTTTTAATTCCAATTTGAAGTTACTTGTGTTATTCTTAACTCCAAGTAGCTTTAATCCTCGTTTAAGTTAATTAATTTAGGTTCTATTATAAAATAAGTTTATTTATATTAAGGTTCATCAGATGAACAACTTGAAAATAGAGTTTCAAGTAAAAATCTCTTAAACTCAACTTTTAATTAATTTTTAAAGAAATTGTAATTTTCCAGCCTAATTACCAATAAAAACTGCTTGTAATAGATACTTAAAATTTGATTTATACACAGATGGAATTGAATTGTAAGCTGTGTGAAATTTTCAAGCAAATCCATTAAGAATTGAATTTTGATTCAATTTTTTGAATTTATTGCTATTTTTCTATGTAAAATAGCAATACACACCAAACCTTAACTTTTGATAAGGTTTTGATACATTTAGCTTTAAAGTATTAAGCTTAAGCTAGCTTTGACAGCTCTCAAGAATTTAATTCCAAGCTGCCATATTGGGATTTACCCTTTGGCAGCTTGAAATTCCTGTCCAAATCAGGATAAAACCAGTTTAAACTTTAAGGTTGGATCAAAGTCCAATGTTAAAGTTCAAATAAAGTTGAAAATCCTCCAATACAAGTAGAAAACCTTAATTTAATCCTTGCATATCCAAAAAGTTGGGTACCCAGCTCTGTTTGGGTTTTTTCCTTTGTCCCACATTTTTTGATGGATTTGTCACAACCATGGAAATTGTCCTCCTGGACTCCATATGGCATATCAGTGCCATATCAATGTTATGGCAATTTGGCCATATTCATAATCACTGGCCACATTGGCCCTCTCATCTTTTGTGGCCTTCTATGGTCATTTCACTCCTGGGGCCAACCTGGCCCCTTCACCATCATCAGGCCCTTCCTGGCTTTTCTCTGCTTTTGGGCACTCTTTGGTATTTTCCAGTCAACAGGGAAAGTACATCCCAAAAGCCTGTATTTGGCTTTTTTAAGCGTTAAACACAGTTTGCCCACTTTTGCACATTTTTGCTGTATTCAGCTGTATATGCCATTTTCCCATGTATTATGGGAAATATGTCCAAAAGGCCATATCAGGCCTCTTGGGGCTTAATTTCAAGTTTGTGTATTTTGTGCACTTTTGCGCATTTTGCAGATTTATGCACATTTTGTGCATTTTTGCGCACTTGGCCAAATACAGTTTTAAAGCTGTATAAGCCGTATTTGGCAAATACACCCAGAAACACCTTCTCACCTGTGAAGTCACCCAAAACCCAATTTTCACTCTCATCCTCCTGACTTCACTTACAAAGACCTTTGCCCACTTTCACCCTTCAGCAACTCAAATTGTCATATATGGTGTTATACACCATTCTGCACCATTTTTCACCAGAAATTCAATGATGTCAATATCAGAGGGGTAATTCAACACTTCATAATTCACCAAAGTGTCATGTCATCCAGAGGACCCATCAAGGCTCAAGTGCAGGTGTAATTCCTCAAAGACCAATAACACCATTAGAGATTCATTGGCTATTCTCACTTCAAGTATTCCCCCCAAGGGAATATTTTCAATTCATTCCCAAGGTGTATTCAAGAAGCAGTTCCAAAAAATTTGTCAAGTTTCAATTCTCCATCAATCCAACTTGGCAACTACATTTATTTCAATACAGTCTGGATTCATCAAGACCTGTATTTCAATCATACATCATGGGAAAATCATTCAACACAGTTCATTTCCCAATCTGGAAAGGTATACACTTCATCAAGCTGTCAATACAGAAAAGCTGTCAGCCTGAAGGAGTCAAGCTCTCAACATTTCACATATACCAGCCTCCTTTGACCCTGGGGAGGTTTCCCCCCAGTTAATTAATATATTTTGATGTTATTTTATCTTTATTCATCTTACCATCTTTGTTAAGTGAATACTGATATTGTCAAGTCAGTCATTTAGCACCTTTTCTCTTTTCATTCTTCACCTGTCAATGGATATTTGGTGGTCATATCCTTACTACTCCCATTGTTAATTTTGGCAGGTTGAAACAGTGATTAAGGACTTACTTGGTTGGCTTCCCATTTCTCTTATTGCATCTGATATTTGTACTTTCATTCTTCTCAGAGAAAGTCAATTCTTTATTTTTATTTTCTTTATTCTTTTGGAGTCTTCCAAGTGAGTTCCCTGATTGCTGAGTACCAGGCCACTCTTGTTTTGCTGTCCAAGAGCCCCTGTGACAGGATTTTGCCCTCTTATTTTTTTAAAGCGATACTATGGCCTTAAACACTTTTAAATTGAGCTCACGCAGGATTTACATTCTGTATGGCAAGTCCTTCGCCAATTCAGTAAATATACACCACACCTCAATTTTGAGTAAAATGTTGGTAAGTTTGCATAAACCTTATGAAACTTTAAATTCAAACTTATTTAAGCTTAAATTTAACAATTAAAAAAAGGTTAAAAAAAATACATTATTACTGTAAGATTATTAAATCTTCCAATAACATAAGAAATAAGCCTTTTTGGGTATAACAGCCTATGGGTCTACCCTAGGTTATTTTTGGTGTAGTATCCAAAAATGACATAATAATTATAACTTTCTTTATCCGAACAAAATTTATACTTATTTTTTGTTATTTTTTTATTTTAAATTCAATTGAAAAGTCTGTTGAAGACTAAAGCACCTGTATATAAAATCATTTGTGGCCTTATGGGTATGTTATACATACCTCACAGTGTAAGGTTTGTCTATGAAACTCTTGATAATAGTAGCAATATCAAGAGTACTATGACTGTCCTCAGTAGAAATATATAATATAATGAAATATTATAACCACAAAATTAAATATAATCATTAAAAATAATTATATAAAAAAAAAAAATTAATTATTATCATAAATATAATAATAAAAAAATATATAATGATTATAATAAATTATAATTATTCTAAGGTGTTGGTAAACACACGTAAGCCCTTACGTGTTTTTACTAAAAACTTATGTGTTTTTACCAATTTATGGTAAAAACATGTAAGTGACCTTAATTTTAAAAAAAATTCCTCAGGCTCTTTTTGGATCTGCAAGGATTCAATTAAGGTTGTCCACCTGTATTGGAGGATTATCAACCTTATTTAAACTTTAAGATTAGACTTTGATCCAAAATTAAAGTTTAAACTGGTTTTATCCCAATTTAGACAGGAATTTCAAGCTGCCAAAGGGTAAATACCGATATGCAGGCTTGAATTCAACGTTTTAGGAGCTTTAAAAGCTTAATTAAGCTTAAAAAGCTTAAATAAACTTAAAACTTTAAGGTTACAAACATTAAAACCTTATCAGAACTTAAGGTTTGGTGTGTATTGCTATTTTATGTGGAAAAAGAGTAATAACTTCAAAAATTCATTAGAAATCCAATTCTTAATGGATTTTCTTGAAGCTTTCACGCAGCTTACAATTTGATATTATCTACATACAAATTAAATTTTAAGTATCTTTTATAAATAAATTTTCTGGGTAATTATCCTGGAAATTTACTCTTTTAATTAAGGCCCAAAGAAAATTATAATTTCTCTAAAAATTAATCAAAAATTGAGTTTAAGAGATTTCTGCTTGAAACTCTATTTTGAAGTTTTTCATGTGATGAACTTTAATATAAATAAGTTTATTTATATTAAAAGCTTAAAATAGTTAGTTTAAATGAGGATTAAAGTTACATGGAGTTATGAATAACAGTGATAACTTTAAATTGGAATTCAAAATAAGTTACCTTAATTTAAGAACTTTATTTTTAACTATGGCTTTTCAGTTTTGACCTTAGCACGCCCTCTATATTCATTATGAATCATGAGAGCTGCTCTGAAGGCATAAAAAGAGTCTTTTCATCACTGTTTTTGTCCATCATTCATTATCAATCCAATCATATTAGAAATTTAAAGAGGTAAAGTTTTATTAAATATAAAATCTTATTATTAAAGTAATTTTTAAGTTATTTTATTCTTTCTTAATTATAATTAAAGAATGGAAATCATACAATTTAGATTATTGTTGTAATCACCAATAATATATTTTATTATATAAGATTATCAGCTTAAATATCTTTTAAAAATCCACAAATTCCTCTTAAAAACTCTTTAATAATGATTTGTATTATAAAAAGTTTCTTTATCTTTAAAAATAATGATTTTTGGCGTGTTTTTAACTTATAATTATTATTTAATATAATAACTGTTGTTGTTTGACTTGTTGTATTAAATAAATATTATAAGTAAGTTTTCCCTAAAGTTCTATATCTTTTTTATCTAGTATTAGTTTTTTTATATAGAATTTTTTTCTATAAGAATTATTTCTGCACAGTGTGTGTTTTAATTCTTTTATAAATAATATATATATTATTTATAAGTGGTTAATATTCATATTTTCCACGTGTAATTGTCTCATTAAGATCTTTACACTTCTTATTGTTATAACTGTCAGTGACTATAACAATAATAGAATAAGGGTGTTGGTAAAAACATGTAAGAGCTTACGTGTTTTGGCCATAATTTGGTAAAAACACGTAAGGGGTGCCCTGGGCCCATTTTTAATTCAAAATGAAACACCATTGGGCCTGTATTGGGCGAAAACATGCCGAAAAGAGGTTTTTTCCCCACAAAACCTCTCTAACTCCCAATTGTTTCAGATTTTTTGCCCAGCACCCCCAAAAAAAACAAGCTCAAACACCCCAATAATCCACATTATCCCCACCCCAAACCATTGTTTTTTTTTTTTGGAAAAACAGCATTACCAAAGCCATTTTGCAAAGCTTTTCACACTTTTTTTTCTTTTTTTCCCCCAAAGACTGGATTTTCCACCACAACAACCGGCTTTCAAGCCTCTCAATTTTCAAGATTTTACCTTCCCTCATCTATTAATCCCACATTTAAACCACTTTCTGTCACTCTTAATCACTTCTGTTCATTTTTCACACCTTTTTTCACCTCTTTTTCACATTTCTCAAGGTTCTTACCCCATTCCAAATCCCCTAATTCCCCTTTTTTTTACTTTTATACATAATTTTCATTAAAAAAATCCTTCAACCCCCCACTGAAGGGCAATTTCAGACCCTTGAGCTTCTTTGGCAACATGTGCATAATGTTGCCAGGGCTCAGGGGTATGCTGTGTCCACCTTGAGGTTAAATATGACCCACAACCAAGTTGAAATATGTTGTGACAGGTCTGGCACCCCAAATCCCAACAAAAGCCCCTCCAAAACAGTCACCTCAAGAAAGCTTGACTGTCCTTTTAGACTTTATGCCAGGAAATATGCCAAGAGTACCACTTGGACTCTTAAAGTCAAAAATCCTGAACATAGCTATGATGCCACTGAAAATATCATGGCACATCCTGCTTTCAGGAAATTCAATCAGCAAGGAACATCCCAAATTGCTCAAAGGTCTGAATCACTGCTCATGCCAAGGCAAATTCAGGCCCAATTATGCAGCCAGAGGGAGTCTTACAGGCCTGTAATCCTTTAAGACATTTGTAACCAAGTCAAGAAAATCAAGAAAGACAAACTGCAAGGCACAATGCCATTGATGCTCTTATTGACACTCTCAAAGAAGAAAATTTTGTTTGGTCCTCTGCAAGGGATTCTGAGGGACACATTACCTCCTTGTTTTTTACTCACCCCTGTCACAGGGGCTCTTGGACAGAAATACAAGAGTGGCCTGGCACTCAGCAATCAGGGAACTCACTTGGAAGACTCCAAAGAATAAAGAATAAAATAATAAGAATGAATTCCTCTAAAAGATATGCAGGTACAAAATGAGATGCAAAGAGTAAAGGGAAGCCAAATGGCCAAAGAGGCAACCAAGTAAGTCCTTAATCACTGTTTCAACCTGCCAAAAATGAATAATGGAATTAGTAAGGATATGACCACCAAATATCCATTTACAGGCAAAGAAAGAGAAAGAGAAAGGTGCTAGATGACTGACTTAATAATATCAGTATTTAATTTACTAAAATGAAAAGAAAATAAAAGATAAAATCAAATCAAAGTATATTAATTAACTGGGGAAAAACCCCCCAGGGTGGAAAGGGTAGCCAGTATATGTGGAAAGTTGGGAGCTTGAGTTCTTCAGGCTGAAAGCTGATCTGTATTGATCCTTGAGGCTGTATTGATTGTTTTGGGAATTGATACAGCTGGCTAATATTGAAATTGAATTGGGTTGAATGAATTTCCCATGCTTGAAAATGAAATACAGTTCTTGATGGATCCAGACTGTATTGAAATGAATATGGTTGCCAAGATGGATTGAGTGGAGCTTTGACACTTGACAATTCCTTTTGGCACTGCCTCTTGAATACACCTTGAGAATGAATTGACATTATTCCCTTGGAAGGAATACTTGGAGTGAGAAGAACCAATGACTGCTTGATGGTGTCATTGGTATTTGAGGTTTTGACACTTGCCCTTGAGCCCTGATGAATCCTCTTGATGACGTGACTTGATGGCCTGATGGAAAGTTGAAATAACCAGATGATATTGCCGCCAGTGGATTGCTTCTGAAAAAAGATGCATAATGGTGTATAACACCATATATGGCACTTTGGTTATTGGAGGTTGAAATGGCCATAAGTCTTTAGAGATGACGCCAGGAGGATATTGGTGAAAATTGGTTTTGGGGGGCTTCAGAGGTGTCAGAGTGTCTTTTGAGGTATTCAGCCAAATACAGCTCATACAGTCTTAAAACTGTATTGGCGCAAAGTGCACAAAATGCACAAAAGTGCGCAAAATGCACAAAAAGTGCGCAAATGCCCAAAAATGCGCAAAATGCGCAAGAGTGCGCAAATGCGCAGAAACTGTATTTAAAGTCAAATACAGCTTCTTGGGCTGTATTTCCCCTGTTTACTGGGGAATACCAAAATTGCCCAAAAGTTAGAGAAAGGCCAGGAAAGGCCTGATGACAGTGAAGGGGCCAAGTTGGGCCCAGATGATGAAATGGCCATAAAAGGCCAAATGAGGTGAGATGGCCAATTTGGCCAATGATTTATGGATATGGCCAAATTTCCATATATTGGACATGGCATGGATATGCCATATTGAAGTCCAAGGGGATGAATTTCCATGGTTGTGACAGTACCCCCCACCTTGAAATGGTGAGCTCCTGAGCACCAATACAAGGTGAAGCCTGTTGAGGCTATTGGAAAGATTTTGAGAGAGTGATTCAAGAGGACTGATTAAGATAAAAAATTTGAAAACTGATATTAAAAATTTGACATTTGATGCAGGACTTGCTTGATCTTCTTTTGACATTGGCTTCATGATTTTGAATTTAATTTTAAAATGAATGAAAATTTTTGACGTGAAAAGAGAAAATTTAAAATTAAAATAAAATAGAAATAAAGAATGAAAATGAAAATAAGAAAAGAAAAGAAAAGAGAAAAATGAATTGAATCTTGAGGATGTTCCAATCTTCATCACGGAGGTTGATAGCTGATTTTGAAATTGGCCAAGGACCTGGAAAGAGAAATTTGATGCCAGGTGCTCACAAAGTGGCCAAGGTGATGTTTTGAAAAGATTGTAGACCCCTCAGGGAAGTGCACACCAGGAGAGGAACTTACTTTTAGTAGTTACCACCCCCGCCAGTGCCATAAAAATAAAACAAAAATGCTGAAGGAATGAATTTGAATTTTGAAGTCTTGGAAATGAATTGAAAAGTGAATGGCCCATTGTCCCAAGTGAAAGTGGCCATAAGATTGGAAATGAAGTTGAAAACCATTCCAAGATCTGTGTCCAAAATTGCAAAGTGTTCACAGAGTGGCCAAGGTGATGCTTACAACAAAAAGAAGAGTAGAATACCCCTAAAGGTGCATACCAGGAGTGGGACTTACTTTTGGTAATTCCTCTCCCCACCAAGCACCATAATGAATCAAGCTTTTGAAGAATTTGGCCCAGGCTTGTCAGGATATAATGAATGAAAATCTTTGACAAGTTCAGGACAATTGTTGAGGTTTTTGGTTGGTTCCCAAGTGGATCTTTCTGGGTATTGACTGAAACCTTTCCATTCCACCAGATACCATAATTTTCCTCTCTTGAGCTTTGAGTCCAGTATTTTAGAGACTTCCCATTCTTCTTCTTCCTCAATCATTATTGGGGGAGGAGGCTCTTGATGCTTATTTGGGATTGTTGACGTCTTGACTGGTTCCAAAAGGGAAATATGGAAGACTGGGTGGATGGACTTCCATTGAGATGGGAGCTTGAGGTGGTAGGCATGAGTACTGACTTTCTTCAAGATTGGAAAAGGACCCAGCCATCTTTCAGACAGCTTTTTGGTGGGTCTGGTTGATTTTATGTTTTTGGAAGAAAGCCATACCATGTCACCGGGATTGAAAACAGGTGGACTTGCTCTACTTTTATCTGCATACCTCTTAAACCTGTTTATTGCAACTTCAAGTTCTCTCTTGACATCTTGCTGTAGTGATTGGATTTTTGTTGATAACTTTCCAGCCGGAGTATCTTGAGTGATGTGAACTGAGTCAAAATGAGGATCTCTTCCATAAACAGTAAAAAACGGTGATTGTTTGGTTGAAGAGTGGTCAGAGTTATTGTAGGCAAATTCAGCCAGAGGGAGCCAGGTGTTCCAATCATCTTGATGATAACTGACATACATCCTAAGGTACTGTTCTAGTATCTGATTTACCCTCTCTGTCTGTCCATCAGTTTCTGGATGATAAGCAGTTGACAAGTCTCTTGAAATCTTGAGCTGCTGACAAAGATTGGTCCAAAAAGAAGAAACAAAAAAAGAACCTCCATCACTAACAATGCTTGAAGGAAGGCCATGCTTTGAGAAAATATTCTTGATGAATAAATGGGCAAAATATAATGAAGTGATTGAAGCTATTGTTGGAATAAAAACTGCCATTCTTGAGAATCTGTCCACTATGACAAGGATTGAGTCAAAGGAAATGGACAGTGGCAATTGAGTGATGAAATCCATTGAAAGACAAATCCAAGGACCACTTGGAATTGGAAGAGGCTTGAGGAGTCCAAACTTCTTGCGATGAATATTTTTGTTTCTTGAACACTGTTGACAGGATGATACATAATCCTTGATAAATTGAGTCATGCTGGACCAGTGGAAATCCCGCTTGACAATCTTGAGAGTCTTCTCTTGGCCAGGATGTCCAGCTAGAGGAGAGTAATGCCACTTTTGAAGTATATTGAGTTGAATTGTGGGGTCATTTGGGACCACCACCCGATCTTTGAAAAGGAGAAGTTTGGAAGAGGAATCAAGAGAATAATCTTGGACAGTTTTACCTTTACCCAAATCTTCAAGGACACTTCTATATTGAGAATCTTGCCACACTGCCTTCTGAATTGAATCAATCAAATTTGAAAATTAATCCACCTTGACTGCAAAAAATTTTGAGGCTTGAATTTCATCTTGCTTGATTATCTTCTGATAGTTCATTGGATTCTTGCTGATGAAATCCTCCCCCCTCTCTGGGTAAATGTCGTCCCGACGTGACAAGGCATCTGGAAGGGTGGCTAAATGGCCAGGGTGGTAAGTGATTGAGAAATGGAATTCAGATAAAAATTCAGCCCAGCGGGCTTGACGGCGAGTGAGAATCTTGGAAGACATAAAATATTGAAGAGATGAATGATCGGTGAGAACTTCAACAGGGGAAGAGATTGAAAGAAGGAATGCTCTCCAGCGCTTGAGAGCCCAGACTATGCCAAGGAGTTCCTTGTCATGAATCTCATAATTGAGCTCAGCTGGGAGAAGCTTGCGGCTATCAAATGCAATGGGATGGTTTCCTGAGTCAGAGACCTGACTCAGTACAGCACCCAAGGCATAATCTGATGCATCGGTCTCTACAATGGTGGGTAGAGAAGGATTGAAGTGAGAAAGGATTGGAGCAGTGGTGAATGCCTCTTTGAGTTGATGAAACTGTCTAAGAGCTTCCTCATTGAGGGGAAAACAGGAATCTTTCTTGAGGAAACTTGTGAGTGAACTAATTTTCTTTGAATAATTCTTGATGAAATGGCGGTAGAAATTGGCAAAGCCAAGGAATGATTGAAGAGCCTTGAGGTTTCTTGGAGGTGGCCAATTGAGAATTTGCTGGACTTTTGCTTGGTCCATCTTGAGGCCTTCAGAAGAAACAACATAACCTAAATACTCTACACTAGAAACATGGAATAGGCATTTGGACGCCTTAGCAAAGAGGTTATTGGCCCTGAGTCTGGAAAGAACAGTGGACACATGAGTGACATGTTCTTCCTCAGATTTAGAAAAGACCATAATGTCATCCAAATAAACCACAACATAAACATCAAGAAGATCATAAAAAATATCATTGAAAAGATTTTGAAAAGAAGCAGGAGCATTGGTAATCCCAAATGGCATAACCAAGTACTCATAACTACCATATTTGGTTCTAAAACAAGTCAAATGTTCATCACCTTCCTTGATTCTGAGCAGGTTATATGCACCACGCAAGTCAATCTTGGAGAAGATAAAAGAACCATTGAAAACAGTGAGAAGCTGATTCATAGGAGGAACAGGATACTTGTTCTTTCTAGTAGCAGCATTGAGTTTGCGGTAATCAACACACAAATGGAGGCCACCATCTTTATTTTTGACAAAAAGAACAGGTGCTCGTGTAGACGAGGAGCTTGGCCGGATGCAACCTTTCTCTACATTCTCTGAAATTTAGGCCCTGAGTGTATCTGACTCTTGGTTTGATAAAGAGTAGATCACCCCAACTGGAGGTAGAGACCCCTCCAGCTCAATATGATGATCACAGGCCCGGTGAGGAGGAAGTTTCTCGGCTTTCACCTTGGAAAATACATCCAAGTGTTGGTGATAAACAGAAGGAACAACCTTCATCACGGTTTCTATTTCTTCTGGCTCTTCCTCTTCATCCCACAACTCCTCCAGGGAGTCATGATAAGATGAAGGAGGAAGGTCCATATTCCCAATGTGAGCCTTTGAGATATGACCACATACCCAATAAGGTCACAAAAAGACTCAGAATAATTATAACTTTATTATAATTATATTAAAATTACTTAGAATAAATATACATTAAGAATAATTACTTAAATATACAAAAAATACCATAAATTGGTATAAAAATTGGTTTAACTTAAAAACCAATGAATCAACATGTAAAATAAATTATACCATTGGATTCCCCATGGAAAAATACACATATACCACTTTTATGGCATATCTGTAAAGTCAATATTTAAGGAATTATAAGGTATAATACCTTATAAAAACCATAAAACCTTATTTATCTCAGAAACTAATGGAACAACATGTAAAATAAATTGTACCAGTGGACTCCCCACAAAAATTCACATATAAAACAATTAATAAGCTAATTCCCAAAATCAATACTTAAGGAATTATCCTGAATATATGCACTTTTTTGGTCAACGCATATATTCAGGGATCATAGCTAATATCTTCTAAACTATACATGCTAGAATGATGAACCAAAAATAAAGTTACCACGTAATTACTGTAGGAACACAGATATGAACTTTATTTTGCAAATTATAAACAAGGTTAAGACTTATGAGGAAATATTGATAAAAATCAACAGAGCTGTTGACCACTTTGTTGTGAAAGTAGTCCAAACTTAAAAAAAAGTATACAGTTGGATTCTACTAGTTTATTCGAGAAGAATGACGTGATTGTTATTATTAAATTCAGGGTATAACCCCCTGAAATCAAGGTTTGAAGTTTAAAATATTGAATTTCGACAGAAAAGATGAGTTACAAGAAAAATCATCAAAATTAGAGTTTTGATGATGTAATGAAAAGCTCTTGGCAGCATAATAAGGTTATGTCAGGCTATCAGAATTCACTTCCTGAATTGCTGTAGCGTGAAAACCTTAAAGGTTATTGAGGATCAAAGTTTGAGCTTAAATTGAGCTGTTATGATCACATACTGTAACCTTAAAATAAGTTTAACAGTCTTAAGAGTGATACAATTGGTGAATACTATTATTTTATGATTAAAACTAATAAAATCCACGAAATTTGGGGTTCTGCCAAGCCTCTGATGTCATCAAACTTAGAGTTATAGTGATAACTCTAAATAATGGTGTAATAATGATGTAATATGGTTTGATCATGATGTAATCACCCTCAAACCTTAAAATATTGATCAATTCCAGTGGAAATGATCAGTACACGTCTACTAGAAGCCTGTTGGACTCTAGGAGGGAGGTATTTACTATAAATAGAGCTCTTTTTCCTCTATTTTCCCCTCAGACGCATCAAAAACATTAAATCAATTAAATAAAAGGTAATTTCTTTATTCTTTATATATAAAACTCTTATATTATTAAAGACCAAAGACCATCTTAATATTAATCACTATTTTTACGTGATTAAATCAATTCTTTAATTGTTTTTGTTATAAATCTCTCTATAAACTCATTTCCACGTAAAATCAAGAAATTTAGTAATTTTCTTTATTTTTTATTGTAAATACAATTTGAAAAAGTTGTATTATATTCTTTTGGCATAGAATATCTCAAAATTATTATTTTAAGTGTTAAAAGTAGGTTATTTCATCTTATTATAATAATTTCTCTCTTATTATTACTCTTAATAATTCTTAATTAATATAAATAGTATTTATATTAATATATAACTTTAATATTAGTAATATTATTGTTATTAATTGTTTTTTATTTATAAAAAACAGTTTTTTACGCCTTTATTATTTGTTGGTAACAATAATAAAGAGCTTTATAATATATTAATTATTTTATATTAATATATTATTTATAATACTATAATTTCATATAATATTAATTTATATTATTATATTTATTTAATAATATATTTTTATGCCATAATAATAATATTTCTTTATTATTATTATTATTTGAATCTTATTTATTTTAACTATAAGGACATTCAGAGTACAATAAGTAATAAATTAGTAATTTTTACTTATTGTTTCATAGTCAAACCTTACACCCAAAGAAGAGATGAAGTGAAGATACAGAATTATCTCCTCCAACATCTTGAATCTCTTTGAAGACTTAATCTCTAGATGATAGTAATGACTGATGGGAATTAAGGGAAGGAATATGGACAGAAGACGGAAATGATGGTGTTCTAGAATCACCAACCAGAGCTGCACATGATTTGGAAGAAGAAAAGTCATTACTAAAAGAAATTGAAGGATCATTATAGTCCTTATGATCAGAATTAAAGGTGATCAATCCTTGCCTCTAATCAATAAACGTATTAAAATGATTAAGAAAGTCAAAGCCCAATATGAGGTCTCCTCCCTTGGGAGTATCAATGACTAAAAAGTCCCATTCAAAGCTTGGGAAGGAAGGGAGCTCAACCATATATTTAGCATGGTGAGTCAAAAATAAAGAAGGAGACTCAGAGGAGTCTAAAATGATGAGGGGAATATTCTCTGGACGTTCTGACGTAGTCAATGAAAACTTGTGAACAAACTGCTTTGCAATATATCAGTTGGTAGCACCAGAATCAATGAGAATACTGTAAAAAGCATCAGAAAGAGAAGAAAAAACAAAGAATTTAAGAGAATTTTTGACACCAGTATTCAGAATGCACAATTGTGCTCTGGATGGAAAACTGTGAAGACCATTGAACACAACATGATCTTCACTCAGGCTTTTCCCTGGCTGGGAAATTTTCCTGACGGTTGGATAAGCTTGTTTTGAGGCCTTTTGAAACAGGACTCAAGGCTATGCTTCCCACCACAATAGGTACAAAGACCCTCCTTGATTCTTCTTTCTTTTTCAGAGTTCATGATCTTGAAATCTTTATTCAACAAAGAAGAATGGGGCTTGTCCCTCTTCTGAAAATTCTTCTTCTCCTTTTGACCTGAGCTTGAAGAATTTTGAGGATGAGAAGAACTTGACTTTGAGGCTTCTGGCTTCTTCTCTTGATGATGACTCTTTTCATTTTTCCTCTCATGGTACCTGGTATCAAGCTCCAGGGTAATGTCCATTAAGTCTTGAAGAGAGTCAATTCTTGAAGGATGGGAGGCCAATTGATCCAAAATCCTGGATGGCAATCCCTTCCTGAAATGATGGATGAGAGCTCTTTCACCTCAATCGCCAATTCTTGAGACCAAACTTCTGAAATCAGCAATGTATAAGGATACATGCCCACCTTCTTTCATTCTTAAAGAATCCAACTCAGCTTCTGCTTTTCTGACTTCATTTGGGTGACCAAATAGAGTGAAGAGCTCAGATTCGAATGAAGGCCAAGAATTGAGAAGGTAATTTGAGTCCTAATTGGTGAGATTGGAAAGATAAGGCTCAATCCATTTTGCAGCCCTGCCAATGAGAAATGAAGTGGCATAAAGGACTGTAAGGTTTGGATATGAAACTTTGATTAAAAATCAAGTACTTTTCCTGTCCTCAAAATTTGTATAAGGTAAAATTCAATTAAAAATAGTATGAAATATTATTTTTAAGAGAAAACACACCAATTTTATTGTTTATAACTATATTAGTATAGAACAATAATATTATAAAAATTTATTGTTTTACCAACAATAAAAATTTATCCAAAAAATACTCTACAAGAGATATTTTAAGGCTACAAAAGAAATTTCTTCAAGAGCAATTTCAATTGGAATTAATTGAGCAAAGAACTTCAAGCAATTAATTAAAGAACAAAGTCTTTAAAAAGAATATTAAAAAGAAAACATGCCCAAAAGTGACCAGAGTGAATTTGGAAACAAAGTGACAAAGTTTACAGTGATGAAAGATGCTTTAATTCACTTTTGGGGTGGTTCAGGGGTAAAAATGATTATAAGAGTTACAAACAATGATTATAATGATTTTTTCACGTGATTAAAAGGATTAAAATGATTTCAGAATGGTGGTTGGAATCTTTGATTGATTGGTTTAACAGTGTTTAAACTAATTAATAAAAGGAAAAGATTCTAACATGAAGAGAAAAGTGGGGCAAAGAAGACATTCTGTTATAGCCATCAATTCTCTTACTCCAAAAGTAAAATTTACTCTTGTAAGTCGTGAAAAACAGTCTGATAACAGAAAAGCCAATTATGGCATCATTGAACCCTGGTTTAGACCAAAAAGGGCTGGTTTAAGCCATGTTTAGCCATTTTTGACCCTTAAATCAACCATTACTATAGCAATACCAGGCCTAGAGCCTTCAAAACACGTCAGAATGTGTGTCAGAGGCGTAGAAACCAGTTAAAACTGTTTTTACTATGATTTTTTTATCTTAAGGGTAGTTTTACCCTCTTGGAAACATCTAAAACTACCCCAGTTGGTATCAAAACCTCATCATCAATTGAGTCCACAGACCCTGTAACTCAATTCCAGGCCAAAAGTGATGAACTTTTGCGTGAATTTTGACATCCCACACCTGTCAGCAAGGATTTTGGGGGTCTAGCTCCCCCTTAGAGCTGGAGTTCCTTTCCCCCCCCCAAATTTAATCTTTCCAATTTATTTTTCCTTTAATTCTTCATCATGTATTATACTTATAATTTACATATGTGATTCAATTCAATTGTACAGTACAATACAGTAATAATTGACACCCCATATGTAAATCAAAGCTCACTTATGCAATACACGCGCACATTTTGACATTTCAATTGAATTCAATTGAAAATACTTCAATTCCTCATAGCTTCTAAACTAAACACAACACCTCAATTTTAACACAAAAATTGATGGTTAACACCACATGTGGTGTGAATTAAATTAAGGTTTTGAGGATTTTCAACTTTTGTATTGAAAATACTAAAAACTTAATTTAAGCTTATTTAGAGTTGAGTTACAAGAATTTCACTCAGAGGTGAACCCACCTGATTTTTTATGAGGAATCCAATGGTGAAATAATTTTTATGTGTTTATTTATTGAATAAAAAGTTATAATAATTTTTATTTAACTTTTTTCCAAATTTATTCATTTTTTCACAATTTTGTTAAAATTTCATTTTTACTTAATTTTTTCAAGTATAAATGTAATTTTATACTTACAAAATTTAATGTATTTTTATTCTTAAATTGCAATGAATTTTTTATTTTTAATATAATTTTATATTTATATTTTGATTTTGATTTTGATAATATAAATAAATATATTTTATTTATATTAATATGTTATTTTTGTATTTGTGGTCTTTTGCGTATATGAAATTACCTCTAAGGCTCACAAGGACCTTCTTTCTTTCTTGAGCGAAGTTTGCCGGATCATTATGAAATATCAATTGACAAGACTGAATGAAACTTCTAACTTTGAAGGGCTGAGTCCCGTCAAAGCATTACGGTGCCTTCATAGATGGAGTCTTGAAGGCTGGTTGTCTTGATGCTTCAGAGGATGAAGCTGCTTGAAGATTGGCCATAATCTGAGTCATTTGCTGCATGATGGCCAATAAAGATGGTTCAGACTGATGAGAGACAGGCTGATTAGACTGGGCTAGAGTTGGCCCTCCAGTACCTTGGGATGCCTCCACCGGAGCAGGGACAACTTCAGTACCATCAGACTCTTCCTCTTCCACAGAATTCTCCTCCTCCTCTTCACCATCTTCACCTGGACCTTTGAAAATAGTCCTTTAAGTTCCTGGGAATCCGCGAACTACTCCTGAGAATGAACATGATCTTCTTGGCCCTCTTCCTTCCTTCCTGGATGGTGCTGCTCCTTCCATGCGGGGTCCTCTATCTAATTGGGCCCTCAGTTCAGGAACTGCTGGGGTTCCATCTAGAGGAGCTCTTGGAGTTGGAGTGAGAACAGCTTGAGCTCTGGCCTGAGATCTTGTCTGTCTTGCCGGAGGTGAATTTTGAACAGGCATGATTTCAGGAATAAAATTGAAATAAATGAATTAAAAACAAAATTTGCTTGAAGTGAAACAAGTCAAAAATCAAATCTTGAGGAAAATTAATGAATCAAAATGAAAATCTTCAAGTACGTCAATAGATCAAAATCAAATGAAGTCTTGAAGTCAAAATCAAATCAATGTCTTGAAGTAAATCAATGAATCAAATCAAAATGAGATCTTCAAGTCAATAAATCAATCAATCAAATCAATCAAAAATCAAAATCTTGCAAAAATAAATCAATCAAATGAAATCTTGAAGAAAAAGCAATTTATGTCAAAACTCTTGATGTGAAAAAATCAGAAAAATCAATGAAATCTTCAGGTCAATCAATTTTCTTGAGGTCAATATCAAATAAGTCAAATCAATCAATCAATAAAAATCAAGTGAATTATTCTTTAAAAACCAAAATTCTTGAAGAATGAATCAATTATGAGTCTTGATGTGAATAATGTGTCTGAATATCTTGATGAAAAATTTGAAAATCAAAGAAAATCAAGATGACGCCTGAATTATGAATGAAATGAAAATTTGATAATTTGAAAAAGATTTTTAAAAGAATAACAAAAATAAAAATGGGTCAGCTGTCAATTTTCAAAATGAAGAATGAATGTAAGAAAATTGAGAGGTGACGACAAATCATTAAGTTCATAAGCGTCAAAGAATCATAATTTTGATGAAATGAGTGAATGAAATTATAAAGAAAGAATGAACAGAATGAAAAAAGATTATGAGTTAACTAATATAATGTCACAGGGGCTCTTGGACAGAAATACAAGAGTGGCCTGGCACTCAGCAATCAGGGAACTCACTTGGAAGACTCCAAAGAATAAAGAATAAAAGTAATAAGAATGAATTCCTCTAAAAGATATGCAGGTACAAGATGGGATGAAAAGAGGGAAAGGAAGCCAAATGGCCAAAGAGCCAACCAAGTAAGTCCTTAATCACTGTTTCAACCTGCCAAAAATGAATAATGGAATTAGTAAGGATATGACCACCAAATATCCATTGACAGGCAAAGAAAGAGAAAGAGAAAAGTGCTAAATGACTGACTTAATAATATCAGTATTTGCTTAACTAGAATGAAAAGAAAATAAAGATAAAATAAAATAAAAGTATATTAATTAACTGGGGAAAACCCCCCAGGGTGGAAAGGGTAGCCGGTATATGTGAAAAGTTGGGAGCTTGAGTTCTTCAGGCTGAAAACTGATCTGTATTGATCCTTGAGGCTGTATTGATTGTTTTGGGAATTGATACAGCTGGCTAATATTGAAATTTAATTGGGTTGAATGAACTTCCCATGGTTGTAAATGAAATACAGTTCTTGATGGATCCAGACTGTATTGAAATGAATATGGTTGCCAAGATGGATTGAGTGGAGCTTTGACACTTGACAACTTCTTTTGGCACTGCCTCTTGAGTACACTTTGAGAATGAATTGACAGTATTCCCTTGGAAGGAATACTTGGAGTGAGAATAACCAATGACTGCTTGATTGCGTCATTGGTCTTCAATGCTGAAACACTTGCTCTTGAGCCTTCATGATTCCTCTGAATGATTGGGTGCCTTGATGACATGATGAGATGTTGGAATGTTGAAATCACCATTTGATATTGCCACTGTGGTATTCCATACCATTTTTTTCACCAGGCTCAAGCTCATAGTACCCCAAAACAGCAGTAAATCCAGCCTACAGGCAGACTTACACTCAAATTTTACACCAAAAGGTCAATTTTACAGCAAGAAGCTGGATTTAACTCATAAAACCATGGCACAGGCACCAAAGGGAAGTGTATGTGTTTAAATAAATTATCCAATTTCACTATGCATATGTAAAAAAAATCAATTTACATATAGCAAACTAGTTACAACAAATGAGGTACCACCCTTTAAATTACACACCCCACCCAGCTTTACACCCCCTTATAGCCACAGGACTCATGCAGCAAGAAAATGACACATGCATTAGTTATACAGCCAACTTGCATTCAAAGTCACATGATGCAAAGCTCAACTCCATGGAATTCCTGCAATTCATTTACAACACAGCCCCAGGAGTACCTTATCTTATCTCCACAGTAACCCCACTTAAAACCTTAAAACATAATTATTTACACCACTCATCACCCCATGCAAACCAAAGCTAGTTACAACAGGCTGAATGAAGTACATAATTCCAATTAAATCTCAACCACATGACTATGCACAGCATGTGTCCAAAATCAAAAATCACATCATCTCATAAAAAACAGTAAATTCACCAATGCAAGAAGTTATCACCTGACTTCATTTTAAAGTTCAAAAAGAAGAAAAACAAACATGACACCTGCATAAATTACACAGCCATTTCTACCCAACCTAAAATAGGACATATGCAAAGGAATTACAAGGTCATCATGTGATACTGCATCCACCAACAGAATATCATGTGACAGGAAAGAGGCTGTGCACAACAAAAAATCCCCAGCCAAAATTGAATCACCTCATGTATGCAAGGAAAATTCAAGAATATCACATCATAATTAGTTCACCAAAAGACAATCATGTGATAAATGGAGGCTGTGCAGAGAGAAAATTATCACCAAACCTTAAATCACCTGACCCATGCAAGAAAGATCCTCACCAAAAACAGAGTCACATGATGAAATCAAGAGGAATTAAAGTGGAAAAAGACAGCTCCCATGGAGGGCCCTCTGGGCTCCCAAAAGGTATAAATAGAGGGGCTCTCTCCCCCAAATTTCAAAATTGCCCCCCATGAAAATTATATCCTATGCACAATATATCCTCTGCAGATTACAAGCAGAGGAATAAGTCATCCCTCACCTGGGAGGTAGTCCAGCAAATCATAGTGAATTTACTTGCCCAGTAGCTAAGCTCAGTAGAAGTATAGTGTTGAAAATTACCCAGTAGCTAAGCTCAGTGGAATCTTAGTATTAAAAAAAAATTATTATTAAAAATTACCCAGTACCCAAGATTAGGGTTACTACTCTATTAAAATATTTTATCCAGTAAATTAACACCAATTATCAAGACTTAAAAAATTACTTACCCCTTTAAAAAAATCCAGTATCAAAGAATCTTACCTCTTAAATTTAACAAAGACTATTTTATCTCATTATTAACACTCTTAAAAAAATAATAATAACAAACCTTTCAAAAGTTATTTACTCTATTTTAACTATACCTTAACAAAATTACCTTATCAACACCAATCAAATTTTCCAGAAATCCTTAAATAACCCATCCTACCAAGGATTTATCACCAAGAAGAAACCACTCACCTCAATTTAACCAAAAAAAAAATATTAAAATTAAAACAGACAAGTATTTCATTAAATCTAAAAATTAACCAAATTACTGACATTATTTTTTTATTATTATATATTGAATAGGTCTGATCTGAGACTGCTGAATTTTATCTTCTGCAGTTGTAAAGCCACTTAATAATTTTATTTTGGTTTGTGAGCTCCAAGGAAGATTTTGTTCAGTATTTTAGGAGGGGCAGGCAATACACCCTTGCCACCCTTGGTTACAGGAGTTATTAGCAATTAAAAACTAGTTACCTGTGATTTCCCCCTCCAGGTACTGCCTCATTTTAATCCCACACAAGAGGAGTTCCCACATCTGGTGTCCCAACAATGGCAGATAACCTCAACTTCATTAAAAATTAAATTAAATTACAATCAATTATAAAACTCTAGAATAATTCCACAATACTTTTTTATAACAAAAGCTGGATTCAAATTATCAAAATCAGCCCAAACCATCATCTCAAGAATCTGAATCATCAACTCACTCTGACCATTACTATTATCCACCAAAGAAAGAAACAGAACTAGGGGAGGAACCAAATAAATATTCAAATTTCCCAATTGCAACACCAAGAACCAATAAAAGGGACTTGAAGGTTATGGAGAAATTCTTCCTTGATCTCCTTGAAAGAAATAAACTCAATAAATCAATCTCAAAAGAGGAAATTGACCAATCAAAAATGGATAAACCTTTATCATCAAACTTACAAGCCAGTATTGAAGAAATACAGGAAGAAAACCTCAATGAAGAAACTGTTGAAGGACAGGAAGAAATGTCTTCAACAGAGAGACTTCAGCAGAAGATGTTAGAAATTCAAGCAGAATTACTAGCACTAATCAAAAAGGAAGGAAAAAATAAATCATCAAGCTATACTCCACAAAATAGTCCACTTGAAGAACAAACCACCCTTTCAAGATCATTCAGGCAACATGGATCACCTTCACCTTACCCAAGACCCATGGCCACATCAACACCTTATACAGAACAAAGACAAAGTACCTTACCTAGAAGAGTCAACATTTCTGCACAAATCCCAACTCAATTACATCAAGAAATTCCAAGAAATACTACTCCAATAGTGAAGATCAGAGCAAAGGACTATAATCTGTGGTTTGATGGAAAGGATGTTGAAAGATTCATCAAGAAAGTTTAAAATATTGCAGAAATTGAAGGAGCAAGTGCAAGAGACATTGCAAGACAAATAGCATTTTGGACCAAAGATGAAGAAATCAGCTATCATATTGAAGGAATGCCAGGATATGAAACAGCTGATTGGGATCAATTAAAAGTGGATATGAAAAGAAGATGGGGAACAGTCTCACCTGAAAGAAGATACAGATTATCCTCAATCACTGATTTATTCACAAGAACTCAACAAGAAGGTGGAATAAGAAACATGACTCAATACAGAAAATTCATTGGGGAATATGAAGCAATCATCACTTACGTCAAGAGATACCAATATATCCAAGGTGAGATCAATCATAACCAGGAAATATTGGCCAGCCTTTCCACTAGTGTTCAAGAATTTATTTACAAAGAAATGATCAAAGACAGAGCTATGGTTCAAGCCTTGGATGGAGGTTACATCATTCCAGGATTGGATATTTTGAAATTATACATTGAACAAGACTTGGAGGCCAAGGTACTTATTCAACAAAAAGAATTTTCTAAACCAAGACCTCCAGAAAAGAAAACAATATTTGAGGATGAAAGCTGGGATGAAGTTTTAAAACAAGTAAAAGAACTCACCCAAAAGATCAAAAATCCTCCACAACCAGAGCCTCAACCAAGAAATCAGGGAAAAGAATCAGTTAAAGAAGTTTTGAATCAACTCAAAACCCTTTCAGAAGCAGTTAATCCACCAAGAAGGAACTGGAACAACAATCAAGAGCAAAGATTCCCTCAAAATAATCAGCCATATAGGCCAAGGAATCCCTTACCACCATTTTCATCCAGTTATCAACCTTACATACCAGCTCAAATGGCTCCAAGACCACCATTTAAATGTGCTTACTGCAAGGAAGAAGGACATTCAGCAACGAGATGCACTCACCTTGCTGAAGATTTGGACAAAAGAATTGTCAGAACCCAAGGAGCATCTTACCTCTTCCCCAATTATCAGAGAGTACCTATGGAAGGGAATGAAAGTGTCAAAAACATAGTCAGAGCTTTTGCAAAGGAACAAGCAGAACTTAACAGGAAATTCATGGAAAAACCTACTGTAAAACCAAAACCAGAAGAAGAGATTAAGCCCACTGAAAAGAAATCAGATGATAAAACAACCTCAATTGCCTATATTGAAGATTGGTCAAATTGGAAGCCACCTACCATTTCCTCAGCCAATGACCCTTTTGAATCACACATTGGATTAAGACAGACAAAACAAAGGTTGGAAAGACAATCCCAAAATCAAGAGCCAAAGAAGAAAGCAGAAATTCCAGGAACTTACATTGAAGAAGAAAATGAAGAAGAAAAAGTCATAATTCCTACCAAATTCCAAAATTCCAATATTCCAAAACCAGACCAACCTGAGGAGGAAATTGAAAATATTGCCAATAAGAATGAAGATGAAGAAATTCCCAAAGAAGAAAAGAATTTCAGAAAACCTCAAAAGAAACAAGTTGAAACTAAATTGGAAATTGATAAAATTATCAAAAAAATTATGCAACAAAAGATCAACCTCACCATTGAAGAAATTTTGAGGATGTCACCAAATTTTGTCCATAAATTACAAGAATTATCAGAAAGAGACAAGGAAAAAATTAAGTCACTCAACTCAATGGATCTTCAAGAAAGATTATTATCATTTGGATTCAAAGAAATACCCAAGACCAAGATTCATTATGCCTGTACTTTGGGATTTATGGAAATCTTCATTGGAAAGGAAGAATATCCTATCAGAGCATTAGTGGACACTGGGGCAGAACTCAACATCATACCAGAAGAAATAGCAATCAAAGCTTCACTCACAACAAGAAATCTTAACATGAACCTCAGAGGTATTGGAGGGCATACCACTTCATTGGTTGCACTATTAGAATTTACTCCAATAATTTTGGCTTCAGGAGAAGAAACTCAAATTCACTTTTTCATTGCCAAAGGATCTGTCCATACAGTACTTGGAAGACTTTTCTTGGCAGACAACAATATCAGACTAGAATTCTCCCATAAACAAGGTGAAATACTAAGCTATCAAGAACCTGATGGAAGAAGATTATGCATGCCAATATGCAAACCTCAAGCACTTGGATGGCAAACTGGTCCACCTAGAGGAATGGATTTATGCAATATGGCAACATTGGTCAGAAATAACCCAGGAAAGAAGTTTCAAAATGCAAAAAGAGACAATACCATGATCAATTTAACCCAGAAGACCCAAGATTTATCCATATCTCCAAAAAGTGATGAATTTGGTCAATATTTACAAAATAACAAATGGCCAAGCAATCTCAAAAGACAACTTGAAGACTCAACCTCTGAAGATGAATTACCCAACATAAGTTACAAGCCAATTAACAATAAGAAAGAAACATTCCAAACTTTGGTGGATGGAAATGAGAAAATACATGGAAACCCTTTCAAACCTAAACCCAAAAAGAAGAAAGTCAGATTGAGTGAACATCATGATCTCTCAGATGAAGAAATTATAAAGGACATTTAAAAAGACCTCATAATTATGGAAGAAAGAGACAAAAATTTAAAAGACACATCCCATATCAACTTCTTGGACAGACCATTGAACAACCAAGAAGAACCTTATGAATGGCAACTGGAAAACCCTGAATTTATCCAGAAACCTCCCAATGAAGAGGATGAAACAGAATCCATCTTAGAAAATGAATTCAATTACATCTACCTGCCATACATCACCTTTGAAGACATTTATGGAGATGAAGCTCAAGAAATTTTATGTGAAGATAAATATTTATGTCAACTTCCAGGAGCAAACTTGAACAAAATCCAATTCCTAGAACTGTTAACTGAAGAGGGAATGAAAGGTAACCTTGAAAATAAATTCTGGGATGAAATATTTGAAATTGCCACACTACCAAGAAGAGGACTTTACTTCAATCAAATTTGGACCCAGTGGTACCTTGGATTAAATGGATCAACATATCAAACTGGAAGACTGAAATGGGTTGGAGATGGATATATATTCATTGATGAAGACTTATGGTGGTCAGAATTTCCATCAGAACCAGAGATTGAGGAAAGAAATAACTTTGTGGAAGCCCTCAAAGACCTGATTTTGGCCAGATTACTCAACAGACACTCACCTTTCCCACTTGGGGGAGCTCAACTTTGAATAAAACCAACAAAATCAAGATTTTTCCTCTAAAATGTATTACTATCATTCATCAAATGTATCATTAGTTTTTTTCTTTATATTTTCTCTTATGGCAGTGACTTCCTGCCTTAACAAAGAAGAAATTAATCAACAAATTATTCCTTAAAAAAAAAAAAACTTACAAAAATATATCAATCACCTCCACCATGGCCAATTCACCAATTTTCAGATCCTACAGGGAAGAATTAATAAAAGAAGACCAAATTATCAATGAAGAACTTAATTGGTCACCAGAAGATGAAGATTTCAATAAAGAGAACCTTTGGCACTTCAAGGATACTTCATCAATATCAAGAAACCAAGAAATTGAAGAAATCAAGGAATTGCTGAAAATTTTGGAGGTTTCTGACAAAACCAATGCTCAAATTACTCAAGAATTAATGGACAAATTAAATTTAGAACCATCAAGGCCCATCTTGAAGACACATAACAGCTCTAAAAATCAAAAATCAAACAAAATAGTTACATTTAAACTCAATTGATCACTAGGCAGTGACCTCCTGCCTTATCAAAGAGGAATATGAACTCTCATCAAATCAAATCAATAATCCCACTCACCAATAAAAAAAACACAATAAATAACCATAAGATTATTAGGCAGTGACCTCCTGCCTTATCAAAGAGGAAAACAATTTCTTATCAATTTAAATAACCAATAATCACCAAATCAAGAATCATTAGGCAGTGACCTCCTGCCTTATCAAAGAGGAAAATAATTTTTTATCAACCAAAATTACCAAATTCACTCACCCAAATCATAAATCACTAGGCAGTGACCTCCTGCCTTATCAAAGAGGAATACCCAAATTCTCACCCAAAAATTACCATCCAAAACCCAATAAACCTACCCTCAAACTATTTTTTATAAATAAATTTGATATCATTTTCAATTCATATTACCTTCAAAATACACCAAATCCTTTAAAATGAAATCATGGCCATTACTTGAAGAGAATCCCTGGTCATTGGACACAGATATCAGCTGGACAGAAGGAAGAGAAGTTTGGGCCAATTACATTAATCCACAAGAATTAGATGAAAATCCTGACTGGTTCTTACAAACAATACAAGAACCCTGTCCAGATATCTCCACCATAATACTTCCATATATTGAATTTGAGGATATCTTTGAAAAAGGAAAATCACCATCAGAACTTGTCATACCACATCCATGGAAAGAATTACCTGGATTCAACCTCACAAAGTATGAATTCTTGGATTTACTGACATGGGATGGAGTTGATGGCAACCTTGGAAACCCATATTGGAATGAAATATTCCACATGGATGAAAATCTCAGGAAATCACTATTTTGGAGGACCTGGGAGTGCCAAGATTGGTTCAACCTTCAGTACTTAAAAACTAGAACAGGATCAACCAGCAAGATCTCAAGAGGCTATATGGTAAAAAATGCCATATGGGATTGTCATTGGGAAGAAACACTTATACCAGCCATACTCAGTCTTAGAGGTGGTGCAACTAAAATGAACACAGAAGATTGGACATACTTCTGCCAAGAATATTTTTTCAAACCTCTCAAAAGAGAAAAATGGAGGGGAGGAAAATTTATCAAACATGAATTAGTAAACAAAATACTTTTTCAAAGGAATTAATCAAAAGGAATCTCACCTGCTAACTCTCCAAATTCATTGATTTATCATCCATCCTGATTCTATTGATATGATTATTATTTATTTTCTACTATTTTTCCCCTTTTTGATTTTCCTTTTACACTAGGAAAAGAGACACAAAATAAAATATTAAAAATTTAAAAACAAGCTTCAATTAATATAATCTTTTGAGGAAGAAGTAGAATATAAGCTTAACTGATATCAAATATTTTCTCTTATAGTCATTATTATTTTTTTTATCAAAAAGAAAAAGGAAAAGAAAAACAACAAGAAAAAAAATCAGTTTCAATTCATTTCATATTAGTAGATTATAACTAAAGAAAAAACCTACATGATATCAAAAAAAATATATTTATTTATCTATTTTCTTTCTTTCTTAGTTAACTACTTATATCATCTTCCTTTTCTGTTTTATTCATCAAAACAAATATATAAATAAATAGCTCTGAAAAGAAAGAAGACAACATTAGTATTCACTTAATTCACACTCAGTAACTCATAACCAGAAAATCATAAATAAAAAATAAAAACTTACATTATCTTTAGTTTTTTGCAAACCATAAAAGATTTTTACTGCACAGATGATCATCTGTAGGATAATATACACTTATACAAACAATATGAAGAAGAATAAATTACAGACTGTAATTTCAGCTTAATTATTATTTAATCCTAGATTTTTTATCAACAATATATTGTATTATTCCATTATCTTATCATCTTATTATTCTATTATTTTATTGTTTATTGCTTTTATTTTTACTTTTTATTTTTTTTCTTTATTTTATTTACTTCAAAAAGAAGAGAGGGAACTTAACTATGTATGTTATTTAGTTTCTTCTAGATATTCAACTTCGCCACTCAATGGAGTTATCTTTGGGTCTCCAAGCCCTGATTAATATTCTCAAAAATAAAATTCTCGTGGAAACTAAAAACAACATCAACATTACAAAGGAGGAATTACACAACAAAATCCCCAACCCAACAAAAATACAACATTCAAATCAATGCAATTGCAATAAATGTTGACCAAAGTTCATTACCTCCAAAGAAAGCAATTGAGATGCTTCATGAAAGCAGACTCAAAAAATTTATTTTATTTTTTACTATTCTATGTTTCTTCCCAGAGCTGACATAATATATCAAATTTAAATTAACAAGTCCAAATGGATAACATTTACAACCGCCCAGGAAGCTTAACCTTTAGAAAATGGAGGATCTCACACTATCCACCCAAAGTAATTGCAAAGCGCAGTAGAGAGATGTTACTTACTTAATCTAAATACCTTTCAGCCTCACCAGTCTAATTCCACAATAACTTGAGTCACTTTCAATTTCAAGATTAATACATCAAAAAAGTAGGAAGATTACCAAGTGGGAAAGTATCTAAAAAAGCAAAAATTATAACGAAAGAATAATTCTTCGCTTTAGATGGTGGTGACTGGATATCACCCATGCCACCAAACAGCTAGGATGTAATAATAATAATAATAAATCAATATAACAAAATCACGCTACGGAGCAAAGATAAAAAGTCAAGGGGCTTATTGATGCCTTTTGAAAAAAAATAAAATAAAAAAAGAGGAAGAAAATGCTCAAAGAAGGGAGAGGTATTTATAGTCATCGACAAATCACTTCAGTTCCCACTCAAAGTCCATCCACTGCGATTTAACAGCAATGAATTTTGAACTTCTGTGACAAGTGCTAGATACCTATAGGAACTTAAATTGAATAACAGCAGTGTTTTGATTCAACAAGAACATCAGCTGCGCTAAAATATTACACAAACAAAAAAATATTAATGAACTACTATACATGCAAGATGAGGAAAACAAAGTATTGCATGCACTAAAATAAGAATGAAAAGCAGTGTATCACAAAATAGCTGGGAAATACGAGCAAGGAAATCTTGCAATAGAACCTGGACTGAAGATGACAGCTGAGGAACAGCAAGCTTAACATTATCACCAAAGCCAAGCATCTACCCAGTCAGATTATTGAGGTAGCACGACTGCCTTTGCGTGATAAAAGAAAACATAATACAGAAACCAACAAGAAGATAATTTTACAATCACAACAAAGGAGGCTACTTGCTAACTCCCAACAAATGACGAGTGACATGAGTAATTACGCTGGTGAAGTTATTCTGCAAGGAGACGTTGCATGCACACATGATCAAATCAATTATTCAGTCAAGAAAACTTACCATTGGCAATAGATAGATGGAAGTGAAAGCTTTACAGCATCAATAACATTAGTTAGTGTCTTGTAGCTTGAGATTATCTACAAGAACCACTGACAAAGAATGCACCTCTCTAACTACCAGATTCTAGAGCGCTACAGAAACTAACAAGATGAAGATGTTTCTTCCCAGCTCCTAACATCATGTGATTGGATTCCGGAAGTGGACAGTAGAAGAAATAATTAATTCCGACAAATTAATTGAATGTTGCATTAACCCGGAGTAGTATCAGGATCTAGATACTGTGTCTGAATGCAGTATTATAGAAGTCATGGGTTTCAACACTTGTCAAAAATCAACAGCTTAATATTTAAACAGACCAAATCCCTCTTAAAACCAAAACGATTTCAATCTGGAGATCCGGCCAATCACAACTTAACAGTATAGCCTAGAGCCTGTAGTACAGCCAAAGCTAATGTCCTAAATCCGATTTCTTACCACAATCTGAGCCAGAGGTTCTCAGAAACTTATATTAATACTAGAAAAACAACGTATTACAAGCCAATTACACTTTGAAAATAGTCACAAGGATCAGAAGCATGGGATGGCAGTTACTAGTGACTGCAGAAGTAATAAACGAACGTTCCAATCAGATTTGAGCAGGAGCACTAGGAAATTGGTGATTGCGTGACAAACAAACATGAAGCATTAATTCAAGACAAGAAGCAAGGCAGTGAAACAAATTAGCGAGTGCCAAAGATAGTTTGAATACAACGCAGAAGAATGACAAGGGTGAAGAAATATCAACCCAAAGGGGTCTAGGTGAGCACGATCCCAAACCCAGTGCAAAAGCATAAATAACAACTCAATACTAATTGAGTCACGTTTACTCAGATTAGTAAAGACACGGACACTGTCCAGTTAAATGTCTAATAGCCACGGCTTGAGAACAATAAGAACTGGCTTATAAAAGCCAGACTTTACTCAATGATGAGACGACGGTATCCCACTTCCTTTCATATTTTATTTATCTATTTGTTTCATCCATCACTGCACACTGTAACTAGATTTATCGCACTTTCTCTTTCTTTGTTTAAAACTCTCTTATTCTCACATTATAAAGCCATCAGAGGTACGTGGCATAATCCTTACTCACTAACAAGTGAAGAAACACGCTAACCTAGCAAATTGTCTCAAGTAGACAATCGCTGCTGCATCATATTGTTGTACCTAGATTATTGTTGCATAACCGCACTCCACCTTTAAAGGTACATTTTTACTTTTATCTATGTATAAATAACTTGCATGTTAATTCACTCCACCTTTAAAGTTCATAAAATTTATCAGATTTACAGTCTCGAGCTCCTAACATACAAGGTGGTTTGCGAGACATAATGACGGAAAAATCAACCGATATAAAAGACATCAACATCCCCTTACTCGATGGTACCAATTTCGGCCACTGGCATATGCGTATGAAGATACATCTCAGGTCCAAAGACCTTATTGACGTATGCGAAAAACCTCCTCCTGATGATGCATCAACACATGCGGTAAATAAATGGTCTAAAGCGAGTTATGAAGCAATCAACTTAATAACAACTAGACTCACAGAAAGAGTCTTTCGAGAAGTAGTCAACGTCATAACCATTGAAAAAGCAAACTTACTGTGGGCCAAGATCGAAGATCAATACGCCTCAAAGAGAGCGGTAAATAGAGGCCGGGTATGGATGGACTGGCAAAGGAGCTTCTATGATGGTAATCTGCAAAATTACATCGATACTTGCAGAAAGTTGATGATGGAATTGGACGCAGTCAGCATTGTAGTACCAGCAGAACTGCTTTCATACTCCTTACTAGGCAAACTGGGAGGAGACACAAAACTTCATCAATTTGTCGAAAATCTTACGTTAAACGAAGACATCATTGAAAAACCCGAGAAAATTCTAACACGACTCCAAGACCTGGCTCACTTATACAACACGGATACAATGCCTCAAACCACCTCCCCAACGGCCTTACTGACCAATGTAGAGGAACCTCACAAGATCGTATATTACTGTGCGAAAGGCAAACACAACATGAAATGCGTCACTCACAAAAAGGAGGATTGTTGGTCAGAAAACCCACATCTAAGACCCCTGAGAAGAGAAAAGAAACGTCGTCACTTTGACGCCACTGCTCATCTAACTGTTGCTCAAGCTCTTGTGACGACATCAGTGTCGTCACAACCAAAAGTAAATCAGCTCATCCTGGACTGTGGTGCAACCCACCACATGTTCAACTCTTTAGAACCTTTCTTAAACACGCCAAGATCTACTAGCATACATGTGGGAACAGGGGACACAAATAGCAAACTTTCCGCCGTAGGTATAGGTACAGTAAAAATACTCAATCATAACAATACACTGAAATTGAAAGAGTGCCTATACGTACCCAACCTCAAGTGTAACCTCATCAGCCTCCTAGAATTATTCAAAGAACAACTGACACTGAATCGTAAAGGCGATGTTTTTAGCCTCAACTCAAATGGCAAGGAAATCATGCATGGCAAAATAATAAATAAACTAATGGTCATCAATTACACCATTCCGAAAACATTACTCACAAATCAAATCGACAACCTTTGGCACAACAGACTAGGCCATCCAGCAGCAACCATACTTAAACAGCTAGGACTACCAACTCCGCAAGACAACTGCGTCGTATGTGAAACAAACAAAGCACATAAGCAACCTTTTAATAATCACTTTGAGCCAGCCTTTTCAACGTTAGATTGCGTACATATGGATGTGGTAGGACCGATCAACCCAGCTTCAATCTCCGGTAAACGCTACTTCCTCACTATAGTAGACCAATCATCGTCCTTCAAGATTGTCAAGTTTCTACAAAAGAAGTCCGAAGTGTTTGAAAATTTTCAGGCAGTCAAAATCACTATGGAAAACACTCAAGACAGAAAATTAAAGAAATTAGTATCAGATCGAGGAGGAGAATTTCTCAATAACGACTTCAAAGAACTATCGAACAAATGTGGATTCACACATATCCTTGCACCCCCGGAAACACCACAACACAACGCTTTTGCTGAAAGGGCAAACCGAACAATACTTGAAAAAGCCCGCTGCCTACTGGGTAATTCTAATCTGCCTGCTAATTTTTGGGCTGACGCTGTGAACACAGCGGTTCTTCTATCCAATCTATCACCAACGGCATCGAGGGGAAACCTCTCTCCACACTTCCTGTGGACAGGCACTCCTGCAAAGCTCTCAAGGCTCAGGACCTTTGGCTGCAGGGCAGTTGTATATAACCTCAGCCGACAAATAAGATGGAAAGTGGACCCACCTGGACAACCAGGCATCTTTATTGGTTACGACAACAACAATACAGCCTATCGGATCCTTCGGCTGAACGACTTGAAAGTTTCGATAACTCACCATGCGACCTTCAATGAGAAAGTGTTTCCATCCATCTCACAAATTAACACTTGCGATACATTCACCGTACCCAATGAGGAAACTACACCCTACAACAACTCTCAAACAATCGCACTTCATGACCAAACAGAGGCTGAGCTGTCCCCAGAACTGGTAGATGAAATCCAGCTGGAAGAAGGAACAACGGTAACTACAGGTCAAGAAGAAGGAGACGATACAACAATTAATCAAACACAGGCTCCACGTCTCAAAATCATAGGCCCACGGCACCCAACATTGATAACTGCAGACTTGAACAACCTGAACATCCTGCCCTACAAAAGGAGACCATTAGCGCTATTAACAACATCTAACGACACCCCTCAAACCTATCGCAGTGCACTAAGGTCGGAAGATCACCTTCTCTGGCAAGAAGCAATCAACAAGGAACTCAATAGCATGCACCTCCTAAAGGTTTGGGATGTGGTGGAACTGCACGAAGATTATAAATTGGTGGGTACTACGTGGGTATTCAAGATAAAAAGAGACGAACTCAACAAACCAATTGAGTACAAAGCCCGCCTCTGCGCTCAGGGTTTTACACAGTCCATGGGGGTTGACTTCAACAAAACGTACGCGCCAACAGGACGCCTAAATTCACTGAGAACTTTAACAGCCTTTGCCTGTGTCAACAAGCTGCAATTCCACCAAATCGATATAAGAAGTGCCTTCCTCAATGCCGAACTGAGCGAAACCGTCTACTTGGCAGTACCGCAAGGCGTGCAACTAGACAAGAAGAAATTCTGCCTCAGATTGAACAAAGCAATCTACGGCCTGAGGCAAGCACCACTGGCCTGGTATGAGCGACTAAAGAACTGGCTTATATTAGCTAAATTTTCAGTTTGCACACTCGACCCTTGCGTATTTTACAGGGCAGGCAGCACTCCAGTATGGCTGTATGTTCACGTGGACGACATTGGAATCTTCAGCAAAGATGCAAGCCTGTTCAAAGCCGAAATAGGGAAGGAATTCGACATTAAAAACATCGGGGAGGCAGATTTAATGTTGGGGATAAAAATACGGCAAACAGAGAATGGCATCAGTCTTGACCAGCAACACTTTACAGAAGCGCTACTGGAACAATACGGGATGGAGGCATGTAAAGCCATGACAACGCCACTGACACCAAACGAACATCTCTGCCCAGCCACAGACGAGGAACTAGCTGCATTTAAGAAAATAAAAATGAATTACAGAAGTGCAATCGGTAGCATCAACTACCTCAGCACCGCAACCAGGCCTGATTTATCATTTGCAGTAAGCACTCTATCACAGTACTTGGAGCGGCCAGGAATCAAACACTGGCAAGCATTCTTGCATGTGCTGAAATACTTGAGAGGCTCCTTCGACAAAGGACTGTACTACCCCTCTGGCAAAAGCAACGGCGTCACTGCATTTAGCGATGCCGACTGGGGTAACTGTAGAGTAACACGGCGCTCGACTACAGGTTACCTTGCCCGTTTTTACAACTGTCTTATCCTATGGAAAACGCGGAAGCAACCGTCAGTCTCCATCTCCACGGCAGAAGCCAAGTACAAAGCAGTTTGCGACCTAACTTCCGAGCTCTTGTGGTTCAGGCAATGGTGCAAAGAAGCGAAGCTGTTTGCTTTTACTGAACCCATCCTCATATTTGAGGATAATCAAAGCTGCATTAAAACGGCCAATGGGGATTGCAACCTAAACAACAAGCGCATGAAACACATCGATATTCAATTGCACTTCATTAAAGAAGCG
Organism: Austropuccinia psidii; assembly: GCA_023105745.1. Classification (NCBI taxonomy): domain Eukaryota; kingdom Fungi; phylum Basidiomycota; class Pucciniomycetes; order Pucciniales; family Sphaerophragmiaceae; genus Austropuccinia; species Austropuccinia psidii. Next base: position 4,647,407 of record JALGQZ010000005.1, on the reverse strand, counting down.
ATTCAAAATGATCTCATACGACTGCAATACACTCCCTCCACTGAAATGTTAGCAGATTTCCTGACAAAATCCGTAAATCGGACCTCGCTGGAGAATTCATTACGCGCATTGAATCTTTTACAACTGGGTGTGAGGGGGGATGAAGAAATATCAACCCAAAGGGGTCTAGGTGAGCACGATCCCAAACCCAGTGCAAAAGCATAAATAACAACTCAATACTAATTGAGTCACGTTTACTCAGATTAGTAAAGACACGGACACTGTCCAGTTAAATGTCTAATAGCCACGGCTTGAGAACAATAAGAACTGGCTTATAAAAGCCAGACTTTACTCAATGATGAGACGACGGTATCCCACTTCCTTTCATATTTTATTTATCTATTTGTTTCATCCATCACTGCACACTGTAACTAGATTTATCGCACTTTCTCTTTCTTTGTTTAACACTCTCTTATTCTCACATTATAAAGCCATCAGAGGTACGTGGCATAATCCTTACTCACTAACAAGTGAAGAAACACGCTAACCTAGCAAATTGTCTCAAGTAGACAATCGCTGCTGCATCATATTGTTGTACCTAGATTATTGTTGCATAACCGCACTCCACCTTTAAAGGTACATTTTTACTTTTATCTATGTATAAATAACTTGCATGTTAATTCACTCCACCTTTAAAGTTCATAAAATTTATCAAAGGGAGCACACCATAGGAATTCGGGACCAAATCCTCTAAAACAACTATACAATCAAGGAAGAAATTAGCTGTAATGGCATTCATATTTCTTTGGCAAGATATGTCTCCAAGAGCAAGAAACAAAATCCCAACTGTCAATTTAACACAATCACACTTAGAAGAGCTACACCGCCTACTTAAATAGTGCAAGATCACAACTTAAACTAATGACTGATTCCTACAGCAGCAGAAATATGACAGTTTAATCAGCTCTGAGTAGTTAAGGATTTCTTTGGGTCACTTAATATCCCAAAACACTTGTCAGCCCCTACTAACCCCAAAGATGACTCCAAAGGGTGTAGCTGGAAAGAAAAAGCCACATCACCAGCAAGAAGAATGTTGTACAGTACAATTGACTCAAGTCTGTACTTAATCCACCACATTAAGGCCATTACCAAAACAAGATTTACTTGAAAGAGAAAGAAATGGTCAAAGGAATTACAATTCTAAGCCGATAAAGCCTGTATTGAGCTCTTACAGTGGCCAGCCACCAGCCATAGAGGCATATTGGACATAAAGTGGGACTGGCCATTCAAGAACACCCCGATTATGGTCTACTACTAGCCAAAGTGCTCAAATGAGCTGAAGGTGCAAAGAGATTTGCAAAATAACCCTCCCGAGGTAGTTTTAAGCTTCACCGGGCATGGTATGAGTCATCTGGAGTACAAATTTACACAAAAGGAACCACCCAACCTCCTTGTAAGCACTGTCAAGGTGTACCAACATCTTTAACAGCCCAAATACAGCCACCCGATGAGGTATGGAGCTTTACAGGTGAGGTCAAAGTACTGTAGCCTTATAGCTACAAATCACCCACCCGAAGTTCTTTTGAGCACTACAAACGATATATTAGACTTAAATAATTTCAAAGAAGTGGAACCGAAGCTACTTGAGCTAAAGAGACATAGCAAAGGTCATTTTAAGCTCATTGGGCAACAAAAGCTCCACCTGAAAAGGCCTCTGTAAGCAAGAAACAACCACCCGAATTCAATGCAAGCTTCACTTGGGGTATATGAACACCCACAAGAGCTGAAAAAACTTACCCGATGAGGCTATGAAGCATCTAGTGGTTGATAATCAATTAAGGGATAGATTCAGGGCTTGGCCCTACCTGAATTATCAAATACATTGCACTAAAAGAAAAAGCCACTTATGGAAGTTTCAATAGGATAAAAAGGTCCCACCCAAAGCATGAAACAAGGTTCAAAAAACAATAAATAGATAAAAATCAAAATCAAAATCAAGAGGAAATTCAAAAGGAAAACAATAAAAAAATAGCCCTCAGTATGGCTATAAACCGCTTATTTTATTTTTTATGATTCACTTAGTTGACTAACCATGTTTTTTATTATAGAATAAGAGCTGAAAATCAAAGAGCCCTCAGCATGGCTTTAAACTGCTGGCTTTAAGTTTTCTATCTTGCATTTTTTATGCTAATTTTATTTTTATTTTTTTAAGTAGGTCTTATAAAGGATATGAGCCCTCATCAAGGCTTTAAGCTGATGGATACATTTATTTTACTCATGTTTTTATTTTTTTCTTTCATAACTGGTTTTATTGGACATTTTGATTGCTACAGGGCTATAAAGGACAATGCAAAGCCCTAAGCAAGGCTTTAAACTGCTATTTTATCTTCTATGCTTTCTTATTTTGAATAATAACTATACTAACATATTTTATCTGGCTTCTACAGGTATTCAACATTAATAAAATATTTCTCTTATTTTATAGGCTTAAATATGCTTTTAAAGTGAAAATAGTCCTAAATAAGACTATAAACTGTTTAATTCAATTTACAACTTGTCTTTGAAGATAAATCAAAAGCAAAAGTATCAACATGAAATCAAGAAAATAATCAAAAATAAACCAATGGTCCCTGGCAAGACCATAAACTGCCCACTCAAATTATTAACAATAATCAAAAGGAAACCAATGGTCCTTGGAAAGACCATAAACTGCCCACCATGAGAGTTATCAACAAGGACTCAAAGATAAAACACAATCAACCAATGGTCCTTGGCAAGACCATAAACTGCCTATTTGAAGTATTCAAGAAGATTTATCAAGGACTATAAAAGACAGGATGAGTCCTAGGCAAGACTATAAACTACCTAAGGTTTCATTTCTTATTTTTTTTAATTTCTAATTTTATGTCATTATAAACAAGAATTAGAAAGATTTACTGACTTGAATGTTCTGAACATATTTTTTTTATTTTATTTTTTACTTTTTATTTTTTATTTCAAACTCATTTATTTCTTTTCACTAAGAATTAGGGTCAAATCCCATTAATAAGCTCAAGAATATTCTATCATACTTTTCCTACTATTACAACAAGAGCCATTAAGTTGCCTTAATTTTTCAACTCAATAATAACAATAATTAAAAAAAAACTCTACATCAAGTATTATTTTTTTTAAAAAAATGATCAATTTATTTGAAATATTTCTTCAATTACAAGAGAGTGATTGGAACTTGTTTGAAAAGAAGAAGTATTTGTGCCATGAAGGCATTAATTGAACTCTGAAGGAGTTATTTATATTAAGAACTCATAAATTGATGACATAATTTGGGGAATTTACATATTAATAACACCTCAATGTGGTATTTATTCCAAATAGAATTTAAAAAGCCCCCAAAGAGCAAACAAGAGTTTTTTAAAAAAAAACTGTACAAATTCTTATTTTTCACTGTTTATATTTTTTTCAACAACTCAAATGAATTTATGGGTAACAGAAAATCTGAACCATAAAGGGGATGGACTTGAAATAAAGTCTGAGTCACAATGATGATTCCAAAAGGAAGAGTTGTGGCATCATAAGGGTCATTATATGAATAAAAGACTCAAATTATGATCATTCAATTATGTAATATTACTTATAAATACTCCCAAGAGCACCAATCTTTACTGATTGGCATAAATTACCACCTTTAACCAAACAGTTCCATGATCTTAATTGTGATTCAGGTTTATTTCTTTTAAATTGTGATTTTCACTCAGATATCTCACTTTATGGTTATTTTATACTTAAATTTAAAAAAAAAAAAAGCAACTTATTATTGAATCATCATTAAAATAGAATCATGTATATCTACTGTATCATTATTTATCCTAATCAAAAGCACTATAAAAAAATAAGGGGTGGGTAAACTTATTTCTTACACTATCCCTATAGTGGAAGTTTTGGGGGAATGAGAACATATCCTCTTCAAAATTTAAAAACCAACTCAAGATTTTTAAATGGAGAGGGGGGCCCCTCATCCAAACAAATATTATTAAACAATATTTATCAATAAATTAATATTAAAATCAATTTTCAAATCACCTTATTATTACAATTTTTTATTTTTTCATTTCTTTATAACAGGTGTAATTCAGGAATACAAAAGAACAAAAGGACATACATTATTTTTAAGAAATAGCAAGAGAATTTGGAAACAATTTATCATAGGGAAATAATTCACAATACTGAAAATGAAGAAGATTATTTATGAAGAAAAACAGGAGTTCCTTATGGATTGACCTCTGGACAACACAAGACCTTGGACACTTCTTTGATTCTGGATTGAAACTCATTTGGAATTCAAAAATCACTGGCCAGGCCTTATGGACTGAAGGATGACTCAATGGACTAATTATGGAATTAGGACCCACAAAACATGATGGACTAACAAGATAATGTACAACACTCAACTCAATTTCCCTTGGGGTTTTAAGAAAGCTTGAAGACTCAGGAGGTCCTCAGCATGACACTAAACTGCTTCCCCTGTGGACTTGGGCAAGGAAACCTATAAAAAATAACAGCCAAGAAGCTGGAGGGGATTGTCCTAGTCAGGAGAAGTGCTGAAGGACCATTTTTGTCCTTAGCATGACAATAAACGGCTCCCTTTGTAACAGGAACAAGGGGTTTTACAGGTGTTTAGCATTATCAAATTGGCCAAAATGAACAAAGTGAAGTCGCAAGCCATCAATTAAGACAAGAAAATTCCTTATCAAGAAATAAAACAACCAGAAGAATCTTGAATCAAGTGGGAATCATGAAGATTGAAGAATAAAACAAGAGTCAAGTGGAATACAAAATCAAGCCCAAAGGGGATCAAGAATCAAGATAAGCCCTTGGATTAGGCCAGGAGGTCCTTGCATGACTTAAACTGCAGGACTTGTATACCTAATATACAGGGTTTACACACCTAGTTGTAGGTCCTGTATGACCTTAAACTACATTTTTTATGGAAGAAAGAAGAAAGAAGAATTGTTAAGACCTCAAGATTTCAGGACACTAGCAAATTCTTAAAAATAATTAAAAAAAAATAGAAAGATAAAAGAAAAGAAAAAGGAAGAAAAAAATCACTAATTGAAGATGGATCACCAAATTTTAGCAGCAAAATATAAATCAGTCCTGAAGAAGGTGAGACCAGTCAATGAGCGAATGCCTCAAGACCTTAACCCACCTTTTGAAAGACCATCTTTGTCTAGAGATCCTTATGAAACAACCTTATCACCAAACCCACCTATATTTCAATAAACATTCAAGGTCACCCATGAAAGAATGCAAGCAGTCAATTTTGGCCCACCAGGATGGTTATCAAATGAAGAAATCAATTTACTCAAAAATGTCATTACCTTAAGGGAAAAAGCAATAGCTTTCTGTGAAGAAGAAAGAGTATTACTCAAACACTCATATGGAAAACCTTACAAGATACCAGTAATACCTCATGAGCCTTGGCAGAGGAAACCTATTCCTATACCCAAATCAATTTTACCTCAGTTTACTGAATTAATCAGAGAAAGAATCAGGACTGGACTCTATGAGCAATCCACCTCAAGCTACACAAGCCCAATCTTTTGTGTGGCCAAATCAAATGGGAAACTCAGAGTTGTCCATGACCTTCAAGAACTCAACAAAGTCACCATAAAGGATGCTGGCTTACCACCTCATATTGAAGAATTTGTAGATGCATTTTCAGGAAGAGCATGCTATGGACTAGGAGATATCATGGGAGGACATGATGAAAGAGAATTAGATGTCACTACAAGACCCCTCACCACTTTTGAAACACCCCTTGGAAGGATGCAACTCACAAGACTACCCCAAGGAGCCACCAATTCAGTAGCAGTATACCAAGCCCAAATGACCTGGATACTCCAAGAAGAAATACCAGAAAGTGTAGGAATATTTATTGATGATGGAGGAATAAAAGGACCAAGATCACTTTACAATCAAGAAACACTACCAGAAAACCCCTCAATAAGAAGATTTATATGGGAATATGCCATAACATTAGAAAGGATTTTATTCAGAATTGAAGAAGCAGGACTGACTATCTCATGATCAAAGCTTGCATGCTGTGTGCCAGCTTTGGACATAGTAGGGCATGTTGTATCATTCAAAGGAAGAACAATCTCAAAACAAAAGATCAACAAGATTCAAAATTGGCCAACACCTCTTAAAAAGAAGAAAATAAGGGGATTTCTTGGTCTTTGTGCCTATGTAAGAATGTTTATTGAAAACTTCTCACAAGTTGCATCACCACTCAGAAGGCTCACCAGAGAAGATGTTGACTGGGATTGGGATCAAAAATGTGAAGAAGCTTTCCATAAGCTCAGAAGAATAGTTGGAGAAGAAATAACTCTTAAGAAATTGGATTATGACAAAGGAGCAGGAAAAATCCAGCTAGCAGTAGATTCAAGTTACATTGCTGCAGGAGCAGTACTCACTCAAGAAGACAAAGAAGGAAAGGACAGACCAGTATTATATGAATCAATAACTTTTTCAGAATTGGAATCAAAATACTCACAACCCAAATTGGAACTCTGTGGAGTTGCAAGAATTCTCAAGAAGCTACAAACCATACTTTTGGGACAACATTTTGAATTACCGGTTGATGCCAAGGCTTTAATTGAAATGATCAACACCCCTTGCTTACCCAATGCCCCCATGACAAGATGGGTGGCTTTCATTCAGCTATTTTCCTTTGATTTGGTACACAAACCAGGGAAAACTTCCACAATGCCAGATGTGCTATCCAGAAGACCAAAAAACTCAGAAGAAGAAGAAGAAGATGCACCAGAATTTGATGAAGAAGAAGATTGGATCAAGCCACACCCTGGATTTGGGGCCAAGAATGTAAATTCACTCCATTTTTCAGGAGTACAAGTACCAACCAAACAAGAAGGATTTTGGAAGAGAATGCAAGAATACTTAAGTACAATGAAAAAACCACAATCAAGCAAAGAAGAAGAATTTAGAAGGAGAAAAAGAAGGTCACCCAACTTTTTCTTGGAAGATGGCCAGCTTAAAAGAAGAAATAACCCAAACCCTCAATTGGTGATATCAAGTCAAGAAGTTCAAAGCTAAATTTTACAGTCACTTCATGAAGAAATGGGCCACAGAGGGGAAAATGAAACTTACAGAAGAATTAAAGCAAGATTTTGGTGGGAAGGAATGAAGAAATCAGTCAAGAAATGGGTTCAATCTTGCCTGGCCTGCCAAAAGAGAAGTCAAAACTTACAAAGGGAACAAGGAAAATTTAAAGCAACATCAACAATCTTTGAGAGGGTCAGTATGGATGCAGTCCATATCAAATCTGGAAGATGGAAGTATATGGTTGTGGCAAGAGATGATTTTACAGGATGGCCAGAAACAGTTGGACTAGTCAAATTAACAGCAAAAGCAGTTGCAGAATGGTTCACCTCAGAATGGATATGCAGGTATGGCTCACCAAAAGAAGTAACTGTTGATGGGGGGCCAGCGTTTGGAAAAGAATTACAAGATTCAGTAAAGAAAGCAGGATCAGGGATCAGAATCACCACACCCTATTACCCAGAGTCTCAAGGAATGGTTGAAAGGGGCCATAAGAAACTCAAAGATGCATTAATCAAGATGTGTGGAGGAAATGGAGGAAAATGGAAAAAATATCTACCTTTGGTTACATTGGCTGACAGAATCTCAGCTAAAAGGACAACTGGTTTCTCACCATATGAACTCCAATTTGGACAACTACCAGTATTACCAATTGACATTGAAACAAAAACATTTTTAGCAGTAGAATGGCACAAAATATCCACAACTGAGGAATTACTGGAAGCCAGAGCCAAACAGTTGGAAGGAAAAGAAGAGATGAGAAGAAAAGAAGCAGAAAAACTCAAAAAATCAAGGGAAGACTCAATGAAATATTGGGATAGAAGAATGGCACACCAACTAAGATCACCACTCAATCCAGGAGATCTGGTTCTGGTTTACAACAAAGCAATAGAAACTAATTGGGGACTACTTTTCAAAAACAAATGGAATGGAACCTACAGAGTAATCAAACAAATAAACAATGGACCATATGAACTTGAGGAACTTGATGGAACAGAATTAGCAAGAAGATTTGCAGCATCTCAAGTAAAGAGGTTCTACCCAAGAGGAAAGTTGATAAACACAAAAGAAGACACAGAAGAAGAACAAAGTGAAGAAGATTAATCAATAAATGAGGAAGAAGTATTTGAGGAGACCACAGAATCAAATGAAGAATAGGGAGCTCTCACCTGGAATGCTGGGGACAGCATTAAATGGAGAGGGGGATGTGGTATTCCATACCATTTTTTTTCACCAGGCTCAAGCTCATAGTACCCCAAAACAGCAGTAAATCCAGCCTACAGGCAGACTTACACTCAAATTTTACACCAAAAGGTCAATTTTACAGCAAGAAGCTGGATTTAACTCATAAAACCATGGCACAGGCACCAAAGGGAAGTGTATGTGTTTAAATAAATTATCCAATTTCACTATGCATATGTAAAAAAAATCAATTTACATATAGCAAACTAGTTACAACAAATGAGGTACCACCCTTTAAATTACACACCCCACCCAGCTTTACACCCCCTTATAGCCACAGGACTCATGCAGCAAGAAAATGACACATGCATTAGTTATACAGCCAACTTGCATTCAAAGTCACATGATGCAAAGATCAACTCCATGGAATTCCTGCAATTCATTTACAACACAGCCCCAGGAGTACCTTATCTTATATCCACAGTAACCCCACTTAAAACCTTAAAACATAATTATTTACACCACTCATCACCTCATGCAAACCAAAGCTAGTTACAACAGGCTGCATGCAGTACATAATTCCAATTAAATCTCAACCACATGACTATGCACAGCATGTGTCCAAAATCAAAAATCACATCATCTCATAAAAAACAGTAAATTCACCAATGCAAGAAGTTATCACCTGACTTCATTTTAAAGTTCAAAAAGAAGAAAAACAAACATGACACCTGCATAAATTACACAGCCATTTCTACCCAACCTAAAATAGGACATATGCAAAGGAATTACAAGGTCATCATGTGATACTGCATCCACCAACAGAATATCATGTGACAGGAAAGAGGCTGTGCACAACAAAAAATCCCCAGCCAAAATTGAATCACCTCATGTATGCAAGGAAAATTCAAGAATATCACATCATAATTAGTTCACCAAAAGACAATCATGTGATAAATGGAGGCTGTGCAGAGAGAAAATTATCACCAAACCTTAAATCACCTGACCCATGCAAGAAAGATCCTCACCAAAAACAGAGTCACATAATGAAATCAAGAGGAATTAAAGTGGAAAAAGACAGCTCCCATGGAGGGCCCTCTGGGCTCCCAAAAGGTATAAATAGAGGGGCTCTCTCCCCCAAATTTCAAAATTGCCCCCATGAAAATTATATCCTATGCACAATATATCCTCTGCAGATTACAAGCAGAGGAATAAGTCATCCCTCACCTGGGAGGTAGTCCAGCAAATCATAGTGAATTTACTTGCCCAGTAGCTAAGCTCAGTGGAAGTATAGTGTTGAATATTACCCAGTAGCTAAGCTCAGTGGAATCTTAGTATTAAAAAAAATTATTATTAAAAATTACCCAGTACCCAAGATTAGGGTTACTACTCTATTAAAATATTTTATCCAGTAAATTAACACCAATTATCAAGACTTAAAAAATTACTTACCCCTTTAAAAAAATCCAGTATCAAAGAATCTTACCTCTTAAATTTAACAAAGACTATTTTATCTCATTATTAACACTCTTAAAAAAATTAATAACAAACCTTTCAAAAGTTATTTACTCTATTTTAACTATACCTTAACAAAATTACCTTATCAACACCAATCAAATTTTCCAGAAATCCTTAAATAACCCATCCTACCAAGGATTTATCACCAAGAAGAAACCACTCACCTCAACTTAACCAAAAAAAAAATATTAAAATTAAAACAGACAAGTATTTCATTAAATCTAAAAATTAACCAAATTACTGACATTATTTTTTTATTATTATATGTTGAATAGGTCTGATCTGAGACTGCTGAATTTTATCTTCTGCAGCTGTAAAGCCACTTATTAATTTTATTTTGGTTTTTGAGCTCCAAGGAATATTTTGTTCAGTATTTTAGGAGGGGCAGGCAATACACCCTTGCCACCCTTGGTTACAGGAGTTATTAGCAATTCAAAACTAGTTACCTGGAATTTCCCCCTCCAGGTACTGCCTCATTTTAATCCCACACAATAGGAGTTCCCACACCACCATTGAATTGTTGTTGAAAAATGATGCACAATGATATATAACATCATTTATGGCATATTGGTTCATTGGCGAGAAGATTACGTCCAAAGGTCTTGAGATGGAAAGGCAGGGGGGAAAGGATGGAGGTGATGGCTTCAGAGCTTGGAAAGGTGTTTCTGGGCCCTTCGGGGGTTTTGGCCACTTTTGGGTTCTGAGCCAAAAACTGGCCCAAAAGGCGGGAAAGTGTCTTTTGGACACTTTGCGTCAAAGTGCGCAAAGTGCGCAAAATGCGTATTATGAGCCCAAATGGCCAAAAACAGCCATTTGGGCCGTTTCCCCTGGTTTTGAGCGAAACGACCAGAAATACCCCTTTGGGCATAAATTGCCGCTATGGGTTCTGGATTGAGGTGAAGGGCCATGAAGGCCCCAAAACACAAATGGCCATAAGTGGTCCATAAGATGTTGACGTGGCCATATTGGCCACTGGTGATGGATATGGCCAATTGGCCATAAAGGAACTATGGCTTGATATGCCATATGGGGATCCAGGGAGGTGAATTGCCATGGTTGTGACATGCACCAACTTCAAATTTGACTGATCCTCTTCGACTCGAACGGGGAGCAGTCAAATACCTTGCCTCTTGCTTGAGTAAATTGAAGCAACGTGCAACCCAACTCAGCATTGAAGGTGGCGGGGCTGATAATGAGATATCCACAAAGCCGCACAAGAACCTGGAGGATCTAATGGATACAGTTATCCATTTGATGATTGCGTACAACATGGTATGTGCACAGACAAAGGTCGAAGTTAATGGCATCAAAGGAAAACTCACGAACTCAAAAAAAAATTAGGCCATCAGAAATCTTTTGACGTGTCACAAGAATCTTGGAATAAATAGAATTTGCTATGGTATATTAGCGGCATTCTGTGTGGCAGGGGTTTGGGGTTTGATGGTATGCTCAGATGACTGGAGAACAAGCTCAGTTAAAGGGGTTTATCACTAACTGACATTTCCAAAAAACTTTCAGAGGGTAAAAATCTAGTGGAGCAAGTGTGGCTATATACTAATAAGTATATATGTAATTTACTGAATAAAAGTTTCTTCTCATCAGAGTGTTTTAACCCCAATGTACCTCTTAGATTTGAATTTTCACGATTCTTAGTATTAGACTTTGGTGATGCCTGGGTGGCAAAGTGTGGTCTTGGTTCAAGTGATGAGGTCACCTTGACTGTACCCAGGTCAGCTAAACTCACAGCCAAGATTGACCCGTTTTAGATTAGCTTTGTACTAGATAGATTGTAATTGAATTTTGCAAAGTTATTTATGAATTTAATAATCATGACTTCCTATCCTACTACTGCCCCGATGCCACAGTCTGAATACCGATAGTAATTGTATGGCCGCATGCCTCCGTACATCATTGAAAAGACTCCGACAAGACGCAAGCTGAGTCAGGCAGTTGTGTGCACAAGTAGCACACGTGGGGGCATTGCGGGAGGTCGCGTTGATCACTTCCTGCCAGCCCATAATAGGCCAAATGTTCCTGTGTCTTTCAAGAGGACTAGGATAAATAGGGATCCGCAGCAGGATGCATATTGCATGTGCATGTGCTTGCGATATTCCAAATGGTTGGATTGGAAAGTGATTGCATGGGAACATCGATATGCCAAATTGAATAATGCACTATCCACTAGAATTTTCAGGTTCAGGTATTTGAGACCCCAAATTTGTGGAGGTCAGGTGTGATCTTTCTTTTTAGCCACAATTAAAAAAGATTCATCGACCACCATTCAATTTAGGTGATATTAATAAATCAGTAATCATGTGGTTTCATTTCATTTTCTGCTGCAAGCATGCCATTCATGAAAAAAGGAAAAGAGCCTAAAAGGGAACTCATGAGAAAGCGTCGGGCTGAGGAAGGAAAGTGTGAGTTGCTCGCTTAATCTCAGTATATATATATAGATATATATATATACTTCCACATTTATGTGGCACCCTCATTGGGCCCCACGGAAGAACATTGGCTTTAGTCAGTTCAGATTGTGCCAATGGCATGTGGGCTCCAACAGGGAAGTCAAAGGATGTGTGCGGAAGAAAGCTCCTTGGGCATTGGGCACCATTCTGGACTCAAACTCCTTAGCTTCAAATGGCAGGAAGCATTATCTGATATCTTGTGTGCTTCAACACATAGTGATCCCTCAACCACTCGGGAATAGTGGGAGATCCCGAAAGACAAATGAGTGCAAAACAACCCAAATGAATAGGTTTTTTTCCTCCTCTCACCCAACAGCACAAATATCAATGCCAGTACCAGCAAATATCACCCCAAGTGAAATTCGGAGGGTTGTGGATGTCAATCAGATCAAAAGCATTCACTTTGGCTGTGTGGCAATTTTCTCTTCAACCAGATTACTCATTGCCCTTGTTGAATTCCGACCATTCACAACAATGAGTGAAGTTGAGGTCAATCAATGGGATGAATTATCACAATTCTTATTTGGCGAAAAGAAATTCACCGACCCCATTGCAACAAATGGAGCATTACTGGAGGGATTTATGTTCACGATTGGGTGGCGCAAATGCAGCACGAAGAATGAACAATTTGGTCTGTATGGAAGTGTCGGGAAAATTGAAAACGCACAATATGAATGGCACAACCGAGGTGCCAATATTAGCTCAGTGGGTTGCATTCTAGTTCAATCCTTCCAATATGTTTGGGATAATTTTTTTGAGAAGATTCAAAATTTTTACAATTCATTGGGGGTTCCATCTTTTGATCAAGTTAACTATGAAGCCAATATTCCCGCAAATCAGGGTTCATTCGAGTTTGCTTTGGCACTCACTTTCACCATGAATGGATTCAAAAACACACCTCATGTTGATAAGGAGGCATCGCTGTATGCTTCGGGATGGTGGTTTCAAGCTGATAAGCGGGTGGGCCAGTAGTACATTTGCTCATTATACTGATCCAGCACAGGACAACAAAAGGACGACACTAGTGGGTATTTCCGCACAATGCTCAAGCAGGTTAGCAAAAACAATGTGGCAAAAAAGCCATGGGTATTATGAGATTGGCGAGAGAGCGGGATATCAAATAAGGGATGATCATACAATCTCATGCCAATTCAAAGAATGAGGAGATTTGCATGTGTGTTGGGTAAATAATGGTGGGGTAAGGCAGAGGACAATATACACCAGGATTGGATGGTTTCGAGTGCGGGAGATGGGGTGTCTCACATGAAAAAGGGGTGAAGGGGATTATGTACGGTGGCATGCCATCGTACATATGTCCTGGTTTGTTGCTCTTGTCCGGGATGCCGATGCTTCACGCGCGAATCCTTATGCTTGTGCAGGTTCCGACAATGCTAAAAGTTCCTTACGCCTATGTGGGGTGCCGACGCTTCATGCGCCAATCCTTATGCCTGTGCAGGTTCCCAACAGCTCACACGCCAATCCTTATGCCTGTGCAGGCTCCCAAAAATTCACACGCCAATCCTTACGCTTGTGAAGGTTCCCCAAAATGCTAAAAATTCCTTACACCTGTACAGGCTTCCTACAAATCACATGCCAATACTTACGCTTGTGAAGGGCACACGCCGATTCTTACACCTGTGCAGGATCCCAACAATTCACACGCCAATCCTTACACCAGTGCAGGCTCCCAAAAATTGACACGCCAATCCTTACACTTGTGAAGGCTCCCAAAAATGTTTTTCCAACAAATCACACGCCAATCCTTACACTTGTGAAGGTTGCCAAAAATGCTGACAAATTCTTATGCCTGTGCAGGCTCCCGACAATTCACACGCCAATCCTTACGCCTGTGCAGGCCATGCCAATCCTTACACCTGTGCAGGCTCCCGACAACTCAAACGCCAATCCTTACGCTTGTTAAGGTTCCCAACAATTTAAACAATTCAATACATGAGTAAGATTAATAGCATGTGACCATAGGAAAGGCCATGTTTCACAAATCTGGAGTGGATTGCTCACATGCGGGAACCTCCCGCTTTTTTACAGTTAAGAATTGATATTGCTCAAAACCATGGAACAAGAAAATATAGGAGATGGTAATGGCAACTATTGGCGCATTTTTGGCAAAAGAGGGTCACACAAACAAATACTCACTCAAACCTTTGGTGGGGCACTTATAAAATTTTTTCTCATGCAATAGGATATTTGAACCATTGAAGAAAATATAATCTCACGTGAGCAAAGAATGTAATAGAAATGGAAAATAACAAACATTGGATACAAATAATTTATTTCAAAGAAAGTATTACAAATAATAAAAAGAGGAAATAATGAGATTTTTTTTAATTTTATTTTTCTAAGTATTTCGAGACTATCCCGGTGATGTCCTCCTTTGGATAAGCCTCCAGTGCCTGGGCAAGGAGGGAGTTTAGTTCCTCCTGGAATTCCCGGTGCATCTCATTTCGATGAGTTGCATCCACGAAAGGAATCATGTGGAGCAAGCAGCGATGCTCCAAGAAGATTCGGTTGATCGATTTGTGGACGATGGCTCGAGGAATCATCAAAGTTGGTCGTAAGTCAGTGAATTCCTGGCGAGCGTCATTGTGGGAATGAGAGGGGCTTTGCACCGGGGGGGAGGAGGCGTTGGGGTTCTCGGGGGCACTGGGGTTGGAGTGGAGGGGGGGGGAACAGAAGGGGAAGGTGGGCGAGTCGGGTAAGAAGAAGGGGGGATCCAATGTGCGTAGCATCAATGATAATGATGGAACGGGGAGTGGTGGGACGAGCTGGAGATGGTTGAAGGAGGGGTGAGGAGAAGCTGAGTAGAGTTAAAAAAGTTAAATTGGGACTTACCAAAAGGTTCCTCCATGAATTGCATAGGAGCCACCTCAGGTTCTGGCTCACAAGTCGTATTGTACTCAGGTGGTTGGGAGGATGGACTCGGGCAAGGAATAGGTGGCTCTTTGGTTTGGGAGGGTTCTAAAAAAGGAGTAAGAGTCAGTTCACTTGACTCAAAAGTGAAAATGAAATGATAATTTTGCTGCTTACCGTGGAATAATTCCTCAGACCATTGGGTACCACTCGGGCCTGGAGTGGGTTGCCGCGGGGTTTGCTTGCAAGGCAAACTAGGAACAGGAGAGTCTTGTTGGGGGGATTTGGGGGGTTTTGTTCTATGAGTAATTGAATAAAGTCAGTATTATTGTTTGAATAGAAATGAGATAAGGAGGAGAAAGATAACTTACTTTGGCATTTGAATCCCATCGGTGACAAGACATGGTGAACATCAGCCCAAGCTCAAATGTCCTCTTTCCATGGCCATCCTTCATCGGCCAGATAATCACTTTGCTCAGGTCGAGGAGTGAAGTGACCATCGGATGGTGGCCTAGGAGGGGGGGTAGACAAATCAATGCTTGAGGGGACAGGGCTAATTGTCCGGAATTGTTCCCATCGGACTGCTTGAGGTACCGGTGTCCATTCGCACTTGGATATCGTTTCATCATTGTTGACCACAAAGGAGTCCTGGCGAGGGCATCTTGGGCAAGAACTCCTCTTTCCTTGTGGTCGGAAGGGGCGGACAACAAACAAAAATTTCTTGTGTGCTTGTCGGCAAGCATCACAAGCGTCGGTCGTTGTCGAGGAACGAATGCAGGGGATACCCCGCTTGGTGCATAAAGTGCACCACATCTAAAAACAAAACAATTGAGGTTAGTAACTGAATAGAAAGTAAACAATCAAGAAAGAAAATGAAGACGTACGATGAATTATAAACTTAAAAAGTTAACAAAATAAAGACGCTCTACTCAGAAGTTTTTAAAAGTCTGGAAGAGAGTCATGAAGCAAAATAAGTATTAATATCAGTACATAATGTCGACAAAAGTTTAAAAAAGAGGTAATGCACAAGGTGGAGAGAAGTGAGGTTCTGAAAGGATCAGCAGAATAAACAAACAGGCCAAAGGAAGGGGAGTGGGTTTAGTGGAGTGCGAAAGACAAAAGTAGAAAGGCAGGAAGGCCAAGGGGAATACGCACAAGAAGGACAAACGTGGGTGAGGTTGAACGAAGTGGACCGGGTGAGAAAGAAAGTGAAGGGCGTGTTGTGTGAAGATGGTCTTTTATACCATGGTGAAGCTGAGACAATCTCAGCAGTTGCAGCACCCCCAAAAGTCTCAGCTTCAAGGCGTGTGGGCAAAATTGAAGCTCAGTCGCAGCGAATGCTGCAACTGAGAAGGGAAATGCTGGCGTGAGACAGAAGAACAATGGGGTTCTGGCTAAGTATTGCTATTGATTGAATTGTCAAGCTCAGTCAAATCCCCTTTGTTTCCTTAAATAGCCATCCGATCACCCAGGAGGGTGGTCGTGGGGCCCTTGTTGAATGTCTATGTTGGGTGCAATTCCCAAATGCCCATGGAGAAAAGAACGTGGTGCATTTGATCACAAGTGACCGCAGCGAGATCACCGACCGTATAGCCTGGTGATAGTCTACGAACAAAGGGGAGGGGCTGTAAGACAAGTGAATACAGTGTGAGCTTGCCTCGACCCATTGCTCAGGTTTGCTTTTGGGTAATAATTGAAATGCTCAGTGGCTGAACATTTTGATTGCACAGTAATTTAACTATTGATATAACAATATCAAATGTACCATGCTCAGCCATTGCTCAGTCGTTCTTGTATGCACACAATCTGAGCATTTGGCACAGCATCGGATGACATTTCAGCCTGGTGCAGCATTTCACACACTTTGGTGAAGTGCGTCAAACTGAGCCTTCCAATTAACTATTGCAAAAATAGTTCATTCCATGGCTTTACTGAGCACTTCCACACGATTGCTTTGACCATGACATGCTCAGCATGTGTGTGCAAATTGGGTGAAACGCAATGCTGAGCATGTGGCACATGAGCTACGCATATGCAAACAATTGGAAGGTGCATGCCCATTCGCTATATGCATGCAGGCTCAAGTAGTATTACACCTTTGTAATCTGTACAGCCAACACTGTAGTACGCAGTACACCTTTGTAAATGTATGCTGCGGGGCAGAGCAAAAGCTGTTCAACAATGTAACATGCAATCCCGTCAAGCCATCGAGTCATATATCTCAACTGCATCCCTTTGATGCACCTTGTTGGACAGCTCTGCCAACTACGGCACAGATGCGCATGTAATCCAAGTTAATGTAAGTGGGTCATAGTGGGATGACTGTTTATTTGTGTCATACACAAACGGTGGATTCACTCCAGTGCCATTGTCGGGGAAAACGTTGACTGGCCGTGCTTGTTCATTGCGTGTGCTCATTGGCAGGCAGCCACATGCTTTCATACGCACCCCCCAACGGGTCATACGCAGGCAACTTTCACACTCCTGGAAGACAATTTACTGCCAGTCTTCCAACCGGCTATTTTCTTGGTCTGGTGGTCAGCTTGACTGCAGACGCTCACCTGAGGCCAATCAGTGTGGATTTGCTTCAGCCTCATCTGCATTAGAATAATCCCGGCCTATGATTGCTGAGGCTGGTTATGTTTGCGTGGGGATCTCCCACCGCGGTCATTTTCTGCGTGTTCTCATGCACCCCGCACAAGCTGTGGGGCCTGGCTTGCAGCAAAAAATTCCCTTGGGTGTGTGGCATCTTTCTCTGGAGTTTTGTACAAGCGTGAGGCAAAGACCCTGATGCCAATCTCGGTGGATTAGTACCCGCCTCAAACGCAATAGGGGTGAATGTATATGTGGATCACGGCTCACAGTCGGTGCCCCCTTTGATCATGCCACACATCCCCCCCTGGAAGCCCAGTAGGCATAAGTCATCAAAAAACTTCACACAAAATCAAACTCATGTTTGGTGGCATGCCACCGAACATATCTCACCCGTCCACACACAAATATCCCCACAGTGAGATTGCCCTTTGAAACTGCCAACATTGCCCAGTAGGTCCCTGTGTGACAATTAACCTGGGGAGGATACGCTCATTGTTTGCTGTTACACCAGCAAACATGGCTGCATGCCTCTAATATGCCCCTCCACAATAAGTTGCTACAACCCACCCAATTTTGGATACACTAATGTCAACCTTGTTCCACCAAAGGTTTTGTAACTTGCTGCAGATCCAGAAGTCATATCGGTGCACCCACATTTTGGCCACCTTGCCTTGATATATGCCCCAAATTGGATATGAAAATTATGAGCCCAAGAGGCCCACTGTCATAGGGGCTCTTCTAAAATGAAGAGGGCCTGGCACTCAGTGAACAGACTTACTTATGGAGGGCTCAGAAGGAATACTCAAATGATAATAGTAATGAAATAAGATAATAATTTCCTAGTCATAAAATAATAAGAGTTAAAAGATATGAGAGGAAAACAAAAGCAATAATAAAGAGCCAACCACAAATAATCCTGTACCACTGTTTCAACCTGTTCAGAAAAGAGAAAAGGATTAATAAAGGATATGGCCACCAGGACTCTACTGAACAGGTGAGGGAAGGCAAAGACTAACTTAATAAATAATAAAATAATATTTCTTAATGAGAAATAAAATAATATTAAATAATAAATCCAATACTTTAATTAACTGGGGGAAAACCCCCAGGCAGATGAAGAGGGGCTGGTATATGTGAGAAATCCCAGCCTTGGAGCTTGAGTGTTGAGATACTGGCCTGTATGCTGGAAGAAGTTGGATGTGGGATTGAATCCTGTATTGGTGAATCCAATACAGGTTATACAGTCAATACAGGTATTTGCGCCTGTATTGATGACAGGCCTGTATTTGGTGAATCCTGTATTTGGGTCTTGCCTGTATGAAACTGTATTGAGGTCTGACAACTGTATTTGGAGAATGTAGAATGAAACCCCCTTGCTGATTGGGTTTTGAAGGGTATCCATGAAATAATGATTGTTGCTGATTGGGTTTTGAAGGGTATCAATGAGGTAATGATTGTTGAAGATGATTGGTAATGCCCCTGCCTCCTTGGCTGTGACACCCACCCCCATCAAGACCATGCACGTATTTCCAACTGTCCCCAAATAATTTAAAATAGCCATCATGTCAACCGCTTCACAACCACTTTGCTTTGGTATGATTAATATTTGTATTCAAATATATAGTGATATAACCTTAAATCCTGAGAATTCCCACTTAGCTTCTTGGATTATCATATGGCACAATCAACACAAAATATTTGTTTATCTCCCCAATGGCCAGTGTGCTATTGGCTGTCTACCTGGAACCCTTTCCAAAATGTTGATACCATTCCCTGGGGCACCAAAGACTTTCATGCACTGTGGTCCTAGTGGGGCATGGATTGAAAATTGCCAATCCAATCCTACTCAAATATTATTTGTTAAGGGAGTATTTATGACTGATGCAAATGATCCCTCCTCATCTCAGAAACCCAATCTAGCATTGATGTTCTTCACATGTTATCCAAACATTTTATTCATAATGGAAAGCTTTCAAACACAAGATTTCAAGCTTAAAATGCCCAAAGAATATGACTGTAATACTCATAGTCAATGTCAACTCTTTACTCGGACATTTCCCACTTCAAACTTGCCGCCAGCTTCATATCCTGCTGTTTCATCATTGATTTCCAAGCAAAAACTGATACAATTACCAAGTGGATCAGACCTCCCCATGCCATTATTCAAACCCCCCTCCTCCCTCATCAAAAGACCGGACTAGCTTTTCTCTGGGATCAAGAAATCTCCAATGCCCAAACAGCCCGTAACCTTTGGGCCACCTCACCCCAGGATCCACTTTTAATGCCAGGCACATTATTACAAACAAGGTCATTAGCTCATTTGAATCCCTTTCGACCAATACCCCTCTTGGAGGACTGCTTGTGGATGATACGGGATTAGGTAAAACCATTCAGGCCATTGCTCTAATTGGTACCTCCAAGGAGCGGATGATTGCAAACCCCCATCCCTCCACACCCACCATTATTGTGAGCCTTAGAGGTAATTTCATATACGCAAAAGACCACAAATACAAAAATAACATATTAATATAAATAAAATATATTTATTTATATTATAAAAATCAAAATCAAAATATAAATATAAAATTATATTAAAAATAAAAAATTAATTGAAATTTAAGAATAAAAATACATTAAATTTTGTAAGTATAAAATTACATTTATACTTGAAAAAATTAAGTAAAAATAAAATTTTAACAAAATTGTGAAAAAATGAATAAATTTGGAAAAAAGTTAAATAAAAATTATTATAACTTTTTATTCAATAAATAAACACATAAAAATTATTTCACCATTGGATTCCTCATAAAAAATCAGGTGGGGTAACCTCTGAGTGAAATTCTTGTAACTCAACTCTAAATAAGCTTAAATTAAGTTTTTAGTATTTTCAATACAAAAGTTGAAAATCCTCAAAACCTTAATTTAATTCACACCACATGTGGTGTTAACCATCAACTTTTGTGTTAAAATTGAGGTGTTGTGTTTAGTTTAGAGGCTATGAGAAATTGAAGTATTTTCAATTGAATTCGATTGAAATGTCAAAATGTGCGCGTGTATTACATAAGTGAACTTTGATTTACATATGAGGTGTCAATTATTACTGTATTGTACTGTACAATTGAATTGAATTACATGTGTAAATTATAAGTATAATACATGATGAGGAATTAAAGGAAAAATAAATTGGAAAGATTAAATTTGGGGGGGAAAAGGAACTCCAGCTCTAAAGGGGAGCTAGACCCCCAAAATCCTTGCTGACAGGCGTGGGATGTCAAAATTCACGCAAAAGTTCATCACTTTTGGCCTGGAATTGAGCTACAGGGTCTGTGGACTCAATTGATCATGAGGTTTTGATACCAACTGGGGTAGTTTTAGCTGTTGCCAAGAGGGTAAAACTACCCTTAAGATAAAACAATCATAGTAAAAAAAGTTTTAACTGGTTTCTACGCCTCTGACACACATTCTGACGTGTTTTGAAGGCTCTAGTCCTGGTATTGCTATAGGAATGGCTGATTTAAGGGTCTAAAATGGCTAAAATTGGCTTAAACCAGCCCTTTTTTGGCCTAAACCAGGGTTCAATGATGCCATAATTGACTTTTCTGTTGTCAGACTGTTTTTCAAGACTGACAAGAGTAAATTTTACTTTTGAGTAAGAGAATTGATGGCTATAAAAGAATGTCTTCTTTGCCCCACTTTTCTCTTCATGTTAGAATCTTTTCCTTTTATTAATTAGTTTAAACACTGTTAAACCAATCAATCAAAGATTCCAACCACCACTTTTAAATCATTTTAATCCTTTTAACCACGTGAAAAAATCATTATAATCATTGTTTGTAACTCTTATAATCATTTTTACCCCTGAACCACCCCAAAAGTGAATTAAAGCATCTTTCATCACTGTTAACTTTGTCACTTTGTTTCCAAATTCACTCTGGTCACTTTTGGGCGTGTTTTCTCTTTAATATTCTTTTTAAAGACTTTGTTCTTTAATTAATTGCTTGCAGTTCTTTGCTCAATTAATTCCAATTGAAATTGCTCTTGAAGAAATTTCTTTTGTAGCCTTAAAATATCTCTTGTAGAGTATTTTTTGGATAAATTTTTATTGTTGGTAAAACAATAAATTTTTATAATATTATTGTTTTATACTAATATAGTTATAAAAAATAAAATTGGCGTGTTTTCTCTTAAAAATAATATTTCATACTATTTTTAATTGAATTTTACCTTCTACGAATTTTGAGGACAGGAAAAGTACTTGATTTTTAATCAAAGTTTCATATCCACACCTTACAATGATCATCTGCCCCCCTCGCCTAATTACCAACTGGAAATCAGAAATATCCAAGCATGCTCAGGCTGGAGCGCTGCATGCCGAAATCTACCATGGTCCCACTCGTCACTCATTATCTGAGGCCAACATCTTAAAATATGATATCATAATCACTTCTTACAATACTATCACCCAAGAATTTAAGCAAACCAATACCTCTACATCATTCATTTTTCAAATAAATTGGCATCGTATAATTTTGGATGAAGCACAGTGAGTGGCTGAGCTCAAATGATTCAAATAACCTTTTATATCTAATAACCCTTGCCCCATCTTATAGCTATCTTCACTCTGAATACACTGCCACTCACCATGCCATTAATAGCCTCCTTTCATCCTGTCAAATATGTTTAACAGGCACACCTATTCACAACACCATTTATGACCTTTTGGACATAATATCATTCATCACTCAACCCCAGAGCTCCAATCAAGATAACTGGTCACCATTCATCCTGAGTCGTCTTTCCAAAGGTTGCAATGATATTTTGCATTTGGCATTGCGGCATTTAAGCTTTCGCCGCACCAAAACCACACATCTCAAATCCCTCCCCACTAATAGCCATCATTATGAGCTGCTCCCACTCAACCCAACCATGCAGCAAGAATATTCCACATTTTATGAAGAATTCCTATCATGCAAAAGCAAAGGACCAGGAGAATTTTTCAGAAATATTAATAAGCTGCAAATATGTTGTAACCATCACATCATGCTTAACACAATTGCGGAGGCGGATTTGGAAAACCCCAAGGGCAGGAGCACTTAGGATAACTCCCCAACAATCACACAAATTATTGTGGGTGTGGAAACATGCATGATGAGTAGTAAAATTGAACACCTCCTACAAAGCTTAATGAAGAACAAACAAACAAGGTGTGGTCCAACCAAATTGGTGGTTTATACCCAATGGACCCAGTTTCTAGATTTGTGTGTTAATTCTAATATGCATCCATTACCAATTGAATCCATCTGACTTTTTTATATTGTAGAATTGGTATTGCACTTGCGCATCACTCTATCCTTTCAGCACGAATTGATGGAACAATTACAGCATGAGCACAGGAGAAGGCACTGGAGAATTTCTTCAATAATCCTGAATGTGAAGTACTGATTGCATCCATTGCCGCAGCTGGAACTGGCCTCAATATAATTTGTGCTAATATGGTCTATTTAATGATTAGGGGACCCCCAAAATTCTGCCCTGATTTGCGGCCCCTGACATCCACATTTCCAGGAGCCCAATTGGAACCCAGCCATTGAGGCTCAGGCTGTTGATCAACTCCATTGTATTGTCCAACAACAACCTGTAAAGGTCATCCACTATATCACTCCTCATTCAGTTGAGGTCAACATGCGGAAGGTACCTTTCAAGCTCATCTTTGACCCTAATTGTATTGCTATTCTAAAATTGTTCCTTACGGAAATGCCATTTTCCAAACACCAATAGGTCCAAGAAAAGAAAAAATCATTAACTGCGTGAGCCTTACTGATATTATATAATTTGCGTTTGACCAAGTTGATCACACCTGCGCACCCTGGCAAAGGTCCACAATTATGAACACCATGAGCTGGATCGAACTCCTTCAATATTTCCTCAATGAAAATGAGCAATAGAGTATTATTTCTAAGGGAGACGGTGATACAGTCCAGGTCATATTGTCTATATTCTGACATATTTAGCAAGTTGTTTCATCTTTCAGAAATAATAATCAGATTGTATTACACCTGGACAAATAATTCACAAAATGTTAATTTGTAACAGTGCTATACATTTATATTACTAAGTTATTGCAGAGCATCACCATTTGGCCTAATAACTGGAATGTCAAGTATTTTGAGGGCGCTAGTCTGCATCTTACTACAGCTTTTGAGACAATCTTGATCAAATACCTGAAATGATAAGCCTTCCGGAATATCACCATCATCTGTTGATCATAATTCTGGCAATCTATCAATAGTTTTTTTACCCTTTTTTTTAATGTGATTACAAAACTCTATGTCTTGATCCATTTTTAATACCAATTCATTAAATAACTGGGAGCCCGAGCGTAATCCCACTTTGCAGTAAACTTGACGGCCATTTTCCAGTACCTCCTCAGTATCTGAATATACTTGAGGGTCACTTAATTGTGATGCTAGAATGGGAAATTTAGCCGTATCACACCATTCACGACGGCGCTCACAGGTCTGCACATAATCAAGTAGATCATCATCAGTCTTTGCTCACAATGAAGAAGAGATACATTAACTAACCCTTTGACAAATCTTTACGAGCTTTTGATTCTCCTTCTTTTTAACCAAATACTCCGCATCCTTTTTAATAGACTTCCATTCTCTTTTCAAATAAGTGAAATATTGCTCCATTAAAGCCGCCATGACCCCATAGTTATTATGATCCTTGTTCCAACAGTAATGATGATACTCGGTGCTGACCAGTGCGAGACGGAATGTACAGTAAAACACCATAGACATCAGCTCATTGAACAGATGTTGCCATGAGCTCTCCCAGTCCCAAGTGAATTGCTTTAGTCCTAGGTTGTGGAGCTCATTTTTGCAGTAGCTTTGGAAACCCTGAGACTGAACCTGTGTTGATGGCTCATTGGAAACATCCTTGGGGACATATCCGTGATGACAAGCCACTTGAATTGCAATTTCACGCTCTTCTGTGCTTGGTGGTGCTGGTAGTGAGGAAAAATCCTTATCCCTAACTTTGAGTAGGAACACGAAATGGACATGTACTGCTGATCTCATTCCATGCACATTCTCTGGAAGTTCTGCTTTCAGCCATTTTTTTTGCTCCTTCTGGCTTGCACGTTTTGCCACATTGTGAGCTCTACAAGCCTGGTTCCTTTGCTGTCTGACCTCGGATTTTTCAAGCATACTCTGGGCAAGGGGCATTTGAGGATGGGTGAACTCACTATTTGACTGAGTGCCATGCTCATGCCACATGAAATTGTCCCTCCTTGGTTCATCATTTCTTTCCATTTGAGTCGGAGACATGTTCTCATCCTCATCATCCACCATTTTTTCTCTTGATGAACTGGCATGAGCTGTTCTTGGTTTGGAGGCATATGGATGATGACGTCCAGTGACTTTCTCTTTATGGACCAGAGGTGAAGATGAATAAAGTTCATCACCTGCCATGCACGTCATCAGTTAACACATCAAAACATTAATGAAGACTGGTTATACTCACAATCTTCAATTGGCTCCTGAGATCGGACTGACTTGCCTTTAGGTGCCATATCTAACCCATGAAACAAAAATATCAAATTTTGAAAAAGGTTATACTCCAAAATTCAAATGACTTAATTTGATGAAGCGTCAATCCTGGATTTCCCTCCAACAGACCACTCCAAGCTACATTCTCCAATGGTCTTTTTCGTTGCCCCCCATCCACGTGCCTTTCATCGCCCACATGAACCTGAGATCCTGATGCAATATTGAGGGTTGGCTGTTTACTTTGGCCAAAGGGATCCTGGGATGCGACTGGATTCCAACCGGGATTAAGGAGGAACTCACATGGAAATTTTGATTGGGGATTAGCGTTTGATGAGATTTGAGGTGTGCATTCTAGCCCCTGAGACACATGCCTTTGTGTGTTAGTGGGATTTGGCGGAATTGGAGTGACAGAAATATTTGGGATCGACCAAGTGCTTGAAGTTGGAGCCCTTGGATTTCCCACATCAATGTTAAGACCTGATAAATTCATTGAGGATGCGATAGGGGTTGTGAGAGGAATGTTGGGACTCAATGGTGACTGTGTTTGAACATATTCTATGCTATATTCACTATCTGAGTCATGAACAGAACCTGAACGGGATTTATGTGACTTGGAAGATGACATAAGGGCCCAAAAAGTACAGTAATATTTTTAACTAGATAAAACACCTCAGTATTATGATAAAATAGAGTGATATGAGATGAAATCTCTTCAAATTTAGAATAGAGATATTCTATGAATATTTCTAAAAAGAGTCTTATTGGTAGTCTAATAATCCTCTCTTTAGGAGAATCCTCCCTACCTCCTCTTGAGCTCCTCCGCTTTTGTCGGAAACCACCCTGCACGGCCTACCACCATATAATGTAATATTCCCTTGATCTCAAAGGGGACCCATCATCCATAAGTAATCATATTCGGTAACATTTCCGCCTCCCCATTGTCACATTTTCTGAATTATCCAAACTGCCAATATATGCATTGAAATTCCACAGCATCGTACATCTGTAAAGGGGTATATTCATGAAGGATTTACCCACAAAAGAGACATCACCTTTTCAAGAAAGGTGAGACAATCCAAATAAAATTCCAACCGATTAAAAGCCTGCTGCACTCAAACCAAATACCAAGACTTTAGCTCCACTCAAACCCCTTATGTAATAGAGTTATATCATTATGTCTGTAATAAGGTTTGAGCCATGTACGATGGCGTGCCAGCGTACATGGTTTCAATGTCAATCCCCTCAAATCAATTTTGAAACATCCCTATTGGAACGCCCATCAAGGTTCAAAACTGCAGTATCACCATGTGTAAATAAAATAGAATATGTATGAGCATTGAGCAGCATGGCATTTTACCCAATTAAACTCCTAACCAATTCCGCCATCCAGATGAGACATGTTACACTCTATCAGCTGCAGCTCACGCACCATTACAAATGGGATAAAGTTCTCAGATGGCTCAAATCATCTCCCCCTTAATAAATAATCACTTAATTTTTTTTCCAATTAATAACACTCCTAAACACTTTCACATCAGCCATAGATATTTATACACAAACCAACTGTACTCCCAATTCCTGCAACAATGACAGCCTGCCGCTATTCCTCAATGCGTATATGCATGTGTCAACACTGCTAAACTCAAACACACTCTTCCCCTGAGGGTGATAGGCCTGGAGTTGCCTTCACACCTTTCCAATATAAACAGCACATTAAAAAGCTCAAATCAACCATTGCACCCAAATCTCTTCCAAACATCCCTACTTCTGCATCAGGATCTGAGTTCCCACAACTTCTATTGGATCAAACCTTCCCAGCTGATTATTCACCATTGACCCAAAGCACCTTCTCCACAGCACCGGGTCTCAATTCAACTGCACAGAAACCATACAGCAGCAGTCAAACCCTTCCCCCACAAGACCTTGGAATGATAATATCTGCCATTCTATTATTATAGGACGATATACCCCGCAGGGCTTCACGCATTCTCAACCCCGCCCTTAACCTGCTGATCAAGTCCAGCATCTCAAGCTCTGGTGGTCCCCCCACTCCTGCATTCCATATACCTCAAGATCTGAGTACCATATTTGAACATCTCCAATTGTAACCAGTGATTCAAAACTTTATATGATGTCCTCAATGCTTCTCTCTTAATGGCCTTGCTGAATCAGTCACAACTGACCAACCCCACTGTCAACGCCATAATGACCCAAATGATCATGATCCCCTTGCACACAATCATTAGGCAAATTAATCTATTTATTTGAAGCCCACACCCAAACCACAACCAACATGAAGCAAAAGTTTATACCAACAAAACATTTCATTTATCAACCATTCAAAAATTGGCTTGCCAGATTTCTCCAGCGGGCTGGAATTATGGAAATTCTGCATCAACATCAACAATCCCAAACTCCCAAAGGTTCCCCAAAATGTGACGTCTGGGATGGATTGGTCTGGAGACGCTTCACTGGCACTAGAAATATCCATGACCCCCCATTCATGTCCATTCCTGGTGCATTGGCCTTCTCCATTTATGTGGACTGGTTTAATGCACATGGAAAGTCCACCCGCTTGGCCAGCATTGGACCTATCATGCTTATTTGTCTTAATCTCCCCCCAAGTGAAAGATTGAAGCCAGAGAATGTCTATGTTGCAGGAATCATCCCTGGTCTGAAGGAGCCACTTTCCCTTCAATTGAATTACCTATTAATGCCACTCATCAACAAGCTCAAAGAGCTATGGCAAGATTACCATTTTTCACCCACCTCAACAGGTCCTTCAGGATCCTTTATCCATGTTTCCATTCTCACAGCCATTGCGGATGTGGTTGCCATGCGCAAGCTTACTGGATTTATTTCCCATTTGGGCAGCCACTTTTGTAATTTTTACACCATTAACAAAGCTCAAATTGAAGAAATTGGTCCTCAATATCACTACACACGCTCATATCAAAATCATAAATCAACCATTGCCAAATGGCTTTGGGCAACCCCACAACAAAGACAAGCAATTTTCTTTGAGTATGGAGTGCGATATTCAATTTTAGAAGACCTTCCATAATGGGATGCAACCAGAATGGTTAATCTTGACATAATGCATAATTTAATACTGGGAATTTTGAAGGATCATGCAACTTTCAAATTGTGCATTCCAGAGTCCAAATCAAAAATTTACCTCATGTCCCACAGGAAATCCAATGACACCAACAGTTCAGACTCAGATTCCATGACCTCCAACAGCTGTCTTGATAAAATCAAATTGAGAGAGGCCCGCTCCCTGAGAAGAGAAACAGCAAAAATAATAAATGAGCCACT
Organism: Austropuccinia psidii; assembly: GCA_023105745.1. Classification (NCBI taxonomy): domain Eukaryota; kingdom Fungi; phylum Basidiomycota; class Pucciniomycetes; order Pucciniales; family Sphaerophragmiaceae; genus Austropuccinia; species Austropuccinia psidii. The sequence continues at coordinate 4,618,810 of JALGQZ010000005.1, read as the reverse complement.
CCCCACTACTTCCACCCGAAAAAAATACTTTCCAATTCCCACCCCTCACATGGAACATCCATCTAGTGGTTCTGCAGAGATTCCTTCATTTGATGAAGATTACATCCCCTCTGAATTGGATATCACTGCACTGAGTGATCACCAGATCAAGGGTGAGGCTCTGGAGAATCTCTGACAAATCATATCTGAGACAATAATTCCCTCATCATGGACAAGAGTACCTCACAACATGGGTTCTTCCTCTCATGGTAGCTTAAAAGCCGCTGAATGGGCTCTCTTATATAAGGTCTATATTCCATTTTTAATGCTCAGTCAACAGATGTCATTAGATGTACACCAATCCGCCAACATTCAAAGAAAAATGGGTCAGTCAGAAGAACTTCCAAATCAACTAACCAAGAATACATTCCATTTGATCAGTGCTATCAAGATTGCCACAAGTTGGACTGTTTCAATAGATGATGCGACTGCATTTGCTGAATATTGGAAAACATTCTGCCTTTCCAATCAACTCCTGTTCCCAAAACAGAAAAGTAAACCAAATCATTATTTTGCTGATCATATTCCCAAACTCTTCCAACGTTGGGGCCCAGCACAAGCCTCAGCCACATGGGGTTATGAGCGCTTTATTGGAGTATTTGCAAAAATTCCAACAAATAACAAAATATGTACGTCAATTAATAAGATCAATATATTCACATTGATTAAACACCTGAACTGAATAAGACTAACTTCTTGCAACTCTGAATAGATGATATAGATAAAACCTTACTTCAACATATCTGTTGATGTTCCAACCTTTCCGTTCTCCTGAAATCCCTATCCGTGCCATGTGAAATAAAACAGTTTTTCAAATCACAGCCACCTGCCCTGTTCAATTACCATAAATATAACAAACCATCCTGCCATGACCAAGAAAATCATGATTGCCTGGTTGGGTACTTACAGAATTTTCATGCAACAAGGGAAATAGCTGATTGGGTCAGCTTAGACACTACCGTGCAATCCACAAGTCCTCCCACTTCAAGGAGGGTCTCACCTTGGTATTTTCCAGTTTCAAACATTAATATTGGGAACAATATATTCTCAACTGAATCCAAAAATTTCAGAAACAGTGTGATATGTTTTCTGAGGGGCAACTCACGACAATTTGGTATTATTAATAGCATTTTTAAAGTCTCTGAGCCATCTAGCATACTGAACAATAACTTTCTGATATTAAAAACTTTGAAGATTGATGTGAATTTCTTACCAGATTGGCTGCATCTGAATACTTATAAAGCTGTTGGTTTTGATGATGAAAACTTGATTATATCTGAAGAAGAAATATAAGGTAACTGTGGATTGTATGATAACAAAGTTCTGTCATGTGGACTGCTTGTAATGATAAAGCCGTTATTTCATGATATTTAGTCTACTAAAATGCAAATCTCTCAGATTCATTAGCAATTTTGCTAGTGAAATAACTGCCTCAAAATTTAGTGACAGAGACATCCAATTGTGACAAGCAAAGCCCATTATTTTACATTGCCACAAAGAACTTACTATTTTGACATTGGGTACAGTGTGAATAAGCCAAGTTCAATGATCAAATGACCCACACACTCACCTTTCACAGAATTCAAAATTTCTAACTGTGCCATTATCATGTTGGAAGGGGAATCGGCCCTTGCGCACCCGCACCTGCACATGCAAGCGCACGGCGGGCTCTACCAGTGCCATCTGCAAAACGACAATCCCGCTCAGGCGGAGTCCTTTCATGGATGACCTGGTGAAGTCAAACCCCCCACCTACATCAAGACTGGCTGAAGGACCTCTTTGATGTGTGTTTGTGCAAACAGGCGGGTCTTTTGTAATTTTTACCAATCATCGGACAGTTGCGGGATGATCAGGTGGTGAGGAATCTGAGTTGAAGGCACAGGGGAACCAATATTGGTGTAAGACAAGAGTAGGACGTGTGCTCGACGTTCGCTTGATTATTGCTTTACGTGAAGTCAATTGCCGACAATTGACACCAGATTTGCCCTGGTGATTCCATCAGGATCTCAGGTTCATGTGAGCAATGAAAGGCGCGTGGATGGGGGGGAACAAAAAAGACCATTGGAGAATGTAACTTGGAGTGGTCTGTCGGAGGGAAATCCAGGATTGACACTTCATCTGTCACAGGGGCTCTTCAAAATGAAGAGGGCCTGGCACTCAGTGAACAGACTTACTTATGGAGGGCTCAGAAGAAATACTCAAATGATAAGAGTAATGGAGTAAGAGGATAAATTCCTAGTCATAAAATAATAAGTATAAAAAGATATGAGAGAAAAACAAAAGCAATAATAAAGATCCAACCACAAATAATCCTGTACCACTGTTTCAACCTGTTCCGAAAAGAGAAAAGGATTAATAAAGGATATGGCCACCAGGATTCTACTGAACAGGTGAGGGAAGGCAAAGACTAACTTAATAAATAATAAAATAATATTTCTTAATGAGAAATAAATTAATATTAAATAATAAATCCAATATTTTAATTAACTGGGGGAAAAACCCCCAGGCAGATGAAGAGGGGCTGGTATATGTGAGAAATACCAGCCTTGGAGCTTGAGTGTTGAGATACTGGCCTGTATGCTGGAAGAAGTTGGATGTGGGATTGAATCCTGTATTGGTGAATCCAATACAGGTTATACAGTCAATACAGGTATTTGCGCCTGTATTGATGACAGGCCTGTATTTGGTGAATCCTGTATTTGGGTCTTGCCTGTATGAAACTGTCTTGAGGTCTGACAACTGTATTTGGAGAATGTTGAATGAAACCCCCTTGCTGATTGGGTTTTGAGGGGTATCAATGAAGTAATGATTGTTGAATATGATTGGTAATGCCCCTGCCTTCTTGGCTGTGACATTATCCCCCTCTTGAAAGTGGTGAGCTCTGAGCACCATAAGTACAGTGAGTCTTGATGAGCTTGCAATCAATCCATAAAGTTCTTTCCCCCAATTCCTTAAATTTATCCCATTGAACTTTCTTCTTCAATCAATACTCCAGCAAAATCTTCATTTGATCACTTTTAGGTATTTTCCACTAGATCTTGATTCTGAATTCCCTCTTTTCCTTCAAAATGCCTTCATTCTTCTTAAAATTTCTTCATTGTTGTCTTGAGTGTCTTCACCAAACTTTTCTTGAGTCCTCATGGCTTTTGAAAAGTGGGTGACCTGGGTTTATGTCCCAAGAACACCTGATTTCATCATAATTTTGAATCTTGAGAGTGTTGGCATAAAATGGCCAATACTTGAGGTTTTGGACCATTTCAGAAGTCCTGGCCAAAATCCCTGATTTTGTGATTAAAGGGGTTTTTGGCCAATTTGCGCAAAGTGCGCAAATGCGCATATATGCTTTAATGGCATATATTGGTGAAAAAATTAAGAAAATTTGATTAATGATGAAAAATGGCCTTATAAAGTGTTCTGGCCATTTTTCTCATTTTTGCGCAAATGCGCAATTACGATGAAATTGGCAAAAAAGGCCTTTTGAAGCCTTCTGACAAGATAAACAGGCCTTTTGCACAAAAGTGCGCAAATGCACAAAATGCACAAATTTGCCAATATGCATGATTAAGCATATTTTGATGAAAAATGATAAAAATGAGCTATTTTTGAAGTTTTGAGGTTTGATATGGACATTTGTGCCAAAGCTCATAAATTCATGAAATTGGCCAATTGGGCCATTTGAAGCAGTTTTTTCCTTTTGATCTTGATTTCTTCCTGAATGTCTTTCTTATCTCCTCCTTGACCAGTCAATTGCCATAAATGCCTTGCTGATTGGGTTTTGGCTTTCAATTTTGATCTTAAGGAATGAGTTTAAGGCTGACTTGAAGAAGTTTTGATGAGGTTTATCTGTAGCTGGTCTTTACCATTACTAGTGTTTTGCTCTTTGAATATTGAATAAATTGACTCCCCAAACATGATATGGGAGTGATGACTACTGCTTTTGAAATAAGAAATAAAAATAAAAAATAAAACATACAAGTAAAGAAAATGAAATAAAAAATAAAAATGAAAAAGAATTGAGAGCAAAAGAGAGTAAAGAAATAGAAATAAGAAAATGCCTGAGGGTTGTCCTTCTTGTGGTGAGTTGCTTGATTTTGGCCAAAATGTTCTGAAAGATAAAATCAAGCATTTGATGCTCACACCGTGGCCAAGGTAATGTTTTACAAGAAATAGACCCCTCAGGGATGCATACCAGGAGATGGAACTTACTTTCATAACTTCCACTCCCCACCAAGCACCATGAATGAAAAAGAAATTATGCCATAACATGAATTCGTGGTAATGAATGTCTTGAAAGATGATTTATGGCATGATTAAAGAAAGAAAAGAAAATAAGAGAAAAGATTGGGCCATATCTTGTTGAAAGGTCCAAAATCTTGAGGGTATGATGTTGCAAGGCCTTCTGAACCTGTCCAAAAAATTGACAAGTGCTCACAAAGTGGCCAAGGTGATGCTTACAACAAATTTGGGTAGAATACCCCCTTAAAGGTGCATGCCAGGACAGGAACTTACTTTCATAACCTCCAATCCCCACCAAGCACCATAAATCAAACTCTTGAGGCATTTGGGACAGTCTTGTCTGGATACAAAGTGTGAAAATCCCTGACAAGGTCTGGGCAGTTGGTAAGGTTGGAAGCTGGTTCCCAAGTTGTTCTTTCTGGGTCTTCATTGAATCCTTTCCACTCCACTAAAGACCATAATGAACCTCTCTTGAGTTTTGAGTCCAGAACCTGAGCCACTTCCCATTCTTCTTGCTCTTCCACTATTACTGGAGGTGGTGGCAATTGGTGTCAATTTGGGATAGTTGATTGCTTCACTGTTTCTAACAAGGACACATGGAAAACAGGGTGAACTGACTTCCATTTTTGAGGCAACTTGAGGTGATATGCATGGCTGCCAATCTTCTTGACACCTTCAAAGGGTCCCAACCATCTTTCTGAAAGTTTCTTTGTGGGTCTTGTTTTCTTGATGTTCTTAGAAGCTAGCCATACTTTCTCCCCAGGTTGGAAATCAGGTGGAATTGCTCTATTTCTATCTGCATACTTCTCAAAACGCTTTATTGCTGACTCTAATTCTTTTTTGACAACTTGCTTTACTGATTGAAGTTTTGTTGATAACTTTCCAGCAGGTGTATCTTGAGAAATGTGAATTGAGTCAAATCTGGGATTTCTTCCATAAATGGTGAAAAATGGTAACTGTTTTGTTGATGAATGTTCTGCATTATTATAGGCAAATTCAGCCAGAGGGAGCCAGGTGTGCCAGTCATCTTGATGGTAACTGACATACATCCAAAGATACTGTCCTAGAATCTGATTTACCCTCTCTGTCTGTCCATCTGTTTCAGGGTGAAAGGCAGTTGAAAGATCTCTTGATATCTTGAGCTGATGACACAATTGAGTCCAAAATAATGAAACAAATAAGGATCCTCTATCACTGACAATACTGACTGGAAGTCCATGCTTGGAAAATACATGAGTAATGAAGATTTGAGCTAAATCCAGAGCAGTGATTGTTGAATAAGTTGGAATAAATATTGCCATTTTTGAAAATCTGTCTACAGCTACTAAAATTGAATCAAAGTTGCTTGACAAGGGCAATTGAGTGATAAAGTCCTTTGATAAAGAAATCCAAGGACCAGATGGAATTTGAAGAGGCTTGAGTAGCCCAAACTTCTTATGGTGGATGTTCTTGTTTCTTGGACATTGCTGACATGAGGACACATAGTCCTTGATGATTTGGTTCATGCCAGCCCAATAAAAATCCCTCTTGATGAGCTTGAGGGTCTTCTCCTGGCCAGGATGGCCAGCCAACGGTGAGTCATGACGCTTTTGAAGAATGTCCAATTGAATTTCATGATTGCTTGGAATGACTACTCTATCCTTGAACAATAATAATTTTGCTTGAGGTTCAAGAGATTAGTCTGGGACGGATTCTCCTCTTGCTAATTTCTTTAGGATTTCCTTATAATATTTGTCTTGCCATACTTGTCTTTGAATTTTATCAACTACATCTGAAAACATATCAACTTTTATTGAAAAGAATCTTGACTCCTGAATTTCATTTTGCTTGAGAACTTGATGAAAATTTTGAGGATTCTTGCTGATGAAATCCACCCCCCTCTCTGGGTACATGTTGTCCCGACGTGACAAGGCATCTGGTAAAGTGGCCAGCCTGCCTGGGCGGTAAGTAATGATAAAATGGAACTCAGATAGAAATTCTTCCCAATGGGTTTGACAACAAATAAGGACTTTAGAGGACATAAAATACTTAAGGGAACAATGGTCTGTCAAGACCTCAAAGGAATCAGAAAGAGAAAGGAGAAAAGCTCTCCAGCGCTTGAGAGCCCAAACTATGCCAAGGAGTTCCTTGTCATGAATTTCATAGTTGAGTTCAGCTGGTAAGAGCTTGCAACTATCAAATGCAATGGGATGCTTTCCTGAGTCATTCATCTGACTCAGTGCATCACCCATGTCATAATCAGAAGCATCTGTAAGGTGTGGATATGAAACTTTGATTAAAAATCAAGTACTTTTCCTGTCCTCAAAACTTGTATAAGGTAAAATTCTGTTAAAAATAGTATGAAATATTATTCTTAAGAGAAAACACGCCTAATTTATTGTTTATAACTTTATTAGTATAAAACAATATCATTATAAAAATTTATTGTTTTACCAACAATAAAAATTTATCCAAAAAATACTCTACAAGAGATATTTTAAGGCTACAAAAGAAATTTCTTCAAGAGCAATTTCAATTGGAATTAATTGAGCAAAGAACTGCAAGCAATTAACTAAAGAACAAAGTCTTTAAAAAGAATATTAAAGAGAAAACACGCCCAAAAGTGACCAGAGTGAATTTGGAAACAAAGTGACAAAGTTAACAGTGATGAAAGATGCTTTAATTCACTTTTGGGGTGGTTCAGGGGTAAAAATGATTATAAGAGTTACAAACAATGATTATAATGATTTTTTCACGTGGTTAAAAGGATTAAAATGATTTAAAAGTGGTGGTTGGAATCTTTGATTGATTGGTTTAACAGTGTTTAAACTAATTAATAAAAGGAAAAGATTCTAACATGAAGAGAAAAGTGGGGCAAAGAAGACATTCTTTTATAGCCATCAATTCTCTTACTCAAAAGTAAAATTTACTCTTGTCAGTCGTGAAAAACAGTCTGACAACAGAAAAGCCAATTATGGCATCATTGAACCCTGGTTTAGGCCAAAAAAGGGCTGGTTTAAGCCATTTTTAGCCATTTTTAGCCATTTTAGACCCTTAAATCAGCCATTACTATAGCAATACCAGGCCTAGAGCCTTCAAAACACGTCAGAATGTGTGTAAGAGGCGTAGAAACCAGTTAAAACTGTTTTTACTATGGTTGTTTTATCTTAAGGGTAGTTTTACCTTCTTGGCAACAGCTAAAACTACCCCAGTTGGTATCAAAACCTCATCATCAATTGAGTCCACAGACCCTGTGACTCAATTCCAGGCCAAAAGTGATGAACTTTTGCGTGCATTTTGACATCCCACGCCTGTCAGCAAGGATTTTGGCGGTCTAGCTCCCCCTTAGAGCTGGAGTTCCTTTTCCCCCCCAAATTTAATCTTTCCAATTTATTTTTCCTTTAATTCCTCATCATGTATTATACTTATAATTTACATATGTAATTCAATCTAATTGTACAATACAATACAGTATTAATTGACACCTCATATGTAAATCAAAGTTCACTTATGTAATACACGCGCACATTTTGACATTTCAATTGAATTCAATTGAAAATACTTCAATTCCTCATAACTTCTAAACTAAACACAACACCTCAATTTTAACACAAAAGTTGATGGTTAACACCACATGTGGTGTGAATTAAATTAAGGTTTTGAGGATTTTCAACTTTTGTATTGAAAATACTAAAAACTTAATTTAAGCTTATTTAGAGTTGAGTTACAAGAATTTCACTCAGAGGTGACCCCACCTGATTTTTTATGAGGAATCCAATGGTGTAATAAATTTTATATGTTTATTTATTGGATAAAAAGCTATCATAAATTTTATTTAACTTTTTTCCAAATTTATTTATTTTTTCACAATTTTGTTAAAATTTCATTTTTACTTAATTTTTTCAAGTATAAATGTATTTTTATATTTTCAAAATTTAATGTATTTTTTTATTTTTAAATTATAATTAATTTTTTATTTTTAATATAATTTTATATTTATATTTTGATTTTTATTTTAATAATATAAATAAATTTATTTTATTTATATTAATATGTTATTTTTTATATTTGTGGTCTTTTGGGTATATGAAATTACCTCTAAGGCTCACATTCCCTCCCCCTAAAAAAGAATATTACTTTGTAATATTGGTGTTTCTAGTGTGTCTGAATCTCCTCAGGAGTTTGGTAGCTTCTGGTATATCTTTTTCTTCTAACCATTCATCTTCACAAGTTGGGTCACTGTACCTAACAAGGTATTCCCTTACTTTCTTGGTTCTTAATTTCCTTTCTTTAAGAACTTTGGTTATTTTCTTAGTACCAGATGTCTCAATAGGAGGTATAACTTGGGGAACCTTATTCCTCAAGGGAAATTTCTCAGCATCACTATATTTATATGGTTTTATCAAGCTCACTGGAAATGTAGGGTGCTTATTGCTAAGTTCTTCAGATAACTCTACTTCAACAGCATTCTCTCCATGGAGGGCCTTAATCACAAAAGGTCCTGCAAAGGAGTCTTTCAACTTTTTACATCCTTTGATGTTATTGAAGTTAGTGGTGGATACAAGAACTAGGTCCCCCACTTTGAAATCTGGAGTTGCATGAGATTTATCCCATTTGTCTTTAGCATATGCAAAAGAGTCCTCCATGCATCTTACTGCATGCTTTCTAGCTTTGTCTAGCATTCCTTTGAAGCTAGCAGCTGTGGGATGTATTTCAATTAAGTCTTTCCTCAAGGAGTCTTGGGGTAACTTGGGGTTCCATCCTTTTTCTAGAATAGCAGGAGTCTGATTGGTACTAGCATGGATTGATGTTTTATATGCTAATTCCAGTGCTGGTAACAGAGTACACCAATCATGGGTAAATCCATCACAATCTTTGAATTCAAGGCCATATGCACAAAATCTTCTCACCATGTCCTCTAAGGTTTGGATCATTCTTTCAGCCAGGCCATCAGTTCGTGGGTGGTAGGCTGTAGAGAAAGACAGTTTAGTGCCAAATAATTGGTGAAGATTTGTCCATAGTGCTGAAGTGAATTTGGGATCTCTATCACTGATGATATTTGTAAATATCCCAGTCCATGACACTACTCTATTCCATATCAGAAGAGCTGTATCCATGGCTGTATCATCTTTGTGACATGGTAAAAAGATTGGAGTTTTACTGAATCTGTCCACAATTACTAGGCAAGCATTATAGCTCCTGTCACCTCCTGGTGGTAGGCCAGTTACCCAATCCATATGGACAATTTCCCAAGGTCTGTTTGTTTCTTGGATTTTCATCATATTTCCAAGTCTTTTGCCAGTGGACTTATTTGCCTTTTGGCATCTGTCACACGTTTTGCAATACTCTGCAACATCTTTTTGCCACATTGGCCACCATATGCAGGTCTTCACTTTCTCTCTTGTTCTGTCTTCAGAAAGATGTCCTGAAAAGGGACTATCATGGCATTCTTTCAGTACAAGATTGATTAATGACCTGTCTACAACTGTCATGACACATGTGTGCTTGGTTCTGTGGTAAATTATACCATCCAGTAGGTGAAATCTTCCTTCATTATAAGATTTTCTCCATACTTCATCCAAGGCATGTATTAGAGAGTTGTCTTTACAGTCTTTGTTAAGTAATTGGCATAAGATGCTACAATTCTTATCTTGAGTGTAGCTATTTCTGACTTCTTCAAAGAAGGTGGTGTTCAAGTCTGTAACACTTATTCCTTCTATTGGAATTTGTGGTGAAGCTTCTTCTGGAACATAAGCAGGATTATCAATGTTATTTGGTAATGGCCATCTGCTTAGTCCATCTGCATTCTTATGAATATTCCCATCCTTATGAACAATAGTCATATTGCCTCTGTATTCTTGTATGGCTATTTGCCATCTGAGCATGTGTCTGTTAGGTGTTTTCATGTTCAAAAGTGATTTCACAGCTGTACAATCTGTTATTACTTCAAAAAGACATCCCTCTAAGAAATAGTTCAATTTCTCCAAGGCCCAGACAAGGCATAGACATTCCATTTGACTTGCTCCATATCTGGCTTCAGTTGGTTTGATTTGCCTGGATATGAAACATATTGGTCCTTCTACAGGTTTGTCATATATGATCTGAACTTGGTGAAGTGCAGCACCTAGTCCATCCCCCGATGCATCAATATACAGTTTGAAAGGTAATTTAAAGTCTGGCATCAGTAAGAGTGGAGCAGTGGTCAATGCTTCTCTTAGAGACTCAAAAGCTTTGACTCTGTCAACAGTCATCTCAAACACTGTGTCTTTGTCACACAACTTATAAAGTGGTCTTGCTATGGATGCAAAATCTTTAATGTGTTGTCTGTAATATCCTGCAAAACCTAAGAATGACTGAATTTCCTTCTTATTCTGAGGCATAGGCTTTAATAATACTGCTGCAACTTTGTTTTTGTCAATTCCAAGGGACAAACCAGATACAACATGTCCTAGTGCTTTAAGTTCTTTAAATCCAAAATGACATTTCTTCAGGGAGATTTTCATGTTTACTGATTGAATTTTTGTCAAAGCTCTTGATAATCTGTACATGTGCTCCTCCCAAGTCTTTGAACAGATAATAATGTCATCAATGTAAATGATTAACCATCCCTCTGAGAGTTCTTCAGGGAAGATTTCATTCATCATTCTTTGGAAGTGTGAAGGTGCATTTTTGATACCAAAGGGCATCCTTAAGTATTCATACACTCCACAATGAACAATAATTCTTAAGTATTTTCTTGCTCTTGGTGTTACCACATTTTGATGGAATCCTTTAAGGGCATCCATAGTGGTTATATATACTGCTTGAGATATTTGAGTAAGGGCAATTTGGATTTTTGGTATAGGGTATCTGTCTGGGACAGTGTAAGTGTTCAGAGCTCTAAAGTCCCCAACCATTCTGGATTTTCCATTATGCCACGCCACTATAACTGGTGTAGTTATTTCTACTTCCTCATTGTGGCCTACTTTTCTTATTACACCAAGGTCTAGAGGTTCTTTGATATGAATTTCTAGAGCTTCTCTTGATTTTGGACTTGCTGGATAAGCAGGTCTTCTTAAGAGTGGTGGATAAGGTCTCTCAATGTCAAGAATGATGTCAACTTCATGACCAATAATTGCTCCCAGGGGTTCTTTGTCTGTAGCAAATGCTCCTCTGTGGTCATACAAAAGGGAAGAAAGTTCATTTTCTTGTTTATCAGTCAGATGAAGGCTTATTTCAGCCTCATTTAACTGTTCAGACTTGAATTTCTCTAACTCTAAGTTGACTGGTGATACTTTGTTTACTGTAATTTGTCTTTTAAATGGTAAAAAGGAAAATTTCTGGCGCTTATTGTCCCCAATTGTAAAGTATCTGTCTTTGTTATTATGTAAATCTATCCCATACATGATCAAATAGTCATTTCCCAATATAAAATGGGTGCTAGAGCAATTTTCCATAACAACAAATTCAACTGTGATCCTTAAATTCCCATTTATGTGTGGGAATATGACATTGGTCTCAAAGATTCCCAGTGCTTTCATTGGGTTACTTGCACTGTTGAATTTTATACCATCAATTGGTAACAATTGGTCTTCAAAATTTGGCACACAAGTCTTAAGAAAGGATTTTCCAACACAAGAGCAGAAGGCTCCTGGGTCAAGCAAAAGTTTGGTGGGCTTGTTGTCAATCACCACTTCTGTTATACAGGAGTTACCAGCTGTATAACCTTTTCCTCTGTTTGGTTTTGTCTTCATAAGTTGTGCATCTTGACCTTTTGATAAATCAACTTGACCATTGCTCAATCGTGGTAAGTGGGAATAAGATTCCATGATGTCAAAAGTGGCATTGATATTTTCTATATCTTTTGAAGATTCAGAAAATATGGATGACTTATCATCTGAATTGTCTTCAATTATGTCTTCTTTTTCAACATCTGGTCCCTTTTCAATGTCAATTTCATTGATTTTCCCCCTTTTTGGACATGTATTGGCTAAATGGGTGGTGCTTTGGCAAATATGGCATTTTCTGACTGTATCTGCAGATTTATATTTAATATTACTAGAATTTTCTTTGGGGATTTTGTCCACAGAATCTTTCCAAGGTGTATTAAACCTTGTTTTAAGATTCACCCTACTAGAACCAATTTTGGTTCTGGTGGTTACTTCTTCTAGTATATTGATAATATCCTCTGCTGAAGATTGTTCAGTAGTCCTGCTTTTGACAGCATGCTCTAAGTCACCTCCACATTGTCTCAGAATTTTTCTATGGATCATAAATTCTGACATGTCAGGATATAATGCTGTTAATCTGTCCTTTTGTTAGCAAAACCATGGTAAAGCTTTGTCTTTATCAGCATTAAATTTGGCAGATTCAAAGGCTGTTTCAATTTTAAACCTCCAAGAATCATTTGCCCATTTGTTGATGATTTGGGTTTTCCACCAAGTCCAACTCTGGTGTCCATGTGCTTGTCTTATTTTGATGTACCATCTGTGAGCTGATCTGGTAAACAAGGTGTTAAACCTGGCTGTTACCAATCTGTCTGGTAATTCAAAATCCTCTTTGATCATGTCAATACCTCTAATGAATTCCATATGGTCATATTCTCCTTCACCATTGAAGTGAGGCCATTCTTTAAGTTTTGGAACTTCTTTCAAGAGTGCTTGGCCCATTGATGGTTCCAAGTTATGAAAAGAAGTGGATAATTCATTTTTTAATTGTGAATTATCAGGATCCAATACTTGTGGATTTGGAATTCTTGTGCCCTCATTTTGATTTAGAGGTGTAGACATTCTTGGTAAGGTGTTCAGTATTTGTTCAATGTCATTCATTTTACTGTTGCTACACCTTTGGGAATTTCTGTATTCATGTTGGAAGCTTTGTATTAAATTTATTACTTAAATTTTATACATGTCTTCCTTATGTGTCAGTTCTTTCCATAACTCTGTCTGTCTTGTATTATCAGCAGTGACTTGATTCAATTTCATTGATAATTTTGATACTTCTTCTTGTGAAGCATCAAAACACTTTTTCAAGGCAATGGTATATGTCTTTACTTCAGTAAATGAATTTGAAATGTCATCAAGGACTTTCTTGTTATCTGTCTTGATAATATTTATGGCTTGTTTAATTCTTGTTTCAATTATGTCATCAATATTGAATTTAGAATATTTATCTGTTAATTCTTTAATAATGGCAGATTGTTCATTTATTTTATTGTTAGAAGAATTATCATTATTGGAATTTTTAATTTTTCTTAAAACTTTTTCAAAACACATAAGTGTTTCATTAATTTGGCAAAGACTCAGGTTGTTTGTTTTAATGTTGTTACAAATGGTTTCATTTTTATCAGAAAGATGTTTTTTCACGTCATTTATAGAATTATACAACTCTGGGATGGAATCAAATATGTCAGAAATCATTTCTGGAACCTTAATCTGGCTTCCTCCTTCTTCTGTAATTCCATCATGGTTCTGGCCATCTGAAATACATTTTCCATGGCATCCTGCTGAATCTTTGGGATTCTGTAGCCCTGGCTGTAAGGTTTTGGGGCTGGTGCCTTCCCTTTGCCCTTGTTTGGAGTTTTTGGCTGCCTTTTCACGTTGGAATTGCTGCTGCTGGCCACTGGGGCTGTTTTTGGCACTGGTTTGGGTGGTGGAGGGTTGTTTTTCCTCCATTCCAGTGTCAAAAGCATCATGTTTTTCTTCTCCATCAATGGATGCCATCCATTGAGCAATTTGCAAGTGTTGGGATGGCCCAAGAATTTTCTTACTGTCAGGTAAGAATTCATGCAATTCTTCCACAGGTCTGCAAGGATTTGGTACTCCTTGAATTGAAGTGCATTGTTGTATGCACTGTGGCTGGCTTTGTATATGTCCACAGAGGCTTGTTGTGGCGGTGTCAGCTCTTTTTGAAGGTAAAATGGTATTATCAGCTTCAGAATGACCCATTTTAGTTGTTTGGAAGTCATCAACTGACCCTTTTCCTTCTGTACCTGATTGGCCTCTGCCATAATCACGTCTATTACCTTTTTGGGAGCTGCTTGAGGGGTTGTAGCTGGCTCCTGATCTGGTTGAAGGCATAATTATGGTTAAAAAAGGCTTAAAATAGTATTTTTACGTCAAAAACTTACTATTGGCCAAATTCTTAGCCTTCTGAAGAGTATTACTTATGTCCAAGTTAATTAATTCAGAAGATATTTGTTCAGGCTGGTTATTTTGAGTCACAATAACAGTGCTATTATGATCAGAATTAACAGTACTGGCAGGGATAATGCTGGTTACTGTTGAGGCTGTTTCAATGTTTTCTTGTCTTACCACGTTGTCAGACACTAAAATTAATGAAAAAGCCAATTAATTAAGTAAAAAAAGGTTATTTCAAAAAAGAAATAAAAATATAAGCCTCACTTATAATATGAAAAAAAGTTATTTTGTATGGATTTTTTGAATTATAAGTATTTTTTATATGTTTTTAAATTTTTCAATATAAGAAAAAAAGATTTAAAAAGAGTAAAAAAATATGTCACAGGTAAAATATCATGGCCGGGCCCCTAAATTTAAGGTGTGGATATGAAACTTTGATTAAAAATCAAGTACTTTTCCTGTCCTCAAAACTTGTATAAGGTAAAATTCTGTTAAAAATAGTATGAAATATTATTTTTAAGAGAAAACACGCCTAATTTATTGTTTATAACTTTATTAGTATAAAACAATAATATTATAAAAATTTATTGTTTTACCAACAATAAAAATTTATCCAAAAAATACTCTACAAGAGATATTTTAAGGCTACAAAAGAAATTTCTTCAAGAGCAATTTCAATTGGAATTAATTGAGCAAAGAGCTGCAAGCAATTAATTAAAGAACAAAGTCTTTAAAAAGAATATTAAAGAGAAAACACGCCCAAAAGTGACCAGAGTGAATTTGGAAACAAAGTGACAAAGTTAACAGTGATGAAAGATGCTTTAATTCACTTTTGGGGTGGTTCAGGGGTAAAAATGATTATAAGAGTTACAAACAATGATTATAATGATTTTTTCACGTGGTTAAAAGGATTAAAATGATTTAAAAGTGGTGGTTGGAATCTTTGATTGATTGGTTTAACAGTGTTTAAACTAATTAATAAAAGGAAAAGATTCTAACATGAAGAGAAAAGTGGGGCAAAGAAGACATTCTTTTATAGCCATCAATTCTCTTACTCAAAAGTAAAATTTACTCTTGTCAGTCGTGAAAAACAGTCTGACAACAGAAAAGTCAATTATGGCATCATTGAACCCTGGTTTAGGCCAAAAAAGGGCTGGTTTAAGCCATTTTTAGCCATTTTTAGCCATTTTAGACCCTTAAATCAGCCATTACTATAGCAATACCAGGCCTAGAGCCTTCAAAACACGTCAGAATGTGTGTAAGAGGCGTAGAAACCAGTTAAAACTGTTTTTACTATGGTTGTTTTATCTTAAGGGTAGTTTTACCTTCTTGGCAACAGCTAAAACTACCCCAGTTGGTATCAAAACCTCATCATCAATTGAGTCCACAGACCCTGTGACTCAATTCCAGGCCAAAAGTGATGAACTTTTGCGTGAATTTTGACATCCCACGCCTGTCAGCAAGGATTTTGGGGGTCTAGCTCCCCCTTAGAGCTGGAGTTCCTTTTCCCCCCCAAATTTAATCTTTCCAATTTATTTTTCCTTTAATTCCTCATCATGTATTATACTTATAATTTACATATGTAATTCAATTCAATTGTACAGTACAATACAGTATTAATTGACACCTCATATGTAAATCAAAGTTCACTTATGTAATACACGCGCACATTTTGACATTTCAATTGAATTCAATTGAAAATACTTCAATTCCTCATAACTTCTAAACTAAACACAACACCTCAATTTTAACACAAAAATTGATGGTTAAAACCACATGTGGTGTGAATTAAATTAAGGTTTTGAGGATTTTCAACTTTTGTATTGAAAATACTAAAAACTTAATTTAAGCTTATTTAGAGTTGAGTTACAAGAATTTCACTCAGAGGTGACCCCACCTGATTTTTTATGAGGAATCCAATGGTGAAATAAATTTTATATGTTTATTTATTGGATAAAAAGTTATAATAATTTTTATTTAACTTTTTTCCAAATTTATTCATTTTTTCACAATTTTGTTAAAATTTCATTTTTACTTAATTTTTTCAAGTATAAATGTATTTTTATATTTTCAAAATTTAATGTATTTTTTTATTTTTAAATTATAATTAATTTTTTATTTTTAATATAATTTTATATTTATATTTTGATTTTTATTTTAATAATATAAATAAATTTATTTTATTTATATTAATATGTTATTTTTTATATTTGTGGTCTTTTGGGTATATGAAATTACCTCTAAGGCTCACAGCATCAGTCTCTACAATAGTTGGTAGAGAAGGATTAAAATGAGAGAGAATAGGAGAAGTGGTGAAAGCTTGTTTGATTATTTGAAACTGACTAAGAGCTTCCTCATTGAAGATAAAGGGAGAATCTTTTTTAAGGAGGGAAGTGAGAGCAGAGATTTTTTTGGAATAATTTTTAATGAAACAACGATAAAAGTTGGCAAAGCCAAGAAAAGATTGGAGGTCCTTGATGTTCTTGGGCTGAGGCCAATTGAGGATTTGTTGAACCTTTGAAGAATCCATCTTGAGGCCATCACTTGAAACAACATAGCCCAAGTATTCCACACTTGAGGCATGGAATACACACTTTGAGGCTTTAGCAAACAAATTATCGTCTCTCAGTAGTTGGAGAACAGAGGCCACATGTTTAACATGTTCATCCAAAGAGCTAGAGAAGACCACAATATCATCTAAGTACACTACAACAAAAATATCCAAATAATCTGCAAAGATATCATTCACAAGATTTTGGAATGAAGCTGGAGCATTGGTTAAGCCAAATGGAATAACCAAATACTCCTAACTACCATATTTGGTTCTAAAGGCAGTTAAGTGCTCATCCCCCTCTTTAATTCTTAGGAGATTATAAGCACCACGCAGATCTATCTTGGAGAAGATAGTAGCACCATTGAATACGGTAAGAAGCTGATTCATTGGAGGAACAGGATACCTGTTCTTCCTAGTGACAGCATTAAGTTTGTGGTATTCAACACACAAACAAAGACCACCATCCTTTTTCTTAACAAAAAGGACAGGTGCTCCTGTTGAGGAGGAGCTTGGTCTGATGAAACCTTTCTCTACATTCTCTGAAATGTAGGCCCGCAGTGTTTCTGAATCATTCTTTGATAAAGAGTAGATAACACCAACTGGAGGTAGAAGACCCTCCAGTTCAATATGATGATCACAGGCACAGTGTGGAGGAAGTTTCTCTGCTTTCTCTTTGGAGAATACATCCAAATATTTGTGATAAACAGGAGGGCCTACCTTCAGCACAGTTTCAATCTCTTCTGGCTCTTCCTCCTCATCCCACTGCTCCTCCAGGGAGGCATGAAAAGATAAAGGAGGAAGGTCCATATCCCCTTGAAAGAGATGAAGTGAAGATATAGCAACATCTTCTCCAACATCTTTTATCTCTTTGAAGACTTCATCTCTTAATGGAAGTAATGACTGAGATGGAAAAATGGAGGGGTTATTGACAGAAGGAGGAAGGGAAGGTGTCTTAAGTTCACCAACCAGAGCAACACTGTTGACAGCAGTGGAAAAGTCATTACTAGTAGAAGAAATAATACCACTAGAATCCTTATGGCTAGAATCATAGGTGATCAATCCATTTTTCCAATAAATAATGGGATTAAAATGGTAAAGAAAATCATAGCCCAATATCAGGTCTTCTCTCTTGGGTGAATCTATGATGAAGAAATCCCATTCAAAGCTTGGGAAGGAAGGTGAATCAACAACCCACTTGATATAATGGGTGATGAACAGGGAAGTGGATTCATTGGAATCCAGAATGAAAAGAGGAATCTTTTCAGGGAGCTCTGACATGGTCAATGAGTACTTGAGAACAAAATTCTTTGCAATAAAAGAGTTTGTAGCACCAGAATCAATGAGAATACTATAAAAAATATCAGAGATTGAAGAGAAAATAAGAAATTTTAAAAATTTTTGACACTATTATTCAGAGTGCACAATTGTGATCTTGAAGGAAATAAGTGAGAACCATTGAACACATCATGATTCACACTCAGGCTTTTCCCTGCTTGCTAGGGAAGCCTTTTGATGACCCTTGCCTATTTTCAGGCCTCTTTATCACAGACAGTGGAACTGTGACCTATAATACCAGAAAAAGATCAAGGAAATTCAACCTTGATCTTGTAGCCTTTTCTGCTCAGTTGTGATTATTGCACAATCAAGCAACCTAGGGTGTAGTCATGGTGGTGGTGGGGGACCACCTGTTCCAACATGACCCTGAGTGGAGAGCTCGAGTGCTTGTTGATGGTTTCTGGCATCAATGTGACAGAAGATCAAGGTTTACTGTCATGGGTGGATTTCACAATTGTGAGGGAGACACATTGCGAAATTTGCGGGTTTCAAACCTGTTGGCAGAAAGGGCTTGGGAGTGATGACCCAACAACCCTTATGGCTCCTTATACCGGCCTGTTGTGTAGCTGATGCCCCTGATTGAGGACAGGGTTGCCCATCTGTGTTAGTGCACTTCGGGACGCAGTGCTTCCTACCCCGGGGGTACTGTCACAGACGGTGGAACTGTGACCTATAATACCAGAAAAAGATCAAGGAAATTCAACCTTGATCTTGTAGCCTTTTCTGCTCAGTTGTGATGATTGCGCAATCAAGCAACCTAGGGTCTAGTCATGGTGGTGGTGGTGGGGGACCACCTGTTCCAACATGACCCTGAGTGGAGAGCTCGAGTGCTTGTTGATGGTTTCTGGCATCAATTTGACACTCTTGAAGCATTTTTCAAATGGGTGCTTTCCACCACAATAATTTCAAAAGCCTTCTTTAATCCTCCTCTCCTTTTCAGAACCAATTAATTTGTTGTCCTCATTGAGGAGAGCAGCATGAGGCTTGTCTTTGGACACTTGAAAATTCTGCCCCTTCTTATTCTTCCTGTGATAAGGCTTCTGTGATTATGAACTTTGAGGGGGCTTGGAGGAGTTGGATTCACTGATTGGAGGCTTCATCTCTTGATGACTGCCCCTTTCCTTCTGCCTCTCATGGTACCTGGTATCTAATTCCAAGGTGATTTCCATGAGTTCTTGAAGACTATCAAAAGTTCCAGGGTGAGAAGCCAATTGGTCCAACAATCTTTCTGCCAAGCCTCTCCTATACACATAATTATAGGCCCTTCCCCCCAGTCTCTAATTCTTGACATTAGACTTCTGAAATCAGCTATGTACAAGGAAACTTGACCACTTTCCATCATCCTCGAATTTTCCAACTCTTGTTCAGCTTGTCTGACTTCATTGGGATCACCAAACAGAATGAATAACTGGGTTTCAAATAACTGCCAGTTATTGATGAGATAAGATGGGTCTTCATTGGAGATATTTGAGAGATAGGGTTCAATCCATTCGCCAGCTCTACCAGTAAGAAAAGAAGTTGAGTATAAGACCTTTTTCCTGTCAGAGAAGAAGTTTGCTGGGTCATTATGGAATATTAATTGACAGGATTGAATGAATCCTCTCAATTTATGAGCTTTAGTACCATCAAAAGAATCAGGTGCCTTCATTGATGGAGTCTTGAATGCAGGGACGTTTTCATTTTGCTTTGGGGCAACTGCTTGAGTGAGTTTTCCCATAAACTGAGTCATTTGCTCCATCATCTTGAGGAAATTTGGTTCAGCTTGAGAGACAGAAGGTTGATTAGAAAGGGCTAGACTTGGAGCCTCAGGAGCTTCAGGAGCACCTGCCAAGGAAGCTTCCACTTCAGTCTCCTCAGATTCTTCCTCTTCCACAGACTCCTCCCCCTCCTCATCTTCAGCTTCCCCCAATCTACTTCTAGACCCTTGAGAAACACCAGGATAACCACCCAATAGTCCAGAGAATGATCTTGATCTTCTAGACTTCACACCTCCTCTTCTGGAGGGTGCTGCTCCTTCCATTGCTGGTCCTCTGTCCAAATTTGCACTCAGTTGATGAACTGATGGTGTGCGGTCAAGAGGAGCCCTTGGTGTAGGAGTGAGAACAGCTTGATGTCTCTGGGATCTTGTATTCTTGGCTGGTGGGCTATGCTGAACTGGCATCATGAAAGAAGAATGAATAGAAACTTGATGATACTTTGAATAAAATAAGGCTTGACCAAAACAATCAAATGAGAATCTTGATGAACTTGACAGATTAATCAATAGTCTTGAAGTGAATCAATATCAATAAATCTTGAAGAGTGAAGATGACAAAGTCAAATTCTTATGAATCATCAGTTTCAATCAATAAGTCAAATCAAGTAAATCAAGTCAATTCAAAATCAAATCAATTAAGTCTTGAGGAATTCAATCAATATCTTCAAAAATCAATTCAATTTTCTTGAGGAATCAAATTCAAATCAATAAATCAAGTCAAATCTTGAGGATAAATCAGCTATCTTGAGGAATCAGATCAAGTCAATCAATCAAATCAATCAAAGTCAAATAAAAGTCTTGAGGTGAAATCAATGTCTTGAGGAATCAATCAATAAATTTGAGAAATTTCAAAACCAAAATCACTGAATAGCCCAAATCAATAAAAATCCCTGAATGATGAATCAATTAACCCACATAATTCCACTCAAATAACCTGATAAATACCCAAATATGGTAGTTATGAGTATTTGGTTATTCCATTTGGCTTAACCAATGCTCCAGCTTCATTCCAAAATCTGGTGAATGATATCTGTGCAGATTATTTGGATATTTTTGTTGTAGTGTACTTAGATGATATTATGGTCTTCTCTAGCTCCTTGGATGAACATGTTAAACATGTGGCCTCTGTTCTCCAAAGACTGAGAGACAATAATTTGTTTTCTAAAGCCTCCAAGTGTGTATTCCATGCCTCAAGTGTGGAATACTTGGGCTATGTTGTTTCAAGTGATGGCCTCAAGATGGATTCTTCAAAAGTTCAACAAATCCTGAATTGGCCTCAGCCCAAGAACATCAAGGCCCTCCAATCTTTTCTTGGCTTTGCTAACTTTTATCGTTGTTTCATTAAACATTATTCCAAAAAAATCTCTGCTCTCACTTCCCTCCTTAAAAAAGATTCTCCCTTTATCTTCAATGAGGAAGCACTTAGTCAGTTTCAAATACTCAAAGAAGCTTTCACCACTGCTCCTATTCTCTCTCATTTTAATCCTTCTCTACCAACTATTGTAGAGACTGATGCTTCGGATTATGACATGGGTGCTGTACTGAGTCAGGTAAATGACTCAGGAAAGCATCCCATTGCATTTGATAGTCGCAAGATCTTCCCAGCTGAGCTCAACTATGAAATTCATGACAAGGAACTCCTTGGCATAGTTTGGGCTCTCAAGTGCTGGAGAGCTTTTCTCCTTTCTCTTTCTGATTCCTTTGAGGTCTTGACAGACCATTGTTCCCTTCAGTATTTTATTTCCTCTAAAGTCCTTACTCTTCCTCAAGCCCGTTGGGCAGAATTTCTATCTGAGTTCCGTTTCATCATCACTTACCGCCCAGGCAGGCTGGCCACTTTACCAGATGCCTTGTCACGTCAGTACGACGTGTACCCAGAGAGGGGGTGTATTTCATCAGCAAGAATCCTCAAAATTTTCATCAAGTTCTCAAGCAAAATGAAATTCAAGAGTCAAGATTCTTTTCAATTAAAGTTGATGTTTTTTGAGATGTAGTTGATCAAATTTAAAGACAAGTATGGCAAGACAAAGATTATAAGGAAATCCTCAAGAAATTAGCAAGAGGGGAATCAGTCCCAGACTATTCTCTTGAACCTCAAGCAAAATTATTATTGTTCAAAGATAGAGTAGTCATTCCAAGAAATCATGAAATTCAATTGGACATTCTTCAAAAGTGTCATGACTCACCGTTGGCTGGCCATCCTGGCCAGGAGAAGACCCTCAAGCTCATCAAGAGGGATTTTCATTGGGCTGGCATGAATCAAATCATCAAGGACTATGTGTCCTCATGTCAGCAATGTTCAAGAAACAAGAACATCCACCATAAGAAGTTTGGATTACTCAAGCCTCTTCAAATTCCATCTGGTCCTTGGAATTCTTTATCAATGGACTTTATCACTCAATTGCCCCTGTCAAGCAACTTTGATTCAATTTTAGTAGTTGTAGACAGATTTTCAAAAATGGCAATATTTATTCCAACTTATTCAACAATCACTGCTTTGGATTTAGCTCAAATATTCATTAATCATGTCTTTTCCAAACGTGGTCTTCCAATCAGTAGTGTTAGTGATAGAGGTTCATTATTTGTTTCATTATTTTGGACTCAATTGTGTTAGCAGCTCAAGATATCAAGAGATCTTTCAACTGCCTTTCACCCTGAAACAGATGGACAGACAGAGAGGGTAAATCAGATTCTAGGACAGTATCTTTGGATGTATGTCAGTTACCATCAAGATGACTGGCACACCTGGCTCTCTCTGGCTGAATTTTCCTATAATAATGCAGAACATTCATCAACAAAACAGTCTCCATTTTTCACTATTTATGGAAGAAATCCCAGCTTTGATTCAATTCACATTTCTCAAGATACATCTGCTGGAAAGTTATCATCAAAACTCCAATCAGTACACAAGTTGTCAAAAAAGAATTAGAGTCAGCAATAAAGCGTTTTGAGAAGTATGCAGATAGAAATAGAGCAATTCCACCTGATTTCCAACCTGGGGAGAAAGTATGGCTAGCTTCTAAGAACATCAAGACAACAAGACCCACAAATAAACTTTCAGAAAGATGGTTAGGACCCTTTGAAGGTGTCAAGAAGATTGGCAGCCATGCATATCACCTCAAGTTGCCTCAACAATGGAAGTCAGTTCACCCTGTTTTCCATGTGTCCTTGTTAGAAACAGTGAAGCAATCAACTATCCCAAATTGACACCAATTGCCACACCTCCATTAATAGTGGAAGAGCAAGAAGAATGGGAAGTGGCTCAGGTTCTGGACTCAAAACTCAAGAGAGCTTCATTATGGTCTTTAGTGGAGTGGAAAGGATTCAATGAAGACCCAGAAAGAACAACTTGGGAACCAGCTTCCAACCTTACCAACTGCCCAGACCTTGTCAGGGATTTTCACACTTTGTATCCAGACAAGACCGTCCCAAATGCCTCAAGATTTTGATTTATGGTGCTTGGTGGGGATTGGAGGTTATGAAAGTAAGTTCCTCTCCTGGAATGCACCTTTAAGGGGGTATTCTACCCAAATTTGTTGTAAGCATCACCTTGGCCACTTTGTGAGGACTTGTCAATTTTTTGGACAGGTTCAGAAGGCCTTGCAACATCATACCCTCAAGAATTTGGACCTTTCAAAAAGATGTGGCCCAATCTTTTCTCTTATTTTCTTTTCTTTCTTTAATCATGCCATAAATCATCTTTCAAGACATTCATTACCACGAATTCATGTTATGGCATAATTTCTTTTTCATTCATGGTGCTTGGTGGGGAGTGGAAGTTATGAAAGTAAGTTCCATCTCCTGGTATGCATCCCTGAGGGGTCTACTTCTTGTAAAGCATTACCTTGGCCACGCTGTGAGCATCAAATGCTTGATTTTATCTTTCACAACATTCTGGCCAAAATCAAGAAACTCACCACAAGAAGGACAACCCTCAGGCATTTCCTATTTCTTTCTCTACTCTCTTTTTCTCTCAATTCTTTTCATTTTTATTTTTTATTTCATTTTCTTTATTGGTATCCTTTATTTTTATTTTTTATTTTTTACTTTTATTTTTTATTTCTTATTTCAAAAAGCAGTAGTGATAACTCCCTTATCAGGTTTGGGCAGTCAATTCATTTAATAATCAAAGAGCAAAACACTAGTAATGGTAAAGACCACCTACAGATAACCCTCATCAAAACTTCTTCAAGTCAGCCTTAAACTCATTCCTTAACATCAAAATTGAAAGCCAAAAAAACCAATCAGCAAGAAATTTTTGGCAATTGACCAGTCAAGGAGGAGATAAGAAGAAAGACATTCAGGAAGAAATCAAGATCAAAAAAGGAAAACCCTGCTTCAAATGGCCCAATTGGCCAATTTCATGAAATTATGCACTTTGGCACAAATGGCCATATCAAACCTCAAAGCTTCAAAATGGCTCAGTTTTATCATTTTTCATCAAAATATGCTTAATCAGGAATATTGGCAAATTTGCGCATTTTGCGCAAAAATGTGCAAAATGGCCAGAACACCCTATAAGGCCATTTCCCATCATCAATCAAGTTTTTTCAATTTTTTCACCATTATATTCCATTATGGCATATATGCGCATTTGCGCACTTTGCACAAATTTTGCGCACTTTGCAAAAAGTTTGCGCAAATTGGCCAAAATCCCCTTTAATCACAAAATCAAGGATTTTGGCCAGGACTTCTGAAATGGTCCAAAACCTCAAGTATTGGCCACTTCATGCCAACACT
Organism: Austropuccinia psidii; assembly: GCA_023105745.1. NCBI lineage: Eukaryota > Fungi > Basidiomycota > Pucciniomycetes > Pucciniales > Sphaerophragmiaceae > Austropuccinia > Austropuccinia psidii. Next base: position 4,594,053 of record JALGQZ010000005.1, on the reverse strand, counting down.
GTCAAGATTCAAAACTATGATGAAATCAGGTGTTCTTGGGACATAAACCCAGGTCACCCCCTTTTCAAAAGCCATGAGGACTAAAGAAAAGTTTAGTGAAGACACTCAAGACAAGAATGAACATTATTTTAGAAGAATGAAGGCATTTTGAAGGAAAAGCGGGAATTCAGATTGAAGATCAAGGAGAAGATATCTGCAAGTGATTAAATGAAGATTTTGTTTGAGTATTGATTGAAGAAGAAAGTTAATGGGATAAATTTAAGGAATTGGGGGAAAGAACTGTATGGATTGATTGCAAGCTCTTCAAGACTCACTATACTCATGTTGCTCAGAGCTAACCACTTTCAAGAGGGGGATAATGTCACAGCCAAGGAGGCAGGGGCATTACCAATCATCTTCAACAATCATTACCTCATTGATACCCTTCAAAACCCAATCAGCAACAATCGTCGTTTCATGGAAACCCTTCAAAACCCAATCAGCAAGGGGGTTTCATTCTAAATTCTCCAAATACAGTTGTCAGACCTCAATACAGTTTCATACAGGCAAGACCCAAATACAGGATTCACCAAATACAGGCCTGTCATCAATACAGGCGCAAATACCTGTATTGACTGTATAACCTGTATTGGATTCACCAATACAGGATTCAATCCCACATCCAACTTCTTCCAGCATACAGGCCAGTATCTCAACACTCAAACTCCAAGGCTGGTATTTCTCACATATACCAGCCCCTCTTCATCTGCCTGGGGGTTTTTCCCCCAGTTAATTAAAATATTGGATTTATTATTTAATATTATTTTATTTCTCTTTAAGAAGTATTATGTTATTATTTATTAAGTTAGTCTTTGCCTTCCCTCACCTGTTCAGTAGAGTCCTGGTGGCCATATCCTTTATTAATCCTTTTCTCTTTTCTGAACAGGTTGAAACAGTGGTACAGGTTTATTTGTGGTTGGCTTATTGCTTTTGTTTTCCTCTCATATCTTTTAACTCTTATTATTTTATGACTAGGAAACTATTATCTTATTTCATCACTCTTATCATTTGAGTATTCCTTCTGAGCCCTCCATAAGTAAGTCTGTTCACTGAGTGCCAGGCCCTCTTAATTGTAGAAGAGCCCCTGTGACAGTGGGCCTCTTGGGCTCATAATTTTCATATCCAATTTGGGGCATATATCAAGGCAAGGTGGCCAAAATGTGGGTGCACCAATATGACTTCTGGATCTGCAGCAAGTTACAAAACCTTTGGTGGAACAAGGTTGACATTAGTGTATCCAAAATTGGGTGGGTTGTAGCAACTTATTGTGGAGGGGCATATTAGAGGCATGCAGCCATGTTTGCTGGTGTGACAGCGAACAATGAGCGTATCCTCCCCAGGTTAATTGTCACACAGGGACCTACTGGGCAATGTTGGCGGTTTCAAAGGGCAATCTCACTGTGGGGATATTTGTGTGTGGGAGGGTGAGATATGTTTGGTGGCGTGCCACCAAACATGAGTTTGATTTTGTGTGAAGTTTTTTGATGAATCATGCCTACTGGGCTTCCAGGGGGGAATGTGTGGCATGATCAAAGGGGGCACCGACCGTGAGCCGTGATCCACATATACATTCACCCCTCTTGCGTTTGAGGTGGGTACTAATCCAATGAGATTGGCATCAGGGTATTGGCCTCACGCATGTACAAAACTCCGGAGAAAGAGGCCACCTGCCCAAGGGAATTTTTGGCTGCAAGCCAGGCCCCACAGCTTGTGCGGGCCGCATGAGAACGTCCAGAAAATGACCCGCGGTGGGAGATCCCCACGCAAACATAACCAGCCTCAGAAATCATAGGCCGGGATTATTCTAATGAAGCAAATCCACACTGATTGGCCTCAGGTTTCCACGCGCGAGCAGGTGAGCGTCTGCAGTCAAGCTGATCAGCCGGTCAGAAGACTGGGAGTAAAATGTCTTCCAGGCATGTGAAAGTTGCCTGCGTATGACCCATCGGGGGTGCGTATGAAGGCATGTCGCTGCCCAGCAATGAGCATGCGCGATGAACAAGTGGGGCCAGTCATTGTTTGCCCCAACAATGGCACAGGAGGGAATCCACTGTTTATGTATGATCCAAATAAACAGTAATCCCACTATGACCCACTTACATTAACTTGGATTACCTGCCCATCTGTGCCGTAGTTAGGCAGAGCTGTCCAACAAGGTGCATCAAAGGGATGCAGTTGAGATATACGGCTCAATGGCTTGACATGATTGCATGTTACATTGTTGAACAGCTTTTGCTCTTCCCCGCAGCATACATTTACAAAGGTGTACTGCGTACTACAGTGTTGGCTGTACAGATTATGAAGGTGTAATACTACTTGAGCCTGCATGCATATAGTGAATGTGCATGCACCTTCTGATTGTTTGCATATATGTAGCTCATGTGCCACATGCTCAGCATTGTGTTTCACCCAATTTGTACACGCAAGCTGAGCATGTCATGGTCAAAAGCACTGTGTGGAAGTGCTCAGTCAAGCCATGGAATGAACTATTTTTGCAATAGTTCATTAGAAGGCTCAGTTTGGAGCACTTCACCAAAGCGTGTGAAATGCTGCACCTGGCTGAAATGTCATCCGATGCTGTGCCAAATGCTCAGATTGTGTGCATACAAGAACCACTGAGCAATGGCTCAGCATGGTACATTTGATATTGTTATATCAATAGTTAAATTACTGTGCAATTAAAATGTTCAGCCACTGAGCATTTCAATTATGACCCAAAAGCAAACCTGAGGAATGGGTTGAGGCAAGCTCACACTGTATTCACTTGTTTTACAGCCCCCCCCTTTGTTCAAAGACTATCACCAGGCCATACGGCCGGTGATCTTGCCGCGGTCACTTGTGACCAAATGCACCACGTTCTTTTCTGCATGGGGCATTTGGGAATTGCACCCAACATGGACATTCAATGAGGGCATCACGACCACCCTCCTGGGTGATTGGGTGGCTATTTAAGGAAACAAAGGGGATTTGACTGAGCTTGACAATTCAATCAATAGAAATACTCAGCCAGAACCCCATTGTTCTTATGCCTCATGCCAACATTTCCCTTCACAGTTGCAGCATTAGCTGCGACTGAGCTTCAATTTTGCCCACACGCCTTGAAGCTGAGACTTTTGCAGGTGCTGCAACTGCTGACATCATCTCAGCTTCACCATGGTATAAAAGACCATCTTCACACAACACGCCCTTCACTTACTTTCTCACCCGCTCCACTTTGTTCAACCTCACCCCCGTTTGTCCTTCTTGTGCATATTCCCCTTGGTCTTCCTGCCTTTCTACTTTTGTCTTTTGCACTCCACTAAAACCACTCCCCTTCCTTTTGCCTGTTTTTTTATTCTGCTTATCCTTTAAGAACGTCACTTCTATCCACCTTGTGCATTACCTCTTTTTTAAACTTTTGTCTACATTATGTACCAATATTAATACTTATTTTTCTTCACGACTCTCTTCCAGACTTTTAAAACCTTCCGAGTAGAGCGTCTTTATTTTGTTAACATTTTAAATTTATAATTCATTGTACGTCTTCATTTTCTTTCTTGATTGTTTACTTTCTATTCAATTACTAACCTCAATTGTTTTGTTTTTAGATGTGGTGCACTTTATGCACCAAGCGGGGTATCCCCTGCATTCGTTCCTCGACAACGACCGACGCTTGTGATGCTTGCCGACAAGCACACAAGAAATTTTTGTTTGTTGTCCGCCCCTTCCGACCACAAGGAAAGAGGAGTTCTTGCCCAAGATGCCCTCGCCAGGACTCCTTTGTGGTCAACAATGATGAAACGATATCCAAGTGCGAATGGACACCGGTACCTCAAGCAGTCCGACGGGAACAATTCCTGACAATTAGCCCTGTCCCCTCAAGCATTGATTTGTCTACCCCCCCTCCTAGGCCACCATCCAATGGTCACTTCACTCCTCGACCTGAGCAAAGTGATTATCTGGCCGATGAAGGATGGCAATGGAAAGAGGACATTTGAGCTTGGGCTGATTTTCACCATGTCTTGTCACCGATGGGATTCAAATGCCAAAGTAAGTTATCTTTCTCCTCCTTATCTCATTTCTATTCACACAATAATACTGACTTTATTCAATTACTCATAGAACAAAACCCCCCAAATCCCCCCCAACAAGACTCTCCTGTTCCTAGTTTGCCTCACAAGCAAACCCCGCGGCAACCCACTCCAGGCCCGAGTGGTACCCAATGGTCTGAGGAATTATTCCGCGGTAAGCAGCAAAAGTATCATTGCATTTTCACTTTCACTTTTGAGTCGAGTGAACTGACTCTTACTCCTTTTTTAGAACCCTCCCAAACCAAAGAGCCACCTATTCCTTGCCCGAGTCCATCCTCCCAACCACCTGAGTACGATACGACTTGTGAGCCAGAACCTGAGGTGGCTCCTACGCAATTCACGGAGGAACCTTTTGGTAAGTCCCAATTTAACTTTTTTAACTCTACTCAGCTTTTCCTCACCCCTCCTTTGACCATCTCCAGCTTGTCCCTCCACTCCCCCCTCCATCATTATCATTGACGATATGCCCGTTGGATCCCCCCCTTCTTCTTACCCAACTCACCCACCTTCCCCTTCTGTTCCCCCCTCCCCAGAGATCCCTTCCAGTGCCCCCGAGAACCCCAATGGCTCCTCCCCCCTGGTGCAAAGCCCCTCTCATTCCCACGATGACGCTTGCCAGGAAGTCACTGACTTACGACCGACTTTGATGATTCCTCAAGCCATCGTCCACAAATCAATCAACCAAATCTTGTTGGAGCATTGCCGCTTGCTCCACATGATTCCTTTTGTGGATGCAACTCATTGAAATGAGATTCACTGGGAATTCTGGGAGGAACTTACCCCCCTCCTTGCTCAGGCACTGGAGGCTTATCCAAAGGAGGACATCACCAGGATAGTCTCGAAATACTTAGAAAAATAAAATTAAAAAAAAATCTCAATATTTCCTCTTTTTATTATTTGTAATACTTTCTTTGAAATAAATTATTTGTATCCAATGTTTGTTATTTTCCATTTCTATTACATTCTTTGCTCAGGTGAAATTATATTTTCTTCAATGGTTCAAATATCCTATTGCGTGAGAAAAATTTTCATAAGTGCCCCACCAAAGGTTTGAGTGAGTATTTGTTTGTTTGACCCTCTTTTGCCAAAAGTGCACCAATAGTTGCCGTTACCGTCTCCTATATTTTCTTCTTCCATGGTTTAGAGCCATATCAATTCTTAACTGTAAAAAAGTGGGAGGTTCCTGCATGTGAGCAATCCACTCCAGATTTGTGAAACATGGCCTTTCCTATGGTGACAGGCTATTAATATTACTCATGTATTGAATTTATTAAATTGTTGGGAACCTTGACAAGCATAAGGATTGGCATGTGAGTTGTCGGGAGCCTTCACAGGCGTAAGGATTGGCATCTGAATTGTTGGGCGCCTGCACAGGCGTAAGGATTGGCATGTGAATTGTTGGGAGCCTGCACAGGCGTAAGAATTTGTCAGCATTGTTGGCAACCTTCCCAAGCGTAAGGATTGGCGTGTGAATCGTCGGAAGCCTCTCTAGGCGTAAGGAAGTTTTAGCATTTTTGAGAGCCTTCACAAGCGTAAGGATTGGCGTGTGAATTGTTGGGAGCCTGAACAGGCGTAAGGATTGGCGTGTGAATTCTTGGGAGCCTGCACAGGCGTAAGAATTGGCTTGTGAATTCTTGAGATCCTGCACAGGCGTAAGAATTGGCGTGTGAATTCTCGGGATCCTGCACAGGCGTAAGAAATTTTCAGAATTGTGGGGAACCTTCACAAGCGTAAGGATTGGCGTTTGAATCGTCAGAAGCCTGTACAGGTGTAAGGAATTTTTAGCATTTTGGGGAACCTTCACAAGCTTAAGGATTGGTGTGTGAATTTTTGGGAGCCTGCACAGGCGTAAGGATTGGCATGTGAGCTGTCGGGAACCTGCACATGCGTAAGGATTGGCATGTGAAGTGTCAGCACCCCGCATAGGCGTAAGGAACTTTTAGCATTGTTGGAACCTGCACAAGCATAAGGATTTGCTCGTGAAGCATCCGCATCCTGGACAAGAGCAACAAACCAGGACATATGTACGATGGCATGCCACCGTACATAATCCACTTCACCCCTTTTTCATGTGAGACACCCCATCTCCCGCACTCGAAACCATCCAATCCTGGTGTATATTGTCCTCTGCCTTACCACACCATTATTTACCCAACACAAATGCAAATCTCCTCATTCTTTTAATTGGCATGAGATTGTATGACCATCCCTTATTTGATATCCCGCTCTCTCACCAATCTCATAATAGCCATGGCTTCTTTGCCACATTGTTTTTGCTAACCTGCTTGAGCATTGTGCGGACATACCCACTAGTGTTGTGCTTTTGTTGTCCTGTGCTGGATCAGTATAATGAACAAATGTACTACTGGCCCACACCTGTACACCGCTTTGACGCATCTCTTTGAATCTCGCTGGTCCGCTTAGCAGCTTGAAACCACCATCCCGAAGCATACAGCAATGAATCCTTATAAACATGAGGTGCGTTTTTGAATCCATTCATGGTGAAAGTGAGTGGGGAAGCAAACTCGAATGCACCCTGATTTGCGGGCATATTGGCTTCATAGTTAACTTGATCAAAAGATGGAACCCCCAATGACTTGTAGAAATTTTTGATCTTCTCAAATAAATTATCCCCAACATATCGTAAGGATTGACCTAGAATGCAACCCACTGAGCTAAGACTGGCACCTTGGTTGTGCCATTCATATTGTGTGTTTTAAATTTTCCCAACTCTTCCATACAGACCAAATTGTTCATTCTTTGTGCTGCATTTGTGCCACCCAATCGCGAACATAAATCCCTCCAGTAATGCTCCATTTGTTGCAATGGGGTTGGTGAATTTCTTTTCTCCAAATAAGAATTGTTATAATTCATTGCATTAATTGACCTCAACTTCACTCATTGTTGTGAATGGTCGGAATTCAACAAGGGCAATGAGTAATCCGGTTGAAGAGAAAATTGCCACACGGCCAAAGTGAATGCTTTTGATCTGATTGACATCCACAACCCTCCGAATTTCACTTGGGGTGATATTTGCTGATACTGGCATTGATATTTGTGCTGTTGGGTGAGAGGAGGAAAAAAACCTATTCATTTGGGTTGTTTTGCACTCATTTGTCTTTTGGGATCTCCCACTATTCCCGAGTGGTTGAGGGATCACTCTGTGTTGAAGCACACAAGATATCAGATACTGCTTCCTGCCATTTGAAGCTAAAGAGCTTTGAGTCCAGAATGGTGCCCAATGCCCAAGGGGCTTTCTTTGGCACACATCCTTTCACTTCCCTGTTGGAGCCCACATGACATTGACAAAATTTGAACTAACTAAAGACAATGTTCTTCCGTGGGGCCCAATGAGGGTGCCACATAAATGTGGAAGCATATATATATATCTATATATATACACTGAGATTAAGGGAGCAACTCACACTTTCCTTCCTCAGCCCGACGCTTTCTCACGAGTTCCCTTTTACGCTCTTTTCCTTTTTTCGTGAATGGCATGCTTGCAGGAGAAAATGAAATGAAACCAAATGATTACTGATTTATTAATATCACCTAAATTGAATTGCGGTCGATGAATCTTTTTTAATTGCGGCTGAAAAGAAAGATCACACCTGACCTTTGCGAATTCGCGATCTCAAATACCTGAACCTGAAAATTGCAGTGGCTAGTGAATTATTCAATTTGACATATTGATGTTCCCATGCAATCACTTTCCAATCCAACCATTTGGAATATCGCAAGCACACACAAATGCAATATGCATCCTGCTGCGGATCCCTAGTTATCCTAGTCCTCTTGAAAGACACAGGAACATTTGGCCTATTATGGGCTGGCGGGAAGTGATAAAAGCGACCTCCCGCAGTGCCCCCGTGTGTGCTACTGGCACACACAACTACCTGACTCAGCTTTTGTCTTGTTGGAGTCTTTTCAATGATGTATGGAGGCATGCCTCCATACAATTACTATTGGTATTCAGACTGTGGCATCTGGGCAGTAGTAGGATAGGAAGTCATGATTATTAAATTCATAAATAACTTTGCAAAATTCAATTACAATCTATCTAGTACAAAGCTAATCTAAAACGGGTCAATCCTGGTTGTGAGTTTAGCTGACCTGGGTACAGTCAAGGTGACCTCATCACTTGAACCAAGACCGCGCTTGGCCACCCAGGCATCACCAAAGTCTACTACTAAGCATCGTGAAAATTCAAATCTAAGAGGTACAGTGGGGTTAAAAGACTCTGATGAGAAGAAACTTTTATTCAGTAAATTACATATATACTTATTAGTACGTAGCAACACTGGCTCCACTAGATTCTTACCTTCTGAAGGTTTTTTGGAAATGTCAATTAGTGATAAAGCCCCTTTAACTGAGCTTGTTCTCCAGTCATCTGAGCATACCATCAAACCACGAACCCCTGCCGCACAGAATGCCGCTAATATACCATAGCAAATTCTATTTATTCCGAGATTCTTGTGACACGCCAAAAGATCTTTGATGGCCTCATTTTTTTTGAGTTCGTGAGTTTGCCTTTGATGCCATTAACTTCGACCTTTGTATGTGCACGTACCATGTTGTACCCAATCATCAAATGGATAACTGTATCCATTAGATCCTCCAGGTTCTTGTGCGGCTTTGTGGATATCTCATTGTCAGCCCCGCCACCTTCAATGCTGAGCTGGGTTGCACGTTGCTTTGATCTACTCAAGCAGGAGGCAAGGTATTCAACTGCTCCCTGATCAAGTCCAAGAGGATCGGTCAAATTTGAAGTTGGTGCAATCACATCGTATGAGACTAAACTAAGGGATTCAAACATAAAATTTGCCCAAAAATATTTAACTGTATTGGCATGGTAAAGAAGGCTCTGAACCATCTTGAAGAGGGAGTGTTCAGATTTTGGGAGATTCTCTGGAGGTTTAGCTGATTCCTTCATCAATTTGTGATTCCAAATGTTGTGATCAAAAAAACGCTTCTGTTTCTGTGGGTTTAAAAAAATCTAGTCCTGTATATTGCAATTCATATCGCCAGTCAACAGCCAATAATCATGTATCATGCACAAAGATAAAACTCACCTGCCATCTCAAGGTCCTCCAGCCAGGCCAACATTTTAAGCTCTTGGTTATGTCACAGCCAAGGAGGCAGGGGCATTACCAATCATCTTCAACAATCATTACTTCATTGATACCCTTCAAAACCCAATCAGCAACAATCATTATTTCATTGATACCCTTCAAAACCCAATCAAGTCATCCTCCTGGGGGTTTTTCCCCCAGTTAATTAACATATTGGGTTTATTATTTAATATTATTTTATTTCTCATTAAGAATTATTATTTTATTATTTATTAAGTTAGTCTTTGCCTTCCCTCACCTGTTCAGTAGAGTCCTGATGGCCATATCCTTTATGAATCCTTTTCTCTTTTCTGAACAGGTTGAAACAGTGGTACAGGATTATTTGTGGTTGGCTCTTTATTATTGCTTTAGTTTTCCTCTCATATCTTTTAATTCTTATTATTTTATGACTAGGAAATTATTATCTTATTTCACTAATATTATCATTGAGTATTCCTTCTGAGCCCTCCATAAGTAAGTCTGTTCACTGAGCGCCAGGCCCTCTTCATTTTAGAAGAGCCCCTGTGACAGGTTACTGATCACCTTAATACCAACGGGCAGGAATTTATGAGCATCTTTTGTTGGTAAATTGTCCCATTGATTTTTGTAAATAATATTGATATTATCAAGCCCCCTTTTTCATGATTGTTGAGTAATATTGGAATGATAATTCAAAATGCCTGCAAACTCTTTCATGCGGGATAAAAATATTCCTTGAAAATTAGCAGACAATGACACTTTGGGCTCAGGGTCAGGAACTATATCAGTCATATCTCGTCCCATTGTATCATGTTTAATTGTTTCCCTTTCTTGAAAGGCTTTAATATTTGGAGGAGAGGAAGGAGGGTTTTCATCATGGATTGTTTCATTGGGTATCGGGGGCTTTCAGTATGTGGAGCTTCATCATGGATTGTTTCATTGAGTATGGGGGGGTTCATTATGCAGAGGTTGATTATCAATTTGGTCCCCTTCAACATTGATAATTTCATCACCTTGATCCCAAGAATCCCTTGCAGCTTCAAAGGTACGGCATTTTTTGTTTGTTTTTTGGTCGCATGTATATTTGGTCTTTTTCCTAATCCTTTTCCTGGAAATCCAATTACGACTCGAGATCCTTCAGGTAGAGATTCTCCCACCTCCACACCTGCCCATATATTGTAAGCAGCTATTTTTATCAATTTTGTTTGGAATTAGTAATGGACTTACGGTTCAAATCAATTTTGAGCAGGCTCATGGCTTCAGCAATCTTTTGACGCACATAATCAGGAATTTTACTATCTTTTTGAATTTTTTCGAGCCTTGGGATTGTTTGAGCAATGTTGGAGACAAATTGTTCCTTGGATATAATTTCCACCTCCCCAATTAAAATTACATCATCTTGCCCATCATCTTCTGTCGGTGCACAAGGTTCAACAGTCTTTTCCTTCTCATAACTTTTAAAAATTGGTTTCTGAGAGCTTGGAGGCTGACCTGAAATAAAGGCTATGACACAATATCAGGTTTTGAGAGATTAGAAATATTCAAGATGGATGCATACTCACATTCTGGAAGAACTGGTGGATCTTGATTATCTTCATGTTACTGGCTCTCTACTTCAATGCCTAATTCATGACTACTCCGATATCAGATATTTCACTTCCACTCTGTGGGGCTGAAGTTGGTCGTTCATTGAATTCAGTTGAATTTCCCGGGGTTTGGGCCATAGCGGAGGTAGTTTATTAAGCAAATAGATGGTGACGAGTTGATTGATAACTTGTTTGAAAATGTTTGAATAAAAAGATCCAAATTGAAGAAAAAAGGTGGAAGTAAAATAATTGCATTTGCAAAATGCAATTTGTCGGGAAATTGAAGGAGGCGATGTTTTGCAAATTATTTCATATCATGAAAATGAAATCACTCCCCTGTGAGACATTGAATAAAGTTGACTAGTAAGAAACCTACTAAAGTCAACTTTTGAACTATTCAACGCTCATGAGGTAAGGACTAAGCATAGTGTTCCATTTGAATGATATGAAATAAAATGGTTTTGTCGGGGAAACAGGAGACACAATTCTTGTCTTAAATAGTCAACTTATTAGGTTTTAATTTGTGAGTCTCATGATTTGAACCCTAACCACAACATTGTGAATATACTGACCAATTTCCCCTTAGGTCCTGTTGGCAGAGAAGTCCACTCAGCATATTTTGGCGATTGCGTTCATTGTGTACGCCAACAAGCCACCGTACACTATGGATGTAGTATGGAAGCGTAAGGATAAGCCGTGTTGGGAGCATGTTGGGAGGGCACTCCGCGAGTGTAAGGATAAGTGGTGTCGGGAGCATGTCGGGAGGGCACTACACAAGCATAAGGATAAGTGGTGTCGGGAGCATGTCGGGAGTGCACTCCGCGAGCGTAAGGATGGTAAGCAGTGTCGTGAGGATTTTGGGAGGGCACTACACAAGGGTAAGGATAAGTGGTGTTGGGAGCATGTTGGGAGGGCACTCCACCAGCGTAAGTATGGTAAGCAGTGTCGGGAGGGCACTACACAAGCGTAAGGATGCCTAGCAGTGTCAGAGACATGTCAGGAGGGCACCACGTGAGCATGAAGATGGTAAGGGGGGGTGTGAAAGCGTAAGGAGTGGTGAGGACGGAGATGGGGGGGCAGTGTTGGAGTCTCATCTGGAGGGTGGTGCGGGTGCGTAAGCATGCAAAGCGTGGGGGCGGATTAGGTGGGGATGCGGAAGCCAATGAGGTGAAATTACCCAAACATTGCGAATAGTGTTGAAATGGGTTTGGGTTTTGAGTGACATTCTCATGTGACACATGTGACAATTGACATTGTCTTGATGCTGACGTGATGTGACCCACTAAATCCAGTGACTACAAAGTGACACTAATGCGACTGAAGCAAGATTTTAAACTTACCATGGTGCAACATGAAGTCAATCGCCGACAATTGACACGAGATTTGCCCTGGTGAATATTGAGGGTTGGCTGTTTACTTTGGCCAAAGGGATCCTCGTATGCGACTGGATTCCAACCGGGATTAAGGAGGAACTCACTCTTGGCCAAAAAAAAGCAACTCACCACAAGAAGGAAAAACCTCAGTGATTTCTCTATTTCTCTTCCCTACTCTCTTTTATCTCATTTTCTTTCTTTTCTTTACTTGTATATTTCATTTTATTTCTTTAATCTTCAAAGCAGCAGCATCCCCTCCCATATCATGTATTTGGAGGTTCCATTTATCTTTCATTTTTTATTTTAGTAGCTATAATAGTGGGGATAGAATTCAAACCAAAGAGAAACAAGGAAAAAGAAACTAGTTATCTCTACCCATATTATCAAAAGTTCTCTGGAAATCATTGATTAATTCATCTTCATACCAGGAAAATTTTGAAGCCATCTCTTCAGAAGCAGTACCAGGAATAGTTCTATCATTAGTATAAATAACAACCTCCCTATTATTTCTATCAATTTTCTAAACAGCCTGGCAACAGCATCTTGATTTTCACTTGCCGTATTTGGATTTTCTCTGGTGACTCAGATAGGCCAACAATCCCTTCACTGAAAAACTTGGGCGGCAGGAAAAAGCAAAGGGGAAAGCTCTTCTCTTCTTCTACTGGAGCTGTTTAAAGGTTACTATGGGTCAAGTTCTGGACTGTTGAATGGGTGATGGTCTTACCTCTGGAAGCATGGAAGGAAAGTAGGAATGGTAGCAAGAGTTGGTTGGAAATATCTAGCGGTACTGGGAATAAGGCGGCTTTGGAATCTTTTTTCAGGAAGCCGGGAAGGGGAAGTACTGGATTGATGGCCAACACAATTATTAACCACCTCAAATTCTTCACTATCCAATTCATCCTTGCCTTCAGCATCTGGATCAGGTGGGGAATCAGAAATTCTTCTTCTTTGTTTCACTAAACCTTCAGTATTGATCCTGGAAATTGGGACTGCTGAGCTGGAGTAGATTGGCCCTCCAACATCATTCAATCTTGCCACATCCCTCTGCCTAGAACCAGTCACTAATTCAAGATATCGGTATCCAATTCAATCAAGAAATTCACTTTACTCACAATATAAATATCCTGAAGTACCATAAGGAGTAGAGCCCTCAGAAACTGGAAGCTCTTTCCCAAAAGGCCCATCCTTCTTAATTCACAAATCCCTTCTGACGTTGGAAGCTGCTGGCCCAGGATGACAATATGGCATCTTCCCAACAAATCAGGAATGGCATTTTGAAGATTTTGGGTTGAAATGTTGAAAGCAATCTTTTCCCTTTGCCAAACATTCAGTACAAGCAGGATCAAGAACCTCAACTTCCTTGTAGCCATCATAAGTTTGGCCAGGATCAAAGTGACCAGAGGAAGCCAGCTGACTGGGAATTCCAGAACCAAAAAAAAACAGATGTTAGCAGCACAGAAGGAGAAGTTTCAGTGAATTCAGTCAGCTTGGAACTCATGGCTAAAGATGGTGCTGGCGTAAGAATAATGCAATCCAAGCCTGAAGATTTCATCAATGAAGATGGCCCCTCAAATTAGGCCCCAATCAATCACCCAAGACCACCCCTTCAACAATGGGGAAGGTCATGTTTCTTATAGTCCTGGACCCTCTCAATGGGCCCAGGCCATGTGGGTGAGTAAATGGTCCCATGGACTACCTGGATTCCCAGCATGTGGGTTGATTTGGGCCTTGGGGGGCTCTAGTAACCCCCACGGACCATTCGGACTGCAAACCCCGGCCCACAGACTGTAGGACACCAAAAAGAGGCCAAAGGGCCCTTAATCACAAATCATCAAAATGGCCATAGTAATGGTCAAAAAACCAAATTTTAGGCAAATTCTCAAGGACAATGGGGACAAGCCCCCTCCTTGGATGAGGCCAAAGGTCAATCAAGATGAGGAGGACCCAAGAGGACTAACTGGATGGTCAATGAAGAAATTCTTTTATAGCCATCAATTTTCTTACTCCAAAAGTAAAATTTACTCTTGTCAGTCGTGAAAAACAGTCTGACAACAGAAAAGCCAATTATGGCATCATTGAACCCTGATTTAGACCAAAAAGGGCTGGTTTAAGCCATTTTTAGCCATTTAAGACCTTTAAATCAGCCATTAATATAGTAATACCTGGTCTAGAGCCTTCAAAACACGTCAGAATGTGTGTAAGAGACGTGGAAACCAGTTAAAACTGTTTTTACTATGATGGTTTTATCTTAAGGGTAGTTTTACCCTCTTGGCAACAGCTAAAATACCCCAGTTGGTATCAAAACCTCATCATCAATTGAGTCCACAGACCCTGTAACTCAATTCCAGGGCAAAAGTGATGAAATTTTGCGTGAATTTTGACATCCCACGCCCGTCAGCAAGGATTTTGGGGGTCTAGCTCCCCCTTAGAGCTGGAGCTCCTTTTCCCCCCCAAATTTAATCTTTCCAATTTATTTTTCCTTTAATTCCTCATCATGTATTATACTTATAATTTACATATGTAATTCAATTGAATTGTACAGTACAATACAGTAATAATTGATACCTCATATGTAAATCAAAGTTCACTTATGTAATACATGCGCACATTTTGACATTTCAATTGAATTCAATTGAAAATACTTCAATTCCTCATAGCTTCTGAACTAAACACAACACCTCAATTTTAACACAAAAATTGATGGTTAACACCAGATGTGGTGTGAATTGAATTAAAGCTTTGAGGATTTTCAACTTTTGTATTGAAAATACTAAAAACTTAATTTAACCTTATTTAGAGTTGAGTTACAAGAATTTCACTCAGAGGTGACCCCACCTGATTTTTTATGAGGAATCCAATGGTGAAATAATTTTTATATGTTTATTTATTGGATAAAAAGTTATAATAATTTTTATTTAACTTTTTTCCAAATTTATTTATTTTTTTACAATTTTGTAAAAATTTCATTTTTACTTAATTTCTTCAAGTATAAATGTAATTTTATACTTACAAAATTTGATGTATTTTTACTCTTAAATTGTAATTAATTTTTTATTTTTAATACAATTTTATACTTATATTTTGATTCTTATATTAATATGTTATTTTTGTATTTGTGGTCTTTTGGGTATATGAAATTACCTCTAAGGCTCACATTCCCTCCCCCTAAAAAAGAATATTACTTTGTAATATTGGTGTTTCTAGTGTGTCTGAATCTCCTGAGGAGTTTGATAGCTTCTGGTATATCTTTTTCTTCTAACCATTCATCTTCACAAGCTGGGTCACTGTACCTAACAAGGTATTCCCTCACTTTCTTGGTTCTTAATTTCCTTTCTTTAAGAACTTTGGTAATTTTCTTAGTACCAGATGTCTCAATAGGAGGTATAACTTGAGGAATCTTATTCCTCAAGGGAAATTTCTCAGCATCACTAGATTTATATGGCTTTATCAAGCTCACTGGAAATGTAGGATGCTTATTGCTAAGTTCTTCAGATAACTCTACTTCAACAGAATTTTATCCATGGAGGGCCTTAATCACAAAAGGTCCTGCAAAGGAGTCTTTCAACTTTTTACATCCTTTGATGTTATTGAAGTTAGTGGTGGATACAAGAACTAGGTCCCCCACTTTGAAATCTGGAGTTGCATGTGATTTATCCAATTTGTCTTTAGCATATGCAAAAGAGCCGTCCATGCACCCTACTGCATGCATCCTAGCTTTTTCTAGCATTCCTTTCAAGCTAGCAGCTGTGGGATGTATCTCAATTAAGTCTTTCCTCAAGGAATCTTGGGGTAACTTGGGGTTCCATCCTTTTTCTAGAATAGCAGGAGTCTGATTGGTACTGGCATGGATTGATGTTTTATATGCTAATTCCAGTGCTGGAAACAGAGTACACCAATCATGGGTAAATCCATCACAATCTTTAAATTCAAGGCCATATGCACAAAATCTTCTCACCATGTCCTCCAAGGTTTGGATCATCCTTTCAGCCAGGCCATCAGTTTGTGGGTGGTAGGCTGTAGAGAAAGACAGTTTTGTGCCAAATAATTGGTGAAGATTTGTCCATAGAGCTGAAGTGAATTTGGGATCTCTATCACTAATGATATTTGTAGATATCCCAGTCCATGACACTACTCTATTCCATATTAGAAGAGCTGTATCCATGGCTGTATCATCTTTGTGACATGGTAAAAAGATTGGAGTCTTACTGAATCTGTCCACAATCACTAGGCAAGCATTATAGCTTCTGTCACCTCCTGGTGGTAGAACAGTTACCCAATCCACATGGAAAATTTCCCAAGGTCTGTTTGGTTCTTGGATTTTTATCATATTTCCAAGTCTCTTGCCAGTGGATTTATTTGCTTTTTGGCATCTGTCACAGGTTTTGCAATACTATGCAACATCTTTCTGCCACATTGGCCACCATATGCAGGTCTTTACTTTCTCTCTTGTTCTGTCTTCAGACAGATGTCCTGAAAAGGGACTATCATGGCATTCTTTCAGTACAAGATTGATTAATGACCTGTCTACAACTGTCATGACACATGTGTGCTTGGTTCTGTGGTAAATTATACCATCCAGTAGGTGAAATCTTCCTTCATCATAAGATTTTCTCCATACTTCATCCAAGGCATGTATGAGAGAGTTGTCTTTACAGTCTTTGTTAAGTAATTGGAATAAGATGCTACAATTCTTATCTTGAGTGTAACTACTTCTGACTTCTTCAAAGAAGGTGGTTTTCAAGTCTGTAACACTTATTCCTTCTATTGGAATTTGTGGTGAAGCTTCTTCTGGCACATAAGCAGGATTATCAATATTATTTTGTAATGGCCCTCTGCTTAGTCCATCTGCATTCTTATGAATATTTCCATCCTTATGAACAATAGTCATATTGCCTCTGTATTCTTGTATGGCTATTTGCCATCTGAGCATATGTCTGTTGGGTGTTTTCATGTTTAAAAATGATTTGACAGCTGTACAATCTGTTATCACCTCAAAAACCCATCCCTCTAAGAAGTAGTTCAATTTCTCCAAGGCCCAGACAAGGCATAGACATTCCATCTGACTTTCTCCATATCTGGATTCAGTTGGTTTGATTTGCCTGGATATGAAACATATGGGTCCTTCTACAGGTTTATCATTTATGATCTGAACTTGGTGAAGTGCAGCACCTAGTCCATCCCCTGAGGCATCAATATACAGTTTGAAAGGCAATTTAAAGTCTGGCATCAGTAAGAGTGGAGCAGTGGTCAATGCTTCTCTTAGAGACTCAAAAGCTTTGACTCTGTGAAAAGTCATTTCAAATACTGTGAACCTTTGAGATATGACCACATACCCAAAAAGGTCACAAGAAATATTTAATATAATTATACATTAAAAATAAGTACCTTAAAACTACAAAAATACCATAAATTGGTAAAACACTTGGTTTAACTTAAAGGCCAATGAATTAAAATGTGAAATAAATTACACCATTGGATTCCCCATGGTGAAATACATATATACCATTTTTATGGCATATCTGTAAAGTCAATATTTAATAAGTTATAAGTAATAATACCTTATAAAAGACACAAATCCTTATTTATTTCAAAGACAAATGAAGAAACATGTGAAATAAATGGTACCATTGGATTCGCCATAAAGATCCACACATAAAACAATTAATAAGCTAAGCTTCAAAAACAATACTTAAGGAATTAACCTGAATATATGCACATTTTTGGTCAACGCATATATTCAAGAATTTCAGCTAATATCTCTTGAATTATGCGTGATAGAGTTATGAACCAAAAATAAAGACATCACGTAATTACTGTATGAATACAGATATGAAGTTTATTTTACAAGGTATACACAAGGTTAAAACTTGTAAGGAATTATTGATTAAAATCAATAGAGCTGTCGACCACTTTGTTGTGAAAGTGGTCCAAACTTAAACAAAAGTGGACAGTTGGATTCTACTAGTTCATTCGTAAAGAATGATGTATTTTGTATTAAAATATTCAAGGTATAACCCCTTGAAATCATAGTTTGAAGTTTAAAATATTAAATTTCGACAGAAAAGATGAGTTACAAGAAAAATCATCAAAAATAGAGTTTTGATGATGTAATGAAATGCTCATGGCAGCATAATACAGTTATGCCAAGCTATTAGAATTCACTCTTCAAATTGCTGTAGCGTGCAAATCTTAAATTTTCTTAAGGATCAAAGTTTGAGCTTAATTTGATGATTTATGATCACACACTGTAACCTTAAATTAAGTTTAACAGTCACATAAATGTTAAAATTGATGAATAATATTAGTTTATGATTAAAACTAATAAAATCCACGGAATTTGGGGTTCTGCCAAGTCTTTGACATCATCAGACTTAGAGTTATAGTGATAACTCTAAATAATGGTGCAATAGTGATGTAATGAGGTTTGATCATGATGTAATCATCACCAAACCTTAATATATTGATCAATTCCAGTGGATATGATCCGTACACGTCTACTAGAAGCCTGTTGGACCCTAGGAGGGAGGTATCTACAATAAATAGAGCTCTTTCTGCTCTGTTTTCCCCTCAGACGCATCAAAAACATTAAATAAATACAAACAAAAAGGTAATATCTTTATTCTTTATATATAAAACTTCTATATTATTAAAGGCCAAAGTTCATCTTTATTAGAATCATCAATTTTGACATGATTAAATCATTTTTTTAATTTTTTTGTTAAAAATCTCTCTAAAACTCATTTCCACATAAAAAATCAAGAATATTTGTAATTTCTCTATTTTTTATTGTAAATACAGTTTGTTTAAGTTGTATTTGCATTATTTGGCATAAGATATTTCAAAATTATTATATTAAGTGTCAAAAGTAGGTTATTTTCTCTTATATTAATAATTTTCTCTTTATTATTCTCTTAATAATTCTTTAATTAATATAAATAGTATTTATATTAATTTATAGCTTTAATATTAGTAATATTATTGTTATTAATTGTTTCTTATTAATAAAAAACAATTTTTTACACCTTTATTATTTGTTTGTAACAATAATAAATTGCTTTTAAATATATTAATTATTTTATATTAATATATTTATTTTATGATATTATATTTTATAATTTAAACTATATTATTATATTTTATTAATAATATAATTATTTTTACGCCATAATTCTAATAATTCCTTATTATTATAATTATTTTTTATCTTATTTATTTCATTTATAAGGACATTCATACCACAATAAGTAAAATATTACTAATTTTTACTTATTGTTTCATAGTCAAACCTTACATTTGGGGGCCTGGCCGTGATATTTACTCTAAAAGACCTTTAAAAAAAATTCTAATTGGGCTTATCCAATAATAAATTATACCTATAATCATAAAATTATATAATAATTTTATATTTTATTGATTTTAAGAGCTATTGAGGCATTTGGAAAGCAATTGTACTGTCTTACACGTGGTTTTTCACATCCTTAGACTTGAAAAAACTTTCTTTGAGTGACTCTAGTAATTAAAAAAGATATTTTATAAATTAAAAATAATTTTATATTATAAATTAATTTTAAGAATCATATTCATTTTTTATTTTATTCTTTAAAAATAAAAAACATAAAAAATAATAAAAATATCAAAAACCAATAAAAAAGTTATTTTATTCTTTTTAATTTCATTTCTTTAATTATTTTCATTTTTTTTCCATAAAAAAAGATATAAAAGCCATTTTGACGTGGAAAATTGCCATATCTTACCAAAAATAACACTTTTATATAAAAGACTTATATTTATTTGTCTTTTTTAGTGTTTGAAGACAATCCAAAAGAGGATAACCAAACCACTGTTGAAAGATTGGTGGAAGAAACTTGTCAAAGTTCTCCAACACCAATAATCTCCAAAAGAAAGAAAGCCAAGAAATTGGACTTTCCAGGACCCACCATTCAAGACTCTGAAGGTGAGTACCTCATTTATAAATTGACATAAGAAATTTCCTGTTCAGAAATCCTCTTATTTCTTATTCTTCTTATAATTTGACTACCAGAAGAGGCTCCCAATACTCCATCTAATCAGATGGAGCTGGACTCAGAGGTAGAATTGATTCCTCAAAAGGGAAAAGAAAGGGCAATATCCCCAGTGGAACAGAATCCACACAAGGAAGTGCCTTATCCCAAGGGCAAGTCCCAGAAATGCCAATGATATCTGAACTTGAATTGGAACTAGGTATGAGTGACGCAAACAGGTACAAATCACATTCAGAGGGCTCAAATAGACATCTACATGAGCCAGTACAAACAGTACTAAACAGTATACAAGGACAAAGATTGGGAAATGTTGCCTCAAATACACCAAGGAGTGATGAACTCCTGGCACATCCTGAAAAGGTTCCTCAAAGAGGAGGAAATAGTGAGATACTCCAATGGATGGAATCCACTATCATCCAAACCTCAAATCAAAAAGATCAAGGAGGATCATGCCAAAAAGAGGGAGGCAACCAAGGAAGAAGCCCCAGTAGCTTCTACCAGCAAGCCCCAAGTCAACCCACTTCCCCAAGAAGGGAAGAAGAAAAAGAAAAAGAATTGGAGAAAATCATATTCCCAAAGCTACAGGATCCCCAAGATCCAAAAAGATGCCAAGGACAATGTCTTCAACATGGCCAGAACTTTGATGGAATTCAAAGACAAAGAGGAACAAAGAATGAGAAAACCCCATTTCCCAAAGAAATGACCTTGTCTCCTGATGTTGTAAATACTTTAACAGAGCTTAAAAATAGTATCTTACCTCTTAAAGACATTAAAAATAGTTTATTATCTTTCCAAGAAATAAATAACAGTTTATCATCTTTGACAAAACTTGTTGTAAAAAATAAGAAAGAAATTGATAATATAAAATTTATGATTTAAAATAATAAACCAAAAGTATTCATTGACAATACTCAGAAATTAATACAAGGACAAAAAGAGTTGTATAAATCCATAAGTGATATCAAAGAAAAAACTTTGACAATCAATTATGACGTGAGTATTGATAATCTTACAGAAAAATTAAACAAATTAAGTATTTCTGTAGAAAAATTTGAAGAAAAGACTTCATCCCACCAAAAGTTACTTTTGGAGCATGTGGAAAAAAGTGATGAAGCAAGAATGCATCTGAAAGATGACATTCAAAGTGAAATAAGGCTTATTACTGAAAAAATGGATAAAATCAATGAGGCTAATTTAAATATGCCAAAGTTATCAACACCATTTTCTCACATAAGAAGCCCTGTTAAACCAAAAGAGGAATTAACAAATCCATTCATAACAGACTTGAGTCACCAAGATAATAACCAAGTCTTAATGAAGGAAGCACCTCAATTGAAAGAATGGCCAATATTCACAGGAGAAGGTGAATATGACCACATGTCATTTATCAAAACAATTGACATGCTACAAGAGGATTATGCCATACCAGATGAATTAATAACTGCAAGATTACATTCATTGTTTGAAAAATCTGCAAAAAGATGGTATTATGGCATAAGGCAAACAAATGGCAAAAATACCTGGTCTTGGTGGAAACAAGAAATAATCACCAAGTGGGCTAATGATGCCTGGAGGTACAAAATAGAAAATGCATTTGAAAATTCTTTCTTTGACCCAGACAAAGGCAAACCTTTAACTTGGTTCTTGAAAAAAGTTGAAATACTCAATTCATTGTACCCAGAAATGTCACAAAAAATGGTGCATATGAAAATACTCCAGAAATGTGGAGGAGAGCTAGAATATGCCCTAAGAAGCAGGTGTATAGAACCATGCTCCACAGAAGAGTATATTAATGCACTAGAAGACATAGTGACAAGAACAAAAATTGGTAGGACTTTGAAGAAATTGGACATTAAAAGCCCAAATAAACCATTTATCAAAAAAGATAAATCAAAAGAATCCTTCAAGCCCAATACATCCAACAATAATGAGCAAAGAAAATGCCATAAATGTGGAAGTATTGGACACTTAGCCAATAATTGCCTTAAAAAAGCAAAGATTAATGAGATTGTGGAAACAGAAAACCACAATGACAAAGAAGAGGAATCTGACTCTGAAAAAGAGACAGAAGAGTCAGAAAGGTCTGAAAGTGATGAAATCAATATAATCAATGCACAAATTAATAATATTGATATAATTTATGAAGTACTGGATGTTAACTCAGTCTTACCACAAGTTAGGACATCTGACACAAACCTGACAGACATACAAGATGCCAAAATGTTTAGGACCAAACCTGCAAGAGGAATGGGATATACAGGTGGAAAATCAAGTATAAGTATTGTTTTGGTTGATAACCAAGAAGGAAAAGTTAACTTAGATACAGGAGCATATTGCACCTGTGTTGGTAAAAGTTATTTAAAAACCATTGCCCCAGACAGGTAAGAAAAACTTATGCCAATACAAGGTGTCAAACTTAGTAGTGCAAGTGAGAGCATGAAGCCCCTTGGAGTAATTTATTTAACACTAATTTTTCCTCCTCCCTCACAATGTGTCAGAATCAAAGTAGAGTTTGTAGTAATGGACAACTGTACTAGTAATCACCTCATACTTGGAAATGATTACTTATCAATTTATGGTATAGATATCTCCAGCCAAAAGGATAGATATTTTACCATAGGAGACAACAAAAGACAAAAGTTTGGCTTCTTAAATAACAAAAAGCAAATCACAGCTATTAAGAATGAACGAAAAATTCCAGAAAAGGAACTTTTTATATCTGAAAAACTTAAAGAGGCAGAATTAAATCAAAAATTAACACAAAAAATGAAAGAAAAATTGATTGACCTCTGATTTAAGTATAAAAATGCCTTTGCAACTGACAAAGAGCCACTGGGTGCAATAATTGGACATGAAGTGGATATAATTCTTAATGTGGAAAAACCTTACCCACCTCTACTAAGAAGACCTGCTTACCCAGCTAGTCCAAGGGCTAGGGAAGCCTTAGAGGTACACATTAAAGAATTAATAGACCTTGGAGTATTAAGAAAGGTAGGACATAATGAACAGGTAGAAGTCACTACAATTGTCATTATAGCTTGGTATAATGGAAAATCAAGGATGGTAGGAGACTTCAGAGTTCTGAACACCTATACCATTCCAGACAGGTATCCAATATGCAGGATCCATGAGACATTGACACAACTGTCACAAGCCAAGTTCATCACAGCCATGGATGCCTTAAAGGGTTTTCATCAAAATGTCTTAACAGACAATGCCAAAAAACTACTGAGGATAATAGTCCACTGTGGAATTTTTGAATACTTAAGAATGCCATTTGGCATAAAAAATGCACCTTCCCATTATCAAAGAATGATGAATACCATATTTCCTGAAGAATTATCAAAAGGATGGTTAATTATCTATATTGATGATATCATAGTTTGCTCAGAAACTTGGCAAAATCACCTTACAAGACTAGAAAGGGTACTACAGAACATAGTCCAAGCGAATATGAAAATATCCTTGAAAAAGTGTCACTTTGCATATAGTGAACTAAAAGCACTAGGACATGTTGTATCTGGACTAAGTCTAGGCATAAACAAGAATAAAGTAGCAGAAGTACTACTTAAACCAATGCGCCAAACCAAAAAAGAAATGCAATCATTTCTAGGATTTGCTGGTTACTATAGACAGCACATAAAGGACTTTTCAAAAAATGCTAAATCCTTGTATAAGCTATGTGACCAACAAACAGTCTATGAAATGACAGAAGAAAGAGTCAAGGCATATGAAGAATTGAAAAATTCCTTAACAAATGCCCCATTTCTTCTAATGCCAGATTGGAAACTACCCTTCAAACTCTACATTGATGCTTGTGGAGAAGGACTGGGTGCTGCACTACACCAGACACAAATCATCAATGATAAACCAGTGAAAGGACCAATTTGTTTTATTTCAAGACAGATAAAGACAACAGAAGCAAGATATGGAGCAAGCCAAATGGAATGCCTCTTCTTAGTGTGGGCTTTAGAAAAATTACATTACTATTTGGATGCAACCGTACTTGATGTGATTCCAGACTGCAATGCTGTAAAATCTCTATTAAATATGAAATCTCCAAATAGACATATGCTGAGATGGCAGATTGCTATCCAAGAATATAGTGGAAACATGACTATTGTTCATAAATCTGGTAATATTCACAAAAATGCAGATGGGCTCTAGCAAATACCCCTGACAATCCAGCATGGGTACCACAATAAGAAAACCATATAGAAGGAATATGTGTCACAGACATTGGCACAGAATTCTTTAACCAAGTTAAAGAAAGCTATAAGATAGATAATAATTGCCATATCTTAAGCCAACTTCTAATGAAAGACTGCAAAGACCCATCACTTTCATCAAAACTAGATGAAATATGGAAAAAGGCATATGATGAAGGAAGATTCCACCTCCTTGATGGAATCCTTTACCATAGAACAAAACACACATGTGTTATGGCCTTAACAGATAGAACCCTGATAAACACTATTTTACATGAGTGTCATGATAGTGTTGCAGCTGGACACCTTTCAGAAGACAGGACACTAGAGAAGGTGAAAACCTGCTCTTGGTGGCCAAATTGGAGGAAAGATGTTATAGAATACTGCCAAACCTGTGACAGATGTCAAAAAGCCAGCAGAGCCACAGGAAAGAAATTTGGAATGATGATCCAAATCCAAAAACCAAAATCCCCTTGGGAAATAGTTCATATGGATTGGGTAACAGCATTACCTCCAGGAGGAGACAGAAGCTATAATGCATGCCTAGTATTGGTTGACAGGTATAGCAAAGATGCCATGTTCCTACCATGTCATGAAGATGACACAGCGATGGACACAGCCATAATGATATGGTATAAAGCTATTAGCCATACAGGCTCATTCCAGAATATTATAAGTGACAGAGACCCAAAGTTCACTTCAGCATTATGGACAAATCTCCATAACTTGTTTGGGACAAAGTTATCATTCGCAACAGCTTACCATCCCCAAACTGATGGTTTAGCAGAAAGAATGATACAGACCTTATAGGACATGATCAGAAGCTTCTGTGCTTATGGACTAGAATTCCAAGATTCTGATGGTTTTACCCATGATTGGTGTACACTGATACCAGCTCTTGAACTATCATATAAGACATCAATTCATTCTTCTACTGGCAAAACACCAGCAATGCTAGAAAAAGGTTGGAATCCAAGAATTCCTTATGATACCCTCAAAAAGGACTTAGTGGATATACATCCAACAGCAAGTAGCTTTAAGATAATGCTTGACAAAGCAAGACACCATGCAAACAGATGTATGCAAGACTCTTTCAAATATTCAAAAGAAGGATGGGATAAAAGTCATAAGCCACCTGACTTCAAAATAGGAGACTTGGTCCTAGTTACAACCCTTAATTTCAATAACATGAAAGGTCCAAAGAAATTGAAAGATTCCTTTGCAGGACCATTTATGATAAAAGCACTTCATGGACCCAATGCTGTGCAATTGGAACTCACAGGTGAACTAAGGAACAAACACCCAGCCTTCCCTGTAAGTCTGATAAAACCTTACAGTTCAAGTGACAAGGAGTTATTTCCACTAAGAAATTCCCCCCTTGGAGGAAGGAGATGAAAAGAAAATAGTAAAAGTCCTTAAAGGAAGAAGGACAAGAAACAAAAAAGAAAGGGAATACCTTGTAAGGTATAGAAATTCAACTCAAGAAGACAAATGGCTACTTGAGAAAGATATAACAAATGCTGATAAAATACTAAGAAGGTTCAGACATGAAAGAAAACCTGGAAAATAGAAAAGTTAAGCATTATTGAGCTTCAAGATTGTGGTACAATCTTTTTTGGTGGTAGGGAATGTGAACCTTTGAGATATGACCACATACCCAAAAAGGTCACAAGAAATATTTAATATAATTATACATTAAAAATAAGTACCTTAAAACTACAAAAATACCATAAATTGGTATAAAACTTGGTTTACCTTAAACGCCAATGAATAAAAATTTGAAATAAATTACACCATTGGATTCCCCATGGTGAAATACACATATACCATTTTTATGGCATATCCGTAAAGTCAATATTTAATACGTTATAAGTAATAATACCTTATAAAAGACACAGATCCTTATTTATTTCAAAAACTAATGGAATAACATGTGAAATAAGTGGTACCATTGGATTTGCCATAAAGATCCACACATAAAACAATTAATAAGGTAAGCTTCAAAGCCAATACTTAAGGAATTAACCTGAATATATGCACCTTTTTGGTCAACACATATATTCAAGGATTTTAGCTAATATCTCTTGAATTATGCATGATAGAGTGATGAACCAAAAACAAAGACATCACGTAATTACTGTAGGAATACAAATATGAAGTTTATTTCACAAGCTATAAAGAAGGTTAAAACTTGTAAGGAATTATTGATTAAAATCAATAGAGCTGTTGACCACTTTGTTGTGAAAGTGGTCCAAACTTAAAAAAAGTAGACAGTTGGATTCTACTAGTTTATTCGTGAGGAATGATGTATTTTTTATCAAAATATTCAAGTTATAACCCCTTGAGATCATAGTTTGAAGTTTAAAATATTAAATTTCAACAGAAAAGATGAGTTACAAGAAAAATCATCAAAAATAGAGTTTTGATGATGTAATGAAATGCTCTTGGCAGCATAATAATGTTATTCCAAGCTTCTAGAATTCAATCTCTGAATTGCTCTAGCGTGCAAATCTTCAATGTTATTAAGGATCAAAGTTTGAGCTAAATTTGATCATTTATGATCACACACTGTAACCTTAAATTAAGTTTAACAGTCACATAAATGTTGAAATTGATGAATACTATTAGTTTATGATTAAAACTAATAAAATCCACGGAATTTGGGGTTCTTCCAAGTCTTTGACGTCATCAGACTTAGAGTTATAGTGATAACTCTAAATGATGGCGCAATAGTGATGTAATGAGGTTTCATCATGATGTAATCATCACCAAAACTTAAGATATTGATCAATTCCAGATGATATGATCAGTAAACGTCTACTAGAAGCCTTTTGGACTCCAGGAGGGAGGTATTTACTATAAATAGAGCTCTTTCTGCTCTGTTTTCCCCTCAGATGCATCAAAAACATTAAATAAATACAAACAAAAAGGTAATATATTTATTCTTTATATATAAAACTTCTATATTATTGAAGACCAAAGTTCATCTTTATTATAATCATCAATTTTGACATGATTAAATCATTTGTTTAACTTTTTTTGATAAAAATCTCTCTAAAACTCATTTCCACATAAAAAATCAAGAATATTTGTAATTTCTTTATTTTTTATTGTAAATACAATTTGTTTAAGTTGTATTTACATTATTTGGCGTAAAATATTTCAAAATTATTATATTAAGTGTCAAAAGTAGGTTATTTTCTCTTATATTAATAATATTCTCTTTATTATTCTTTTAATAATTCTTTAATTAATATAAATAGTATTTATATTAATTTATAGCTTTAATCTTAGTAATATTATTGTTATTAATTGTTTTTGATTAATAAAAAACAATTTTTTACGCCTTTATTATTTGTTTGTAACAATAATAAAGTGCTTTTAAATATATTAATTATTTTATATTAATATATTTATTTTATTATATTATATTTTATTAATAATATGATTATTTTTATGCCATAATTATAATAATTCTTTATTATTATAATTATTTTTTATCTTATTTATTTCATTTATAAGGACATTCATAGTACAATCAGTAAAATATTAGTAATTTTTACTTATTGTTTCATAGTCAAACCTTACAAATACTGTGTCTTTGTCACACAATTTATAAAGTGGTCTTGCTATGGATGCAAAATCTTTAATGTTGTGCCTGTAATATCCTGCAAAACCTAATAATGACTGAATTGCCTTTTTGTTCTGAGGCATGGGTTTCAGCAATACTGCTGCAACTTTGTTTTTGTCAATTCCAATGGAAAAGCCAGATACAACATGTCCTAGTGCCTTAAGTTCTTTAAATCCAAAATGGCATTTCTTCAAGGAGATTTTCATGTTGACTGATTGAATTTTTGGCAAAACTCTGGACAATCTGTACATGTGCTCCTCCCAAGTCTTGGAACAGACAATAATGTCATCAATGTAAATGATTAAGAATCCCTCTGAGAGTTCTTCAGGGAAGATTTCATTCATCATTCTTTGGAAATGTGAAGGTGCATTTTTGATACCAAAGGGCATCCTCAAGTATTCATACACTCCACAATGAACAATAATTCTCAAGTATTTTCTTGCTCTTTGTGTTACCACATTTTGATGGAATCCTTTAAGGGCATCCATAGTGGTTATATACACTGCTTGAGATTTTTGAGTAAGGGCAATTTTTATTTTTGGTATTGGGTATCTGTCTGGAACAGTGTAAGTGTTCAGAGCTCTAAAGTCCCCAACCATTCTGGATTTTCCATTATGCCATGCCACTATGACTGGTGTAGTTATTTCTACTTCTTCATTGTGGCCTACTTTTCTTATTACACCAAGGTCCAAAAGTTATTTGATATGAATTTCTAGAGCTTCTCTTGATTTTGGACTTGCTGGATAAGCAGGTCTTCTTAAGAGTGGTGGATAAGGTCTCTCAATGTTAAGAATGATGTCAACTTCATGACCAATAATCGCTCCTAGAGGTTCTTTGTCTGTAGCAAATGCTCCTCTGTGGTCATACAAAAGGGAATAAATTTCATTTTCTTGTTTATCAGTCAGATGAAGGCTTATTTCAGCCTCATTCAACTGTTCAGACTTGAATTTCTCTAACTCTAAGCTGACTGGTGATACTTTGTTTACTGTAATTCGTCTTTTAAATGGTAAAATGGCAAATTTTTGGCGCTTATTGTCTCCAATAGTAAAGTATCTGTCTTTGTTATTATGTAAATCTATCCCATACATGATTCAATAGTCATTTCCCAATATAAGATGGGTACTAGAGCAATTTTCCATAACAACAAATTCAACTGTGATTATTAAAATCCCATTTATGTGTGGGAATATGAAATTGTTCTCAAAGATTCCTAATGCTTTCATTGGGTTCCTTGCACTGTTGAATTTTATACCATCAATTGGTAACAATTGGTCTTCAAAATGTGGTACACAAGTCTTAAGAAAATATTTTCCAACACAAGAGCAGAAGGCTCCTGGGTCAAGCAAAAGTTTGGTGGGCTTGTTGTCAATCACCACTTCTGTTATACAGGAGTTACCAGCTGTATAACCTTTCCCTCTGTTTGGTTTTGTCTTCATAAGTTGTGCATCTTGAACTTTTGATAAATCAACTTGACCATTGCTCAATTGTGGCAAGTGGGAATAAGATTGCATGATGTCAAAAGTGGCATTAATATTTTCTATACCTTTTGAAGATTCAGAAGATATGGATGACTTATCATCTGAATTGTCTTAAATTATGTCTTCTTTTTCAACATCTGGTTCCTTTTTAATGTCAATTTCATTGATTTTCCCCCTTTTTGGACATGTATTGGCTAAATGGGTGGTGCTTTGGCAAATATGGCACTTTCTGACTGTATCTGCAGATTTATACTTAATATTACTAGAATTTTCTTTGGTGTTTTTGTCCACAGAATCCTTCCAAGGTGTATTAAACCTTGTTTTGAGATTCACCCTACTAGAACCAATTTTGGTTCTGGTGGTTACTTCTTCTTGTATATTGATAATATCCTCTGCTGAATATTTTTCAGTAGTCCTGCTTTTGATAGCATGCTCTAAGTCACCTCCACATTGTCTCAGAATTTTTCTATGGATCATAAATTCTGACATGTCAGGATATAATGCTTTTAATCTGTCCTTTTGTTGGCAAAACCATGGTAAGGCTTTGTCTTTATCAGCATTAAATTTGGCAGATTCAAAGGCTGTTTCAACTTTAAACCTCCAAGCATCATTTGCCCCTTTGTTGATGATTTGGGTTTTCCACCAAGTCCAACTCTGGTGTCCATGTGCTTGTCTTATTTTGATGTACCATCTGTGAGCTGATCTGATAAACAAGGTGTTAAACCTGGCTGTTACCAATCTGTCTGGTAATTCAAAATCCTCTTTGATCATGTCAATACCTCTAATGAATTCCATAGGGTCATGCTTGCCTTCACCACTGAAGTGAGGCCATTCTTTAAGTTTTGGAACTTCTTTCAAGAGTGCTTGGCCCATTGATGGTTCCAAGTTATGAAAAGTAGTGGATAATTCATTTTTTAATTGTGAATTATCAGGATCCAATACTTGTGGATTTGGAATTCTTGTGCCCTCATTTTGATTCAGAGGTGTAGACATTCTTGGTAACGTGTTCAGTATTTGTTCAATGTCATTCATTTTACTGTTGCTAAACCTTTGGGAATTTCTGTATTCATGTTGGAAGCTTTGTATTAACTTTATTACTTCAGTTTTATACATGTCTTCCTTATGTGTCAGTTCTTGCCATAACTCTGTTTGTCTTGTATTATCAGCAGTGACTTGATTCAATCTCATTGATAATTTTGATACTTCTTCTTGTGAAGCATCAAAACACTTTTTCAAGGCAATGTTATATGTCTTTACTTCAGTAAATGAATTTTAAATGTCATCAAGGACTTTCTTGTTATCTGTCTTGATAATATTTATGGCTTGTTTAATTCTTGTTTCAATTATGTCATCAATATTGAATTTAGAATATTTGTCTGTTAATTCTTTAATAATGGCAGATTGTTCATTTATTTTATTGCCAGAAGAATTATCATCATTGTACATTTTAATTGTTCTTAAAACCTTTTCAAAACACATAAGTGTTTCATTAATCTGGCACAGACTCAGGTTGTTTGTTTTAATGTTGTTACAAATGGTTTCATGTTTATCAGAAAGATGTTTTTTCATGTCATTTATAACATCATACAATTCTGGGATGGAATCAAATATATCAGAAATCATTTCTGGAATCTTAATCTGGCTTCCTCCTTCTTCTGTAATTCCATCATGGTTCTGGCCATCTGAAATACATTTTCCATGGCATCCTGTTTAATCTTTGGGATTCTGCAGCCCTGGCTGTAAGGCTTTGGGGCTGGTGCCTTCCATTTGCCCTTGTTTGGCGTTTGTGGCTGCTTTTTCACGTTGGAATTGCTGCTGCTGGCCACTGGGGCTGTTTTTGGCACTGGTTTGGGTGGTGGAGGGTTGTTTTTCCTCCATTCTAGTGTCAAAAGCATCATGTTTTTCTTCTCCATCAATGGATTCCATCCATTGAGAAATTTGCAAGTGTTGGGATGGCCCAGGAATTTTCTTACTGTCAGGTAAGAACTCTTGCAATTCTTCCACAGGTCTGCAAGGATCTGGTACTCCTTGAATTGAAGTGCATTGTTGTATGCACTGTGGCTGGCTTTGTATATGTCCACAGAGGCTTGTTGTGGCGGTGTCAGCTCTTTTTGAAGGTAAAATAGTATTATCAGCTTCAGAATGACCCAATTTAGTTGTTTGGAAGTCATCAACTGACCCTTTTCCTTCTGTACCTGATTGGCCTCTGCCATAATCATGTCTATTACCTTTTTGGGAGCTGCTTGAGGGGTTGTAGCTGGCTCCTGACTTGGTTGAAGGCATAATTATGGTTTAAAAAGGCTTAAAATAGTATTTTTATGTCAAAAAACTTACTATTGGCCAAATTCTTAGCTTTCTGAAGGGTATTACTTATGTCCAAGCTAATCAATTCAGAAGATATTGGTTCAGGTTGGTTATTTTGAGTCACAATAACAGTACTATTATGGTCTGAATTAATAGTACTAGCAGGAATAATGCTGGTGACTGTTGAGGCTGTTTCAATGTTTTCTTGTCTTACCACGTTGTCAGACACTAAAATTAATGAAAAAACCAATTAATTAAGTAAAAAAAAGGATATTTCAAAAAAGAAATAAAAATATAAGCCTCACTTATAATATGAAAAAAAAAATATTTTTTATGGATTTTTTTAATTATAAGTATTTTTTATATGTTTTTAAATTTTTCAATATAAGAAAAAAGATTTACAAAGAGTAAAAAAATATGTCACAGGTAAAATATCACGGCTGGGCCCCCAAATGTAAGGTGTGGATATGAAACTTTGATTAAAATTCAAGTACTTTTCCTGTCCTCAAAATTTGTATAAGGTAAAATTCAATTAAAAATAGTAAGAAATATTATTTTTAAGAGAAAACATGCCAAATTTATTGTTTATAACTTTCTTAGTATAAAACAATAATATTATAAAGATTTATTGTTTTACCAACAATAAAAATTTATCCAAAAAATACTCTACAAGAGATATTTTGAGGCTACAAAAGAAATTTCTTCAAGAGAAATTTCAATTGGAATTAATTGAGCAAAGAACTGCAAGCAATTAATTAAATAACAAAGTCTTTAAAAAGAATGTTAAAGAGAAAACACGCCCAAAAGTGACAAAGTTTACAGTGATGAAAGATGCTTTAATTCACTTTTGGGGTGGTTCAGGGGTAAAAATGATTATAAGAGTTACAAACAATGATTATAATGATTTTTTCACGTGGTTAAAAGGTTTAAAATGATTTAGTAAAGGTGGTTGGAATCTCTTATTTATTGGTTTAACAATGTTTAAACTAATTATAAAAGGAAAAGATTCTAACATGAAGAGAAAAGTGGGGCAAAGAAGACATTCTTTTATAGCCATCAATTTTCTTACTCCAAAAGTAAAATTTACTCTTGTCAGTCGTGAAAAACAGTCTGACAACAGAAAAGCCAATTATGGCATCATTGAACCCTGATTTAGACCAAAAAGGGCTGGTTTAAGCCATTTTTAGCCATTTAAGACCTTTAAATCAGCCATTAATATAGTAATACCTGGTCTAGAGCCTTCAAATCACGTCAGAATGTGTGTAAGAGACGTGTAAACCAGTTAAAACTGTTTTTACTATGATGGTTTTATCTTAAGGGTAGTTTTACCCTCTTGGCAACAGCTAAAACAACCCCAGTTGGTATCAAAACCTCATCATCAATTGAGTCCACAGACCCTGTAACTCAATTCCAGGCCAAAAGTGATAAACTTTTGCGTGAATTTTGACATCCCCCGCCTGTCAGCAAGGATTTTTGGGGGTCTAGCTCCCCCTTAGAGCTGGAGTTCCTTTTCCCCCCCAAATTTAATCCTTCCAATTTATTTTTCCTTTAATTCCTCATCATGTATTATACCTATAACTTACATATGTAATTCAATTGAATTGTACAGTACAATTCAGTAATAATTGATACCTCATATGTAAATCAAAGTTCACTTATGTAATACATGTGCACATTTTGACATTTCAATTGAATTCAATTGAAAATACTTCAATTCCTCATAACTTCTAAACTAAACACAAAACCTCAATTTTAACACAAAAATTGATGGTTAAACCACATATGGTGTGAATTGAATTAAATTTTTGAGTATTTTCAACTTTTGTATTGAAAATACTAAAAACTTAATTTAAGCTTATTGAGAGTCGGGTTACAAGAATTTCACTCAGAGGTGACCCCACTTGATTTTTTATGAGGAATGCAATGGTGAAATAATTTTTATATGTTTATTTATTGGATAAAAAGTTATAATAATTTTTATTTAACTTTTTTCCAAATTTATTTATTTATTTACAATTTTGTTAAAATTTCATTTTTACTTAATTTTTTCAAGTATAAATGTAATTTTATACTTACAAAATTTGATGTATTTTTACTCTTAAATTGTAATTAATTTTTTATTTTTAATACAATTTTATATTTATATTTTGATTCTTATTTTAATAATATAAATAAATTTATTTTATTTATATTAATATGTTATTTTTGTATTTGTGGTCTTTTGGGTATATGAAATTACCTCTAAGGCTCACACACTCAAACACCTCAAATCAGAAATCCAACATGTGTATCAGCAATCAGTTTAAGCAATCTTCCTTGCTGAAACATGCATACAGTCTGGTGAATAAATACAGCCTGTCAATACTTGCACAGCTTGGATACACCATCCTGAAGCTGTATGATCACTCAACACTACCACTCCTCCTGTACAAATCTTGTACAGATTGTACAGGACCTGTATTGGCCAGATTCAATTCAATCATCAATCCCTCTCATGAAAACTCTCTGTCTGGATCAGGGTTGGTAAGTCTCACATATACCAGCCCCTCTTTCTCTCCCCTGGTGACTTTTCCCCAGTTAATTAATTTAGTTTATTCATTATTTCATAAATATTCTTACTCTTATTTTTTGGGTATTATATTTATTTGGTATTAAGTTAGTCTGTGCATTTCCTCTTGCCTGTTCAGTATTAGGTGTGGTGGCCATATCTGTCACAACCACGTATTTTGACCCTCCTCCTTGATGGCGGCGGCAATCCAACCTGGAGCCAAGTTGGGGCCAATTGGCTATGTCACATCATTTATGGCCAATTGACCCCCTTTGGGTGTTCCATGGCCCTTACGCCATAACCCATTCCATTGGCCACGTATGGCCTCCATCATCTTTTATGGCCTCAGGCCATATCTTGCGTCATTGGTCCTCTTGGCCAATTTCCACCTCACCAACCCCCAGGCCTCCATCACTGTTTTTGGGCCTGGGGGGTCCTTTTGTCTTCTAGGGGCTTCCAAGCCCCATGGCCACCCCTTTCATTATGGGGGTTTTGGCCTAAATGGCCTTTTTGGGCCATTTAGGCCCCCCACGGCTTCTACGGTCCGTGGGCCGTAATACGCGGTCCGTGGGCTGCGGTCCGTAGGCGGATTAGGCCCCTTTTGGCCTAATCCAATGAGGCCAAAAAGGGGCCAAAGGGGGCAGCCACCTAGCCCCCAAGGCCAGGTGGGTCCCAAACCACAATTGGGCCCACCTGAGCCATTTTTGGCCACCAATCCCTTGGACCAAAAACACCTTGGATCCATTTTTGGCCATAAATCCCGTAGGACCCATTTTTAGCCCTGGACCACCATGGACCAACTTCACCGTCATGGCCTCTGGAAACCACCAGAGGCCACCAAATCATCTCAACAAGCATTTCCCTCAACTTAAGGGAGGATTGCTTCATTCCTCCATGCACCTCGTACTCAAGGTTGCAGGAGTGGTGCATATATGGTGTTATATACCATTATGAACCATTTTTTCTCAGCAATTCAATGGTGACGTTTTCAGGACCCAAATCAACCTTTTTAATTCAAGGTACCAAGATCCAACGCCCATTTCGAAGGAGAACCTTTGGACTCATCAGTTTGGTAATCCATGGCGGCAATCAGAAGACCATTCAAGGACTCCAATCACCTGGCTCAGCAGGAGTTGGGTTGGCAATTTCATTCAGGGTTATTCTAAGGGCAATTCTCAAAAGGTATTACATCTTTTCAATCAGTAGTCAAGGCATCAAGTATTTCAATACTTCTTGGACAACTCAATTGGTTCATACAGGCGGTAATCAATCAACCTGTACGTACTTGGCCCAATTGGGCCAATTCATATTCCACTGTGGGAATTCAATCACACAGTTTCAAATTCAAGATGGCCAGAACTGTATTGGCCCGATTCGGACAATACAGCCGGTGATCCAACTCCAGGATCAATCTTTCAGCTTTTCACATATACTGGCCACCTTTCAGCACCTGGGGACTTTTTCCCCAGTTAATTAATATAGTGGATTTATTTTTATCCTTATTTTCTTTTACCTTATTGAAGTTAATACTGATAATCTTAAGTCAGTCATTCAGCACCCTTTTTCTTTTATTTCCTCGCCTGTCCAGTGGATATTGGTGGTCATATCCTTATAGTAATTCCATTTCCTTTTCTGGCAGGTTGAAACAGTGAATTGAGAATTCACCTGGTTGGCTTCTTGGCTTTTGGCTTCTTTATTATCTTTGGCCATTGGCTTCATCTTTTCTTATCTCATCTTTTGGCATACTTGTTTTCTCCCATATTCTTTCTTAGAGAAAATTCATTCTTATTATTCTTTTATCTTTGGAGCCCTCCAAGTGAGTTCTTGATTCCTGAATGCCAGGCCCTCTTCTTCCAAGAGCCCCTGTGACATTATATTAATTAACTCATAATTCTTCTTCATTCATTCATTCTTTTATTCTTATATTTTAAATTCATTCATTCATTTTATCAAAATTATGATTCTTTAACATTTTATGATCTTATGATTCTTCGTCACCTCTCAATTTTCTCTCATTCATTCTTCATTCTGAAAATTGAAAGCTGACCCATTTTTTATTTTTTGTTATCTTTTCAATCTCATTCTCAATCTTAATCAATCTATTTTTATCCATAACTCAGGCATTTTTATCTTTGGTTCTCAAGTTATTCATCAGGTTATTCAGACACGTTCTTCATATCAGGATTCACTTTGATTTATTCCTCAAGAATTTTTGATTTTTTGGAAGAATTCACTTGAAAATTGATTTGATTGACTAATTTGACATAATTGGAATTGACCTCAAGATAATTGATTGACCTGAAGATTTTATTGATTTTGCTGATTATTCACATCAAGATTTTTGACATAAATTGATTTTGACTCAAGAATTCATTTTTATTGATTGATTTTTTTTTCTGCAAGATTTTGATTTGATTTGATTTTGATTGTTTGATTGATTGATTTATTGACTTCAAGATTCTCATTGATATTGATTTTTACTTCAAGACTCATGTGATTTGATTGATTGACGTATTTGAAGAATTTTGATTCATTGATTATCCAATTTCCTCAAGATTTGATTGTTGATTTTGTACTTCAAGAAAATTTTGATTTTATTTCATTTATTTTGGTTGATTATTCCTGAAATCATGCCAGTCCAACATTCACCTCCAGCAAGACAGAATAGATCTCAGGCCAGAGCTCAAGCTGTTCTGACTCCAACTCCAAGGGCTCCTCTTGACGGTACCCCAGCAGATTCTCAACTGAGGGCCAGATTGGACAGAGGACCCATTATGGAAGGAGCAGCACCATCCAGGAAGGAAGGAAGAGGGCCAAGAAGATCAATGTCTTTATCGGGAGTGGTTGGCGGATTCCCAGGATTTTCAAGAACCAGTCCCAAGGTTCAAGGTGAAGATGGTGAAGAGGAGGAGAAGAATTCTGTGGAAGAGGAAGAGTCTAATGGCACTGAGGCTGCTCCTGCTCCTGTTGGAGCATCTGAGGGCACCAGAGGACCAACTCTAGCCCAGTCTGATCAGCCTGCCTCTCATCAGTCTGAACCGTCTTTATTGGCCATTATGCAGCAAATGACTCAGATTATGGCCAATCTTCAAGCAGCTTCTTCTTCTGAGTTATCAAGACCACCAGCCTTCAAGACTCCCTCTATGAAGGCTCCAGAATGCTTTGATGGGACTCATCCCTTCAAAGTCAGAAGCTTTATTCAATCTTGTCAACTCATCTTTCATAATGATCCGGCAAACTTCTCTCAAGACAGAAAGAAGGTTCTTTATGCCACTTCATTCTTAGTTGGCAGGGCTGCAAAATGGATTGAGCCCTATCTTTCCAACCTCAATAATCAAGACTCAAATTATCTCCTCAATTCCTGGCCATTATTTGAATCCCAATTGTTCACTTTATTTGGAGACCCAAATGAAGTTAGAAAAGCAGAAGCTGAATTGGATGGCCTTAGGATGAAAGAAGGTGGGCATGTTGCTTTGTATATTGCCGACTTCAGGAGTTTGATTTCAAGAATTGGGGATTGGGGTGAAAGGGCTCTTATTCATCATTTCAGGAAGGGCTTGGCCTCCAGGATTCTGGATCAATTGGCCTCCCATCCTTCAAACATTGATTCTCTTGAAGACTTAATGGACGTCAGCCTGGAACTTGATACCAGGTACCATGAGAGGCAGAAGGAAGAGAATCATCATCAAGAGAAGAAGCCTGAAGCCTCAAAACCTCACTCTTCTCATCATCAAGTTTCTTCAAGTTCAAGACCAAAGAAGAAATTTCATTCTCAAAAGCGGGACAAGCCCCATTCTTCATTGTTGAATAAGGACTTCAAGTTGAAAGGTTCTGAAAAGGAAAGAAGAATCAAGGAGGGTTTGTGTACCTATTGTGGTGGGAAGCATAGTCTTGAGTCCTGTGTCAAAAGGCCTCAAAACAAGTTTACCCAACTGTCAGGCAGTTTTCCCAGCCAGGGAAAAGCCTGAGTGAAGATCATGTAGTGTTCAATGGTCTTCACAGTTTTCCTTCCAGAGCACAATTGTGCATTCTGAATACTGGTGTCAAGAATTCTCTCAAATTCTTTGTTTTCTCTTCTCTTTCTGATGTTTTTTACAGTATTCTCATTGATTCTGGTGCTACACACTCATTCATTGCAAAGCAGTTTGTTCACAAGTACTCATTGACTACGTCAGAACTTCCAGAGAAGATTCCTCTTATCATTTTGGACTCCTCTGAGTCCCCTTCCTTATTTGTGACTCACCATACTAAATATATGGTTGAGCTCCCTTCCTTCCCAAGCTTTGAATGGGATTTTTTAGTCATTGATACTCCCAAGGGAGAAGACCTCATATTGGGCTTTGACTTTCTCAATCATTTTAATCCTTCTATTGATTGGAGGCAAGGGCTGATCACCTTTAATACTGATCAAAAGGACTATTCTGATCCTTCCAATTCCTTCCGTAATGACTCTTCTTCTGCCAAATCATGTGCAGCTCTGGTTGGTGATTCTAGAACACCATCAGTTCCATCTTCTGTCCATATTCCTTCCCTTAATTCCCACCTGTCATTACCATCATCTGGAGATGAAGTCTTCAAAGAGATTCAAGATGTTGGGGAAGATAATTCTGTATCTTCACTTCATCTCTTCTTTGGGAATATGGACCTTCCTCCTTCATCTTATCATGACTTCCTGGAGGAGTTTTGGGATGAAGAGGAAGAGCCAGAAGAAGTAGAAACCGTGATGAAGGTTGTTCCCTCTGTTTATCACCAATACTTGGATGTATTCTCCAAGGTGAAGGCAGAGAAACGTCCTCCTCACCGTGCCTGTGATCATCATATTGAACTGGAGGGGTCTCTACCTCCAGTTGGGGTGATCTACTCTTTATCCAAACAAGAGTCAGATACACTCAGGGCCTACATTTCAGAGAATGTAGAGAAAGGTTTCATCCGGCCAAGCTCCTCCTCAACAGGAGCACCTGTCCTCTTTGTTAAAAAGAAAGATGGTGGCCACCGTTTGTGTGTTGATTACCGCAAACTCAATGCTGTCACTAGGAAGAACAAATATCCTGTTCCTCCTATGAACCAGCTTCTTAATGTCTTTAATGGTTCTTCTATCTTCTCCAAGATTGATTTGCGTGGTGCATATAACCTGCTCAGAATCAAGCAGGGTGATGAACATTTGACATGCTTCAGAACTAAATATGGCAGTTTTGAGTACTTGGTTATGCCATTTGGGCTCACCAATGCTCCTGCCTCTTTTCAGAATCTTGTCAATGATATATTCCAAGATCTTCTTGATGTTTTTGTTGTGGTCTATTTGGATGACATTATGGTCTTTTCCAAATCTGAGGAGGAACATGTCACCCATGTGTCCACTGTTCTTTCCAGACTCAGAGCCAATAACCTTTTTGCCAAGGCTTCTAAATGCCTCTTTCATGTTTCTAGTGTAGAATATCTTGGTTATGTTGTTTCTTCTGAAGGCCTCAAGATGGACCAAGCAAAAGTCCAGCAGATCCTTAATTGGCCTCCTCCAAGAAACCTCAAGGCTCTTCAATCCTTCCTTGGCTTTGCCAATTTCTACCGCCGTTTCATCAAGAATTATTCAAAGAAAATCAGTTCACTCACCAGTTTCCTCAAGAAAGATTCCTGTTTCCCCCTCAATGAGGAAGCTCTTAGCCAGTTTCATCAACTCAAAGAGGCCTTCACTACCGCTCCAATCCTTTCCCACTTCAATCCTTCTCTACCCACCATTGTAGAGACCGATGCATCCGATTATGCTTTGGGTGCTGTACTGAGTCAGGTCTCTGACTCAGGAAAACATCCCATTGCATTTGACAGCCGCAAGCTTATTCCAGCAGAACTCAACTATGAAATTCATTACAAGGAACTCCTTGGTATAGTCTGGGCTCTCAAGCGCTGGAGGGCTTTTCTTCTTTCTCTGTCCTCTCCTTTTGAAGTTCTCACCGATCACAGTTCCCTTCAATACTTCATGTCCTCAAAAGTACTCACTCACCGTCAAGCCCGCTGGGCTGAATTCTTATCTGAATTTCATTTTTCAATCACTTACCGCCCTGGCCGCCTAGCAACTCTTCCAGATGCCTTATCACGTCGGGACGACGTCTATCCGGAGAGGGGGGAGGATTTCATCAGCAAGAATCCAATGAATTTTCAACAACTCATTAAGCAAGATGAAGTTCAACCCTCAAAGTTTTTTGCAGTCAAGGTGGATTCTTTTTAAAATTTGATTGATTCAATTCAGAAGAAATTATGGCAAGATCCTCAGTACAGAAGTATCCTTCAAGATTTGGGTAAAGGTAAATCCATTCAGGATTACTCTCTTGACTCCTTTTCCCAACTTCTCCTCTTCAAAGATCGGGTGGTGGTCCCAAATGACCCCACAATCCAACTGAGCATTCTTCAAAAGCGTCATGACTCTCCTCTAGCTGGACACCCTGGCCAAGAGAAGACTCTCAAACTTGTCAAGCGGGATTTCCACTGGTCCGGCATGACTCAATTCATTAAGGATTATGTATCATCCTGTCAACAGTGTTCAAGAAACAAGAATATCCACCATAAGAAGTTTGGACTCCTCAAACCTCTTCCAATTCCAAATGGTCCTTGGATTTGTCTCTCAATGGATTTCATCACTCAACTGCCCCTGTCCAATTCTTTTTACTCAATTCTTTTCATAGTGGACAGATTCTCAAAAATGGCGGTTTTTATTCCAACAATGTCTTCAATAACTTCTTTGGATTTGGCCCATTTATTCATCAAGAATATCTTCTCAAAGCATGGCCTTCCTTCAAGCATTGTCAGTGATAGAGGTCCCCTTTTTGTTTCTTCCTTCTGGACCAATCTTTGTCAGCAGCTCAAGATTTCAAGAGACTTGTCAACTGCTTACCATCCAGAAACTGATGGACAGACAGAGAGGGTAAATCAGATACTAGAACAGTATCTTCGGATGTATGTCGGTTATCATCAAGATGATTGGAACACCTGGCTCCCTCTGGCTGAATTTGCCTACAATAACTCTGACCACTCTTCAACCAAGCAATCACCGTTTTTCACTGTTTATGGAAGAGATCCTCAATTTGATTCAGTTCACATCACTCAAGATACTCCTGCTGGAACGTTATCAACAAAAATCCAATCAGTACAGCAAGATGTCAAGAGAGAACTTGAAGCTTCCATAAACCGGTTTAAGAGGTATGCAGATAAAAGTAGAGCAAGTCCACCTGTTTTCAATCCTGGTGACATGGTATGGCTTTCTTCCAAGAATATCAAATCAACTAGACCCACCAAGAAACTGTCTGAAAGATGGTTGGGTCCCTTTCCAATCTTGAA
The DNA here is from genome assembly GCA_023105745.1 of Austropuccinia psidii. Lineage (NCBI taxonomy): Eukaryota > Fungi > Basidiomycota > Pucciniomycetes > Pucciniales > Sphaerophragmiaceae > Austropuccinia > Austropuccinia psidii. The sequence continues at coordinate 4,552,379 of JALGQZ010000005.1, read as the reverse complement.
GAAAGTCAGTACTCATGCTTACCACCTCAAGCTTCCATCTCAATGGAAATCCATCCACCCAGTCTTCCATATCTCACTCTTGGAACCAGTCAAGACATCAACAATCCCAAATCGGCATCAAAATCCTCCTCCGCCAATCATTATTGAAGAAGAAGAGGAATGGGAAGTCTCTCAAGTACTGGATTCAAAGCTCAAGAGAAGAAAATTATGGTATCTGGTGGAATGGAAAGGTTTCAGTCAAGATTCAGAAGGATCCACATGGGAACCAGCTGAAAACCTCAAGAATTGTCCTGAACTTGTCAAAGATTTTCATTCGTTATATCCTGACAAGCCAGGACCCAATTCTTCAATGGCTTGAATTTTTATGGTGCTTGGTGGGGAGAGGAATTACCAAAAGTAAGTCCCACTCCTGGTATGCACCTTTAGGGTTATTCTACTCTTCTTGTTGTAAGCATCACCTTGGCCACTCTGTGAGCACTTTTCAATTTGGACACAGACTTCTTGGCACAGCTTTCAACATCCGAATTCCAAATTTATGGCCATTTACACTTGGGCAAATGGACCATTCCTTTTTTATTCTCCTTCCCAAGACTTTATTCTTTCAACACATTCATTTATCAAGATCTTTCTTACTTATGGCACTGGCGGGAGTGGCAGTTACTAAAAGTAAGCTCCTCTCCTGGTGTGGACTTCCCTGAGGGGTCTACAATCTGTCAAAACATCACCTTGGCCACTCTGTGAGCACCTGGCATCAAATTCTTTTATCCAGGTCCTTGGTCACTTTCAAAATCAATTGTCGTAATCCGTGATGAAGATTGGATTCCTCCTCAAATTTCATTTGCTTTATTTTTTCTGTTTTCTCTTTTACTCTTTATATCCTTTTAAAATTTCTTTTCTTATAACTCTTTAACGCCAAAATTTTTATGTCAAATCATGTCTTCAACTTTGTCAAAGCCAAATGTCAAGAGAAGATCAAGTCAACCTCAATTCATATGCCAACAAGCTTATCAGTTTCAATTCTTCTTTTCAAGATTCAATACCTCTGGAATCCTTACGTCAAATCCGTCTCATTAGCCTCAACAGGCCTCTACCTTACCTTGGTGCTCAGGAGCTCACCATTCAAGGTAGGGGGTATTGTCACAACCACGTATTTTGACCCTCCTCCTTGATGGCGGCGGCAATCCAACCTGGAGCCAAGTTGGGGCCAATTGGCTATGTCACATCATTTATGGCCAATTGACCCCCTTTGGGTGTTCCATGGCCCTTACGCCATAACCCATTCCATTGGCCACGTATGGCCTCCATCATCTTTTATGGCCTCAGGCCATATCCTGCGTCATTGGTCCTCTTGGCCAATTTCCACCTCACCAACCCCCAGGCCTCCATCACTGTTTTTGGGCCTGGGGGGTCCTTTTGTCTTCTAGGGGCTTCCAGGCCCCATGGCCACCTTCATTGGTTTCCTGGCCACCCCTTTCATTATGGGGGTTTTGGCCTAAATGGCCTTTTTGGGCCATTTAGGCCCCCCACGGCTTCTACGGTCCGTGGGCCGTAATACGCGGTCCACGGTCCGTAAGCCGCGGTCCGCGGTCCGTAGGCGGATTAGGCCCCTTTTGGCCTAATCCAATGAGGCCAAAGGGGGAAGCCACCTAGCCCCCAAGGCCAGGTGGGTCCCAAACCACAATTAAGCCCACCTGAGCCATTTTTGGCCACCAATCCCTTGGACCCAAATTGGACCAAAAACACCTTGGATCCATTTTTGGCCATAAATCCCGTAGGACCCATTTTTAGCCCTGGACCACCATGGACCAACTTCACCGTCATGGCCTCTGGCAACCACCAGAGGCCACCAAATCATCTCAACAAGCATTTCCCTCAACTTAAGGGAGGATTGCTTCATTCCTCCATGCACCTCGTACTCAAGGTTGCAGGAGTGGTGCATATATGGTGTTATATACCATTATGCACCATTTTTTCTCAGCAATTCAATGGTGACGTTTTCAGGACCCAAATCAACCTTTTTAATTCAAGGTACCAAGATCCAACGCCCATTTCGAAGGAGAACCTTTGGACTCATCAGTTTGGTAATCCATGGCGGCAATCAGAAGACCATTCAAGGACTCCAATCACCTGGCTCAGCAGGAGTTGGGTTGGCAATTTCATTCAGGGTTATTCTAAGGGCAATTCTCAAAAGGTATTACATCTTTTCAATCAGTTGTCAAGGCATCAAGTATTTCAATACTTCTTGGACAACTCAATTGGTTCATACAGGCGGTAATCAATCAACCTGTACGTACTTGGCCCAATTGGGCCAATTCATATTCCACTGTGGGAATTCAATCACACAGTTTCAAATTCAAGATGGCCAGAACTGTATTGGCCCGATTCGGACAATACAGCCGGTGATCCAACTCCAGGATCAATCTTTCAGCTTATCACATATACTGGCCACCTTTTCAGCACCTGGGGACTTTTTCCCCAGTTAATTAATATAGTGGATTTATTTTTATCCTTATTTTCTTTTACCTTATTAAAGTTAATACTGATAATCTTAAGTCAGTCATTCAGCACCCTTTTTCTTTTATTTCCTCGCCTGTCCAGTGGATATTGGTGGTCATATCCTTATACTAATTCCATTTCCTTTTCTGGCAGGTTGAAACAGTGAATTGAGGATTCACCTGGTTGGCTTCTTGGCTTTTGGCTTCTTTATTATCTTTGGCCATTTGCTTCATCTTTTCTTATCTCATCTTTTGGCATACTTGTTTTCTCCCATATTCTTTCTTAGAGAAAATTCATTCTTATTATTCTTTTATCTTTGGAGCCCTCCAAGTGAGTTCTTGATTCCTGAGTGCCAGGCCCTCTTCTTCCAAGAGCCCCTGTGACAATATCCTTATTTACCCTCCTCTTTCATTCTGACAGGTTTAAACAGTGGACTTGGACTTGTTTGTGGTTGGCTCTTTTATTTCATACTTTTATTCTTTGTTGCTGCTTTTTCTTATATTTTTATCTTGTAGCAATCTTACTTTCATCACACTTTTAAGTGCTTTGCCTTATCTTATCCTTGAGCCCTCTGCCGTGAGTCTCAGTCTACTGAGTGCCAGGCCCTCTTCACTTCAAAGAGCCCCTGTGACAGTAGTCACGTAAAAGTATCAATTAAGTAATTATGATCATCTTACATGACAACAGATGATAAAATCATTAATCCAAAAAGGATTACTATTTTCTCACTCACTGGCTTTTCAGTTTGCTCCATGGCACACCTCTGTGAGCTGTCTTGGACTTAAAAGAGGCCTCCTCTTGCTGGTTTTTCCAAATCATCACATTATTCAATTATACTGTTATTACCAACAAGTAAGTATTAGTTAATCTCTTCTTAAGTGTTTCATTCTTTCACAATCAATCAGAAAGACGTGAAATAATAAAGATCTGCTATATATTGTTGTAATATGGTTATAAATCAATTTTGATCCTTTAGATCCACAATTACCTGTCAAATTTCTCTACTATTATCATTCAATAAGTTCTTTGCAGTATTAGTGAGTGTTTTTCCTTAATTCTTAAAGTTTTTCTATAGTAATTGTTTTCTTTAAGAATTATATTGATAATTATTATTGCAAAGGATAATTATATATTAAAATAATTTTATTATTTTAATAAGGAAGTTTAATTATTAAATACTTCTTGTAATTGATTCTTGTAGACAATTACTACTTTCTGTTATAATCACTAGTAGTGTATAAAAAGTAAGAGAAGTAATTAATTAATTAATTATTTAATTGTGTTTATAATAACTTTTATTATTATATTTCATAAGAACAGTCATAGTACTGTTAATTAATATTAATATTATTAACATTTTCTTAGACAAATCTTACAGCCCCTGCATGTGCTAATTGCAGGCACAACTTCCTGACTCAGTTTGTTTCTTGTGGGAGTATTCTCAATGGTGTATGGAGTCATGCGTCCGCAAAAAGGTATTTATTATTGGCATTCATCCTGAGGCATCTGGGAAGTAGTAGGATAGCTAGTCACAATTATTAAGTTCATAAATCAATTTTGAAAATGAAATTACAATCTATCTGATACAAAGCTATTCTAAAATGGGTCAATCCTGGTTGTTAGTCTAGCTGACCTGGGTACAGTCAATTTGACCTCATCACTTAAACCAAGACCATGCTTCTCCACCCAGGCATCACCAAAGTCTGATACCAATCATGGTGGAAATTCAAATCTAAGAGGTACAGTGGGGTTAAAAGACTCTGCGAGAAGAAACTCTTATTCAGTATATTACATATATACTTATTAGTATGTAGCCACACCGGCTCTACTAGATTTTTACCCTCTGAAAGTCTTTTGGAAATGTCAATGAGTGATAAAGCCCCTTTCACTGTGTGAGCCTTTGAGATATGACCACATACCCAATAAGGTCACAAAAAAGACTCAGAATAATTATACCTTTAATATAATTATATTAAAATTACTTAGAACAATTATACATTAAGAATAATTACTTAAATATGCAAAAAATACCATAAATTGGTACAAAAATTGGTTTAACTTAAACACCAATGAATCAACATGTAAAATAAATTATACCATTGGATTCCCCATGGAAAAATACACATATACCATTTTTATGGCATATCTGTAAAGTCAATATTCAAGGAATTATAAGGTATAATACCTTATAAAAACCATAAAACCTTATTTATCTCAAGAACTAATGAATCAACATGTGAAATAAATTGTACCAGTAGATTCCCCATGAAAATCCACACATAAAACAATTAATAAGCTAATTTCCAATGTTAATACGTAAGGAATTAACCTGAATATATGCACTTTTTTGGTGAACGCATATATTCAAGGATCATAGCTAATATCTTCTAAACTATACATGATAGAATGATGAACCAAAAATAAAGTTACCACGTAATTACTGTAAGAACACAGATATGAACTTTATTTTACAAATTATAAACAAGGCTAAAACCTATGATGAAATATTGATAAAAATCAACAGAGCTGTTGACCACTTTGTTGTGAAAGTGCTCCAAACTTAAAAAAAAGTATACAGTTGGATTCTACTAGTTCATTTGTGAAGAATGATGTAATTTTTATTATTAAATTCAGGGTATAACCCCCTGAAATCAAGGTTTGAAGTTTAAAATATTGAATTTCGACAGAAAAGATGAGTTACAAGAAAAATCATCAAAATTAGAGTTTTGATGATGTAATGAAAAGCTCTTGGCAGCATGATAAGGTTATGTCAGGCTACCAGAATTCACTCTCTGAATTGCTGTGGCGTGTAAATCCTAAAGGTTATTGAGGATCAAAGTTTGAGCTTAATTTGAGCAGTTATGATCACACACTGTAACCTTAATTTAAGTTTAACAGTCTTAAGAGTAATGAAATTGGTAAATACTATTAGTTTATGATTAAAAATAATAAAATCCACGAAATTTGGGGTTCTTCCAAGCCTCTGATGTCATCAAACTTAGAGTTATAGTGATAACTCTAAATAATGGTGTAATAATGATGTAATATGGTTTGATCATGATGTAATCACCCTCAAACCTTAAAATATTGATCAATTCCAGTTGATATGATCATTACACGTCTACTAGAAGCCTTTTGGACTCTAGGAGGGAGGTATTTACTATAAATAGAGCTCTTTTTACTCTATTTACCCCTCAGACGCATCAAAAACATTAAATCAATTAAATAAAAGGTAATTTCTTTATTCTTTATATATAAAACTCTTATATTATTAAAGACCAAAGACCATCTTAATATTAATCACTATTTTTACGTGATTAAATCAATTCTTTAATTGTTTTTGTCATAAATCTCTCTATAAACTCACTTCCACGTAAAATCAAGAAATTTAGTAATTTTCTTTATTTTTTATTGTAAATACAATTTGAGAAAGTTGTATTATATTCTTTTGGCGTAAAATATCTCAAAATTATTATTTTAAGTGTTAAAAGTAGGTTATTTCATCTTATTATAATAATTTCTCTCTTATTATTACTATTAATAATTCTTAATTAATATAAATAGTATTTATATTAATATATAACTTTAATATTAGTAATATTATTGTTATTAATTGTTTTTTATTTATAAAAAACAGTTTTTTACGCCTTTATTATTTGTTGGTAACAATAATAAAGAGCTTTATAATATATTAATATATTATTTATAATATTATAATTTCATATAATATTAATTTATATTATTATATTTCTTTAATAATATAATATTTTTACGCCATAATAATAATATTTCTTTATTATTATTAGTATTTTAATCTTATTTATTTCAATTATAAGGACATTCAGAGTACAATAAGTAATAAATTAGTAATTTTTACTTATTGTTTCATAGTCAAACCTTACACACTGAGCTTGTTCTCCAGTCATCTGAGCATACCATCATACCACAAACCCCCGCTGCACAGAATGCCACTAATATACTATATCAACTTTGATTTATTCCAAGATTCTTGTGACATGCCAAAATATCTTTGATGGCCTCTTTTGTTTTCGAGCTCATGAGTTTGCCTTTCATGCCATATACTTTGACCTTTGTATGTGCACGTACCATGTTTTATGCAATAATCAAGTGGATAACTGTATCCACTACATACTCCAGGTTCTGTGTGGCTTTGTCAATATGACATTGGCAGCCCCGCCACCTTCAATGCTCAGTTGTGTTGCACGTTCCTTTTATTTACTCAAGCAGAACAGAAGGTATTCAACCACTCCCCATTGAAGTCCAAGAGGATAAGTCAAACTTGTTGTTGGTACCACATATGGTTTGGGTGCAATCACATTGTATGAGACTAAACTAATGGATTCAAACATAAAGTTTTACCAAAATGTTTAATTGGATTGGAGGGGTAAAGAAGGCTCTGAACACCTTTGAAGAATGAGTGTTCAGGCTTTAGGAGATTATCTGGAGGTTTAGCCAGTTCTTTCATCAATTTGAGATTCTAAATGTACTCATTTGAAAATGATTCTCTTTGTGTTGCCTTGAAAAATTTAACCCTATATATTGCAATGTATATCATGTGAGTCATCAGCCAAATTATAATGTGACATTAACAAAGATAAAAATTACCAGCAATCTCAAGCTCCTAAAGCCATTCCATCATTTTAAGCTCTTGGTTACTGATCACCTTAATACCAATGGGCAGGAATGTATCAGCATCATTTGTTGGTAAATTGTCCCATTTATTTTTGTAAATACTATTGATATTATCAAGCCCCCTTTTCCATGATTCTTGAGTAATATTGGAATGATAATTCAAAATGTCTCCAAACTCTTCAATTTGGGATAAAAATATTCCTTTAAAATTAGCAGAGGATGACACTTCAGGCTCAGGGTCAGGCATTATATCAGTCATATCTTGACCCATTGTATCATGTTGAATTGTCTCCCTTTTTGAAAGGCTTGAATATTTCAAGGAGAGGCAGGAGGGGGTTCACCATGGATTTTTTCATTGATTATGGGGGGCTTTCAGTATGAAAAGGTTTATTATCAATATGGTCCACTTCAACATTGATCATGTCATCACCTTGATCCCAGGAATCTGTTGCGGCTTCAAAGGTATGGCCCTTTTGTGTTGGTTTTTTTTGGTGGCATTTATATTTGGTCTTTTTCCTAAATGTCTTCCTGTAACTCCAATTACCACTCGAGATCCTTCAGGTAGAGATTCTCCCACCTCCACACCCGCCCACATATTGTAAGCAGCCATTTTTAACGTTTTTGTATTTGAACAGTAATAGACTTATGGTTCAAATCCATTTTGAGGAGGCTCATTGCTTTAGCAATCTTTTGACGTAAATAATCAGGAATTTTACTATCATTGTGAATTTTTTCCAGCCTTGGGATTGTTTGAGAAATGTTTGAGACAAATTGTTCCTTGGATAAAATTTCAACCTTTCCACTGAAAACTACATCATCCTTCCCAGCATCTTCTGTTGGTGCACAAGGTTCAACAGTCTTTTCCTTCTCATAGCCTTTAAATCAAATTTTTCATATCAGTTTTCAAATTTTTTATCTTAATCAGTCCTCTTGAATCAATTTCTCAAAATATTTCCAATAGCCTCAACAGGCTTCACCTTGTATTGGTGCTCAGGAGCTCACCATTCCAAGGTGGGGGGTACTGTCACAACCATGGCATATCAAGCCATAGTTCTTTTGTGGCCAATTGGCCACGTCATCACCTTATAGACCATTTATGGGCATTTGTGTTTTGGGGCCTTCATGGCTCTTCACCTCAATCCAGAACCCATAGCGGCAATTTACGCCCGAATGGGTATTTCTGGTCAATTCCCTCAAAACCAGGGGAAATGGCCCAAATGGCTGTTTTTGGCCATTTGGGCTCATAATGCGCATTTGGAGGAGTGAGGGTACAGCAGGAGCATGAGCATGTTAAGGGAACATATGGGGGTGCCACCACAGAGGCATATCTTGAGGGCAGTGTAGGAGTGTAAGCATGTTAAGGGAAGATATGGGGGTGCCACCACAGAGGCATATCATGAGGGCGGTGCAGGAGCATAAGCATGTTAAGGGTCGGAGAGGATTAGGCGGGGATGTGGAAGCTCATTCATGTGTGAGAGTAGGCATTTTAAAGGGGTGAGATGATCAGGCAGCATGGCAGAAGTCATCTAATGCACAAATAAGAGCATGCCAAACTGCTGGCTTGCACCATGAGGTGTAATTATCCAAAACTTGAAAATTGTGTTGATATGGTGTCACAGGGGCTCTTATGGAAGCAAGAGGGCCTGGCACTCAGGAATCAAGAACTCACTTGGAGGGCTCCAAAAGATAAAAGGAATAATAAAGATTGATTTTTTTAAAGAAGAAGAATGGAAAGACAAGTATGCCAAAGATAAAGAAAAGATAAGAAGCCAAAAGCTAAAGATAATAAAAGAAGCCAAAGGCCAAGAAGCCAACCAAGTGAATCCTCAATTCACTGTTTCAACCTGCCAGAAAAGGAAATGGAATTAGTAAAGGATATGACCACCAATATCCACTGACAGGTAAGGAAGAAAAAGAAAAAGGGTCCTGAATGACTGACTTAAGATTATAAGTATTAGCTTTAATAATGTAAAAGAATATAAAGATAATAATAAATACAATATATTAATTAACTGGGGAAAAAGTCCCCAGGTGCTGAAAGGTGGCCAGTATATGTGAAAAACTGAAAGACTGATCCTGGAAGGTGGATCACCAGCTGTAATGTCTGAATTGGGACAATACAGCTCTGGCCACTTGAAATTGAACTGTGTGATTGAATTCCCACAGTTGAAGATGGAATTGGCCCAATTGGGACAAGGACATACAAGTTGATTGATTGACGCCTGTATGTACCAATTGAGTTGTCCAGGGAGTATTGAAGTACTTTATGCCTTGACAACTGATTGAAAGACTGTATAACCTCTGAGAATACCCTTGTAATAATCCTGAATGAAATTGCCAACCCAAATCCTTCAGGGCCAGGTGATTGGGATCCTTGAATAGTCTTCTGATTGCTGCCATGGATTTCCAGAGTGATGAGTTAAAGAATCCTCCTTCTAAATGGGTATTGAATTTTGGGACCTTGATTTGGAATTGTGGAATTTGGTCCTGAAAACATCACCATTGAATTGCTGAGCAAAAATGGTGCATAATGGTATATAATACCATATATGCACCACTCCTGCAACCTTGAGTCCAGGGTGCATGGAGGAATGGAAAGAATTCCCCTTAAGTTGAGGGAAAGGCTGGCTGATCTGGTGGTTGCCAGAGGCCATGGCTGAAATAGTGGTCCATGGCCAAAATTGGGTCCTACGAGTTCTATGGCCATTTTGGTGTCCATGGGATTGATGGCCAAAATTGCCTCAGGTGGGTCCAATTGTGGGTTGGGACCCACCGGGCCTTGGGGGCTAGATGGTTGCCCTCTTTGGCCCCTTTTCGCCTCATTCGCCTACTAGAAATAATTTCTATTACATAAACAGTGGAATGGTTCATTTTACATTAACCTCAGGTTGATGATGTAAAATGAACCATAGGTTGATTTAATATCAACCATAGGTTGATTTAATATCAACCATAGGTTGATTTAATATCAACCATAGGTTGATTTAATATCAACCATAGGTTGATTTAATATCAACCATAGGTTGATTTAATATCAACCATAGGTTGATTTAATATCAACCATAGGTTGATTTAATATCAACCATAGGTTGATCTAATATCAACCATAGGTTGATTTAATATCAACCATAGGTTGATTTAATATCAACCATAGGTTGATTTAATATCAGCCATAGGTTGATTTAATATCAACCATCGGTTGATTTAATATCAACCATAGGTTGATTTAATATCAACCATAGGTTGATTTAATATCAACCATAGGTTGATTTAATATCAACCATAGGTTGATTTAATATCAACCATAGGTTGATTTAATATCAACCATAGGTTGATTTAATATCAACCATAGGTTGATTTAATATCAACCATAGGTTGATTTAATATCAACCATAGGTTGATTTAATATCAACCATAGGTTGATTTAATATCAACCATAGGTTGATTTAATATCAACCATAGGTTGATTTAATATCAACCATAGGTTGATTTAATATCAACCATAGGTTGATTTAATATCAACCATAGGTTGATTTAATATCAACCATAGGTTGATTTAATATCAACCATAGGTTGATTTAATATCAACCATAGGTTGATTTAATATCAACCATAGGTTGATTTAATATCAACCATAGGTTGATTTAATATCAACCATAGGTTGATTTAATATCAACCATAGGTTGATTTAATATCAACCATAGGTTGATTTAATATCAACCATAGGTTGATTTAATATCAACCATAGGTTGATTTAATATCAACCATAGGTTGATTTAATATCAACCATAGGTTGATTTAATATCAACCATAGGTTGATTTAATATCAACCATAGGTTGATTTAATATCAACCATAGGTTGATTTAATATCAACCATAGGTTGATTTAATATCAACCATAGGTTGATTTAATATCAACCATAGGTTGATTTAATATCAACCATAGGTTGATTTAATATCAACCATAGGTTGATTTAATATCAACCATAGGTTGATTTAATATCAACCATAGGTTGATTTAATATCAACCATAGGTTGATTTAATATCAACCATAGGTTGATTTAATATCAACCATAGGTTGATTTAATATCAACCATAGGTTGATTTAATATCAACCATAGGTTGATTTAATATCAACCATAGGTTGATTTAATATCAACCATAGGTTGATTTAATATCAACCATAGGTTGATTTAATATCAACCATAGGTTGATTTAATATCAACCATAGGTTGATTTAATATCAACCATAGGTTGATTTAATATCAACCATAGGTTGATTTAATATCAACCATAGGTTGATTTAATATCAACCATAGGTTGATTTAATATCAACCATAGGTTGATTTAATATCAACCATAGTTTGATTTAATATCAACCATAGGTTGATTTAATATCAACCATAGGTTGATTTAATATCAACCATAGTTTGATTTAATATCAACCATAGGTTGATTTAATATCAACCATAGGTTGATTTAATATCAACCATAGGTTGATTTAATATCAACCATAGGTTGATTTAATATCAACCATAGGTTGATTTAATATCAACCATAGGTTGATTTAATATCAACCATAGGTTGATTTAATATCAACCATACACCGGGGAGAATCTCGTGTCAATCGTCGGCGATTGACTTCATGTCAAGCAAACGTCAAGCAGGATAAAAGTCGAGCTCACGTCAAGCGAAAATCAAGCGAACGTCGAGCACACGTCACACTCTGGTCTTACACCAAATCCTGTGACATCCAATAATATTGGTTCCCCTGTGCCTTCAACTCAGATTCCTCACCGCCTGATCATCCCACAACCGTCCGATGATTGGTAAAAATTACACCAGACCCGCCTGTTTGCACACACACACATCAAAGATGTCCTTCAGCCAGTCTTGATGTAGGCGGGGGGTTTGACTTCACCAGGTCATCCATGAAGTGTGCGTGTGCATGCGTGGGGGCGGGTGCGTTTGCGTGTGCATTGGCGTGTGCGGGTGGGTTTGCGTGTGCATTGGCGTGTGCGGGTGGGTGTGCGTGTGCATTGGCGCGTGCCGGTGGGTGTGCGTGTGCATTGGCGCGTGCGGGTGCACATGCGGGTGTGGGTACGCAAAAGCCGATGGCGCAGTTAGAAATTTTGGATGCTGTGAAAGGTGAGTGTGTGGGTCATTTGATCATTGGACTTGGCTTATTCACACTGTACCCAATGTCAAAATAGTAACTTCTTTGTGGCAATGTGAAATAATGGGCTTTGCTTGTCACAATGGCATGTCTCTGTCACTAAATTTTGAGGCAATTATTTCACTAGCAAAATTGCTAATGAATCTGAGAGATTTGCATTTTAGTAGACTAAATATCATGAAATAACGGCTTTATCATTACAAGCAGTCCACATGACAGAGCTTTGTTATCATACAATCCACAGTTACCTTCTATTTCTTCTTCAGATATAATCAAGTGTCCATCATCAAAACCAACAGCTTTTTAAATATTCAGATGCGGCCAATCTGGTAGGAAATTCACATCAATCTTCAAAGGTTTTAAAATCAGAAAGTTATTGTTCAGTATGCTAGATGGCTCAGAGACTTTGAAAATGCTATCAATAATACCAAATTGTCGTGAGTTGCCCCTCAGAAAACATATCACACTGTTGCTGATATTTTTGGATTCAGTTGAAAATATATTGTTCCCAATATTAATGTTTGAAGCTGGAAAATACCAAGGTGAGACAATCCTTGAAGTGGGAGGACTTGTGGATTGCACGGTAGTGTCTAAGCTGATCCAATCAACTATTTCCCTTGTTGCATGAAAAGTCTGTAAGTACTCAACCAGGCAATCATAATTTTGTTGGTCATGGCGGGATGGCTTGTTATATTTATGGTGATTGAACACGGCAGGTGGCTGTGATTCGAAAAGCTGTTTTATTTCACATGGCACAGATGGGGATTTCAGGAGAACGGAAAGGTTGGAACATCGACAGATATGTTGAAGTAAGGTTTTATCTATATCATCTATTCAGAGTTGCAAAAAGTTAGTCTTATTCAGTTCAGGTGTTTAATCAATGTGAATATATTGATCTTATTAATTGACTTACATATCTTGTTATTTGTTGGCATCTTTGCAAATCCTCCAATCAAGCGCTCATAACCCCATGTGGCTGAGGCTTGTGCTGGGCCCCAACGTTGGAAGAGTTCGGGAATATGATCAGCAAAATGATGATTTGGTTTACTTTTCTGTTTTGGGAACAGGTGTTGATTGGAAAGGCGGAATTTTTTCCAATGTTCAGCAAATGCAGTCGCATCATCTATTGAAACAGTCCAGCTTGTGGCAATGTTGATAGCACTAATCAAATGGAATGTATTCTTGGCTAGTTCATTTGCAAGTTCTTCTGACTGACCCATTTTTCTTTGAGTGTTGGCAGATTGGTGTGCATCTAATGACATCTGTTGACTGAGCATTAGAAATGGAATATAGACCTTATATAAGAGAGCCCATTCAGTGGCTTTTAAGCTACCATGAGAGGGGGAACCCATTTTGCGGGGAACTCTTGTCCATGATGAGGGAATTATGGTCTCAGATATGATTTGTCGGAGATGCTCAAGAGCCTCACCCTTGATCTGGTGATCACTCAGTGCAGTGATATCCAATTCAGAGGGTATTTCAGAAGTGGGGATGTAATCGGCATCAAATGAAGGAATCTCCGCAGAACCACTAGATGGATGTTCTGTGTTAGGGGTGGGCATTGGGAAGTAGTTTTTTCGGGTGGAAGTAGTGGGGAGTGGCTCATTTATTATTTTTGCTGCGTCTCTTCTCAGGGAGCGGGCCTCTCTCAATGTGATTTTATCAAGAGAGCTGTTGGAGGTCATGGAATCTGAGTCTGAACTGTTGGTGTCATTGGATTTCCTGCGGGACCTGAAGTAAATTTTTGATTTCGCCTCTGGAATGCACAATTTGAAAGTTGCATGATCCTTCAAAATTCCAAGTATTAAATTATGCATTATGTCAAGATTAACCATTCTGGTTGCATCCCAATACGGAAGGTCTTCCAAAATTGAATATCGCACTCCATACTCAGAGAAAATTGCTTGTCTTTGTTGTGGGGTTGCCCGAAGCCATTTGGCAATGGTTGATTTATGACTTTGGTATGAGCGCGTGTAGTGAAATTGAGGACCAATTTCTTCAATTTGAGCTTTGTGAATGGTGCAAAAATTACAAAAGTGGTTTCCTGAATGGGAAATAAATCCAGTAAGCTTGCGCATGGCAACCACATCCGCAATGGCTGTGAGGATGGCAACACGGATAAAGGATCCTGATGGACCTGTTGAGGTGGGTGCAAAATGGTAACCTTGCCATAGCTCTTTGAGCTCGTTGATGAGTGGCATTAATAGATAATTCAATTGAAGCGCAGTTGGCTCCTTCGGACCAGGGATGATTCCTGCAACATAGACATTCTCGGGCTTCAATCTTTCACTTGGGGGGAGATTAAGACAAATAAGCATGATAGGTCCAATGCTAGCCAACCGGGTTGACTTTCCATGTGCATTAAACCAGTCCACATATATGGAGAAGGCCAATGCACCAGGAATGGACATGAATGGGGGGTCATGGATATTTCTAGTGCCAGTGAAGCGTCTCCAGACCAATCCATCCCAGACGTCACGTTTTGGGGAATCTTCGGGAGTTTGGGATTGTTGATGTTGATGCAGAATGTCCATAATTCCAGCCCGCTGGAGGAATCTGGCAAGCCAATTTTTGAATGGTTGATAAATGAAATGTTTTGTTGGTATAAATTTTTGCTTCATGTTGGTTGTGTTTTGGGTTTGGGGTTCAGATGAATAGATGAATTTGCCTAATGATTGTGTGCAAGGGGGATCATGATCATTTGGGTCATTATGGCGTTGACAGTGGGGTTGGTCAGTTGTGACTGATTCAGTAAGGCCATTAAGAGAGAAACATTGAGGACAACATATATAGTTTTGAATCACTGGCTCCAATTGGAGATGTTCAAATATGGTACTCAGATCTTGAGGTATATGGAATGCAGGAGCGGGGGGACCAGCTGAGCTTGAGATACTGGACTTGATCAGCAGGTTCAGGGCGGGGTTGAGTATGCGTGAAGCCCTGCGGGGTAAATTATACCTTAATGATAGAATGGCAGATATTATCATTCCTAGGTCTTGTGGGGGAAGGGTTTGACTGCCACTATATGGTTTCTGTGCAGTTGAATTGAGACCCGCTGGAGTTGGGAAAGTGCTTTGGATCAAACGTGAATAATCAGCTGGGAAGATTTGATCCAATAGAATTTGTGGGCACCCAGATCCTGATGCAGAAGTAGGGATGTTTGGAAGAGATTTGGGTGCAATGGTTGATTTGAGCTTTTTAATGTGCTGTTTATATTGGAAAGGTGTGAAGGCAACTCCTTGCCTATCACCCTCAGGGGAAGAATGTGTTTGAGTTGAGCAGTGTTGACACATGCATATACGCATTGAGGAATATGGCCGGGTTGTCATTGTTGCAGGAATTGGGAGTACGGTTGGTTTGTTTATAAATATCTATGGTTGATGTGAAAGTGTTTAGGAGTGTTATTAATTGGAAATAAAATTCAGTGATTATTTATGAAGCGGGAGATCATTTGAGCCAGCTGAGGATTTTATCCCATTTGTAATGGAGCATGAGCTGCAGTGGATAAAGTTTAACATGTCTCATCTGGATGGCGGAATTGGTTAGGCGTTTAATTGGGTAAAATGCCATGCTGCTCAATGCTCATACATATTCTAGTTTATTTACACATTGTGATAGTGCGGGTTTGACCATTGAGGGGGTTCCATTAGTGAAGTGTTACCATTGAATTGAGGGGATTAACATTTAATCCATGTACGCTGGCACGCCATCGTACATGGTTTAAACCTTATTACAGACATAACTATATAACTCTATTACATAAGGGGTTGGAGTGCAGCTAAAGTCTTGGTATTTGGTTTGAGTACGGCGGGCTTTGAATCAGTTGGAATGTGATTTGGATTGTCTTGCCTTTCGTGAAAAGGTGATGTCTCTTTTGTGGGTAAATCCTTCATGAATATACCCCTTTACAGATGTACAATGTTGGGGAATTTCAATGCATATATTGGCAGTTTGGATAACTCACAAAATGTGACAATGGGGAGGCGGAAATGTAACCAAATATGATTACCTATGGATGATGGGTCCCCTTTCAGATCAAGGAAATATCACATTATATGCTGGTAGGCCGTGCAGGGTGGTTTCCGACAAAAGCGGAGGAGCTCAAGAGGAGGCAGGGAGGATTCTCCTCAAAAGAGTCTTATCCGACTTCCACACAACACTTAGTTCCAACTATTCATAGAATTTCTCTATTCTAAATTTGAAAAGATTTCATCTCATATCACTCTATTTTATCATAATACTGAGGTGTTTTATCTAGTTAAAAATATTACTGTACTTTTTCGGCCCTTATGTCATCTTTCAAGTCACATAAATCCCGTTCAGGTTCTGTTCATGACTCAAATAGTGAATCTAGCATAGAATATGTTCAAACACAGTCACCATTGAGTCCCAACATTCCTCTCACAACCCCTATCGCATCCTCAATGAATGTATCAGGTCTTAACATTGATGTGGGCAATCCAAAGGCTCCAACTTCAAGCACTTGGTCGATCCCAAATATTTCCGTCACTCCAATTCCCCCGAATCCCACTAATACACAAATTCATGTGTCCCAGGGGCCAGAAGGCACACCTCAAATCTCCTCACACGCTAATCCCCAATCAAAATTTCCACGTGAGTTCCTCCTTAATCCCGGTCGGAGTCCAGTCGCATCCCAGGATCCCTTTGGCCAAAGTAAACAGCCAACCCTCAATATTCCATCAGGATCGCAGGTTCATGTGGGTGATGAAAGGCGCGTGGATGGGGGGCGACGAAAAAGACCTTTGGAAAATGTAACTTGGAGCGGTCTGTCGGAAGGAAATCCAGTATTGACGCTTCATCAAAGTAAGTCATTTGAATTTTGGAGTAGAAACTTATTCATGATTTGATATGTTTGTTTCATGGGTTAGATATGGAACCTAAAGGCAAGTCAGTCCGATCTCAGGAGCCAATTGAAGATCGTGAGGATGACCAGTCTTCATTAATGTTTTAATGTGTTAACTGATGATTTGCATAGCAGGGGATGAACTTTATGCGTCTTCACCTCTGGTCCATAAAGAGAAAGTCAGTGGACGTCATCATCCATATGCCTCCAAACCAAGAACGGGTCATGCCAGTACATCAAGAGAATCAATGGTGGATGATGAGGATGAGAACATGTCTCCGACTCAAAGTGAAAGAAATGATGAACCAAGGAGGGACAATTTCACAGCGCATGAGCAAGGCACTCAATCAAATAGTGAGTTCACCCATCCTCAGCTGGGCCTCGCCCAGAGTATGCTTGAACAATCCGAGGTCAGACAGCAAAGGAACCAGGCCCGCAAAGCTCACAATGTGGCGAAACGTGCAAGCCAGAAGGAGCAACAAAAATGGCTGAAGGCAGAACTTCCAGAGAATGTCCATGGAATGAGATCAGCAGTACACGCACATTGCCTGTTCCTACTCAAAGTTAGGGATAAGGATTTTTCCTCACTACCAACACCACCCAGCACAGAAGAGCGTGAAATTGCAATTCAAGTGGCTGGTCATCTCGGTTATGTCCCCGAGGATGTGTTCAATGAGCCATCAACACAGGTTCAGTCTCAGGGTTTCCAAAGCTACTGCGAAAATGAGCTCCACAAGCTAGGACTAAAGCGATTCACTTGGGACTGGGAGAGCTCATGGCAACATCCGTTCAACGAGCTGATGTCTATGGTGTTTTACCGTACATTCCGTCTCGCACTTGTCAGCACTGAGTATCATCACTACTGTTGGAACAAGGATCATAACAACTATGGGGTCGTGGCGGCTTTAATGGAGCGATATTTCACTTATTTGAAAAGAGAATGGAAGTCTATTCAAAAGGATGCCGAGTATTTGGTAAAAAAGAAAGAGAATCAAAAGCTCGCAAAGATTCGTCAAAGAGTTAGTTACTGTATCTCTTCTTCATTGTGGACCAAGTCTGATGATGATCTACTTGATTATGTGCAGACCTGTGAGCGCCGTCGTGAATGGTGTGATATGGCTAAATTTCCCATCCTAGCATCACAATTCAATGACCCTCGAGTATGCTCAGATACTGAGGAGGTACTGGAAAATGGCCATCAAGTTTACCGCAAAGTGGGATTACGCTGGCGCTCCCAGTTATTTAATGATTTGGTATTGAAAATGGATAGAGACATAGAGTTTTGTAATCGGATTAAAAAAAAGGGTAAAAAAACTATTGATAGATTGCCAGAATTATGATCGACAGATGATGGTGATATTCCGGAAGGCCTATCATTTCAGGTATTTGATCAAGATTGGCTCAAAGGCTGTAGTAAGATGCAGACTAGCGCCCTCAAGATACTTGACATGCCAGTTATTAGGCCTAATGGTGATGCTCTGCAATAACTTAGTAATTGGTCACGGTATAGCACTGTGACAAATTAAAATTTTGTGAATTGTTTGTGCAGGTGTAATAAAATCTGATTATTATCTCTTAAGGATGCAACAACTTGCTAAATATGTTAGAATATAGACAATATGAATTGAAATGTATCACCGTCTCCCTTGCAATAATACTCTATTGCTCATTTTCATTGAGGAAATATTGAAGAAGTTCGATCCAGCTCATGGTGTTCATAATTGTGGACCTGTGCCAGAGTCAACAGGAGTTATCAACTTTGTCAATCACAAATTATATAATATCAGTAAGGCTCACGCAGTTAATGATTTTTTCTTTTCTTGGACCTATTGGTAATTGGAATATGGCATTCCCATAAGGAATGATTTCAGAATAGTAATACAATCAAGTGAAAGATGAGCTTGAAAGGTACCTTCCGCATGTTGACCTCAACTGAATGAGGAGTGATATAGTGGATGACCTGTACAGGTCGTTGTTGGCCAATACGATGTAGACGATCAACAGCCTGAGCCTCAATGGCTGGGTTCCAATTGGGCTCCTGGAAATGTGGATGTCAGGGTCCGAAAATCAGGGGAGAATTTTGGGGGGCCCCTCACCATTAAATAGACTACATTAGCACAAGTTATATTGAGGCCAGTTCCAGCCGCGGCAATGGATGCAATGAGTACTTCACATTCAGGATTATTGAAGAAATTCTCAAGCGCCTTGTCCTGCGCTCGTGGTGTAATTGTTCCATCAATTCGTGCTGAAAGGATAGAGTGATGGGCAAGAGCAATACCAATTCTACAATATAAAAAAGTCAGATGGAGTCAATTGGTAATGGATGCATATTAGAATTAACGCACAAATCTAGAAATTGGGTCCATTGGGTATAAACCACTGATTTCGTTGGACCACACCTTGTTTGTTTGTTCTTCATTAAGCTTTGTAGGAGGTGTGCAATTTTACTACTCATCATGCATGTTTCCACATCCACAATAGTTCGTGTGATTCTTGGGGAGTTATCCTGAGTGCTCCTGCCCTCGGGGTCTTCCAGCTCCGCCTCCGCAATTGTGTTAAGCATGATGTGATGGTTACAACATATTCGCAGCTTATTAATATTTCTGAAAAACTCTCCTGGTCCTTTGCTTTTGGATGATAGGAATTCTTCATATAATGTGGAATATTCTTGCTGCATGGTCGGGTTGAGTGGGAGCAGCTCATAATGATGGCTAATAGTGGGGAGAGATTCGAGATGTGTGGTTTTGGTGCGGCGCAAACTTAAATGCCGCAATGCCAAATGCAAAATATCATTGCAACCTTTTGAAAGACTACTCAGGATGAATGGTGACCAGTTATCTTGATCGGCGCTCTGGGGTTGAGTGATGAAGGATATTATGCCCAAAAGGTCATAAATGGTGTTGTGAATAGGTGTGCCCGTTAAACATATTCGACGGGATGAAAGGAGGCTATTAATGGCACGGTGAGTGGCAGTGTATTGAGAGCGAATATAGCTATAAGAGGGGGCAAGGGTTATTGGATATAAAAGGTAATTTGAATCATTTAAGCTCAGCCACTCACTGTGCTTCATCCAAGATTATACGATGCCAATTGATTTGAAAAATGAATGATGTAGAGGGATTGGTTTGCTTAAATTCTTGGGTGATAGTATTGTAAGAAGTGATGATGATATCATATTTTAAGATGTCGGCTTGGGATAATGAGTGACGAGTGGGACCATGGTAGATTTTGGCATGCAGTGCTCCAGCCTGAGCATGCTTGGATATTTCTGATTGCCAGTTGGTAATTAAGCGAGGGGGGCAGATGATCATGGTGGGCGTGGAGCGATGGGGGTTTGCAATCATCCGCTCCTTGGAGGTACCAATTAGAGCAATGGCCTGAATGGTTTTACCTAATCCCATATCATCCGCAAGCAGTCCTCCAAGAGGGGTATTGGTCGAAAGGGATTCAAATGAGCTAACGACCTTGTTTGTAATGATGTGCCTGGCATTAAAAGTGGATCCTGGGGGTGAGGTTGCCCAAAGGTTACGGGCTGATTGGCCATTGGGGATTTCTCGATCCCAGAGAAAAGCTAGTCCGGTCTTTTGATGAGGGAGGAGGGGGGTTTGAATAATGGCATGGGGAGGTCTGATCCACTGGGTAATTGTATCAGTTTTTGCTTGGAAATCAATGATGAAACAGCAGGATATGAAGCAGGCGTCGAGTTTGAAGCGGGAAATGTCGGAGTAAAGAGTTGACATTGACAATGAGTAGTACAGTCATATTCTTTGGGCATTTTAAGCTTGAAATCTTGTGTTCGAAAGCTTTCCATTATGAATAGAACGTTTGGATACCATGTGAAGAACATCAATGCTAGATTGGGTTTCTGAGATGAGGAGGGATCATTGGCATCAGTCATAAATACTCCCTCAACGAATAATATTTGAGTAGGATTGGATTGGCAATTTTCAATCCATGCCCCACCAGGACCACAGTGCATGAACGTTTTGGGTGCCCCAAGGAATGGTATCAACGTTTGGGAAAGGGTTCCCGGGAGAGAGCCAATAGCATGCTGGTGATTGGGGAGATATACGAATATGTTGTGTTGATTGTGCCATAGGATAATCCAAGAACCTAAGTGGGAATTCTCAGGCTTTAAGGTTATATCACTATTTATTTGAATACGAATATTAATCATCCCAATGCAAAGTGGTTGTGAAGGGGTTGACATGATGGCTATTTTGAATTATTTGGGGACAGTTGGGAATTATATGATCGGGAAGGGTTAGCTAAAGGGAATGAAGAGGAATAAGCGCAGGTGGGGAACTTATATGAGTGGCAGCAACAGGCCAAAAGGGGGATGGCCTGTGGTTACGTGCATGGTCTTGATGGAGGTGGGCCTCTTGTGCTCATAATTTTCATATCCGATTTGGGGCATATATCAAGGCAAGGTGGCCAAAATGTGGGTGCACCATTTGACTGCTGGATCTGCAGCGAGTTACGAAACCTTTGGTGGAACAAGGCTGACATTAGCACATCCGAAATTGGGTGGGTTGTAGCAGCTTATTGTGGAGGGCATATTAGAGGCATGCAGTCATGTTCGCTGGTGTGACAGCGAACAATGAGCGTATCCTCCCCAGGTTAATTGTTCACAGGGAGCTACTGGGCAATGTTGGCAGTTTCAAAGGGCAATCTCACTGTGGGGATGTTTGTGTGTGGGCGGGTGAGATATGTTCGGTGGCATGCCACCGAACATGACTTTGGTTTGGCCTGAAGTTTTTTGCTGACTGATGCATACTGGGCTTTCAGGGGGGAATGTCTGGGATGATCAAAGGGGGCGCCAGCCGTGAGCCGTGATCCACATATACATTCACCCCTATGGCGTTTGAGGCGAGTACTAATCCACCGAGATTGGCATTGGCCTCTTTGCCTCACGCGCGTACAGAACTCCGGAGAAAGAGGCCACACGCCCAAGGAATTTTTTGGCTGCAAGCCAGGTGCCACAACTTGCGCGGGGCGTGTGAGAACGTGAAGAAAATGACCCGCGGTGGGAGATACCCACGCGAACATGACCAGCCTCAGCAATCATAGGCTGGGATTGTTATTCTAATGTGGATGAGGCTGAAGCGAATCCACACTGATTGGCCTCAGGTTTCCACGCGCAAGCGGGTGAGCGTCTGCAGTCAAGCTGACAACCCGACCAAGAAAATAGGCAGCTGGAAGACTGGCAGTAAAATGTCTTCCAGGCGTGTGAAAGTTGCCTGTGTATGACCCATCGGGGGTGCGTATGAAAGCGTGTGGCTGCCCGACAATGAACAAGCGGGCCAGTCATTGTTTGCCCCAACAATGGCACCAGAGTGAATCAACTCTTTGTGTTAGACCCAAATATTAAGTCATCCCATTAAGACCCACTTACATTAATTTGGATTACATGCGCATCTGTGCCGTAGTTAGGCAGAGCTGTCCAACAAGGTGCATCAAAGGGATGCAGGTGAGAGATATGACTCGATGGCTTGACGTTATTGCATGTTACATTGTTGAACAGCTTTTTGCTCTGCCCCGCAGTACATTTACAAAGGTGTACTGCGTACTACAGTGTCGACTGTACTGTACAGATCAGGAAGGTGTAATACTACTTGAGCCTGCATCCATCTAGCAAATGTGCATGCACCTTCCGATCGTTTGCATTTACGTAGCTCATGTGCCACATGCTCAGCATTGCGTTTCACCCGATTTTCACACGCAAGCTGAGCATGTCATGGTCAAACGCACCGTGAGAAAGTGCTCAGTAAAGCCATGGAATGAACTCTTTTGCAATAGTTCATTGGAAGGCTCAGTTTGGAGCACTTCACCAAAGCGTGTGAAATGCTGCACCTGGCTGAAATGTCATCCGATGCTGTGCCAAATGCTCAGAGTGCGCGCATACAAAAACGACTGAGCAATGGCTCAGCATGGTGCATTTGATATTGTTATATCTATAGTTCAATCACTGTGCAATTCCAATGTTCAGCCACTGAGCATTTCAATTATGACCCAAAAGCAAACCTGAGAAATGGGTCGAGGCAAGCTCACGCTGTATTCACTTGTCTTGCAGCCCCCCCCTTTGTTCACATACTATTACCAGGCCATATGGCCGGTAATCTCGCCGCGGTCACTTGTGACCAAATTCACCGGGTGCTTTTCTGCATGGGTCACTTGTGGATTGCACCCACAATGCACATTCAACATGGGCCTCACGACCACCCTCCTGGGTGATCGGGTGGCTATTTAAGGAAACAAAGGGGATTTGACTCAGCTTGACAATTCAATAAATTGCAATACTCAGCGGTGCATTTGATATTGTTATATCAATTGTTCAATTACTGTGCAATTAAAATGTTCAGCCACTGAGCATTTCAATTATGACCCGAAAGCAAACCTGAGCAATGGGTCGAGGCAAGCTCACGCTGTATTCACTTGTCTTACAGCCCCCCCCTTTGTTCAAAGACTATCACCAGGCCATAAGGCCGGTGATCTTGCCGCGGTCACTTGTGCATTGCACCCACAATGCACAATCAATAAGGGCCTCACGACCACCCTCCTGGGTGATCGGGTGGCAATTTAAGGAAACAAAGGGGATTTGACTCAGCATGACAATTCAATAAATTGAAATACTCAGCCAGACCCCCATTGTTCTTCTGCCTCACGCGAGCATTTCACTTCTCAGTTGCAGCATTCGCTGAGACTCAGCTTCAATTTTGCCCACACGCCTTGAAGCTGAGACTTTTGCAGGTGCTGCAACTGCTGAGATCGTCTCAGCTTCCCCTTGGTATAAAAGACCATCTTCACACGACACGCACTTCACTTTCTTTCTCACCCGTTCCACTTCGCTCAACCTCACCCGCGTTTGTCCTTCTTGTGCGTATTCCCCCTCGTCTTCCTGCCTTTCCAGTCTTTTCTTTCGCACTCGACTAACCCCACTCCCCTTCCTGCTCGCTTTTTGTTTTTCCTGCTAATACTTTCAGAACCCCACTTCTATCTACTTTGTACGTTTTCTCCAATTAAACTTTCGTCAACATTATGTACCGATATTAATATTTTTCTTTCTTCACGACTTCCTTCCAGACTTTTAAAAACTTCCAACTAGAGCGTTTTTATATTGATTCCGTTTTAAATTTATATAAATCATCGTATGTCTTCCTTTTCTTTCTTGATTGCTTACTTTCTATTCAGTTACTAACCTGTTTTGTTTTGTTTTTAGATGTCGTGCACGTTATGCACCAAGCGGGGTATCCCCTGCATTCGCTCCTCAACGACGAACGACGCTTGTGATGCTTGCCGACAAGCACACAAGAAATGTTCGTTCGTTGTCCGCCCCTTCCGACCACGAGGCCAGACGAGTTCTCGCCCAAGACGCCCTCGCGAGGACTCCTTTGTGGTCGACGATGATGAAACCATTTCCGAGCGTGAATGGACGCCGGGCCCCCAAACAGGCCAACGGGAACGATTCCGGACGATTAGCCCTGTCCCCTCCAGTATCGATTTGTCCACTCCCCCTCCTAGGCCACCATCCGATGGTCACTTCACTCCTCGACCGGAGCGAAGTGATTATCCGGCCGATGAAGGATGGCGATGGCGAGAGGACATTCGAGCTTGGGCTGATCGTCACCATGTCTTGTCACCGATGGGATTCAAACGCCAAAGTAAGTTTTATTTCTCCTCTTTATCTCATTTCTCTTCACGCAATAATACTGACTTTTTTCCATTACTCATAGAACCAAACCCCCCGAATCCCCCCCGACACGACTCTCCCGTTCCCAGTTTGCCTCGCGAGCAAACCCCCCGGCAACCCACTCCAGGCCAGAGTGGCACCCGATGGTCTGAGGAATTATTCCGTGGTAAGCAGCCAAAGTTTCATTTCATTTTCACTTTCACTTTCGAGTCGAGTGAACTGACTCTTACTCCTTTTTTAGAACCCTCCCGAACCGAAGAGCCACCTATTCCTGGCCCGAGTCCATCGTCCCAACCACCTGAGGACGATACGGCTCGTGAGCCAGAACCTGAGACGGCTCCTACGCAATCCACGGAGGAACCTTATGGTAAGTCACCCCTTCTTTCTCTTCGATCCATATTCACCTTTCCTCATTTTTTCTTCGACCGTCTCCAGATCGTCCCGCCACTCCTCGCTCGATCATCATCATCGACGATACGCCCGTGGGATCACCCCATCCCCCTCCCCCTTCTTCTTCACCGACTCCACCATCTTCCCCTTCCACTCCAACCCCGGTTCCCTCCCCAGAGATCCCTTCCAGTGCCCCCGAGAACCCCAACGCCTCCTCCCCCCCGGTGCCAAGCTCGTCTCATTCTCACGATGACGCTCGCCAGGAATTCACCGACCTGCGACCGACCCTAATGATTCCTCAAGCCATCGTCCACGATTCGATCAACCGAATCTTGTTGGAGCATCGTCGCTTGCTCCACATGATTCCTTTCGTGGATGCAACTCATCGAAATGAGATGCACCGGGAATTCCGGGAGGAACTAAACTCCCTCCTTGGCAAGGCAATGGAGGCTTATCCAAAGGAGGACATCACCGGGATAGTCTCGAAATACTTAGAAAAATAAAAAAATTTAAAAAAAAAATCATTATTTCCTCTATTTATTATTTGTAATACTTTCTTTCATATAAATTTTTTGTATTGAATGATTGTTATTTTCCATTTCTATTACATTCTTTGCTCACGTTAAGTTATATTTTGTTCAATGGTTCAAATATCCTATTGCATGAGAAAACGTTTTATAAGTGCCCTCCCAAAGGTTTGAGTGAGTATTTGTTTGTGTGACCCTCTTTTTCTCAAAATGCGCCAATAGTTGCCGTTATCCTCTCGTATATTTTCTTCTTCCATGGTTTAGAGCCATACCCATTCCTAACTGTAAAAAAGCGGGAGGTTCCCGTATGTGAGCAATTGAGTCCAGATTCGTGAAACATGGCCTTTCCTATGGTCACACGCTATTAGTCTTACTCATGTATTGAATTGTTTAAATTGGCTAGAACCTTCACAAGCGTAAGGATTGGCGTGTGACTTGTCGGGAGGCTGCACAGGCGTAAGGATTGGCGTGTGAATTGTTGGGAGCCTGCACAGGCATAAGGATTGGCGTGTGAATTGTTGGGAGCCTGCACAGGCGTAAGAATTTGTCAGCATTGTTGGCAACCCTCCCATGCGTAAGGATTGGCGTGTGAATCGTCGGAAGCCTGTACAGGCGTAAGGAATTTTAGCACTTTTGGGACCCTCCCCAAGCATAAGGATTAGCGTGTGAATTGTTGGGAGCCTGCACAGGCGTAAGAATTGGCGTGTGAATTCTTGGGATCCTGCACAGGCTAAAGAAAATTTCAGCATTGTGGGGAAGCTTCACAAGCGTAAGAATTGGCGTGTGAATCGTCGAAAGCCTGTAAAGGCGTAAGGATTGGCGTGTAAACTTTCGAGAGCCTGCACAGGCATAAGGATTGGCGTGTGTAGCGATGGCCCCCCGCATAGGCGTAAGGAACTTTTAGCATTGTCAGAACCTTCACAAGCATGAGGATTCGCGTGTGAAGCATTGGCATCCTGGACAATAGCAACAAACCAGGACCGATGTACGATGGCATGCCACCGTACATAATCCACTTCACCCCTTTTTCATGTGAGACACCCCATCTCCCGCACTCGAATCCATCCAATCCTGGTGTATATTGTCCTCTGCCTTACCTCACCATTACTTACCCAACCCACTTGCAAATCTCCTCATTCTTTGAATCGGCATGAGATTGTATTACCATCCCTGATTTGATAGCCCGCTCTCTCGCCAATCTCATAATAGCCATTGCTTTTTTGCCGCATTGTTTTTGCTAACCTGCTTGAGCATTGTGCGGACATACCCACTAGTGTCGTGCTTTCGTTGTCCTGTGCTGGATCAGTATAATGAACAAATGTACTACTGGCCCACACTACCTGAATGAGCCCATGACATGTGGATAGATCAATCCAAAAATGCTCATTTGGGAAAATCAATTTTCCCCCTGTACACCGCTTTGACGCATCTCTTTGAATTTGGCCGGTCCGCTTATCAGCTTGAAACCACCATCCCGAAGCATACAGCGATGCATCCTTATCAACATGAGGTGCGTTTTTGAATCCATTCATGGTGAAAGTGAGTGCGGAAGCGAACTCGAATGCACCCTGATTTGCCGGAATATCGCCTTCATAGTTGACTTGATCAAAAGACGGAACCCCCAATGAGTTGTAGCAATTTTGAATCTTCTGAAATAAATTATCCCCAACATATCGTAAGGATTGACCTAGAATGCGACCCACCGAGCTAAGATTGGCACCTCGGTCCCGCCATTCATCTTTTGCATTTTCAATTTTGCCAGCACTACCATACAGACCAAATTGTTCATTCTTCGTGGTGCATTTGCGCCACCCAATCGCGAACATAAATCCCTCCAGTAATGCTCCATTTGTTGCAATAGGGTCAGTGAACCTCTTTTCGCGAAATAAGAATTGTGATAATTCATCCCATTGATTGACCTCGACTTCACTCATTGTTGTGAATGGTCGGAATTCAACAAGGGCAATGAGTAATCCGGTTGAAGAGAAAATTGCCACACGGCCAAAGTGAATGCGTTTGATCTGATTGACATCCACAACCCTCCGAATTTCACTTGGGGTGATATTTGCTGATACTGGCATTGATATTTGTGCTGTTGGGCGAGAGGAGGAAAAAAACCTATTCATTCGGGTCGTTTTGCGCTCATTTGTCTTTTGGGATCTGCTACTATTCCCGAGTGGTTGCGGGATCACTATGTGTTGAAGCACACAAGATATCAGATACTGCCAAGGAGCTTTCTTCGGCACACATCCTTTGACTTCCCTGTTGGAGCCCACATGACATTGGCACAATCTGAACCGACTAAAGCCCATGTTCTTCAGTGGGGCCCAATGAGGGTGCCACATAAATGTGGAAGCATATATATATATCTATATATATACACTGAGATTAAGCGAGTAACTCACACTTTCCTTCCTCAGCCCGACGCTTTCTCGCGAGTTCCCTTTTACGCTCTTTTCCTTTTTTCGTGAATGGCATGCTTTCAGCAGAAAATGAAATGAAACCGAATGATTACTGATTTCTTAATATCACCTAAATTGGATTGCGATGGATGAATCTTTTTTAATTGCGGCTAAAAAGAAAGCTCACGCCTGACCTTGGCAAATTCACGATCTCAAATACCTGAACCTGAAAATTGGAGTGGATAGTGCATTATTCAATTTTACACATTGATGTTCCCATGCAATCACTTTCCAATTCAGCAATTTGGAATATTGCAAGCACACGCAAATGCAATTTGCATCGTGCTGTGGATCCCTAGCTATCCTAGTCCTCTTGAAAGACACAGGAACATTTGGCCTATTATGGGCTGGCGGGAAGTGATAAACGCGACTTCCCGCAATGCCCCGCGTGTGCTACTCGCGGGCACAACGCCTGACTCAGCTTGCGTCTTGTCGGAGTCTTCGCAATGATGTACGGAGGCATGCCGCCGTACAATTACTATTGGTACTCAGACTGTGGCATCCGGGCAGTAGTAGGATAGGAAGTCATGATTATTAAATTCATAAATCACTTTGCAAAATTAAATTACAATCTATCTAGTACAAAGCTAATCTAAAACGGGTCAATCCTGGTTGTGAGTTTAGCTGACCTGGGTACCGTCAAGGTGACCTCATCACTTGAACCAAGCCCGCGATTCGCCACCCAGGCATCACCAAAGTCTAATACTAAGCATCGTGCAAAATCAAATCTAAGAGGTACAGTGGGGTTAAAAGACTCTGATGAGAAGAAACTTTTATTCAGTAAATTACATATATACTTATTAGTACGTAGCCACACTGGCTCCACTAGATTTTTACCCTCTGAAAGTTTTGCGGAAATGTCAATTAGTGCTAAAGCCCCTTTAACTGAGCTTGTTCTCCAGTCATCTGAGCATACCATCAAACCACGAACCCCCGCCGCACAGAATGCCGCTAATATACCATAGCAAATTCGATTGATTCCAAGATTCTTGTGACACGCCAAAAGATCTTTGATGGCCTCATTTTTTTTTGAGTTTGTGAGTTTGCCTTTGATGCCATTAACTTCGACCTTTGTATGTGCACGTACCATGTTGTATGCAATCATCAAATGGATAACTGTATCCATTAGATCCTCCAGGTTCTTGTGCGGCTTTGTGGATATCTCATTGTCAGCCCCGCCACCTTCAATGCTGAGTTGGGTTTCACGTTGCTTCAATTTACTCAAGCAGGAGGCAAGGTATTCAACTGCTCCCCGTTCAAGTCCAAGAGGATTGGTTGAATTTGATGTTGGTGCAACATATGGTTTGGGTGCAATCACATTGTATGAGACTAAACTAATGGATTCAAACATAACATTTGCCCAAAAATGTTTAACTGGATTGGCGGGGTAAAGAAGGCTCTGAACCATTTTGAAGAAGGAGTGTTCAGATTTTGGGAGATTATCTGGAGGTTTAGCTGATTCCTTCATCAATTTGAGATTCCAAATGTTGTGATCAAAAAACGCTTCTGTTTCGGTTGGCTTAAAAAAATCTAACCCTGTATATTGCAATTTATATCACCAGTCAACAGCCAATAATCAAGTATCATGCACAAAGATAAAAAAAAACTCACCTGCCATCTCAAGGTCCTGCAGCCAAGCCGACATTTTAAGATCTCGGTTACTGATCACCTTAATACCAACGGGCAGGAATGTATGAGCATCCTTTGTTGGTAAATTGTCCCATCTATTTTTGTAAATCCTATTGATATTATCAAGCCCCCTTTTCCATGATTGTTGAGTAATATTGGAATGATAATTCAAAACGCCTGCAAACTCTTCCATGCGGGATAAAAATATTCCTTGAAAATTCGCAGCGGATGACACTTCGGGCTCAGCGTCGGGAATTATATCAGTCATATCTCGTCCCATTGTATCATGTTTAATTGTTTCCCTTTCTTGAAAGGCTTGAATATTCCGAGGAGAGGCGGGAGGGGTTGCATCATGCATTGTTTCATTGGGTATCGGGGGACTTTCAGTATGTGGAGCTTCATCATGGATTGTTTCATTGAGTATTGGGGGGGGTTCAGTATGCGGAGGTTCATTATCAATATGGTCCCCTTCAACATTGATAATTTCATCACCTTGATCGCGAGAATCATTTGCAGCTTCAAAGGTACGGCGTTTTTTGTTTGTTTTTTTGGTCGCATGTATATTTGGTCTTTTTCCTAATCCTTTGCCTGGAAATCCAATTACGACTCGAGATCCTTCAGGTAGAGATTCTCCCACCTCCACACCTGCCCATATATTGTAAGCAGCTATTTTTATCAATTTTGTTTTGAATTAGTAATGGACTTACGGTTCAAATCCATTTTGAGCAGGCTCATGGCTTCAGCAATCTTTTGACGCACATAATCAGGAATTTTACTATCATTTTGGATTTTTTCGAGCCTTGGGATTGTTTGAGCAATGTTGGAGACAAATTGTTCCTTGGATATAATTTCCACCTCCCCACTGAAAATTACATCATCTTGCCCATCATCTTCTGTCGGTGCACAAGGTTCAACAGTCTTTTCCTTCTCATAAGTTTTAAAATTCGGTTTCTGAGAGCTTGGAGGCTGCCCTGAAATAAAGGCTATGACACAATATCAGGTTTTGAGAGATTTGAAATATTAAAGATGGATGCATACTCACATGCCGGAAGAACTGGTGGATCTTGATTATCTTCATGTGACTGGCTCTCTACTTCAATGCCTAATTCACGACTACTGGCAATATCAGAGATTTCACTTCCACTCTCTGGGGCTGAAGTTGGTCGTTCATTGAATTCTGTTGAATTTCCTGGGGTTCGGGCCATAGCGGAGGTAGTTTATTAAGCAAATAGATGGTGACGAGTTGATTGCTAACTTGTTTGAAAATTTTTTGATAAAAGATCCAAATTCAAGAAAAAAGGTGCAAATGCGATTTGTCGGGAAATTGAAGGAGGCGATGTTTTGCAAATTATTTCATATCATGCAAATGAAATCACTTCCCTGTGAGACATTGAATAAAGTTGACTAGTGAGAAACCTACTAAAGTCAACTTTTGAACTATTCAATGCTCATGAGGTAAGGACTAAGCAAAGTGTTCATTTGATTGATATGAAATAAAATGGTTTTGTCGGCGAAACAGGAGACACAATTCTTGTCTTAAATAGTCCACCTATTAGGTTTTAATTTGTGAGTCTCATGATTTAAACCCTAGCCACAACATGGTGAATATACTGACCAATATCCCCTTAGGTCCTGTTGGCAGAGAAGGCCACTCAGCATATTTCGGCAATTGCGTTCATCGTGTACGCCAACAAGCCACCGTACTGTACACTGTGGATGTAATACGGAAGCGTGAGGAGGGTAAGCGTTGTCGGAGGCATGTCGGGAGGGCACTACATGAGCGTAAGGATGGTAAGCAGTGTCGGGAGAATGTCGGGAGGGAGGGTAACTGTTGTCGGAGTCATGTCGGGAGGGCACTACATGAGCGTAAGGATGGTAAGCAGTGTCGGGAGAATGTCGGGAGGGAGGGTAACTGTTGTCGGAGGCATGTCGGGAGGGCACTACATGAGCGTAAGGATGGTAAGCTGTGTCGGAGGCATGTCGGGAGGGCACTACACAAGCGTAAGGGTCATCAGTGGTGTCGGAGGCATGTCGGGAGGGCACTACATGAGCGTAAGGATGGTAAGCGTTGTCGGAGGCATGTCAGGAGGGTACTACACAAGCGTGAGGATGGTAGGGGCGGGGGTGTGAAAGCGTAAGGAGTGGTGAGGACGGAGAGGGGCGGGCAGTGTCGGAGTCTCATCCGGATGGAGGGCGGTGCGGGTGCGTAAGCATGCTAAGCGTCGGGGAGGCGGAAGCCAATGAGGTGAAATTACACGAACGTTGCGCATAGTGTTGAAATGGGTTTGGGCTTTGAGTGACATTCTCATGTGACACATGTGACGATTGACGTTGTCTTGACGCTGACGTGACGTGACCCACTAAATCCAGTGACTATAAAGTGACACTAACGCGACTGAAGCAAGATTTTATACTGACCGCGGTGCGACGTGAAGTCAATCGCCGACGATTGACGCGAGATTCGCCCTGGTGATAGGTTGATTTAATATCAACCATAGGTTGATTTAATATCAACCATAGGTTGATTTAATATCAACCATAGGTTGATTTAATATCAACCATAGGTTGATTTAATATCAACCATAGGTTGATTTAATATCAACCATAGGTTGATTTAATATCAACCATAGGTTGATTTAATATCAACCATAGGTTGATTTAATATCAACCATAGGTTGATTTAATATCAACC
The DNA here is from genome assembly GCA_023105745.1 of Austropuccinia psidii. NCBI lineage: Eukaryota > Fungi > Basidiomycota > Pucciniomycetes > Pucciniales > Sphaerophragmiaceae > Austropuccinia > Austropuccinia psidii. The sequence goes on along the minus strand of JALGQZ010000005.1, from coordinate 4,519,799 downwards.
ATAGGTTGATTTAATATCAACCATAGGTTGATTTAATATCAACCATAGGTTGATTTAATATCAACCATAGGTTGATTTAATATCAACCATAGGTTGATTTAATATCAACCATAGGTTGATTTAATATCAACCATAGGTTGATTTAATATCAACCATAGGTTGATTTAATATCAACCATAGGTTGATTTAATATCAACCATAGGTTGATTTAATATCAACCATAGGTTGATTTAATATCAACCATAGGTTGATTTAATATCAACCATAGGTTGATTTAATATCAACCATAGGTTGATTTAATATCAACCATAGGTTGATTTAATATCAACCATAGGTTGATTTAATATCAACCATAGGTTGATTTAATATCAACCATAGGTTGATTTAATATCAACCATAGGTTGATTTAATATCAACCATAGGTTGATTTAATATCAACCATAGGTTGATTTAATATCAACCATAGGTTGATTTAATATCAACCATAGGTTGATTTAATATCAACCATAGGTTGATTTAATATCAACCATAGGTTGATTTAATATCAACCATAGGTTGATTTAATATCAACCATAGGTTGATTTAATATCAACCATAGGTTGATTTAATATCAACCATAGGTTGATTTAATATCAACCATAGGTTGATTTAATATCAACCATAGGTTGATTTAATATCAACCATAGGTTGATTTAATATCAACCATAGGTTGATTTAATATCAACCATAGGTTGATTTAATATCAACCATAGGTTGATTTAATATCAACCATAGGTTGATTTAATATCAACCATAGGTTGATTTAATATCAACCATAGGTTGATTTAATATCAACCATAGGTTGATTTAATATCAACCATAGGTTGATTTAATATCAACCATAGGTTGATTTAATATCAACCATAGGTTGATTTAATATCAACCATAGGTTGATTTAATATCAACCATAGGTTGATTTAATATCAACCATAGGTTGATTTAATATCAACCATAGGTTGATTTAATATCAACCATAGGTTGATTTAATATCAACCATAGGTTGATTTAATATCAACCATAGGTTGATTTAATATCAACCATAGGTTGATTTAATATCAACCATAGGTTGATTTAATATCAACCATAGGTTGATTTAATATCAACCATAGGTTGATTTAATATCAACCATAGGTTGATTTAATATCAACCATAGGTTGATTTAATATCAACCATAGGTTGATTTAATATCAACCATAGGTTGATTTAATATCAACCATAGGTTGATTTAATATCAACCATAGGTTGATTTAATATCAACCATAGGTTGATTTAATATCAACCATAGGTTGATTTAATATCAACCATAGGTTGATTTAATATCAACCATAGGTTGATTTAATATCAACCATAGGTTGATTTAATATCAACCATAGGTTGATTTAATATCAACCATAGGTTGATTTAATATCAACCATAGGTTGATTTAATATCAACCATAGGTTGATTTAATATCAACCATAGGTTGATTTAATATCAACCATAGGTTGATTTAATATCAACCATAGGTTGATTTAATATCAACCATAGGTTGATTTAATATCAACCATAGGTTGATTTAATATCAACCATAGGTTGATTTAATATCAACCATAGGTTGATTTAATATCAACCATAGGTTGATTTAATATCAACCATAGGTTGATTTAATATCAACCATAGGTTGATTTAATATCAACCATAGGTTGATTTAATATCAACCATAGGTTGATTTAATATCAACCATAGGTTGATTTAATATCAACCATAGGTTGATTTAATATCAACCATAGGTTGATTTAATATCAACCATAGGTTGATTTAATATCAACCATAGGTTGATTTAATATCAACCATAGGTTGATTTAATATCAACCATAGGTTGATTTAATATCAACCATAGGTTGATTTAATATCAACCATAGGTTGATTTAATATCAACCATAGGTTGATTTAATATCAACCATAGGTTGATTTAATATCAACCATAGGTTGATTTAATATCAACCATAGGTTGATTTAATATCAACCATAGGTTGATTTAATATCAACCATAGGTTGATTTAATATCAACCATAGGTTGATTTAATATCAACCATAGGTTGATTTAATATCAACCATAGGTTGATTTAATATCAACCATAGGTTGATTTAATATCAACCATAGGTTGATTTAATATCAACCATAGGTTGATTTAATATCAACCATAGGTTGATTTAATATCAACCATAGGTTGATTTAATATCAACCATAGGTTGATTTAATATCAACCATAGGTTGATTTAATATCAACCATAGGTTTATTTAATATCAACCATAGGTTGATTTAATATCAACCATAGGTTGATTTAATATCAACCATAGGTTGATTTAATATCAACCATAGGTTGATTTAATATCAACCATAGGTTGATTTAATATCAACCATAGGTTGATTTAATATCAACCATAGGTTGATTTAATATCAACCATAGGTTGATTTAATATCAACCATAGGTTGATTTAATATCAACCATGGGTTGATGTAATATCAACCATAGGTTGATTTAATATCAACCATAGGTTGATTTGATATTAACCATAGGTTGATGTAACACTAACCATAGGGTGGTGTAATATTAACCATAGGTTGATTTAATATCAACCATAGGTTGATTTAATATCAACCATAGGTTGATTTAATATCAACCATAGGTTGATTTAATATCAGCCATAGGTTGATTTAATATCAACCATAGGTTGATTTAATATCAACCATAGGTTGATTTAATATCAACCATAGGTTGATTTAATATCAACCATAGGTTGATTTAATATCAACCATAGGTTGATTTAATATCAACCATAGGTTGATTTAATATCAACCATAGGTTGATTTAATATCAACCATAGGTTGATTTAATATCAACCATAGGTTGATTTAATATCAACCATAGGTTGATTTAATATCAACCATAGGTTGATTTAATATCAACCATAGGTTGATTTAATATCAACCATAGGTTGATTTAATATCAACCATAGGTTGATTTAATATCAACCATAGGTTGATTTAATATCAACCATAGGTTGATTTAATATCAACCATAGGTTGATTTAATATCAACCATAGGTTGATTTAATATCAACCATAGGTTGATTTAATATCAACCATAGGTTGATTTAATATCAGCCATAGGTTGATTTAATATCAACCATAGGTTGATTTAATATCAACCATAGGTTGATTTAATATCAACCATAGGTTGATGTAACACTAACCATAGGGTGGTGTAATATTAACCATAGGTTGATTTAATATCAACCATAGGTTGATTTAATATCAACCATAGGTTGATTTAATATCAGCCATAGGTTGATTTAATATCAACCATAGGTTGATTTAATATCAACCATAGGTTGATTTAATATCAACCATAGGTTGATTTAATATCAACCATAGGTTGATTTAATATCAACCATAGGTTGATTTAATATCAACCATAGGTTGATTTAATATCAACCATAGGTTGATTTAATATCAACCATAGGTTGATTTAATATCAACCATAGGTTGATTTAATATCAACCATAGGTTGATTTAATATCAACCATAGGTTGATTTAATATCAACCATAGGTTGATTTAATATCAACCATAGGTTGATTTAATATCAACCATAGGTTGATTTAATATCAACCATAGGTTGATTTAATATCAACCATAGGTTGATTTAATATCAACCATAGGTTGATTTAATATCAACCATAGGTTGATTTAATATCAACCATAGGTTGATTTAATATCAACCATAGGTTGATTTAATATCAACCATAGGTTGATTTAATATCAACCATAGGTTGATTTAATATCAACCATAGGTTGATTTAATATCAACCATAGGTTGATTTAATATCAACCATAGGTTGATTTAATATCAACCATAGGTTGATTTAATATCAGCCATAGGTTGATTTAATATCAACCATAGGTTGATTTAATATCAACCATAGGTTGATTTAATATCAACCATAGGTTGATTTAATATCAACCATAGGTTGATTTAATATCAACCATAGGTTGATTTAATATCAACCATAGGTTGATTTAATATCAACCATAGGTTGATTTAATATCAACCATAGGTTGATTTAATATCAACCATAGGTTGATTTAATATCAACCATAGGTTGATTTAATATCAACCATAGGTTGATTTAATATCAACCATAGGTTGATTTAATATCAACCATAGGTTGATTTAATATCAACCATAGGTTGATTTAATATCAACCATAGGTTGATTTAATATCAACCATGGGTTGATGTAATATCAACCATAGGTTGATTTAATATCAACCATAGGTTGATTTGATATTAACCATAGGTTGATGTAACACTAACCATAGGGTGGTGTAATATTAACCATAGGTTGATTTAATATCAACCATAGGTTGATTTAATATCACCGATAGGTTGATTTGATATCAATCATAAGTTGATTTGATATCATCCATAGGTTGATGTAACACTAAACATAGGGTGATGTAATATTAACCATAGGTTGATGTAATATACACCAAAGTTTCATGTATTACCAATCAAAGTTTGAATTGGTATATAAATTCCTCATCATGTGGGCTCAATTTTCAATTATGGGTTATCAAATCCCTACAATCGGCTATCAACTGAGAATCATGTGGAATGAATTCCTCATCATGTGGAATCAATTACTAATCATGTGGAATCAACTACTCATCATGTGAAATCAGTTCTTCATCATGTGGAATAAATTCCTCATCATGTGCAATCAATTTCTCATCATTTGGAATCAATTTATCATCATTTGGAGTTAATGCCTGAAATTGATTCCACATTATGAGGAAATGATTTCACATGATGAGGAATTGTTTCCAAATGATGTGAAATTAATCCCACATGATGAGGAATCAATTTCACATGATGAGTAATTGATTCCACATGATTAGTAAGTTATTCCACATGATTCTTGGTTGATAACTCATGGTGAGGAATTGATAGCCCATAATTGAAAATTGAACCCTTATGATGAGGAATTGATATACCAATTCAAACTTTGATTTGTGATACATCAAACTTTGGTTGATATTCCATCAACCTATGGGTAATATTACATCAACCTATGGTTAATGTTACATCAACCTATGGTTGATATTACATCATCCTATGGTTGATTTTGCATCAACCTATGGTTGGTTTTACATCAACCTATGGTTCATTTTACATCAGCCTATGGTTGATTTTACATCAACAACCTGAGTTTCCTGTAAAATGAACCATTACACTTTTTATTTAATAGAAATTATTTCATCACATCTATATAGGTTGATTGAAACTCACATGGGGAATAGATAAACACAGACATGTGATTTAAAATGAACCAAAATTTTATTATGTGACATCACATGGACCTTGGTGATGGAATAATGCAGGCAGCAGGGGATGTGAAGTCAATCGCTGGCGATTGACACAACATTTGCCCAGGTGTCAATTGTAACCCCACTCAAACTAATCAAACCAGCAATCCAGCATGTGTATCAGTAAAAAGTTTCAGAAAATCTTCTTGCTGTAACGTGCATACAGTTTGGTTCATCAATACAGCCTTTCAACACTTGTATAGGCTGAATTCACCAAATACAGTTTGGGACTCAGAAGTCTGAAGCTGTATGATCACCCAGCTCCACCACACCTCTTGTACAGACCCTCTACCTCCATACAGGGGCTGTATTATCCAAATCAATTTAAATCAAGATTCCTCTCAAGAAAATTCACTCTTTGGATCAGGGCTGGTGGAGTTTCACATATACCAGCCCCTTTTTCTTGCCCTGGGGACTTTTCCCCAGCTAATTGATATATTTGATTTATTGTTGAATAAAATTCTTATTTCTTATTTTGGAATATCTTGTTTATTGGTATTAAGTTGGTCTTTGCATTTCCTCACCTATTTAGTAGACTTGTGGTGGCCATATCCTTATTAACCCTTCTCTTTCTTTCTGACAGGTTGAAACAGTGAAATTGGACTTGTTTGTGGTTGGCTCTTTCATTCTTTATTCTTATTCTTATTGTTGCTGCTTTCTTATATTTATTTCATTAGAAATTCTATCTTTATTACACTCTTTAGTGTAATCACTCTTACTCCATCTGAGCCCTTCACACGTAAGTTCCAATCAACTGAGTGCCAGGCCCTCTTCACTTAGAAGAACCCCTGTGTCACAGGGGCTCTTGGACAGAAATACAAGAGTGGCCTGGCACTCAGCAATCAGGGAACTCACTTGGAAGACTCCAAAAGGATAAAGAACAAAAAATAATAAGAATGAATTCCTCTAAAAGATATGCAGGTACAAGATGAGATGCAAAGAGGAAAGGGAAGCCAAATGGCCAAAGAGCCAACCAAGTAAGTCCTTAATCACTGTTTCAACCTGCCAAAAATGAATAATGGATTTAGTAAGGATATGACCACCAAATATCCATTGACAGGCAAAGAAAGAGAAAGAGAAAAGTGCTAAATGACTGACTTGATAATATCAGTATTTGCTTAACTAAAATGAAAAGAAAATAAAGATAAAATAAAATCAAAGTATATTAATTAACTGGGGGAAAACCCCCCAGGGTGGAAAGGGTAGCCGGTATATGTGAAAAGCTGGGAGCTTGAGTTCTTCAGGCTGAAAACTGATCTGTATTGATCCTTGAGGCTGCATTGATTGTTTTGGGAATTGATACAGCTGGCTAATATTGGAATTAAATTGGGTTGAATGAATTTCCCATGCTTGAAAATGAAATACAGTTTGTGATGGATCCAGACTGTATTGAAATGAATATGGTTGCCAAGATGGATTGAGTAGAGCTTTGACACTTGACAACTTCTTTTGGCACTGCCTCTTGAATACCCTTTGAGAATGAATTGACAGTATTCCCTTGGAAGGAATACTTGGAGTGAGAATAACCAATGACTGCTTGATGGCGTCATTGGTCTTTGATGCTGAACACTTGCTCTTGAGCCTTGATGATTCCTCTGAATGATTGGGTGCCTTGATGAAGTGATGAGATGTTGGAATTTTGAAATGACCAGTTGATATTGCCACCATTGAATTGCTGTTGAAAAATGATGCACAATGATATATAACATCATTTATGGCATATTGGTTCATTGGCAAGAAGATTACGTCCAAAGGTCTTGAGATGGAAAGGCAGAGGGGAAAAGGATGGATGTGATGACTTCAGAGCTTGGAAAGGTGTTTCTGGGCCCTTTGAGGTTTTTGGCCACTTTTGGGTTCTGAGCCAAAAACTGGCCCAAAAGGCGGGAATGTGTCTTTTGGACACTTTGCGTCAAAGTGCGCATTATAAGCCCAAATGGCCAAAAACAGCCATTTGGGCCATTTCCCCTGGTTTTGAGGGAATTGACCAGAAATACCCATTTGGGAGTAAATTGCCGCTATGGGTTCTGGATTGAGGTGAAGAGCCATGAAGGCCCCAAAACACAAATGGCCATAAATGGTCCATAAGGTGATGACGTGGCCAATTGGCCATAAAAGAACTATGGCTTGATATGGCATGGTTGTGACAGTACCCCCCACCTTGGAATGGTGAGCTCCTGAGCACCAATACAAGGTGAAGCCTGTTGAGGTTATTGGAAATATTTTGAGAAATTGATTCAAGAGGACTGATTAAGATAAAAAATTTGAAAACTGATATTAAAAATTTGACATTTGACGCAGGACTTGCTTGATCTTCTTTTGACATTGGCTTGATGATTTGAAGTGAATTTTAAAATGAATGAAAAATTTTTGACGTGATAAGAGAAAATTTAAAATGAAAATAATATAAAAATAAAGAATGAAAATGAAAATAAGAAAAGAAAAGAGAAAAGAAAAATGAATTGAATCTTGAGGAGGTTCCAATCTTCATCACGGAGGTTGATAACTGATTTTGAAATTGGCCAAGGACCTGGAAAGAGAAATTTGATGCCAGGTGCTCACAAAGTGGCCAAGGTGATGTTTTGACAAGATTGTAGACCCCTCAGGGAAGTGCACACCAGGAGAGCAACTTACTTTTGGTAGTTACCACTCCCGCCAGTGCCATAAAAATAAAACAAAAATGCTGAAGGAATGAATTTGAATTTTGAGGTCTTGGAAATGAATTGAAAAGTGAATGGCCCATTGTCCCAAGTGAAAATGGCCTTAAGATTGGAAATTAAGTTGAAATCCATGCCAAAGATCTGTGTCCAAAATTTCAAAGTGCTCACAGAGTGGCCAAGGTGATGCTTACAACAAAAGAGTAGAATACCCCTAAAGGTGCATAGCAGGAGTGGGACTTACCTTTGGTAATTCCTCTCCTCACCAAGCACCATAAAAAATCAAGCTCTTGAAGAATTGGGTCCTGGCTTTTCAGGATATAATGAATGAAAATCTTTGACGAGTTCAGGACAATTCTTGAGGTTTTCAGTTGGTTCCCAAGTGGATCTTTCTGGGTCTTGACTGAAACCTTTCCATTCCACCAAATACCATAATTTTCCTCTCTTGAGCTTTGAGTCCAGTATTTAAGAGACTTCCCATTCTTCTTCTTCTTCAATGATTATTGGAGGAGGAGGCTCCTGATGCCTATTTGGGATTGTTGACGTCTTGACTGGTTCCAAAAGGGAAATATGGAAAACTGGGTGGATGGACTTCCATTGAGATGGGAGCTTGAGGTGGTAGGCATGAGTACTGACTTTCTTCAAGATTGGAAAAGGACCCAGCCATCTTTCAGACAACCTTTTGGTGGGTCTGGTTGATTTGATGTTCTTGGAAGAAAGCCATACCATGTCACCGGGATTGAAAACAGGTGGACTTGCTCTACTTTTATCTGCATACCTCTTAAACCTGTTTATGGCAACTTCAAGTTCTCTCTTGACATCTTGCTGTACTGATTGGATTTTTGTTGATAACTTTCAAGCAGGAGTATCTTGAGTGATGTGAACTGAGTCAAAATGAGGATCTCTTCCATAAACAGGGAAAAAGGTGATTTTTTTGTTGAAAAGTGGTCAGAGTTATTGTAGGCAAATTCAGCCAGAGGGAGCCAGGTGTTCCAATCATCTTGATGATAGCTGACATACATCCGAAGGTACTGTTCTAGTATCTGATTTACCCTCTCTGTCTGTCCATCAGTTTCTGGATGATAAGCAGCTGACAAGTCTCTTGAAATCTTGAGGTTCTGACAAAGATTGGTCCAAAAAGAAGAAACAAAAAGAGAACCTCGATCACTAACAATGCTTGAAGGAAGGCCATGCTTTGAAAAAATATTCTTGATGAATAGATGGGCCAAATCTAATGAAGTGATTGAAGCTATTGTTGGAATAAAAACTGCCATTTTTGAGAATCTGTCCACTATAACTAAAATTGAATCAAAGTAATTGGACAGGGGCAATTGAGTGATGAAATCCATTGAAAGACAAATCCAAGGACCACTTGTAATTGGAAGGGGCTTGAGGAGTCCAAACTTCTTGTGATGAATTTTTTTGTTTCTTGAACACTGTTGACAGGATAATAAATAATCCTTAATAAATTGAGTTATGCTGGACCAGTGGAAATCCCGCTTGACAAGCTTGAGAGTCTTCTCTTGGCCAGGGTGTCCAGCTAGAGGATAGTCATGCCGCTTTTGAAGTATATTGAGTTGAATTGTGGGGTCATTTGGGACCACCACCCGATCTTTAAAAAGGAGAAGTTTGGAAGAGGAATCAAGAGAATAATCTTGGACAGATTTACCTTTACCCAAATCTTCAAGGACACTTCTATATTGAGAATCTTGCCACACTGCCTTCTGAATTGAATCAATCAAATTTGAAAATGAATCCCCCTTGACTGCAAAAAACTTTGAGGCTTGAATTTCATCTTGCTTTATTATCTTCTGATAGTTCATTGTATTCTTGCTGATGAAATCCTCCCCCTCTCTGGGTAAACATTGTCCCGATGTGACAAGGCATCTGGAAGGGTGGCCAAGCGGCCAGGGCGGTAGGTGATTGAGAAATGGAATTCAGATAAAAATTCAGCCCAGCGGGCTTGATGGCGAGTGAGAATCTTGGAAGACATGAAATATTGAAGAGATGAATGATCGGTGAGAACTTCAACAGGGGAAGAAATTGAAAGAAGAAAAGCTCTCCAGCGCTTGAGAGCCCAGACTATTCCAGGGAGTTCCTTGTCATGAATCTCATAATTGAGCTCAGCTGGGAGAAGCTTGCGGCTATCAAATGCATTGGGATGTTTTCCTGAGTCAGAGACCTGACTCAGTACAGCACCCAAGGCATAATCTGATGCATTGGTCTCTACAATGGTGGGTAGAGAAGGATTGGAGAAGTGGTGAATGCCTCTTTGAGTTGATGAAACTGTCTAAGAGCTTCCTCATTGAGGGGAAAACGGGAATCTTTCTTAAGGAAACTTGTGAGTGAACTAATTTTCTTTGAATAGTTCTTGATGAAACGGCGGTAGAAATTGGCAAAGCCAAGGAATGATTGAAGAGCCTTGAGGTTTCTACGAGGTGGCCAATTGAGAATTTTCTGGACTTTTGCTTGGTCCATCTTGAGGCCTTCAGAAGAAACAACATAACCTAAATACTCTAAACTAGAAACATGGAATAGGCATTTGGACGCCTTAGCAAAAAGGTTATTGGCTCTGAGTCTGGAAAGAACAGTGGACACATGAGTGACATGTTCTTCCTCAGATTTGGAAAAGACCATAATGTCATCCAAATTAACAACAACATAAACATCAAGAAGATCATAAAAAATATCATTGACGAGATTTTGAAAAGAAGCAGGAGCATTGGTAAGCCCAAATGGCATAACCAAGTACTCATAACTACCATCTTTGGTTCTAAAACAAGTCAAATGTTCATCACCTTCCTTGATTCTGAGCAGGCTATATGCACCACGCAAATCAATCTTGGAGAAGATAGAAGAACCATTGAAAACAGTGAGAAGCTGATTCATAGGAGGAACAGGATACTTGTTCTTTCTAGTAACAGCATTGAGTTTGCGGTAATCAACACACAAACAGAGGCCACCATCTTTCTTTTTGACAAAAAAAACAGGTGCTCCTGTTGAAGAGGAGCTTGGCCGGATGAAACCCTTCTCTACATTCTCTGAAATGTAGGCCCTGAGTGTATCTGACTCTTGGTTTGATAAAGAGTAGATCACCCCAACTGGAGGTAGAGACCCCTCCAGCTCGATATGATGATCACAGGCGCGGTGAGGAGGAAGTTTCTCTGCTTTCACCTTGGAAAATACATCCAAGTATTTGTGATAAACAGAAGGAACAACCTTCATCACGGTTTCTATTTCTTCTGGCTCTTCCTCTTCATCCCACAACTCCTCCAGGGAGTCATGATAAGATGAAGGAGGAAGGTCCATATTCCCAAAGAAGAGATGAAGTGAAGATACACAATTATCTTCTCCAACATCTTGAATCTCTTTGAAGACTTCATCTCTAGATGATAGTAATGACTGATGGGAATTAAGGGAAGGAATATGGACAGAAGACGGAAATGATGGTGTTCTAGAATCACCAACCAGAGCTGCACATGATTTGGCAGAAGAAAAGTCATTACTGAAAGAAATTGAAGGATAATTATAGTCCTTATGATCAGAATTAAAGGTGATCAATCCTTGCCTCCAATCAATAAGCGGATTAAAATGATTAAGAAAGTCAAAGCCCAATATGAGGTCTTCTCCCTTGGGAGTATCAATGACCAAAAAGTCCCATTCAAAGCTTGGTAAGGAAGGGAGCTCAATCATATATTTAGTATGGTGAGTCACATATAAAGAAAGAGACTCAGAGGAGTCTAAAATTATGAGGGGAATCTTCTCTGGAAGTTCTGAAATAGTCAATGAATACTTGTGAACAAACTTGTAAGATGTGACTATGAAACTGATGATAATATTACTATTAATCAACAGTACTATGTCTGTTCTTATGAAATATAATAATAAAATATTATTATAACCACAATTAAATAATTAAAAATTATTTCTTTCACGTGTTAAGCACTACTAGTGATTTTAACAGTGAGCAAGTAATTGTCTACAAGAATCAATTACAAGAAGAATTTAATAATAAAAACTTCTTTATTAAAATAATAAAATTATTTTAATATATAATTATCTTTTGCAAGAATAATTATAAAGATAATTCTTGAAGAAAACTATTACTAGAGAAAAACTTTAAGAATTAAAGATAAATGACTCACTAATACTCCAAAGAACTTATTGATAATAAAAGTAGAGAAATTTGACGTGGAATTGTGGATTTAAGGGATCAAAAGGATTTATAACAGTATTACAACAATATATAGTTGGATTCTATGATTTCACGTCTTTCTGATTGATTCTGAAAGAATTAAAACACTTAAGAATAGTTGAACTAATACTTACTTGTTGGTAATAAAGATTTAATAAATTGATAAGATGATGATGCGGAAAAAACAGCAAGAAGAGGCTTCTTTTAAGTCAATAACAGCTCACAGAGGCGTGCCATGGAGCAAACTGAAAAACCAGTGAGTGAGAAAACAATAAACCTTTTTGGATTATTGATTGCATCATCTGTTGTCATGTAAGATTATCATAATTACTTAATTGATGCTTTTACGTGACTACCAACCCCAATATGGTTAAGGATAAAAGGAGTAACACTTGTAAATCTTCTTTTATTCTAAAATAATCATTGATTTCTCAAAGTTATCAATGTTATTGCCAATTTCATCACAGGTTGTAATTACTGTGAATTTTTGAAGATTCAGTGTTTCACGTAGAATATCCAAAAATGGACTGTAAGTAAAACTTTTAATTTTACTAGTAAAACTGTAATTCTTTTTGGTTGTACCATAGATAATACAGTTCTCCTTTAGTCCTGAAAGTTTCAGAAAGATTCATTAAGAACTGTATTTTTAATGAATTTTTGAAGGTTTTACCTCATTTCTACGTAGAATTGCAAATAGCAGTGTTTTGCTGGTTGCTATGAGGTAAATCAATGAATATGGGTCCCAAAAGGGTTTTAATTACTCTTTTGGGGTTTATCCATGGAAAGTAATTAGTAATTGACATGGTTACAGGAGTGTAAGTAGCTCATTACCTCCTTGGCACGTCAAAATAGCAGGTTATTTGCTATTTTCTGATGTTTTACAGTAGTTGTAACTTGGTAACCAAGTTCCCAAAGAGTTTTAGTTTACCAATTGGGCCAAGATGAGCCATGGATCCATGCTCTGGAGCTATCCACGCCTCTGAGGCCTCAGAAGTTGGGTACCCTGGCTCTCTTTGATGTCTTTTGTCCCCCTTGCCTATTTTTTGCGTCAAAATAGTAATTTAAGCTTAAAGTGAGATATCCACTATGGGTGTACCAAAAGTCCATGTAAGAATACCATGATATTAAGTGCTCAAAACATGCATAACACTATTCTTAGTGTATATGTAACATGGGATTTCTCACTTTCCCATTATTTTGGCTAAAAATCAAGAAAAACAAAAATTTTCACGGATCTTTTATGTGGTATTAATGATGTGGTATTGAAGTATTTTCCATTTTACCACCTCAAATACTTAAATTGAGCTTATTCACTCTATGGAGCTACCCTAGGTGAATTTTTGTGTAGAATCCAAATCTGGTTTTAAATCCATGGATTTACTTACTCAATAAAAAGTTATTCATCTTTTCTGAAATTGAAAATGATGAATTTTGGATATATGCATGACTTATGAGTTGTGCATAATTCAAAATCTCTTTTTAAGATAATTGTGGCCTATTTGGGTATGTAAAATATACCTCAAGGCTCACATTCCCTCCCACCAAAAAATAAAATTGTACTACAATTTTATTAGTGATAAAAAGAATAAGGCCCCAAAAAGGGGGTTAATGTCCACTGTTCAACCTCTTCACATTACTCAGATCAAGTAATTTAAAGCACATTTATAGACATATTCAGGCTTGTGGCCTTCTTTCATGTCTAAATCTTCTTAAGAGTTTATCTGAGTCAGGTATTTCTGATTCTGCCATCCATTCATCTTCATGTACTGGATTTCTATATCTGACAAGATATTCTCTTTGATTTTTACCCCTAAGTCTCCTTTCTTTAATGACTTTCTTTATCTTTCTGTCTTCATTCTGTTCCACAGGGGGCACAGTTAAAGGAGTTGGGTTCCTTAAAGGAAACAATTCTTTGTCAGCTGGTTGATAAGGTTTTATCAGGCTGACTGGAAATGTGGGGTGTTTATTTTCCAATTCACCACTCAATTCCACTTGAACTGCATTGGTTCCATGTAAGGCAACAATAACAAAAGGTCCTACATAAGAATCTTTAAGTTTCTTTGGGCCTTTGATATTATTAAAATTCAAGGTTGAAACTAGAACTAAGTCCCCTACTTTGAAGTCTGGTACTTTATGACTCTTGTCCCACTTCTGTTTTGCATAATCAAAAGCATCATCCATACTTTGTTTTGCATGGTGTTTTACTTTATCAAGCATTAATTTGAAGCTGGAAGCTGTAGGATGAATGTCAATCAAGTCTTTCCTCAGTGTGTCTGCTGGGAGTCTTGGATTCCATCCTTTTTCTAACATAGCAGGAGTTTGTCCTGTGGAAGAATGGACTGATGTCTTGTATGCCAATTCTAATGCAGGTATCAGAGTGCACCAGTCATGGGTAAAGCCATCTGAGTCTTTAAATTCTAATCCATAAGCACAAAATCTCCTGATCATGTCTTCTAAAGTTTGAATCATCCTCTCTGCTAGCCCATCTGTTTGAGGGTGATATGCTGTAGAGAATGATAACTTAGTCCCAAACAATCTATGAAGATTGGTCCAAAGTGCAGATGTGAACTTGGGGTCTCTGTCACTTATGATATTCTTAAATAACCCTGTATGAGAAATAACTCTACTCCATAAAAGAAGAGCTGTATCCATAGCAGTGTCATCTTTATGACATGGTAAGAATATGGGAGTTTTGCTATATCTGTCTACAATGACTAAACAAGCATTATAACTTTTGTCACCACTTGGAGGAAGTGCTGTGACCCAATCCATGTGAACAACTTCCCAAGGGGATTTTGGTTCTTGAATATGGATCATTAATCCAAATTTCTTGCCTGTACTCCTGTTTGCTTTTTGGCATCTATCACAGGTATGGCAATATTCAATGGTTTCTTTTCTCCAAGATGGCCACCATGCACAGTTCTTCACCTTTTCAAGTGTTCTGTCTTCTGATAGGTGTCCAGAGTAAATGCTATCATGGCATTCATGAAGAATGGTATTGATGAGCAATCTACTACACAATGTCATCACACAAGAATGTTTTGTTCTATGGTAAATAATCCCATCAAACAAGTGAAATCTTCCTTCAGAATAGGAATTTTTCCAAACTTCATCTAGTGTATTAACCAAAGATGTGTCTTTGCAGTCTTTATCCAATAAAGAAGTCAAGATATGGCAATTCTTGTCTTGTTTATAAGACTCTCTGACCTCTTCAAAGAATTCAGTCCCAATATCAGTTATGTTAATCCCTTCAATTGGAATCTGTGGTTCAGCTTCCAAAGGTACATAAGCTGGGTTATCAGGAGTGTTGGCTAAAGCCCATCTACTAAGTCCATCAGCATTTTTGTGAATGTTTCCTGCTTTATGAACTATAGTCATGTTTCCTCTATATTCTTGAATGGCTATTTGCCATCTCAACATATGTCTGTTGGGAGTTTTCATGTTAAGAAGTGATTTCACGGCATTACAGTCAGTTATCACTTCAAAAACACTGCCATCAAGGTAATAGTGTAATTTCTCAAGTGCCCATACCAAACATAAGCACTCCATTTGGCTTGCACCATATCTGGCTTCTGTTGGTTTGATTTGTCTTGAGATATAACAAACTGGTCCTTCTGTAGGTTTGTCATCAATAATTTGGACTTGGTGTAGGGCTGCCCCTAATCCATCCCCACATGCATCAATGTACAATTTAAAAGGAATATTCCAGTCAGGCATGAGGAGTAAAGGTGCTTCTGTAAGGGCTTTCTTTATCTTCTCATAAGCTTTAATTCTTTCCTGTGTCATTTCAAATACAGTCTGTTGATCACAGATTCTATAAAGTGACTTGGCTAGAATTGCAAAATCTTTCAAGTGTTGCCTATAGTAACTAGCAAATCCAAGAAAAGACATCATTTCTTTTTTATTCTGGGGTATTGGCTTAAGTAACACTGCTGCTACTTTATTCTTGTCAATACCCAAGCTCAAACCAGAAACAACATGTCCTAATGCTTTGAGTTCTTCAGAACCAAAATTGCATTTCTTAAGTGAAATTTTCATGTTCACTTCTGCAACTTTATGAAGTACTCTTGCAAGTCTTTCAAGGTGCAAAGACCATGAGTCAGAACATATAATAATATCATCAATATAAATGA
Organism: Austropuccinia psidii; assembly: GCA_023105745.1. Classification (NCBI taxonomy): domain Eukaryota; kingdom Fungi; phylum Basidiomycota; class Pucciniomycetes; order Pucciniales; family Sphaerophragmiaceae; genus Austropuccinia; species Austropuccinia psidii. The sequence continues at coordinate 4,503,366 of JALGQZ010000005.1, read as the reverse complement.
TAAGCCATCCTTCAGACAATTCTGTGGGGAAGATGGTATTCATCATTCTTTGATAATGAGATGGAGCATTTTTAATGCCAAATGGCATTCTAAGATACTCATAAATACCACAGTGAGTGATAATTCTAAGTAATTTCCTAGCTTTAGGCGTCAAAACATTTTGATGGAAGCCTTTTAATGCATCCATTGATGTTATATACTTGGCTTTAGACAATTGAGTCAAGGTTTCTTGGATCCTAGGGATTGGATACCTATCTGGAACTGTGTAGGTATTCAAAGCTCTAAAATCTCCAACCATTCTTGACTTATCATTATGCCATGCAATAATAACAGGTGTTGTCACTTCAACTTCCTCATTATGGCCTACTTTCCTTAGCACACCAAGTTGGATCAACTCTTGGATATGTTTTTCCAAGGCCTCTCTAGCTCTGGGACTGGCTGGATAAGCTGGTCTTCTAAGTACTGGAGGATATGGTCTATCAATATTAAGAGTAATATCAATTTCATGTCCCCTTATAGCGCCTAATGGTTCATTATCAGATGCAAATGCATTATTGTATGTATATAATACATCAATAAGTTCATTCCTCATCTTTGGTGACAATGATGGATTAATTTGTGCTTCAACAAGTTGTTTAGACACAAATTCATCTTTGTAAGTATCTTTGACAGAAGATACTACAGATATCTGTTTTGGCATATTGGAGAAAGCAAATTTTTGCCTTTTGTTATCTCCAATTGTGAAATATCTGTCTTTATGGTTATTTATATCAATACCATAAATATTCAAGTAATCATTTCCAAGAATGATATGCTGAGATGTACAATTATCCATTACTACAATCTCAGTTTTCATTCTTACACTTCCTGCTGGATGTGGGAATACAATATTAGTATCCAATATGCCCAAGGGGTACATATTGTTACTGGCACTACTGAACTGTACACCTTCTATTGGTAATAGATGGTTTTTCCATTCAGGAAGTATAATTTGAAGATAATCTTTGCCAATACAAGTGCAAAATTCCCCTGTATCCAGATTCACTTTGGCTTCAATATCACTCATTAGAACTGATGTGATACAGGATGCTCCAGCAGTATAACCCTTTCCTCTAGCAGGTTTTGTTTTACACATTCTGGCATCTTGGATATTGATCAGGTTGTAGCAATCCTCACTGTACTGTGGCAAGTGGGTATGGACTTCTGTGACCTCAAAGAAAGCTGAAATGTTTTCAATGGGATAGTCCTCCACTGGTGTATCTTCAGAGACTGCAGAATCTTGATCAGACTCTTCTTTCTCTTCAGTACACTGAATGTCTTCAATGATTTGAACTTCATTGATCTTTGTCTTCTTAGGGCAAGTGTTGGCTAAATGTGAAGTACTTCCACATTTATGACACTTCAAGACAGGTCTTTCTGGTCTTCTTTCCTCTCTAGGAATCTTTGAGACTATTTTGGACTCTATTGGGTTTTTAACCCAAGTTTTACCAATTCTTGTTCTGGTAATGATATCTTCCATAGCATTAATGTAGTCCTCTGTTGAACAGGGTTCCACACATCTGCTTTTGATAGCATGTTCCAGTTCTCCTCCACACTTTCTTAATATTTTCATATTAATCATAGTGTCAGACATATCTGGGTGTAAAGCAGATAATCTGTCTTTTTGTTTGAAGAACCAAGTAAGTGGTTTGTCTTTTTCTGAGTTAAAAATGGCACTTTCAAAAGCATTCTCCATTTTAAACCTCCAAGAATTATTGGCCCATTTGGTAATCACTTCAGATTTCCACCAAGACCAGTCATGTCTTCCATGATCTATTCTCATCTTGTAATACCATTTCTTTGCAGTCTTGGTAAACAAACAATGTAATTTTCCTACTATGATTTCATCAGGTATATTAAAGTCTTCTTGCAACATATCAATAGTCCTGATGAATTCAATGTGGTTGTATTCTCCTTCACCAGAGAATGTTGGCCATTCTTCTAATTTGGGAATATCCTTTGCAGAAATAACATTCTCTCCTAAGAATGGAGTCAAACTGTCTTTGACAGAAAGTTTTTCTTCAGTCAAAGGTGTAGAATGTCTTGGCATATGTGGTTCATGATTCTTATGAATTTGCTCCACACTTGCAATTATTTCATTCTTCAATTTCTGCCTTTCACTGTCACTTTTTGCTAAATGTATAGCAAATTGATTGGTGTTCTTAACTATTTGTAAGACATGGTCTTCAAGAGTTTTAAGTCTATCATTTACTTTAAAGATGGAAAGATCCTCTGTGTCATTATTTTGACATTGGTTCTCAATTCTTTCACAAGCATTGCTAATTGACTCAAGGGTGACAGTTGTCAATTTATGCCAATCAGAATGTTGCTTGTCATTTTTCTTTAAATCATTGATGTCTAATGTAATTTGCTTTAACTTTGACTCAAGTTTGCCAATTTCTACACTAATACTTCTATGTACATCATTTATTTGCGTGGAAAAGTCCTGTTCATCCTTTCCTGCTCTTTGGCTGTGAATTCCATAAGAGTTCTGGCCATATTGAAGACACTGTCCACGGCTGAAGGCTCCAATCTGGGGATCCTGTACCCTTGTGGGTAAGGTCTGTGCCAATTGGCTTTGCCTTTGCCCTTGCCTTGATGGTTCTTGGGACCTCTCTGTTTCTTTTGAGGTCCTTTGGGCTTGTTCTTGGATGCTTCTGGAGCTGGTTTGGAGCTGGTAGATGCCACTGGTGCCTCTGTCTCCAAAGTTGGAGTCATTTCCAATTCTTTCTTCTGGTCTATGGATAAAAGACTCTGGTTCTTCAACCAATTCTTTATCTTTTTGACCTTGTCTTTGCAAGACAGGGGGCACCAACCTCCTAAGAGTTCTATGGTCTTCTCCTGACCCAGAAAGCTCTTGATGTGTAAGTAGGAGTTCATGGCCCCCTGCCAAAGGCTTGGGCAGATTTCCCACTCCTCTTCTTTGGCTGCTCTGAACCAATTTCTGTACTGGCTCTGATATATTTCTATTGCTGCCACTTGAAAATGGTTCAGCCCTGGAAATATTATCATAAATTAGTTCAGGCTCAGAATTCACATCAAAATCTGTTGGTACAGACCTTGGGGAATGGGGGGCAACTCTGGCATCCTCCAGATGTGCCTTTCTTGTGGAAGATTTGGCACTTCTGGATTTGGTCTTGCCTCTTCCTTGTCCACATCCATCTGGTTGGACTGAATAGTTGCTTCCATTTCTGGTATGCACCATTTTCACGTCAATTTAAAGATAAAAAGTGAAAATATAAGATAAAATACACACCTTTTGGTGGTAATTTAGCTTTTTCTGAGTTGAATAAGGTGCCTCTTTTAGCAATCTGCACCTCAATACTGTCTTCAGATTCTGCTTCTGAAGATTCTGGACTAGTGATATATCTTTTACTGAGTCTGTTGCCAGCTGCACAGTATTTGATTAAAGACACTAAAAGAAATTATAAAAGAGAAAAAATTATTTTTTATACTTTTTAAAATATTTTTTAAAGATTTTTTATAAGTTTTATATTTTTTAATATTAAAAAAATTATTCTTTTTAAAGAAAAAAAATTAAAATTTAAGATTTTGAATGAAAATTAATTCAGAGTAACTCAAAGAATAATTTTATAAGTTTTTGGATGTGAAAAAGCCACGTGTAAAAACAATATAAAATTAAACCAAATTCCTCAATGAAAAAGATTTTTAAAACAATTTCAAAAATAAAAATATTTCAACTCCAAATTGAAAGAAAAAAATTAATTAAATTAATATATTTTAGAGCTTAAAAATATATTAATTAAGGGTACAAGGTTCAAAAAACACGGCCAGGCCCCCAAATGTAAGATGTGGTAGGTATGGTGGTTTTTTAGAACACAAAAATGAAGTCTAGAATATGATTAAAGCCAAGTCTATGGATAAAATCACGGCCAGGCCCCCAAATGTAAGATGTGACTATGAAACTGATGATAATATTACTATTAATCAACAGTACTATGTCTGTTCTTATGAAATATAATAATAAAATATTATTATAACCACAATTAAATAATTAAAAATTATTTCTTTCACGTGTTAAGCACTACTAGTGATTTTAACAGTGAGCAAGTAATTGTCTACAAGAATCAATTACAAGAAGAATTTAATAATAAAAACTTCTTTATTAAAATAATAAAATTATTTTAATATATAATTATCTTTTGCAAGAATAATTATAAAGATAATTCTTGAAGAAAACTATTACTAGAGAAAAACTTTAAGAATTAAAGATAAATGACTCACTAATACTCCAAAGAACTTATTGATAATAAAAGTAGAGAAATTTGACATGGAATTGTGGATTTAAGGGATCAAAAGGATTTATAACAGTATTACAACAATATATAGTTGGATTCCATGATTTCACGTCTTTCTGATTGATTCTGAAAGAATTAAAACACTTAAGAATAGTTGAACTAATACTTACTTGTTGGTAATAAAGATTTAATAAATTGATAAGATGATGATGCGGAAAAAACAGCAAGAAGAGGCTTCTTTTAAGTCAATAACAGCTCACAGAGGCGTGCCATGGAGCAAACTGAAAAACCAGTGAGTGAGAAAACAATAAACCTTTTTGGATTATTGATTGCATCATCTGTTGTCATGTAAGATTATCATAATTACTTAATTGATGCTTTTACGTGACTACCAACCCCAATATGGTTAAGGATAAAAGGAGTAACACTTGTAAATCTTCTTTTATTCTAAAATAATCATTGATTTCTCAAAGTTATCAATGTTATTGCCAATTTCATCACAGGTTGTAATTACTGTGAATTTTTGAAGATTCAGTGTTTCACGTAGAATATCCAAAAATGGACTGTAAGTAAAACTTTTAATTTTACTAGTAAAACTGTAATTCTTTTTGGTTGTACCATAGATAATACAGTTCTCCTTTAGTCCTGAAAGTTTCAGAAAGATTCATTAAGAATTGTATTTTTAATGAATTTTTGAAGGTTTTACCTCATTTCTACGTAGAATTGCAAATAGCAGTGTTTTGCTGGTTGCTATGAGGTAAATCAATGAATATGGGTCCCAAAAGGGTTTTAATTACTCTTTTGGGGTTTATCCATGGAAAGTCATTAGTAATTGACATGGTTACAGGAGTGTAAGTAGCTCATTACCTCCTTGGCACGTCAAAATAGCAGGTTATTTGCTATTTTCTGATGTTTTACAGTAGTTGTAACTTGGTAACCAAGTTCCCAAAGAGTTTTAGTTTACCAATTGGGCCAAGATGAGCCATGGATCCATGCTCTGGAGCTATCCACGCCTCTGAGGCCTCAGAAGTTGGGTACCCTGGCTCTCTTTGATGTCTTTTGTCCCCCTTGCCTATTTTTTACGTCAAAATAGTAATTTAAGCTTAAAGTGAGATATCCACTATGGGTGTACCAAAAGTCCATGTAAGAATACCATGATATTAAGTGCTCAAAAAATGCATAACACTATTCTTAGTGTATATGTAACATGGGATTTCTCACTTTCCCATTATTTTGGCTAAAAATCAAGAAAAACAAAAATTTTCACGGATCTTTTATGTGGTATTAATGATGTGGTATTGAAGTATTTTCCATTTTACCACCTCAAATACTTAAATTGAGCTTATTCACTCTATGGAGCTACCCTAGGTGAATTTTTGTGTAGAATCCAAATCTGGTTTTAAATCCATGGATTTACTTACTCAATAAAAAGTTATTCATCTTTTCTGAAATTGAAAATGATGAATTTTGGATATATGCATGACTTATGAGTTGTGCATAATTCAAAATCTCTTTTTAAGATAATTGTGGCCTATTTGGGTATGTAAAATATACCTCAAGGCTCACAAAACTACTTTGCAATAAATGAGTTTGTAGCACCAGAATCAATGAGAATACTGTAAAAAACATCAGAAACAGAAGAAAAAACAAAAAATTTAAGAGAATTCTTGACACCAGTATTCAGAATTCACAATTGTGCTCTGGATGGAAAACTGTGAAGACCATTGAACACAACATGATCTTCACTCAGGCTTTTCCCTAGCTGGGAAATTTGCCTGATGGTTGGGTAAGCTTGTTTTGATGCCTTTTGAAACAGGACTCAAGACTATGCTTCCCACAACAATAGGTACAAAGACCCTCCTTGATTCTTCCTTCTTTTTCAGAGTTCATGAGCTTGAAATCTTTATTCAATAAAGAAGAATGGGGCTTGTCCCTCTTCTGAAAATTCTTCTTCTTCTTATGACTTGAACTTGAAAAATTTTGAGGATGAGAAGAACTTGACTTTCAGGCTTCTGCTTCTTCTCTTGATGATGACTCTTTTCATTTTGCCTCTCATGGTACCTGGTATCAAGCTCCAGGGTAACGTCCATTAAGTCTTGAAGAGAGTCAATTCTTGAAGGATGGGAGGCCAATTGATCCAAAATCCTGGATGACAATCCCTTCCTGAAATGATGGATGAGAGCTCTTTCACCCCAATCCCCGATTCTTGAGACCACACTTCTGAAATCAGCAATGTATAAGGATACATGCCCACCTTCTTTCATTCTTAAAGAATCCAACTCAGCTTCTGCTTTTCTGACTTTATTTGGGTCACCAAATAGAGTGAAGAGTTGAGATTCAAATAAAGGCCAAGAATTGAGAAGGTAATTTGAGTCTTGATTGGTGAGATTGGAAAGATAAGGCTCAATCCATTTTGCAGCCCTGCCAATGACAAATGAAGTGGCATAAAGGACCTTCTTTCTGTCTTGAGAAAATCTTGCCGGATCATTATGAAAAATCAGTTGACAGGACTGAATAAAGCTTCTAACTTTGAAGGGCTGAGTCCCATCAAAGCATTCCGGTGCCTTCATAGATGGAGTCTTGAAGGCTGGTGGTCTTGATGCTTCAGAAGATGAAGCTGCTTGAAGATTGGCCATAATCTGAGTCATTTGCTGCATGATGGCCAATAAAGATGGTTCAGACTGATGAGAGACAGGCTGATTAGACTGGGCTAGAGTTGGCCCTCCAGTACCTTGGGATGCCTCCACCGGAGCAGGGACACCTTCAGTACCATCATACTCTTCCTCTTCCACAGAATTCTCCTCCTCCTCTTCACCATCTTCACTTGGACCTTTGAAAATAGTCCTTGAAGTTCCTGGAAATCTGCCAACTACTCCTGAAAATGAACTTGATCTTCTGGGCCCTCTTCCTTCCTTCCTGGATGGTGCTGCTCCTTCCATGCAGGGTCCTCTATCTAATTGGGCCCTCAGTTGAGGAACTGCTGGGGTGCCATATAGAGGAGCTCTTGGAGTTGGAGTGAGAACAGCTTGAGCTCTGGCCTGAGATCTTGTCTGTCTTGCCAGAGGTGAATGCTGAACAAGCATGGTGTCCGGAACAAAATTGAAATAAATGAATCAAAATCAAAAATATGCTTGAAGTGAAAAGAGTCAACAATCAAATCTTGAGGAAAATAAATGAATCAAATCAAAATCTTCAAGTACGTCAATAAATCAAATCAAATGAGGTCTTGAAGTCAAAATCAAATCAATGTCTTGAAGTAAATCAATCAATCAAATCAAAATGAAGTCTTCAAGTCAATAAATCAATGAATCAAATCAATCAAAATCAAATTCTTGCAAAAATCAATCAATCAAATGAAATCTTGAAGAAAAATCAATTTATGTCAAAATTCTTGATGTGAAAAGAGCAGCAAAATCAATGAAATCTTCAGGTCAATCAATTTTCTTGAGGTCAATATCAAATATGTCAAATCAATCAATCAATCAAAATCAAGTGAATCCTTCTTTAAAAACCAAAATTCTTGAAGAATGAATCAATTATTAATCTTGATGTGAAGAATGTGTCTTAATATCTTGATGAAAAATTTGAAAATCAAGGAAAATGAAGATGACGCCTTAATTATGAATGAAATTAAAATTTGATGATTTGAAAAGATTTTAAAAGAATAACAAAGATAAAAATGAATCAGCTTTCAATTTTCAAAAAGAAGAATGAATGAAAGAAAATTGAGAGGTGACGATGAATCATTAAGTTCATAAGCGTAAAAGAATCATAATTTCGATGAAATGAGTGAAGGAAATTATAAAGAAAGAATGAACAGAATGAAAAGAAATTATGAGTTAATTAATATAATGTCACAGGGGCTCTTGGACAGAAATACAAGAGTGGCCTGGCACTCAGCAATCAGGGAACTCACTTGGAAGACTCCAAAAGGCTAAAGAACAAAAAATAATAAGAATGAATTCCTCTAAAAGATATGCAGGTACAAGATGAGATGCAAAGAGGAAAGGGAATCCAAATGGCCAAAGAGCCAACTAAGTAAGTCCTTAATCACTGTTTCAACCTGCCAAAAATGAATAATGGATTTAGTAAGGATATGACCACCAAGTATCCATTGACAGGCAAAGAAAGAGAAAGAGAAAAGTGCTAAATGACTGACTTGATAATATCAGTATTTGCTTAACTAAAATGAAAAGAAAATAAAGATAAAATAAAATCAAAGTATATTAATTAACTGGGGGAAAACCCCCCAGGGTGGAAAGGGTAGCCGGTATATGTGAAAAGCTGGGAGCTTGAGTTCTTCAGGCTGAAAACTGATCTGTATTGATCCTTGAGGCTGTATTGATTGTTTTGGGAATTGATACAGCTGGCTAATATTGGAATTGAATTGGGTTGAATGAATTTCCCATGCTTGAAAATGAAATACAGTTTGTGATGGATCCAGACTGTATTGAAATGAATATGGTTGCCAAGATGGATTGAGTGGAGCTTTGACACATGACAACTTCTTTTGGCACTGCCTCTTGAATACACTTTGAGAATGAATTGACAGTATTCCCTTGGAAGGAATACTTGGAGTGAGAATAACCAATGACTGCTTGATGGAGTCATTGGTCTTTGACGCTGAACACTTGCTCTTGAGCCTTGATGATTCCTCTGAATGATTGGGTGCCTTGATGACGTGATGAGATGTTGGAATGTTGAAATGACCATTTGATATTGCCACCATTGAATTGCTGTTGAAAAATGATGCACAATGATATATAACATCATTTATGGCATATTGGTTCATTGGCAAGAAGATTACGTCCAAAGGTCTTGAGATGGAAAGGCAGAGGGGAAAAGGATGGATGTGATGACTTCAGAGCTTGGAAAGGTGTTTCTGGGCCCTTTGGGGTTTTTGGCCACTTTTGGGTTCTGAGCCAAAAACCGGCCCAAAAGGCGGGAAAGTGTCTTTTGGACACTTTGCGTCAAAGTGCGCATTATGAGCCCAAATGGCCAAAAACAGCCATTTGGGCCATTTCCCCTGGTTTTGAGGGAAATGACCAGAAATACCCATTCGGGCATAAATTGCCGCTATGGGTTCTGGATTGAGGTGAAGAGCCATGAAGGCCCCAAAACACAAATGGCCATAAATGGTCCATAAGGTGATGACGTGGCCATATTGGCCACTGGTGATGGATATGGCCAATTGGCCATAAAAGAACTATGGCTTGATATGCCATATGGGGCTCCAAGGAGGTGAATTGCCATGGTTGTGACACCCTGTGACATCAGGTTCCTTTTCTCTTAAACTGTTTTTCTCAGGGTTTTGGTTCATACCATCTATCAGGTTATTTTTATTCCATGAGGAGTTCCTGTTTGCAGTCACAAAATGAAAATTTCCTTCATTCCTTTTTGTAAGTGATATATTCAGCTTATTTAGAGATGAAGCTTGGGAATTGCTATTGCATCAAAGTCCTCAAAGTACATCAAGTTCCAAAAAAACAAAAATCAAATTGAGAGAAATTTCAGGAAATTTCTCAAATTTAGCACTTTGGCTCAAGAAATTTAATTTTGATGAGTGCGTTTGAAGAAGTTTGAAAAGGGAAAAAGGCGAACTCTCTCCTTTCACATTATGAAAATCAAACCAATATATATACTCCAACCCTCATTTTTGAATTGGTTGAACAAACCTAAATTTTGCCCCCAAAAATGAGATCTCTAAAGATCAGAGAAATTGGTGAGGGCTTTCCCATAATCCCACCTATCTCCTAAGAACCTACAATGTCCATGGAAATCCTTAATTTGTTACCCGCATAGGTGATTGATTGGACTAATGCCCTCTTGAAAGACATAAACGAAGCAGTCCTCACTGAAAGGCAGACTTCAAGGTCTTCTTTCGAACGAAACCAGTGTAAAGTAGTGAAAGTGAAGCCGTAAGAAGTCATTGTTGGAGTGAGATTGTCTGATAAAGCGCTATGGCCAATCTGATTCTGAGGCAGCCTTAGCACGCCCGCAGACATAGCAGTCGGAGTTGGCGAATCAGGATGGGCGCGCTTGGCGGAGTTTTTTTAAAAAGTTCTTGGCAACGAATTTTGTGCGGAGCCCGCTTTCCATCGCCGACGCCGACGACCAACCAGGAAGCAATCGAGATTGGCTTCCGATGAGTCTCAGCATAAGTGAGAACGACCACTTCGCTCGTTCGATATCATCCAGCCAGGCCATCGAGAGAATCCCGGACATCGCTCGAAGCAGTCCATCGATAAATCTCCCGATCGATATCGACAGCCCTGCGTTGATCAAGGCTAGCCTGATAAGGATCTTGACGTGCTCGAACCCATCGAACCATGAATCAAATCAGCTCATCGTCAAGCCTATCACGCTGCCTTGCGGCCATTCGGTCTGCACGCATTGTCTTCATTCTTCGATATCGATCGATGATCCTGAATCGGTCATACCTAAATCGGTCCATTGTTGTCCCAATTATCAAAATAATCTGGCAGCACTTCCGGCACCTAATTTCGTCATCCAGAATTTGGCCGAATTGGTTAATGCAGTAAATTCGGCATCCAGTTCTTTGAAGAGCAATTTAAGCAATCAGCTCGAATGTCCGCTTTGCTCGTTTATGTTTGTTTCACCGACCACGACAGGTTGTGGTCATACTTTTTGTTCCGAATGCTTGCTTCGTGCCAGGGATCATCATGACAGGTGCCCGATATGCAGAGAACCCCTCATCAGTTCCCGTCTCAAGGATCCTCCTATAGATCAATTAATTAGCATGGTCATTCAACAGATTTTTCAAACCGATCAGCCGAAATCTCCTGTCTTCTCAAGTCAGCCCTGTCAAAATCAGATCATTCCGCTTTTCGTTTGCGCACTGGCTTTTCCACACATGCCACTCTTCCTTCATATATTTGAACCAAGATATCGCTTAATGATTAGAAGAGCTTTAGCTACAGACAAACGTTTTGGAACAGTACTTCCCGCTCATCATCCCCTTGATTCAGTTGATTCGGTCCATAAATATGGAACGATATTGGAAATTACAAGATTTGAAACTTTAAGTGATGGAAGAATTTTGGTTGAAACCGAAGGAATTTGTCGATTTCAAGTCAATCAATTACTTGGGGTCTATGATGGTTATTTCATGGCAGAAATCGAAACCATTCAAGATATTTCGTCCACAGAGGAAAAAGAACTTGATCTTGCCGCTGAATCAAATGAACAAATTGATCATTTAATCAAAATTTGTAAAAATTTCGTTGAAAAACTACGTTTAAACAGCGCACCCTGGATCACTCAACGCATTGATGTAAAATGTTTTTAAAACAAATTTTTGCTCTTGAAATTTGATATTTTATCACTGTTATTTTAGAGATAAACTTTGACATATCTTCATTCCACTTCTTTTTCTGAAAAAATCACTTTTACTCAGAATACTTTCGGGCCGATTCCCGAGGATCCATCTAAATTTTCATTTTGGATAATAATGATCTTGCCATTTTCCGATGAACAAAAGTCTTTATTATTACCGTAAGTAAAATCCATGTTTGACTTCATATTTCCTAATGTGTTCGGCTTTTCCGAATGATGATAATGACGATCCTAATTTCTATTCAACAAAAGAGTGCAAAGTGTTAGATTGAGATTAAAAATGGTTGCTGATTGGGCTCATCGTTTGAGGTAAAATGCCCGTTTTTTTATTGAAGTTATTCAAAGTTTTATATAGGAATTTGTCAAACTAATGCATCTCACTTATTGTAAAAAAACCAATAGAGTAGACGCATGGTTTCAAAAATGTGCTATACTCTAAACATCCCTCACCTCTGCATGATATTATCATTTCATCCAGCCCGGAACTTCAAGTTTCTTTGAGAATAATTCATATTTTTCATTTTTATCCATTACTCGCTCTTTGTGCAAAGGTTTTCTAAATACGGATTCTATTTGTTCTTTTTTTTTTTTGGATAAAGCGTCCGCTGGACTCTTCAATTTTCGATTTCTTTTCATAGGAAACTAAAAATCTTGGTTCATCTTCTGGTCTTAACTCTTTCATTGTTTTGGAATGCTTTTTATTTAAGCAACTTTTGTATGATGTATAAAAACTGTAAACTTGTTTCAACGTAAAAAGTTTCTTTTAATATATTGAAATAAACGTAACGTGCTAAGGCAAGTGAAAGCCCTTTGCCCAATTATATCACAAAGCTTCAAAAAGCTCATCTTGCTTCTCTCTACCTTAAGCTTTATAATTTGTTGGGTGGCTTGACCCAACAATGTTAAAATCAAATCAATACAATTAAAGAAATGAGAATGAAATAAATCTTTGAGAAAAATTGTTTACAAGTTGAAGTGATCCATAAAAATGTACTTACTTAAAACTTATGATATTAGTTTCAATATAGCATTGTGTTTATTATGAGAAATTAATTTATCTAAAGTGTTAGGTTAAGCATAATACTCTTCAATTAAACAAAAGAAAGGCTTTTCTAGACACTAAAGTTTCCTATATAAACTCTGTTTATTATTGATTTAGAAAATAAAATTGAAATTTGTGATGGTTGACCACCAACCATGTTAGATTACATAATGAGTCCCTGCAGCACATGCACAGTTGTAATTGCATCTAGTACTAGAGTCAGGCTCCCACCTGCTCTCACTCCTTTTTACCTCACCTCTGTTTCTTAGAGGTGACAAGAATCCCAGGAGTAATTGCAAGCAAGCCTGACTCAACCACTCCTTGATCTAGTATATGTAATGCAGTTCAGACCTCTGTTTCTTATAGGTGATAAAAATCCCAAGAGAAATTGAAAGGAAACCTTATTAGCCCACTCCTTGATCTACTATAGGTAATGGAGTTCCAACATTGGTTTCTTAGAGAAGATGAGAATCACAAGAGCAATTCCAAGGAAGCCTGACTGACCCACTCCTTGATCTAATACAGGTTAAAAGCCATCTCTGAAGTTCTCCAGTCATTTGGATGTGAGGAATATTCCTCCAGAAACTTGTTTGGCATACCCTGCCAATGACCCTAAGCCAGCAGTGTGCAATTACATTTGCAACCTCCACTGAGCTATGCAGGAGGAAATCATCTCATGCCACAAAATTAGCAGATCTGAAAGCCTCCCAGTGTAAGTTTTGTCTATGAAACTCTTGATAATGGTAACAAATATCAAGAGTACTATGACTTTCCTCAATAGAAGATATAATATAATCAAATATTCTAACCACCAATTAATATAATTATTCAAAATGATTATATATGTAAAAACAGAATTAATTATGATTAAATAACTTAATAATTGGCAAAGGGGCTCTTGGGCATACCAAGAGTGGCCTGGCACTCAATAATCAGGTAACTCCCTTAGAAGACTCCAAAGATTGAAGAGAATAAAATAAGAGAAGAATAAATTTCTCTAAGAGTTATGCAGGTAAAAAATGAGATGCAATAAGAGAAATAAGAGGCCAAATGCCCAAAGAGCCAACCAAGTAAGTCCTTAATCAGTTTTTTAACCTTCCAGAAAGAACAATAAAGCTAGTAAGGGATATGACAACCAATATCCACTGAAAGGCAAAGAAAGAAAAGAGAAAGGGTGCTAAATGACTGAATTGATAATATCAGTATTCACTTAACAAAAAAGATAAGATAAATAAAGATAAAATAAAATCAAAATATATTAATTAATGGGGGGGAAACACCCCAGGGTCAAAAGAGGAAAGTATATGTGAAAAGCTGAGAGCTTGACTCCTTCAGGCTAGCAGCTGATCTGTATTGAATACTGGAAGCTGTCTTTATTGTCTGATGGAATGCATACCTTGCCAAATTGCGAAATGAACTGGGTTTAATGATCTTCCCACTGTGCATGATTGAAATACAGGTCTTGATGAATCCATACTTTATTGAATGAATTTGGTTGCCAAGGTGGATTGATGGAGCATTTAAACTTGACAAATTTCTTTGGAAATACCTCTTGAATATCCCTTGAGAATTAACTGCCAGTATTCCCTTTGAGTATTACTGTGAGTGAGAATATACAATGATGTCTTAATGGCGTCATTGATATTTGAGAGCAATACTTGTCCTTGAGCCTTGATGAATCCTCTGGATGACATGATGCCTTGATGACTTTATGGAATGTTGAAATAACCCTTTGATATTGGAGCCATTGGATTGCTGGTGGGTAAAGATGCATAATGGTGTATAACACCATTTATGGCACTTTTGGTTATTGGAGAGTAAAATTGACCAAAGGTATTTTGGAAGGATGCCAGGAGGGTATGAGTGAAAATTGGATTTTGGGTGACTTCAGAGGTGACAAAGCATTTTTTGGCCAAATACAGCTTATACATTCTTCAAAATTTATTTGCACAAATTGTGCATAAAATTCTCAAAATGTGTGAATCTGGAAATTAAGCCCCAAATGCTCTAATATGGCTATTTGGGCATATTTCCCATATAAGATGGGAAAATTGAATAAAATGGATGATTACACCAAAATGTGCAAAATGTGCAAAACTGTATTAAAAGCTTAAAAATCCAAATACAGGCTTTTGAGCTGTAATTTCCCTATTGACTGGAAAATACCTAAGGGTTCCCAAAAGAAAAGACTGGCCAGGAAGAGGCCAAGCTGGCCCCAGATGGTGAAATGGCCATATAAGGGCAGTGAAGGTGAAATGGCAAATTTGGCCAAGGGTTATGGATACAGAATTCATATGCCATATGGAGGTCCAAGAGGGTGATTGCCAGGGTTGTGACAGTACCCCCACCTTGAAATGGTGAGCTCCTGAGCACTAATACAAGGTAAAGCCCATTGAGGCTTGTTGGAGGAGCTTTGAGAGAGGTATAAGAAGGAGTTCTTTTGAGAAATAAAAACTGATGGTGATATTAAAAATTTTGGCATATGATGTGGGACTTTCCAATCTTCTTTTGACATTGGTTTCAATATTGATGTTGAACATAAATGATTGATGATTTTGTGACATGAAATTTGATGTGATAAAAGAAAAATTTAAAATGAAAATAAAAATAAAACAAGATAAAGAAAGAAATGAATATTGAAGAGGTTGCAATCTTCATCACTGCAGTTGGTAATTGATTTTGAAATTGCCCAAGGACCTTGAAAGAAAGGTTTGATGCCAGGTGCTCGCAGAGTGGCCATGGTGATGTTTTGACAGATTGTATGCCCCTAGTTGTGAGGCTTTGAGATATGACGACATATCCAAAAAGGTCATAAGAAAGCTTTACTATAATCATTCTTTTGAAATAATTATCTTGAAATAAGTGAAAATGCCATAAATAGCCATAAATTCTTAATTAAATTAGAATATAATGAGTAAAAATTTGAAATAAGCTACACCATTAGATTCTGTATGGTAAAACACACATATATCATTCTTAAGGCATATCTGTAAAGTCAATACTTAAGGAGTAATAAGTGAAAATGCCATAAAAAGACACAAATTCTTATTTATATCAGAAGCCAATGAAACAACATGTAAAATAAAGTTCACCATTGGATTCCCCATGAAACTCTACACCTAAAACAACTCTATTGCATCTCTTTAAAGTCAATATTTCAGGAAAAAACCTGAATATATGCACTTCAATGGTCCATGCATATATTCATGGTTTTTAGCTCATATCTCTCAAAATACGCATGATAAAAAGTTAAACCAAAGATAGAGTTACTGCTTCATTACTTTAGGAATACAAATATAAGCTTTATTTCACAAGCTATAAACAAGGTTATAACTTGTAAGGGTTTATTGCATAAAATTGCCATAGCTGTTGACCACTTTGTTGTGAAAGTGGTCCAAACTCAGAAAAAAGGAGATATTCAGGCTCTAATAGTTGATACATTAATAATGATGTATTTTTTATTATTATATTCAAGGCAAAATGCGTTCAAATCATGGTTTGAGGTTTAAAATAGTGAATTTTAACAGAAAAGATGAGTTAAAAGAAAAATCATAAAAAATAGATTTTTGATGATTTAATTGAATTCTCTTTGAATTTTAATTAGGACATGTTAAGCTATCAGAATACACTCTTCAATTGGCTGTAACATGTAGAAAATAAAAGCTCTTAATGATCAAAGTTTATTCTTCAAATTGATCATTTATGATCACTCACTGTAATCTTATTTTATGTTTAATAGTTATTTAAGTGATCAAAATGGTGATTACTATTATATTTTGATTAATAATAATTATATAAAAAAATTTGAGACTTCTGCCAAGCCTATGATGTCATCAAACTTAGAATTGTAATGATAACTCTAAATAATGTTGTAAGAAGGAGATGAGAGGGTTTAATTATGATGTAATCATTAATAAACCTCAAAATACGAATCAATTCAAGTGGATACTGTCCATAGAGGGCTGCTCAAAGCCTTTTGGAAGCTAGGAGGGAAAATTTCACTATAAATAGAGCTCTTTTTACTGTCTTTTCCCCTCAGATGCAACAAAAACATGAAATTATTAAAACCAAAGGTAAAAGCTTTCTTCTTTTTATAGAAAACTATTATTTATTCCAATAATCAAGTTCATTTTTATTATAATAATAGATTTTGAAATTATTAAATCAATTTATGATTGCTTTTGTTAAAGTTCTCTAAAAATATCTAACTTTATGTAAAAACAACAATATTTGTTATTTCTTTTGTTTTTTATTTTAAATACAATTTGAATGAGTTGTATTTATATTTTTTGGTGTAAAGATATCCAAAATTATTGTACTAAGTTTTGAAAGTAGGTTACTTTCTCTTTGTATAATAATTGCTTATGATTATTATTTCTAATAAATTCTCAAATTGATATAAATAGTATTTATATCAGCTTATAACTTTAATATTACAAATATTACTGTTATACTTATTCTTTGTCATTAAAAAACAATTTCTAATGCCTTTATTATTTGTTGATAACAATAATAAGCTGCTCTAAATATATTAATTATCATATATTAATATTGTAATGTGTGGATATGAAATTTGATACAATATCAAGTACTTTTCCTGTCCTCAAAATTTATAAAAGGTAAAATTATTTAAAAATAGTAAGAAATCGTATTTTTAAAGAGAAAACACACCAATTTTTTTTTAGCTTTGTAAGTATAATAGAATAATATAATAAGAGTTTATTTTTTTACCAACAATAAAGATCTATCCAAAAACACTCTACAAGAGATATTTAAGGCTACAAAAGAAATTTCTTAAAGAGAAATTTCAATTTGAATTAATTGAGAAAAGAACTGCAAGAAATTGATTAAAGAACAAAGTCTTCAAAAAATATATTTAAAGAGGAAACATGCCCAAACGTCACCAGAGTGAAGTTTGAAACAAAGTGACAAAGTTAACAGTGATGAAAAATTCTTTAATTCACTTTTGGGGTGGTTTGGGGGTAAAAATGATTATAAGAGTTACAAACAATGATTAGAATGAATTTTTCATGTGGCTAAAAGTGTAAGGTTTGACTATGAAACAATAAGTAAAAATTACTAATATTTTACTTATTGTACTATGAATGTACTTATAAATGAAATAAATAAGATAAATATAATTATTATAATTATGGCGTAAAAATAAGTATATTATCAATAAAATATGATAATATAATTTATATTATAAAATATAATATAATAATATAAATATATTACTATAGAATAATTAATATATTTAATGGCACTTTATTATTGTTACAAACAAATAATAAAGGCGTAAAAATTGTTTTTTATTAATAAAAAAAATTAATAACAATAATATTACCAATATTAAAGTTATAAATTAATATAAATACTATTTATATTAATTAAAGAATTATTAAAAGAATAATATAGAGAAAATTATTATAATAAGAGAAAATAAACTATTTTTAATACTTAATATAATAATTTTGAGATATTTTATGCCAAATAATGTAAATACAACTTATACAAATTTTATTTACAATACAAAATAGAGAAAGTACAAATATTCTTGATTTTTTATGTGGAAATGAGTTTTAGAGAGATTTTTAACAAAAACAGTTAAACAAATGATTTAATCACGTCAAAATTGATGATTATAATAAAGATGAACTTTGGTCTTTGATAATATAAAAAGTTTTATATATAAAGGATAAAGATATTACCTTTTTGTTTGTATTTATTTAATGTTTTTGATGCATCTGAGGGGAAAACAGAGCAGAAAGAGCTCCATTTATAATAAATACCTCCCTACTAGAGTCCAACACGCTTCTAGTAGACGTGTACTGATCATATCCACTGAAATTGATCAATATTTTAAGGTTTGGTGGTGATTACATCATGATCAAACCTCATTACATCACTATTATGCCATTATTTAGAGTTATCACTATAACTCTAAGTCTGATGACCTCAAAGGCTTGGCAGAACCCCACATTTCGTGGATTCTATTAGTTTTAATAATAAAATAATATTATTCACCAATTGTAACACTTATATGACTGTTAAACTTAATTTAAGGTTACAGTGTGTGATCATAAATGATCAAATCAAGCTCAAAGTTTGATCCTTAATAACGTTTAAGACTTACCCGCTACAGGAATTCAGAGAGTGAATTCTGATAGCTTTGCATAACCCTATTATGCTGCCAAGAGCATTTCATTACATCATCAAAACTCTATTTTTGATGATTTATCTTGTAACTCATCTTTTCTGTTGAAATTTAATATTTTAAACTTCAAACTATGATTTCAAGGGGTTATACCTTGAATATTATAATACAAAATACATCATTCTTCACGAATGAGCTAGTAGAATCCAACTGTCTACTTTTTTTAACTTTGGATCACTTTCACAACAAAGTGGTCAACAGCTCTGTTGATTTTAATCAATAATTCCTTACAGATTTTAACCTTGTTTATAACTTGTAAAATAAAATTCATATCTGTGTTCCTACATTAATTACGCGATGACTTTATTTTTTGTTCATCACTCTATCATGTATAACTCAAGAGATATTAGCTAAAATCCTTGAATATATGCGTTGACCAAAAAAGTGCATATATTCAGGTTAATTCCTTAAGTATTGATTTTGAAGCTTAGCTTATTATTTGTTTTATGTGTGGACTTTTATGTAGAATACAATGGTACCATTTATTTCACATGTTGTTTCATTGGGATTTGAAATAAATGAGGAGTTGTGTTTTTTATAAGGTATTATTACTTATAACTTATTAAATATTGACTTTACAGATATGACATAAAAATGGTATATGTGTATTTTACCATGGGGAATCCAATGGTATAATTTATTTCACATTTTTATTCATTGGTTTTTAAGTTAAACCAAGCTTTATACCAATTTATGGTATTTTTGTAGTTTTAAGGTACTTATTTTTAATGTATAATTATATTAAATATTTCTTGTGACCTTTTTGGGTATGTGGTCATATCTCAAAGTTTCACATTCCCTACCACCAAAAAAGATTGTACCACAATCTGATATGTGTAATTAGGGTATCATCCACTGTCCTACCTCTTCAATAGACTTTGTTAGTCTTGACGCTCAATAATGCTTAACTTTTCTATTTTTCAGGCTTTCTTTCATGTCCGAACCATCTTAGTAGTTTATCAGCATTTGTTATATCTTTTTCTAGTAGCCATTCATCTTCTTGAGTTGAATTTCTATACCGTACAAGGTATTCCCTTTCTTTTTTGTTTCTTGTCCTTCTTTCTTTAAGGACTTTTAGTATTTTCTTTTCCTCTCCTTCTTCCAAGGGGGGAATTTCAAGTGGGGGTTTATTTCTTAGTGGAAATAACTCCTTGTCACTTGAACTGTAAGGTTTTATCAGACTTACAGGTAAAGTTGGGTGTTTGTTCATTAGTTCACCTGTGAGTTCCAATTGCACAGCATTGGGTCCATGAAGTGCTTTTATCATAAATGGTCCTGCAAAGGAATCTTTTCATTTCTTTGGGCCTTTTATGTTATTGAAATTAAGGGTTGATACTAGGACCAAGTCTCTTAATTTGAAATCAGGTGTCTTATGACTTTTATCCCATCTTTCTTTTGCATATTTGAAAGAGTCTTTCATACATCTGTTTGCATGGTGTCTTACTTTGTCAAGCATTATCTTAAAGCTGCTTGCTGTTGGATGTATATCCACTAAGTCCCCTTTGAGGGTATCATAAGGAAGTCTTGGATTCCAACCTTTTTCTAGCATTGCTGGTGTTTTGCCAGTAGAAGAATGGATTGATGTTTTATATGCCAGTTCAAGAGCTGGTATTAGTGTACACCAATCATGGGTAAAACCATCAGAATCTTTGAATTCTAGCCCATAAGCACAGAATCTTCTGATCATCTCCTCTAAGGTCTGTATCATTCTTTCCGCTAAACCCTCAGTTTGAGGATGGTAAGCTGTTGAGAATGATAGCTTTGTCCCAAACAAGTTATGGAGATTTGTCCATAATGCTGAAGTGAACTTTGGGTCGCTGTCACTTATAATATTCTGGAATAAGCCTGTATGGCTAATAACTTTATTCCATATCATTATGGCTGTGTCCATAGCTGTGTCATCTTTATGACATGGTAGGAACATGGGAGTTTTGCTATACCTGTCAACCAATACTAGGCATGCATTATAGCTTCTGTCTCCTCCTGGAGGTAATGCTGTTACCCCATCCATATGAACTATTTCCCAAGGGGATTTTGGTTCTTGGATTTGGATCATCATTCCAAATTTCTTTCCTGTGGCTCTGTTGGCTTTTTGACATCTGTCACAGGTTTGGCAGTATTCTATAACATCTTTCTTCCAATTTGGCCACCAAGAGCAGGTCTTCACCTTCTCTAGTGTCCTGTCTTCTGAAAGGTGTCCAGCTGCAACACTATCATGACACTCATGTAAAATAGTGTTTATCAGGGTTCTATCTGTTAAGGCCATAACACATGTGTGTTTTGTTCTATGGTAAAGGATTCCATCAAGCAGGTGGAATCTTCCTTCATCATATGCCTTTTTCCATGTTTCATCTAGTTTTGATGAAAGTGATGGGTCTTTTCAGTCTTTCATTAGAAGTTGGCTTAAGATATGGCAATTTTTGTCTATCTTATAGCTTTCTTTAACTTGGTTAAAGAATTGTGTGCAAATGTCTGTAACACATATTTCTTCTATATGGTGTTCTTCTTGTGGTCCCCATGCTGGATTGTCAGGGGTATTTGCTAGAGCCCATCTGCTAAGATCATCTGCATTTTTATGAATATTGCCAGATTTATGAACAATAGTCATATTTCCTTTATATTCTTGGATAGCAATTTGCCATCTCAGCATATGTCTATTTGGAGTTTTCATATTTAATAGAGATTTTACAGCATTACAGTCTGTAATCACATCAAATACTGTTCCATCCAAATAGTAATGTAATTTTTCTAAAGCCCACACTAAGCAGAGGCATTCCATTTGGCTTGCTCCATATCTTGCTTCTGTTGGCTTTATCTGTCTTGAAATAAAACAAATTGGTCCTTCCACTGGTTTATCATTGATAATTTGTGTCTGGTGTAGTGCAGCACCCAGTCCTTCTCCACAAGCATCAATGTACAGCTTGAAGGGTAGTTTCCAGTCTGGAATTAGAAGAAGTGGGGCATTTGTTAAGGAGTTTTTTAATTCTTCATATGCCTTGACTCTTTCTTCTGTCATTTAATAGACTGTTTGCTGGTCACATAGCTTATACAAGGATTAAGCAATTTTCGCAAAGTCCTTTATATGCTGTCTATAGTAACCAGCAAATCCTAGAAATGATTGCATTTCTTTTTTGGTTTGAGGCATTGGCTTAAGTAGTACTGCTGCTACTTTATTCTTGTCTATGCCTAGACTAAGTCCAGATACAACATGTCCTAGTGATTTTAATTCACTGTATGCAAAATGACACTTTTTCAAGGAAATTTTCATATTCACTTGGACTATTTTTTGTGGTACCCTTTCTAGTCTTGTAAGGTGATTTTCCCAAGTTTCTGAGCAAACTATGATATCATCAATATAGATAATTAACCATCCTTCTGATAATTCTTCAGGAAATATGGTATTCATCATTCTTTGATAATGGGAAGGGGTTTTTTATGCCAAATGGCATTCTTAAGTATTCAAAAATTCTGAAGTGGACTATTATCCTCAGTAGTTTTTTGGCATTGTCTGTCAAGACATTTTGATGAAAACCCTTTAAGGAATCCATTGCTTTGATGAACTTAGCTTGTGACAATTGTGTCAATGTCTCATGGATCCTGGGTATTGGATACCTGTCTGGAATGGTATAGGTCTTCAGGGCTCTGAAGTCTCCTACCATCCTTGATTTTCCATTATGCCAAGTTATGATGACAGGTGTAGTGACTTCTACCTGTTAATTATGTCCTACCTTTCTTAAAACTCCAAGGTCCATTAGTTCTTTAATGTGTACCTCTAAGGCTTCTTTAGCCCTTGGGTTCGCTGGGTAAGCAGGTCTCCTTAGTAGAGGTGGGTAAGGCTTTTCCACCTTAAGAATTATATCCACTTCATGTCCAATTATGGCACCTAGTGGCTCTTTGTCAGTTGCAAAGGCATTTTTATACTTAAATAAGAGGTAAATCAATTTTTCTTTCATTTTTTCTGTTAATTCTTGATTGAATTCTGCCTATTTAAGTTGTTCAGATATAAAAAGTTCCTTTTCTGGATCTTTTTCTTCATTATTAATAACTGTGATTTGTTTTTTGTTATTTAAGAATCCAAACTTTTGTCTTTTGTTGTCTCCTATGGTAAAATATCTATCCTTTTGGTTGGAGATATCTATAGCATAAATTGATAAGTAGTCATTCCCAAGTATGAAGTGATGGCTAGTACAGTTGTCCATTACTACAAACTATACTTTGATTCTGACACATTTTGAGGGATGAGGAAAAATTAGTGTTAAATCAATTATTCCAAGGGGCTTCATGCTCTCACTTGCACTACTAAATTTGACACCTTGTATTGGCATAAGTTTTTCTTGCCAGTCTGGGACAATGGTTTTTAAATAACTTTTACCAACACAGGTGCAATATGCTCCTGTATCTAAGTTAACTTTTCGTTCTTGGTTATCAACCATAACAATACTTATACTTGATTTTCCAGCTGTATATCCCATTCCTCTTGCAGGTCTGGTTCTATACATTTTGACATCTTGTATGTTTGTCAGGTTTGTGTCAGATGTCCCAACTTGTGGTAAGTTTGAGGTAACATCCAGTACTTCATAAATTATATCAATATTATTAATTTGTGCATTAATTACATTGATTTGTTCACTTTCAGAGCTTTCTGACTCTTCTGTCTCTTTTTCAGAGTCAGATTCCTCTTCTTTGTCATTGTGGTTTTCTGTTTCCACAATTTCATTAATCTTTGCCTTTTTAAGGCAATTATTGGCTAAGTGTCCAATACATCCATATTTATGGCATTTTCTTTTCTCATTATTGTTGGATGTATTGGGCTTGAAGGATTGTTTTGATTTATCTTTTTTGATAAATGGTTTATTTGGCGTTTAATGTCCAATTTCTTCCAAGTCCTGCCAATTTTTGTTCTTGTCACTATGTCTTCTAGTGCATTAATATACTCTTCTGTGGAGCATGGTTCTATACACCTGCTTCTTAAGGCATGTTCTAGCTCTTCTCCACATTTCTTGAGTATTTTCATATGCACCATTGTTTGTGACATTTCTGGGTACAATGCATTAAGTCTTTCAACTTGTTTCAAGAACCAAGTTAAAGGTTTGTCTTTGTCTGGGTGAAAGAAAGAATTTTCAAATGCATTTTCTATTTTGTACCTCCAGGCATCATTAGCCCACTTGGTGATTATTTCTTGTTTCCACCAAGACCAGGTATTTTTGCCATTTGTTTGCCTTATGCCATAATACCATTTTTTTGCAGATTTTTCAAACAATGAATGTAATCTTGCAGTGATTAATTCATCTGGTATGGCATAATCTTCTTGTAGCATGTCAATTGTTTTGATAAATGACATGTGGTCATATTCACCTTCTCCTGTGAATGTTGGCCATTCTTTCAATTGAGGTGCTTCTTTCATTAAGACTTGGTTATTATCTTGGTGACTCAAGTCTGTTATGAAAGGATTTGTTAATTCCTCTTTTGGTTTAACAGGGCTTCTTATGTGAGAAAATGGTGTTGATAACTTTGGCATATTTAAATTAGCTTCATTAATTTTATCCATTTTTTCAGTAATAAGCCTTATTTCACTTTGAAGGTCATCTTTCAGATGCATTCTTGCTTCATCACTCTTTTCCACATGGTCCAAAAGTAATTTTTGGTTTGATGAAGTCTTTTCTTCAAATTTTTCTACAGAAATACTTAATTTTTTTAATTTTTCTGTAAGATTGTCAATACTCACATCATAATTGATTGTCAAAGTTTTTTCTTTGATATCACTTATGTATTTATACAGCTCTTGTTGTCCTTTTATTAATTTCTGAGTATTGTCATATAATACTTTTGGTTTATTACTTTCAATCATAAATTTTATGTTATCAATTTCTTTCTTATATTGTGCAACAAGTTTTGTTAAAGATGATAAACTGTTATTTATTTCTTGGAAAGATAATAAACTATTTTTAATGTCTTTAAGAGGTGAAATACTATTTTTAAGCTCTGTTAAAGTATTTACAACATCAGGAGACAAGGTTATTTCTTTGGGAATTGGGGTTGTCTCATTCTTTGTTCCTCTTTGTCTTTGAATTCCATCAAAGTTCTGGCCATGTTGAAAACATTGTCCATGGCATCTTTTTGGATCTTGGGGATCCTGTAGCTTGGGGAATATGGTTTCCTCCAATTCTTTTTCTTGTTCTTCTTCCCTTCTTGGGGAAGTGGGTTGACTTGGGGCTTGCTGGTAGAAGCTACTGGGGCTTCTTCCTTGGTTGCCTCCTTCTTTTTGGCATGATACTCCTTGATCTTTTTGATTTGAGGTTTGGATGATAGTGGATTCCATCCATTGGCGTATCTCACTATTTCCTCCTCTTTGAGGAGCTTTTTCAGGATGTGCCAGGAGTTCATCACTTCTTGGTGTATTTGAGGCAACATTTCCCAATCTTTGTCCTTGTACACTGTGTAGTACTGTTTGTATTGGCTCATGTAAATGTCTATTTTAGCCCTCTGAATGTGATTTGTACCTGTTTGAGTTACTCATACTTAGTTCCAATTCAGGTTCAGATATCATGGGCATTTCTGGGACTTGCCTTTGGGATAAGGCACTTCCTTGTGTGGATTCTGTTCCACTGGGGATATTGCCCTTCCTTTTCCTTTTGAGGAATCAGTTCTACCTCTGAGTCCAGCTCCATCTGATTGGATGGAGTATTGGGAGCCTCTTCTGGTAGTCATATTATAAGAAAAATAAGAAATAAGAGGATTTCAGAACAGGAATTTTCTTATGGCAATTTATAAATGAGGTACTTACCTTCAGAGTCCTGAATGGTGGGTCCTGGAAAGTCCAATTTCTTGGCTTTCTTTCTTTTGGTAATTATTGGTGTTGGAGAACTTTGACAAGTTTCTTCCACCAATCTTTTAACAGTGGTTTGGTTGTCCTCTGTTGGGTTGTCTTTAAACACTAAAAAAGACAAATAAATATAAGTCTTTTATATAAAAGTGTTATTTTTTGTAAGATATGGCAATTTTCCAAGTAAAGATTGCTTTTATATCTTTTTTATAGAAAAAAAATGAAATTAAAATGAATAAAATAACTTTTTTATTGGCTTTTAATATTTTTCTTTTTAAAGAAGAAAATAAAAATGAATATGATTCTTTTTATAAAATTATTTTAATTTAGAAATATCTTTTTTTAATCATTAGAGTAACTCAAAGAAAGTTTTTGCAAGTCTAAGGAGGTGAAAAACCACGTGTAAGACAGTACAATTTCCTTCCAAATGCATAAATCACTTTTAAAATCAATAAATATAAAATTATTATATAATTTTATGATTATAAGTATAATTTATTATTGTATAAGCCCAATTAGAAGCTTTTTAAAGGTCTTTTAGAGTAAATATCACGGCCAGGCCCCCAAATGTAAGGTTTGACTATGAAACAATAAGTAAAAATTACTAATATTTTACTTATTGTACTATGAATTGCCTTATAAATGGAATAAATAAGATAAAAATAACTATAATAATAAAGAATTATTATAATTATGGCGTAAAAATAAGTATATTATCAATAAAATCTGATAATATAATTTATATTATAAAATATAATATAACAAATTAAAAATATTAATATAAAATAATTAATATATTTAATGGCACTTTATTATTGTTACAAACAAATAATAAAGGCGTAAAAAATTGTTTTTTATTAATAAAAAACAATTAATAACAATAATATTACCAATATTCAAGTTATAAATCAATATAAATACTATTTATATTAATTAAAGAATATTAAAAGAATAATATAGAGAAAATTATTATAATAAGAGAAAATAACCTACTTTTAATACTTAATATAATAATTTTGAGATATTTTATTCCAAATAATGTAAATACAACTTATCCAAATTGTATTTACAATACAAAATAGAGAAAATTACAAATATTCTTGATTTTTACATGGAAATGAGTTTTAGAGAGATTTTTAACAAAAACAACTAAACAAATGATTTAATCACGTCAAAACTGATGATTATAATAAGATGATCTTTGGTCTTTAATAATATACAAGTTTTATATATAAAGAATAAAAATATTACCTTTTTAATTGTATTGATTTAATGTTTTTGATGCGTCTGCGGGGAAAACAGAGGAAAAAGAGCTCTATTTATAGTAAATACCTCTCTCCTAGAGTCCAACAGGCTTCTAGTAGACGTGTAATGATCAATACTTTAAGGTTTGGTGATGATTACATCATGATCAAACCACATTACATCATTATTACGCCATTATTTAGAGTTATCACTATAACTCTGCGCTTGATGACGTCAAAGGCTTGGAAGAACCCCAAAACTTGTGGATTTTATTGGTTTTAATCATAAACCTTTAGTATTCACCAATTGTATCACTTATATGACTGTTAGACTTAATTTGAGGTTATAGTGAGTGCTCATAAATGATCAAATTAAGCTCAAACTTTGATCCTTAATAACCTTTAATATTTACACGCTACAGCAATTCAGATAGTGAATTCTAATAGATTGGAATAACCCTATTATGCTTCAAAGAGCATTTCATTACATCATCAAAACGCTATTTTTGATGATTTTTCTTGTAACTCATCTTTTCTGTTGAAATTTAATATTTTAAACTTCAAACTATGATTTCAAGGGGTTATACCTTGAATATTATAATAAAAAATACATCATTCTTCACTGATGAGCTAGTAGAATCCAACTGTCTACTTTTTTTAAGTTTGGATCACTTTCACAACAAAGTGGTCAACAGCTCTGTTGATTTTAATCAATAATTCCTTACAGATTTTAACCTTGTTTATAACTTGTGAAATAAACTTCATTTCTGTATTCCTACAGTAATGACGTGATGAATTCATTCTTTTTTCATCACTCTATCATGCATAATTCAAGAGATATTAGCCAAAATCCTTGAATATATGTGTTGACCAAAAAAGCGCATATATTCAGGTTAATTCCTACGTATTGATTTTGAAGCTCAGCTTATTAATTGTTTTATGTGTGGATTTTTATTAAGAATCCAATAGTTCCATTCATTGTACATGTTGTTTCATTGGTCTTTGAAATAAGTAAGGATTTGTGTTTTTTATAAGGTATTATTACTTATAACTTATTAAATATTGACTTTACAGATATGCCATAAAAATGGTATATGTGTATTTTACCATGGGGAATCCAATGGTATAATTTATTTTACATGTTTATTCATTGGGTTTAAGTTAAACCAAGTTTTATACCAATTTATGGTATTTTTGTAGTTTTAAGGTACCTATTTTTAATGTATAATTATATGTAATATTTCTTGTGACCTTTTTAGGTATGTGGTCATATCTCAAAGGTTCAAAAAATTTGGAATCTCATATTTATTGATTTAACAGTGTTTTAAACTAATTATAAAAGTAAAAGATTTTAACATGAATAGAAAAGTGGGGCAAAGAAGACATTCTTTTATAGCCATCAATTTTCTTACTTCAAAAGTAAAATTCACTCTTTTCAGTAGTGTAAAACACTCTGACAACAGAAAAGACAATTATGGCATCATTGAAGCCTGGTTTATACCAAAAAAGGGCTGGTTTTAGCCATTTTAGACCCTTAAATTAGCCATTACTATAGTAATACCTGGCCTAGAGCCTTCAAAATATGTCAGAATTAGTGCAAGGGACATAGAAACCAGTTAAGACTGTTTTCACCAAGATTGTTATATCTTAAGGGTAGTTTTACCCTCTTGGCAACAGTTAAACCTACCCTGGTTGGTATCAAAACCTCATCATCAATTGAGTCACAGGGTCTGTGACTCAATTTCAGGCCAAAAGTGATGAACTTCTGTGTGGATTTTGAAATCTATTGCCTGTTTGGAAGTATTTTGGGGTTCTGGCTCCCCCTTAGAGCTAGAGTTCTTTTTCTCCCCCGAATTTAATCTTTCCAATTTATTTTTTCCTTTAATTCCTCATCATGTATTATACTTACAATTTACATATGTAATTCAATCTAGTTTTACAGTACACCACTGTAATAATTGACACCTCATATGTAAATCAAAGTTCACTTATGTAATACACGCGCACATTTTGACAATTCCGTTAAATTCAATTGAAAATACTTCAATTCCTCATAACTTCTAAAATATACACAACACCTCAATTTTAACACAAAAATTGATGATTAACACTACATGTAATTTGAATTGAATTAAAGTTTTGAGGATTTTCAACTTTTGTATTGAAAATACTAAAAACTTAATTTAAGCTTATTTAGAGTTGAGTTACAAGAATTTCACTCAGAGGTGACCCCACCTGATTTTTTATGAGGAATCCAATGGTGAAATAATTTTTATGTGTTTATTTATTGGATAAAAAGTTATAATAATAATTTTTATTTAATTTTTTTCCAAATTTATTTATTTTTTCACAATTTTGTTAAAATTTCATTTTTACTTAATTTTTTTGAAGTAAAAATGTGTTTTCACAATTTTCAAATTTAATTTATTTTTACTTTTAAATTATAAGTAAATTTTTGATTATTTATATAAACTCATATTTATATTTTAACTTTAATTTTAATAATTTGAATAAATTTATTTTATTTATGTTTGTGGTCTTTTGGGTATATGGAAATACCTCTAAGGCTCACATTCCCTCCCCCTAAAAAAGAATATTACTTTGTAATATTGTTATTTCTAGTATGTCTGAATTTTCCGAGAAGTTTGGTACCTTTGGTATGGCCTTTTCTTCTAACCATTCATCTTCACAAGTTGGGTCACTGTACCTAACAAGGTATTCCCTGACTTTTTTGGTTCTTCATTTTCTTTCTTTGAGAACTTTGGTGATCTTCTTAATACCAGAGGTCTCAATAGGAGGTAGAACTTGGGGAGCTTTATTCCTCAAGGGAAACCTTTCAGCATCACTAGATTCATATGGCTTCATCAAGGTCACTGGAAATGTAGGATGCTTATTACTAAGTTGTTCAGATAATTCTACTTCAACAGCATTTTATCCATGGAGGTTTTTAATAACAAAAGGTCCTTCAAAGGAGTCTTTGTGCTTTTTACATCCTTTGATGTTATTGAAGTTGGTGGTGGATACTAGTACTAAATCCCCCACTTTGAAATCTGGAGTGGCATGTGATTTGTCCCATTTATCTTGAGCATATGCAAATGAGTTTTTTATGCACCTTACTGCATTCTTTCTAGCTCAGTCTAGAATTCCTTAGAAGCTGGCAGCTGTAGGATGTATTTTAACCATTTTTTTTCTTAAAGAATCTTGGGGTAACTTGGGATTCCATCCCTTTTCTATAATAGCAGGAGTTTGATTGTTGTTGGAATGAATTGATGTCTTATATGCAAATTCTAATGCTTGTAGAAGAGTACACCAATCATGAGTTAATCCATCACAATCTTTGAATTCAAGGCCATATCCACAAACTCTTCTCACCATGTCTTCCAAGGCTTGTATCATCCTTTCAGCTAGACCATCAGTTTGTGGGTGGTAGTGTGTAGAGAAAGACAGTTTAATTGCAAATAATTGGTCAAGATTTGTCCACAGTGCTGAAGTGGATCTGGGATCCCTGTCACTAGTGATATTTTTGAATATGCCAGTCCATGATACTACTCTATGCCATATTAGAAGAGCTGTATCCATGGCTGTATGATCTTTGTGACATGGTAAAAAGATTGGAGTTTTACTGAATCTGTCTACAATAATTAGGCAAGCATTATAGCTTCTGTCACCTCCTGGTGGTAGGCCAGTTACCCAATCCATATGGACAATTTCCCAAGGTCTGCTGGGTTCTTGGAATTTGATCATATTTCCAAGTCTTTTACCTGTGGATTTATTTTCCTTTTGACATCTGTCACAGGTTTTGCAATACTCCGCAACATCTTTCTGCCACATTGGCCACCATATTCAGGTATTCACTTTTTCTCTTGTTCTGTCTTCAGACAGATGTCCTTAAAAGGGGCTGTCATGGCATTCCTTCAGTACAAGATTGATGAGTGACCTGTCCACAACTGTCATGAAACATGTGTGCTTGGTTCTGTGGTAAATTATACCATCCAGCAGGTGAAATCTTCCCTCATCATGAGATTTTTTCCATTCTTCCTCCAAGGCATGTATTAGAGAGTTGTTTTTACAGTCTTTGTTAAGTAATGGGCATAAGATGCTACAATTCCTATCTTGAGTGTAACTGTGTCTTACTTCTTCAAAGAAGGTGGTGTTCAAGTCTGTAACACT
This sequence comes from Austropuccinia psidii, assembly GCA_023105745.1. Taxonomy (NCBI): domain Eukaryota; kingdom Fungi; phylum Basidiomycota; class Pucciniomycetes; order Pucciniales; family Sphaerophragmiaceae; genus Austropuccinia; species Austropuccinia psidii. The sequence continues at coordinate 4,472,216 of JALGQZ010000005.1, read as the reverse complement.
TATTCCTTCTATTGGGATCTGTGGTGAAACTTCTTCTGGAAAATAAGCAGGATTATCAATATTATTTGGTAATGGCCATCTGCTTAGTCCATCTGCATTCTTATGAATATTCCCATCCTTATTAAAAATTTTCATATTGCCTGTGTATTCTTGTATGGCTATTTGCCATCTGAGCATATGTCTGTTGGGTGTTTTTATGCTTAAAAGTGATTTAAAAGCGGTACAATCTGTTATTACTTCAAAAACACATCCTTCCAAAAAGTAACCAAGTCTTTTTAAATCCCAAACAAGGTATAAACACTCCCTCTGACTTGCTCCATATCTGGCTTCAGTTGGTTTCATTTGCTTGGATAGGAAAAATATGGGTACTTCCACAGGTTTATCATTGACAATCTGGACTTAATGAATTGCAGCACCAACTCCATCTCCTGATGCATCAATACAAAGCTTAAAAGGCAGCTGAAAGTCTGGCATCAGTAAGAGTGGAGCAGTGGTACAGGCTTGTATCAGAGATTCAAAGGCTTTGACCCTGTCAACAGTAATTCCAAATACTGTGTCTTTGTAACATATTTTATAAAGAGGTCTTGCTATGGATGAGAAATCTTTAATATGTTGCCCGTAATATCCTGCAAGCCCCAAAAATGACTGAATTTCTTTCTTCTTGTGAGGCATAGGCTTCAGCAATACTGCTGCAACTTTGGTTTTGTCAATTACAACGGATAATCCAGATACTATATCTCCCAGTGCTTTAAGCTCTTTAAATCCAAAATCGAATTTCTTTAGGGAAATTTTCATGTTGACAGATTGGATTTTTGTCAAAACTCTGGATAATCTGTACATATGTTCTTCCCAAGTTTTGGAACATACAATAATGTCATTGCTGTAAATGATTAACCATCCTTCTGAAAGCTCTTCAGGGAAAATTTCATTCATCATTCTTTGGAAGTGTGAAGGTGCATTTTTGATTCCAAAAGGCATTCTCAAATACTCATAAGCTCCACAATGGACAATAATTCTTAAGTATTTCCTTGCTCTTGGTGTCACTACTTTTTGATGAAATACTTTACGGGCATCCATAGTGCTTATATACACTGCTTGAGATATTTGGGTGAGGGCAATTTGGATTTTTAGTATTGGGTACCTGTCTGGAACAGTGTAAGTGTTCAGAGCTCTAAAGCCCCCAACCATTCCATATTTTCCATTATGCCATGCCACTATGACTGGTGTAGTTATTTCTACTTCTTCATTATGGCCAACCTTTCTTATTACACCAAAATCTAAGAGTTCTTTAATATGAATTTGTAGAGCCTCTCTTGATTTAGGACTTGCTGGATATGCAGGTCTTCTTAATAGTGGTTGATAAGGTCTCTCAATATTAAGGATGATATCAGCTTCATGACCAATAATTGCTCCCAAAGGTTCTTTGTCTGATGAAAATGCTCCTCTGTGGTCATATAAAAGGGAAGAAAGTTCATTTTCCTGATTCTCAGTAAGATTAAGGCTTATTTCAGCTTCATTTAACTGTTCAGATTTGAATCTTTCCAACTCTAAGTTGACTTCTCCTAATTTACTTACTGTACTTTGTCTTTCAAATGGTAAAAAGGCAATTATTTGATGCTTATTGTCTCCAATAGTAAATTATCTATCTTTGTTGATGTGTAAGTCTATTCCATACATGATCAAATAATCATTTCCCAATATAAAATGGGTACTAGAGTAATTTTCCATAACAACAAATTCAACAGTGATTCTTAAATTTTCATTGATATTTGGGAATATGATATTGGTCTCAAAGATTCCCAATGCTTTCATTGGATTACTTGCACTATTGAATTTTATGCCATCAATTGGTAACAAGTGTTCTTCAAAATTTGGTACAAAAGTCTTAAAAAAATATTTGCCAACACAAGAGCAGAAGGCTCCTAGGTCAAGTAAAGGTTTAGTGGGTTTGTTATTAATTACCACTTCTGTTATACAGGAGTTACCAGCTGTATAACCTTTTCCCCTGTTTGGTTTGGTTTTCATAAGTTGTGCATCTTGAAATTTTGACAAATCAAGTAGACAATTGCTCAATTATGGCAAGTGGGAATAAGATTCCATGATTTCAAAGGTGAAATTGATATTCTCTATATCCTTTGAAGATTCAGAAAATATTGATGACTTATCATCTGAATTTTCTTCAATATTATTGTCTTTTTCAACATCAGGTTCTTTTTCAATGTCAATTTCATTGATTTTTCCCCTTTTTGGACATGTATTGGCTGAGTGGGTGGTACTTTGGAAAATATGGCACTTTCTGATTATATCTGCAGGTTTATATTTAACATTATTAGAATTTTCTTTGGGATTTTTGTCCACAGAATCTTTCCAAGGTGTATTAAACCTGGCTTTGGGATTTGCCCTACTAGAACCAATATTGGTTCTGGTGGTTACTTCTTCTAGTATATTCATAATATCTTCTGCTGAAGATTGTTCAGTAGTCCTGCTTTTGACAGCATGCTCTAAGTCACCTCCACATTGTCTCAGAATCTTTCTGTGGATCATAAATTCTGAAATGTCAGGATACAATGCTGTCAATCTGTCTTTTTGTTGGCAAAACCATGGTAAAGCTTTGTCCTTATCAGAATCAGATTTGGAAAATTCAAAGGCTGTTTCCACTTTAAATATCCAAGCATTGTTGGCCCATTTGTTGATAATTTGGGTTTTCCACCAAGTCCAACTTTGGTGTCCATGTGCTTATCTTAACTTGCTATACCATCTGTGAGCTGTTCTGGTAAACAAGGTGTTAAATCTTACTGTTACCAATCTGTCTGGTAATTCAAAATCCTCTTTAATCATATCAATTCCTCTGATGAATTCCATATGGTCATATCCTCCTTCACCACTGAAGTGAGGCCATTTTTTAAGTTTTAGTACTTCTTTCAAAGGGTCTTGGCCCATTGATGGTTCCAAGTTATGAAAAAAAGTGGAAAATTTATTTTTTAACTGTGAATTATCAGAATCCAATACTTTTGGATTTGGAATTCTTGTGCCCTCATTTTGATCCAGATGTGTAGACATTCTTGGTAAGGTGTTCAGTATTTGTTCAATATCATTCATTTTACTGTTGCTAAACCTTTGGGAATTTCTGTATTCATGTTGGAAGGCTTGTATTAAATTTATTACTTCAATTTTATACATGTCTTCTTTATGTGTCAGTTCTTACCATAACTCTGTCCATCTTGTATTATCAGCAGTGACTTGATTCAATTTCATTGATAATTTTGATACTCCTTTTTGTGAAGCATCAAAAACCTTTTCAAGGCAATGGTATATGTCTTTACTTCAGGAAATTAATTTGAAATGTCATCAAGGACTTTCTTGTTATCTGTCTTGATGATATTTATGGCTTGCTTAATTCTTGTTTCAATTATGTCATCAATATTTAATTTAGAATATTTGTCTGTTAATTCTTTAATAATGGCAGATTGTTCATTTATCTTATTTCCAAAAGAATTATCATTATTGGATGTTTTAATTGTTCTTAAAACCTTTTCAAAACACATAAGTGTTTCATTGATTTGGCTCAGACTCAAGTTATTTGTTTCAACATTGTTACAAATTGATGGATTTTTATCAGATATATGACTTTTTATGTCAGTTATAGCTTCATACAATTCTGGGATAGAATCAAAAATATCCAAAATCATTTCTGATATTTTAATCTGGATTCCTCCTTCTTTTGTAATTTCATCATTGTTCTCGACATCTGAAATACATTTTCCATGGCATCCTGTAGCCCTGGCTGTAAGGCTTTGTGGCTGGTGCCTTTCCTTTGCCCTTGTTATGGGTTTGTGGCTACTTTTTCATGTTGGCATTTTGGCTTCTGGCCATTGGGGCTGTTTTTAGCACTTGTTTGGGTGGTGGAGGGTTGTTTCTCCTCCATTCTGCTGTTAAGAGCATCATGTTCTTCTTTTCCATCAATGGATACCATCCATTGAGTAACTTGAAAGTGCTTGGATGGCCCAGGAATTTTCTCACAGTCAGGTAAGAATTCGTGCAGTTTTTCCACAGATTTGCAAGGATCTGGTACTCTTTGTGCTGCAATGAATTGTTGTAAGCCTTCTGGCTGGCTTTGTAAATATCCACTGAGCCTTCTTGTGGCGGTGTCAGCTCTTTTTGAAGGTAAAACAGTTTTATCAGTTTCAGAATGACACAATTTATTAATTTGAATGTCATCAACTGACCCTTGTACTTCTGTAACTGATTGGCTTCTGCCATACTCACATCTATGACCTTTCTGGTAGCTGGCTCCTGATCTGGTTGAAGGCATATTTTATGATTAAAAAGCTTTAAAATAGTAATTTTACGTCAAAAAACCTACTATTGGCCAAATTCTAAGCTTTCTGAAGAGTATTACTTATATCAAAGTTAATCAATTCAGAAGAAATTGGTTTAGGTTGATTATTCTGAGTCACAATAATAGTACTGACAGGAATAATGCCGGTAACAGTTGAGGCTGTTTCAATTTTTTTTGTCTTACCACATTTTCAGACACTAAAATTAATGAAAAATCCAATTAATTAAGTAAAAAAAGGTCTTTCAAAAAAAAGAAATAAAAATATAATCCTCACTTATAATATAAAAAAAAATAATTTTTTTATGGATTTTTTGAATTATAAGTATTTTTTATGTGTTTTTTAAATTTTTCAATATAAGAAAAAGCAATCAAAAAGAGTAAAAAAATATGTCACAGGTAAAATATCACAGCTGGGCTCCCAAATTTAAGGTTTTTATATGAAACTTTGATAAAATATCAAGTACTTTTCCTGTCCTAAAAATTTTTATAAGGTAAAATTATTTAAAAATAGTACGAAATAGTATTTTTGTAAGGTTTGACTATGAAACAATAAGTAAAAATTACTAATATTTTACTTATTGTACTATGAATGTCCTTATGAATGAAATAAATAAGATAAAAATAATTATAATAATAAAGAATTATTATCATTATGGCGTAAAAATAATTATATTATTAATAAAAATATAATAATATAATTTATATTATAAAATATAATATATTAATATAAAATAATTAATATATTTAATGGCACTTTATTATTGTTACAAACAAATAATAAAGGCGTAGAAAATTGTTTTTTATTAATAAAAAACAATTAATAACAATAATATTACCAATATTAAAGTTATAAATCAAAATAAATACTATTTATATTAATTAAAGAATTATTAAAAGAATAATATAGAGAAAATTATTAATATAAGAGAAAATAACCTACTTTTAACACTTAATATAATAATTTTGAGATATTTTATGCCAAATAATGTAAATACAACTTATACAAATTTTATTTACAATACAAAATAGAGAAAGTACAAATATTCTTGATTTTTTATGTGGAAATGAGTTTTAGAGAGATTTTTAACAAAAACAGTTAAACAAATGATTTAATCACGTCAAAATTGATGATTATAATAAAGATGAACTTTGGTCTTTGATAATATAAAAAGTTTTATATATAAAGGATAAAGATATTACCTTTTTGTTTGTATTTATTTAATGTTTTTGATGCGTCTGAGGGGAAAACAGAGCAGAAAGAGCTCCATTTATAATAAATACCTCCCTCCTAGAGTCCAACAGGCTTCTAGTAGACGTGTACTGATCATATCCACTGGAATTGATCAATATTTTAAGGTTTGGTGGTGATTACATCATGATCAAACCTCATTACATCACTATTACGCCATTATTTAGAGTTATCACTATAACTCTAAGTCTGATGACCTCAAAGGCTTGGCAGAACCCCAAATTTCGTGGATTTTATTAGTTTTAATCATAAAATAATATTATTCACCAATTGTAACACTTATATGACTGTTAAACTTAATTTAAGGCTACAGTGTGTGATCATAAATGATCAAATCAAGCTCAAACTTTGATCCTTAATAACGTTTAAGACTTACTCGCTACAGGAATTCAGAGAGTGAATTCTGATAGCTTGGCATAACCCTATTATGCTTCCAAGAGCATTTCATTACATCATCAAAACTCTATTTTTGATGATTTATCTTGTAACTCATCTTTTCTGTCAAAATTTAATATTTTAAACTTCAAACTATGATTTCAAGGGGTTATACCTTGAATATTATAATAAAAAATACATCATTCTTCACGAATGAGCTAGTAGAATCCAACTGTCTACTTTTTTTAAGTTTGGATCACTTTCACAACAAAGTGGTCAACAGCTCTGTTGATTTGAATCAATAATTCCTTACAGATTTTAACCTTGTTTATAGCTTGTAAAATAAAATTCATATCTGTGTTCCTACAATAATTACGTGATGACTTTATTTTTTGTTCATCACTCTATCATGTATAACTCAAGAGATATTAGCTAAAATCCTTGAATATATGCATTGACCAAAAAAGTGCATATATTCAGGTTAATTCCTTAAGTATTGGTTTTGAGTCCTAGCTTATTAATTGTTTTATGTGTGCATTTGTATGGAGAATCCAATGGTATAATTCCTTTCACATGTTGCTTCATTAGTTTTTGAAATAAATAAGGATTTGTGGTTTTTATAAGGTATTATTACTTATAACTTATCAAATACTGACTTTACAGATATGCCATAAAAATGGTATATGTGTGTATTTTACCATGGGGAATCCACTGGTTTAATTTATTTCACATGTTTATTCATTGGCGTTTAAGTTAAACCAAATTTTGTTCCAATTTATGGTATTTTTATAATTTTTAAGGTACTTATAATTATATAAAATATTTCTTGTGACCTTTTTGGGTATATGGTCATATCACAAAGGTTCACAATTTTTAAGGAGAAAAAACACAAATTTTATTGTTTTTAACTTTGTAAGTATAAAAAAATAATATAATAAAAATTCATTGTTTTACCAACAATAAAGATTTATCCAAAAATACTCTACAAGAGATATTTAAGGCTACAAAAGAAATTTCTTCAAGAGCAATTTCAATTGGAAGTCATTGAGCAAAGAACTGCAAGAAATTAATTAAAGAAAAAAGTCTTTAAAAAAGATATTTCAAGAGAAAAAACGCCCAAAAGTGACAAGAGTGAATTTGGAAAGAAAGTGAAAAAGTTAACAGTGATGAAAGATGCTTTAATTTACTTTTGGGGTGGTTCAGGGGTAAATATGATTATAATGACTTTTTAATGTGGTTGAAAGGTTTAAAGTGATATGAAAAGGGTGGTTGTAATCTTTTATTGATTAGTTTAGCAGTGTTTTCAACTCATTATAAAAGGAAAAGATTTTAACATGAAGAGAAAAGTGGGGTGAAGAAGACATTCTTTTATAGGCATCGATTTTCTTACTCTAAAAGTGAAATTTACTCTTTTCAGGCGTGGATAACACTCTGAAAACATAAAAGCCAATTATGGCATCATTGAAACCTGGTTTAGACCAAAAAAGGGCTGGTTTAAGCCATTTTTTGCTATTTTTAGCCATTTTAGACTCTTAAATCAGCCATTACTATAGTAATACCTGGCATAGAGCCTTCAAAACACATCAGAATGAGTTTAAGGAACGTAGAAACCAGTTAAAACTGTTTTTACTCAGATTGCTTTATTCTAAGGGTAGTTTTACCCTTGTGGCAACAGTTAAAACTACCCTGGTTGGTATCAAAACCTCATCATCAATTGAGTCACGGACCCTGTGACTCAATTCCAGGCCAAAAGTGATAAAACTTTGCATTTATTTTGACATCTCACGCCTGTCAGCAAGGATTTTGGGGGTTTGGCTCCCCCTTAGAGCTAGAGCTCCCTTCCCCCCCAAATTTATTTTTTCCTTTAATTCCTCATCATGTATTATACTTACAATTTACATATGTAATTCAATTGAGTTTTACAGTACACTACTCTAATAATTGTCACCTTATATTTGAATCAAGCTTCACTTATGTAATAAAGGCGCACATTTGGACAATTCAATTTAATTCAATTGAAAATACTTCAATTCCTCATAGCTTCTAAAATAGAAAAACACCTCAATTTTAACACAAAAATTGATGATTAACACTACATATGATGTGAATTAAATGAAGGTTTTGAGGATTTTCAACTTTTATACAGAAAATACAAAAAACGCAATTTAAGCTTATTTAGCATTGAGTTACAAAAATTTCACTCAATGGGTGACCCCACCTAATTTTCGATAAGGAGGCCAATGGTGAAATTAATTTTATATGTTTATTTGTCAGATACAAAGTTATGATAAATTTTATTTAACTTTTTTCTAAAATTATTTTATTTTGGTTAATTTTGTTAAAAATTCATTTTTACTTAATTTTTTTCAAGTAAAAATGTGTTTTTACACTATTCAAATATAATGTATTTTTATTTTTAAACTATCAGTAAATTTTTCATATTGTATATAGATTCATATTTATATTTTAATTTTTATTTTAATAATGTAAATAAATTTATTTTATTTATGTTTGCATATTAGTTTTTTGTTTGTGGTCTTTTGGGTATATGAAAAATACCTCTAAGGCTCACAAATATACTTATTTTATTATATTAATCTTCTTAATATACCGCTTATATTATTATATTCGGTTAATAACACAAATATTTTACATCATAATCATAACAATTATTTATTATTATAATTATCTTTTATATTATTATTTAGATCACATAAGGACATCCAGAGTGAATTAAGGAAAATATTATTAATTTTTAGTAATTTTTTCACAGTCAAACCTTCAAAATATTAAAGTTATGAATTAATATAGATACTATTTATATTAATTTGAGGACTTATTACAAATAATCATAAATAATAATTATTATAGAAAGGGAAAATAACCTCCTTTTAACACTTAAAATAATAATTTTCAAATATTTTATGCCAAAAAATATAAATACAGCTTATTTAAATTATATTTACAACAGAAATTAAAAGAAATCTCAAATATTCTTGTTTTTACGTGGAATTAAAGAGTTTTTTTAAGAAATTTTACAAAAACAATAAAAAATTGATTTGATCACATCAAAATTGATGATTATAATCAAGATTAACTTTATTCTTTGTATTTATAATAGTTTTATATAAAAATGAGAAAGCCTTCACCTTTGGTTTTAATAATTGAATGTTTTTGTTGCATATGAGGGGGAAATAGAGTAAAAAGAGCTCTATTTAAGGTAAAAACTTCCTTTCTAGAGTCCAACAGGCTTCTAGTTGGCGCTTACTGATGGTATACACTGGAATTGATCAGTATGTTAAGGTTTGGTGATTATTTCATCATAATTAAACCATCTTATCTCATATTTACACCATTATTTAGAGTTATCACTATAGCCCTAAGCTTCATGACATAAAAGACTTGTCAGAATATTAATATTTGTGAATTTCATTAGTATGAAACAGTTTTATCACTTATATAATTGTTAAAATTAAAATAAGATTACACGCAGTGATCATAAATGATCAATTTTGTAAGGTTTGACTATGAAACAATAAGTAAAAATTACTAATATTTTACTTATTTTACTATGAATGTCCTTATAAATAAAATGTGTAAGATAAAAAATAATTATTATAATTATGGCTTAGAAAATAATTATATTATTGCATAAATATAATTATATAATTTATATTATGAAAAAATAATATAATAAATCAATATGTTAATATATGATAATTAATATATTTGAAAGCACTTTATTATTGTTACCAACAAATAAGGAAGGCATAAACATTTTCTTTTATTAATAAAAAAAATTTAACAACAATAATGTTACTAATATTAAAGTTATATAATAATATAAGTCCTATTTATATGAATTAAAGATTTATTGATAGTAATAATAAAGACAAATTATTATAATAAGAAAAATAACCTACTTTTGATGCTTAATATAATAATTTTGAATGAATTTATGCCAAATAATGTAAATACAACTTATTTAAATTTTATTTACAAATAAAAATCAAAGAAATTACAAATTTTCTTGATTTTACGTGGAAATGACATTTTTAATAGAATTATAAAAAAACAAGAGAACCATTGGAGTAATCATGTCAAAAATGATGATTATAATAAAGATAAATTTTGGTCTTCGATAATATAAGAGATTTATATATAAAGAATGAAAGATTTTACCTTTGGATTTAATTGTTTAATTTTTTTGATGCAGCTGAGGGGAAAATAGAGTTAAAAGAGCTCTATTTATAGTAAATACCTCCCTTCTAGAGTCCAGTAGACTTCTAGTAGAGGTTTACTGATGGTATCCACTGGAAATAATCAGTATTTCAATTTTTAGTGATGATTACGCCATGATCAAACCATCTTATCTCATTATTACACCATTATTTAGAGTTTTCACTGTAACTCTAAGTTTGATGACATCATAGGCTTGGAAGAAGCCTAAGCTTTGTGGAGTTTATTATTATTAATAAAAATATAATATTATTCACCAGCTTTATCAGTTATATAGCTGTTAAACTTAACAAAAGATTACAGTGAGTGATCATGAATGATCAATTTTAAGCTTAAACTTTGATCATCAATAAATCTTAAGTTATACACGCTAAAGCTATTCTTAGAGTGAATTCAAATATCTTGGCATGTCCTCATCAAATGATCAAGAGAGTTTCATTACATCATCAAAACTATATTTTTGATGAGTTTTCTTGTAACTCATCTTTTATGTCAAAATTCAATATTTTAAACTTAAAACCTTGATTTCAAGGGGTTATACCTTGAATATTATAATAGAAATTACATCATTCTTCACATCTGAGCTAGTAGAATTGGAATTTCTATGATTTTTTAAGTATGGACCATTTTCACAACAAAGTGGTCAACAGCTCCAGTGATTTTGTTCAATAAACCCTTACAAGTTTTAACCTTGTTTTTAACTTGTAAGAGAAAGTTCATATTTGTGTTCTTACAGTGGGTAGGTGGTGACGCTTTTTTGGTTTAACTATCTATCTTGTATATTTCAAGAGATATTAGCTAAAAACCATGAATATATGCATTGACCAAAAAAGTGCATATATTCAGCTAAATTCCTTAAGTATTGACTTTGTAGAATTTCCATATAGTTTTTATATTTGTGGCCTTTTATGGATAATACAATGGTACAATTCATTTAACATGTTGTTTCATTGGTTTCTGAGTTAAATACGTTTTTGTATATTTTTTAGGGTATTATTACTTATTCTTCAGTAATTATTGACTTTTCAGATGTGCCATAAAAATGAAATATGTGAATTTAGCCATGGGAAATCTAATGGTGTAACTTATTTCACATTTTTACCCATTAGAATTTGAGTTAATTCAGATTTTGTACCTATTCATGGCATTTTCACCAGTTCTAAGATAATTATTATAAGTATCATTATTATAGAATTCTTCTTGTGACCTCTTTGGATATGTGGCCATATCTCAAAGGCTCACATTCCCTACAGCCAAGAAAAAATTGTACCACAATCTGATATAGTTAATTAGGGTATCATCCACTGTCCTACCTCTTCAATAGACTTTGTTAGACTTGAAGTTCAATAATGTTTGATTTTTCTATTCTTTAGGCTTTCTTTCATGTCTGAAACTTCTTAATAGTTTATCACAATTTGTTATATCCTTCTCAAGTAGCCATTCATCTTCTTGAGTTGGATTTCTATACCTTACAAGGTATTCCCTTTATTTTTCGTTTCTTGTCCTTCTTTCTTTAAGGACTTTCACAATTTTCTTTTCTTCTGCTTTTTCTAAAGGGGGTATCTCAAATGATGGTTTATTTCTTAGCAGGAATAGTTCCTTGTCACTTGAGCTATAAGGTTTCATCAGACTTACATGGAAAGTTGGGTGTTTGTTCATCAATTCACGTGTGAGCTCTAGTTGCACAGCATTAGGTCCATGTAGTGCTTTTATCATGAATGGTCCCAAAGGAATCTTTCAATTTCTTTGGGCCTTTTATATTATTGAAATTTGGAGTTGACACTAGGAACAAGTCTCCTATTTTGAAGTCAGGTGGTTAATGACTTTTATCCCATCTTTCTTTTGCATACATGTGTTTTCATGGTGTCTTGCTTTGTCAAGCATTGATGTGAAGCTGCTTGCTGTTGGGTGTGTATCCACTCAGTACTTCTTGAGGGTATCATAAGGAAGTATTGGATTCCAGCCTTTTTCTAGCATTGCTGGTGTCTTGCCATTTGAAGAATGGATTGATGTTTTATATTCCAGTTCAATAGCTGGTATTAATGTACACCAATCATGTGAAACCATCAGAATCTTTGAATTATAGGCCATAAGCACAGAATCTCCTGATCATGTCTTCTAAGGTTTGTACCATTCTTTCTGCTAGACCATCAGTCTGGGGTGGTAAGCTGTTGAGAATGATAATTCTGTTCCAAAAAGGTTATGGAGATTTTTCCATAATGCTGAAGTGGATTTTGGGTCTCTATCACTTATGATGTTTTGAAATAAGCCTGTGTGGCGAATAACTTTATTCCATATCATTATGGCTGTGTCCATAGCTGTGTCATCCTTGTGAAATGGTAAGAATATTGGAGTTTTGCTGTATCTGTCAACTAATACTAGGAATGCATTATAACTTCTGTCTCCTCCTGGAGGTAAGGCTGTTAACCAATCCATGTAAACTATTTCCCAAGGGGATTTTGGTTCCTGGATTTGTATCATCATTCCAAATTTCTTTCCTGTGGCTCTCTTTGTTTTCTGGAATCTGTCACAGGTTTGGCAGTATTCTGCAGCATCTTTCTTCCAATTTGGCCACCAAGAGCAGGTTTTTACCCTCTCTAGTGTTCTGTCTTCTGAGAGATGTCCAGCTGCAACACTATCATGACATTCATGTGGTATAGTGTCTACCAGAGTTCTATCTGTTAAAGCCATGACAGATGTATGTTTAGTTCTATTGTAGAGGATTCCATCAAACAGGTGTAGTCTTCCTTCATCATATGCTTTTTTCCATATTTCATCTAGTTTTGATGAAATTGATGGATCTCTACAGTATTTCATTAGGAGTTTTCATAATATATAGCAGGTTTTGTCCATTTTATAGCTTTCTTTGACTTGGTTAATGTCAGCCTGTGACTCAAAAACAGAGCACAAGCATGACAGCCAAATACCATAAACCAATGGTATAGCCAAGATACCAACAAAACCTGGAGCTGAGCCAAATCAGCTCAAAAGGTATCAAAATAAAGAGGAAACTCACCCCTATTCAAATATACAAGTCCTATCATCATAGGAAGAAGAATAACAAAGTTATTCCTGCTCAAAGTTGTTGCTGAGCATAAACCTTAATTTTCACCTCTCATCTGAAATACAGAGTAAGAGGCCTAACCCCATTCAATGGGTATGCAAAATAAAGATCTAAGCCAGGGATATTCAATGGTACCAACCAAACTGAGCTAGCACCAGTATTACAGAAGGTATGGTCAAATTCAGGCCAAATAAGGGTGAATAAAACATTCACCTCTCATCTAACTTCTACAGTTTTAGAGTGAGATACCTAAAGTGGGGTCTTTTTGGAAAGAGCACAATCAGGGCTATCTGCTGGTGGCATCCATTTCTTCATATCTCCACTAAAACAAAAGCTATAGGGAAAACAAGCTCAATACAGCTTTTGCCTAAAAACACACACATGTACAAAAAATGTGTACATGGGATACCCTTGTCATATTCAATGATAACCATAACAAATAAGGTATCATTGTGTAGAAAACATACAGGGCTACACACAGATTTAATTTGGAGGTTGATATCTCAAGAACTGACAACGGTATAGCTGTTTTAAGGTCAAAATCCCACAGCTTGACCTATACAGCCTTACCATGGGATGATATCCCATAACCATGATTATGAGGTGTCAAACTGATGAAGAAGCTTGTTTTTACTTGAATACCTCATAGTTGATTCAATACTGGGGTCCCATACAGGTTCCGTACAAAATTCTACGTGTCATACACGTCATAATGAGGCTGTGTGGTCCCCAGATGAAATTTTTCACCCTGTATTGGTGAAAACAGCCCAGATGTGGTTTCAAAACCACATCTGAGCCCAATAAAGGCTATAAAGGCCTCTTGTAAACCACAATCCTGTCCTAGAGAGTGAAAAATCTTCACTTACTCTATGTGGAAAGGTCTAGCCACCTTTTCACCCCATTTCAGGATAAAAAGGGGGCTTTTCGCAGTCAGAGAAGCTTTCCTAATCCTTCTCTTGAATTCCAACGTAGTAAACTGTCAAAAACAGTTTGACCCTTGGAAAATAATCAGGTTATACTATAAACTTTAGTATTGTAGTTCTTATTATAGTAATCCAATTGGTAAGACTGCACCCAGGGATTTCAGCAGGGCTCACCACCACTATTTCTCAATAGTAAAGCCGTTATTATCTTAAAAACACCTTTATTTTAATCTTTATAACCATGTCACAAACATAGTTAAAGCTGTAACTAGCCTATTTACCACTTTATCATAGCTTCATCCTGACAGTTAAAGAATTCTGTGCCTATATCTGTAACACATATTCCTTCTATATGGTGCTCTTCCTGTGGCACCCATGCTGAATTTCAGGTGTATTTGCCAGAGTCCATCTGTAGTTTTATGAATATTAACAGATTTATGAACTGTAGTCATATTTCCTCTATATTATTGGATCACAATTTGCGATCTTAGCATATGCCTATTTGGAGTTTTCATGTTTAATATAGTTTTTACAGCCTTGAAATCTGTAATTAAATCAAACACTGTTCCATACAAATAATAGTGTAATTTTTCCAAAGCCTACACTAAGCAGAGGCATTGCATTTGGCTTGCTCCATACCTTGCTTCTGTTGGCTTTATTTGTCTTGAAATGAAGAAAATTGGTCCTTCAACAGGTTTGTCATTGATGATTTGTGTCTGGTGTATTGCAGCACCTAGTCATTCTCCACAAGCATCAATGTATAGCTTAAAGGGAAGCTTCCAATCTGGAATTGAAAGAAATGGGGCATTTGTTAAGGAATTTTTCAATTCTTCATATGCCTTGACTCTTTATTCAGTCATTTCATAGACTGTCTGTTGGTCACAGAGCTTATAAAATGACTCAGAAATTCTTTCAAAATCTTTCATATGCTGTCTGTAATAATCAGTAAATCCTAGAAATGATTGCATTTATTCTTTGGTTTGGGCAATTGGCTTCAATAGTACTGCTGCTACTTTGTTTTTATCTATGCCCAAACTTAGTCCAGATACAACATGTCCTAGTTCTTTCAGTTCACTGTATGCAAAATGACACCTTTTCAAGGAAATTTTGATGTTTACATTTACAATATTTTGCAAGATTCTTTCTAATCTTGTTAGGTGACTATCCCAAGTTTCTGAGCAAACTATAATATCATCAATATATATGATTAATCATCCTTCCAACAATTATTCCCAAAATATGGTATTCATCATTCTTTGATAATGGGAAGGTGCATTTTGCATACCAAATGGCATTCTTAGATATTCAAAGATACCACAGTGGACTATTATCCTTAGTAGTTTCTTGGCATTGTCTGTTAAGAAATCTTGATGAAAACCCTTTAGAACATCCATGGCTGTGATGAACTTAGCCTGAGATAATTGTGTTAATATGTCATGGATTCTGGGTATTGGATATCTTTCAGGGATAGTATAGGCATTTAGAGCGCTAAAGTCCCCTACCATCTTTGATTTTCCATCATGCCAAGGTATAATGACAGGTGTAGTGACCTCTACCTGCTCATTATGTCCTAGTTTCTTTAATACTCCAACGTCCATTAATCCTTTAATGTGTACCTCTAAAGATTCTTTAGCTCTTGGGCGAGCTGGATCAGCTGTTCTTCTTAATAGAGGTGGATAAGGTTTTTCTACATTAAGAATTATGTCTACCTTATGTCCAATTATGGCACCTAGTGGTTCCTTGTCATTTTCAAAGGAATTTCCATATTTAAATAAGGAGTCAATCAATTTTTCTTTCATTTTTTCTGTTAATTCATGATTGAATTCTGCCTCTTTTAAATGTTCAGCTATAAAAAATTCTTTTTGTGGGATTCTTTCTTCATTCTTAATTACTTCAATTTGTCTTTTTTTATTGAAGAAGCCAAATGTTTGTATTTCCTTGTCCCCTATGATGAAATATCTAACTTTTTGATGAAAGATATCTATGCCATAAATTGACAAGTAGACATTTCCAAGTATAAAATGGTTACTAGTGCAGCTGTCCATTACCACAAACTCTACTTCAAATCTGATACATTGTGAAGGATGAGGGAAAATGAGTGTTAAGTCAATTATTTCAAGGGGCTTCATGCTTTAACTTTCACTACTATATTTTACTCCTTGTATTGGTATAGGGTTTTCTTCCGATCTGGTACAATTGCTTTCAAATAACTCTTACAAACACAGGTACAATATGCTCCTGTATCTAACTTTACTTTTGCCTCTTGGTTTTCCACCATAACAATACTTATACTTGCTTTGCCAGCTGTAAGTCCCATTCCTTTTGCTGGTTTGGTCCTATATAATTTGGCATCTTGTATGTTGGTCAGGTTTGTATCAGATGTTCCAACTTGGGGTAAATTTGAATTGACATCTAGTACTTCATATATTAAAAAGTAATTATATTAATTTCATCACTTTCAGAAGTTTCTGATTCTTCCATGTCCTTTTCAAAATTAGATTCTTCTTCTTTATCATTGTGGTCTTCTGTTTCCACAATTTCATTGAATTTTGCTTTTTTAAGGCAATTATTGTCTAAGTGTCCAATAACTCCACATTTTTGGCACTTTCTTTTCTCATTACTTTTAGATGTATTGGGCTTGAAGGTTCCTCTTGGCTAATCTTTTTTGATAAATGGTTTATTTGGACTTTTAATGTCCAATTTCTTCCAAGTTCTACAAATGTTTGTTCTTGTTGCTATGGCTTCTAGTGCATTAATATACTCTTCTGTGGATCGTGGTTCTATACACCTGCTTCCCAGGGAATATTTCAATCCTTCTTCATAATTATTAAGTATTTTTATGTGTACTGTTTTCTGTGACATTTCTGGGAACAATGCATTTCATCTTTCAGCTTGTTTTAAGAACCAAGTCAAAGGTTTATCCTTGTGAGCCTGTGAGGTATGTATAACATACCCATAAGGCCACAAATGATTTTATAAACAGTTAATTTTGTCTTAAACAGACCTTTTAGCTGAAATTAAAATAAAAAATAACAAAAAATAAGTATAACTTTTTTTGGATAAACAAAGTTATAAATATTATGTCATTTTTGGATTCTACACCAAAAATGACCTGGGGTACATCCATAAGGTGTTATACCCAAAAACACTTATTTCTTGTGTTATTAGAAGATTTAAGAATCTCACATTACTAATGTAATTTTTTTAACATTTTTTTAAAATTGTTAAACTTAAGCTTAAATTTAAAGTTGCATAAGGTTAATTCAAACTTACCAAAATTTTAGTCAAAATTGAGGTGTGGTGTATATTTACTGAATTGGCTAAGGATCTGCCATACAGAATGTAAATCCTACATGAGCTCAATTTAGAAGGGTTTAAAGCCATGGTATGGCTTTAAATAAATAAAAGGGCAAAATCCACAGAAAAAGGTGGGACAAAGGAAAAAGACCAAATAGAACTGTGGTACCCAACTTTTTGGATCTGAAATGATTCAATTAGGGTTGTCCACCTGTATTGGAGGATTTTTAACCTTATTTAAACTTTAAGATTAGACTTTGATCCAACCTTAAGGTTTAAACTGGTTTTATCCCAATTTGGACAGGAATTTCAAGCTTCCAAAGGGTAAATCCCAATATGCAGGCTTGAAATCAACGTCTTAAGAGCTGTCAAAGCTTAATCAAGCTTAAAACTTTAAAGTTACAAGCATTAAAACCTTATCAAAAGCTAAGGCTTGGTGTGTATTGCTAGTTTATGTGGAAAAATAGCAATAACTTCAAAAATTCATTAAAATTCCAATTCTTAATGGATTTGCTTGAAAATTTCACACAGCTTAGAATTTAATGTTATCTACATTCAAATTGAATTCTAATTATCTTTTATAAATAAATTTCCAGGGTAATTAGCCTGGAAATTTACTCTTTTAATTAAGCTCAAAGAAAATTATGATTTCTTTAAGAATTAATTAAAAATTGAGTTTAGGAGATTTCTGCTTGAAACTCTATTTTTAAGTTGTTCATGTTATGAACTTTAATATAAATGAGTTTATTTATATTGAAAACTTAAAATAATTAGTTTAAATGAGGATGAAAGTTATATGGAGTTAAGAAAACACTTGTAACTTTAAATTGGAATTAAAAACAAGTTGCCTTAAGTTAAGAACTTTGTATTTAAGTATGTTTTTTCAGTCTTGACCTGAGCACGCCCTCTATATTCATTATTAATCATGAGAGCTGCTCTGAAGACATAAAAAGAGTCTATTCATCACTGCTTTTGTCCATCATTCATTATCAATCCAATCATATTAGAAATTTAAACAGGTAAAGTTTTATTATTTATAAAATCTTATTATTAAAGTAATTCTTAAGTTATTTTATTCTTTATTAATTGTAAATTAAAGAATTGAAATCATAGAATTCAGATTATTGTTGTAATCATCAATAATATATTTTATATTATAAAATTATCATCTTAAATATCTTTTAAAATCCAAAAATTCCTCTTAAAAACTCTTTAATCATAATTTTTATTATAAAAAGTTGTTTTATCTTTAAAAATATTGATTTTTGGCGTGTTTTTAACTTATAATTATTATTTAAGATAATAACTGTTGTTGTTTGACTTGTTGTATTAAATAAATATTATAAGTAGGTTTTTTTTCTCTAAAATTCTATATTTTTTTTATCTAGTATTAGTTTTTTTATATAGAGTTTTTATTCTATAAGAATTAATTCTACACAGTGTGTGTTTAATTCTTTTATAAATAATATTTATATTTTTTATAAGTGGTTAATATTAATATTTTCCATGTGTAATTGTCTCATTAAGAGCTTTACACTTCTTATTGTTATAGCTGTCAGTGACTATAACAATAATAGAATAATTATAATTTATTATAATTATTATTTTTTTATTATTATATTTTTATAATAATAATTAAATTTATTTTTTTATATAATTATTTTTAATAATTATATTTAAATTTGTGGTTATAGTATTTTTTTATATTATATATTTCTACTGAGGACAGTCATAGTACTCTTGATTTTGCTACTATTATCAAGAGTTTCATAGACAAAACTTACATTTGGGGGCCTGGCAGTGATTTTAAACCAATTTTTGGGACATAAATCATATTTTAGACCTTATTTTACTCTTTTTTGACGTAAAATTGCCATATTTGTCTTAATATTGGCTTTTTTGGGACTTATCCCTTATAAATAATCTTTATAATATTAATAAAGTTATTTTTTCTTAAGAATATTGTTTGAAACAATATACTATTGAGTGACTTGGAATAAATTTCTTTTGTCTAACTAGTGGCTTTTTCACATCACAGAATTGAAATTTATTCTTTGAGTTATTCTAGTATAAAGTGAATAATAATACAATTTTGATTAATTGACTTGTTAATTTCATAATTATTATTTCTTTAAAGAAAATAATAAATCAAATAAAAAATCTTTACTAAAAACATTTTTTTTCTTTTATCTTAGACATTTTTCTTTATTTTTGACATAATTTGCCATAAAATTACATTAAAACAACTTTATTTATTAAGTTGAGTTTATAAGTTATTTTTATTATTTGATAAAATAACTTATATTCTTAATTTTCTCTAGTGTCTTCCATCAGAGAAAATTCTTCAGACTCTGAAGCCTCAGAGTCCAGTATTGAAATTCAAACCAGCCCACCACCAAGGGGTTTGATAACCAAAGAGCCCTTTAAAGGTCCTGCAGGTGAATTCAATTCAATTTTACTCTATTTTTTATTAAAATTGACGTGAAATGACTCCTACTAGAAGTGGAAGTAACTACTCCATCCAATCAAATGGATCTGGACCAGGACATTCCAGCCACAAACCAAAAAGGCAAGAATGTCTTCCCAGAGGAGAGGCACAAATGGAGGATGCCAGAACTTCCACCAGTTCCCAAAGGTTAGCCAGAACCTTTGAACCTCTTATTGTTAGTCCAGAAGCTGACATAACTGCTATTGCTGTTAGACCTGAACCATTTCCAACAGGAAGCTGTGGAAACTTATCAATCTCAATGGAAGAACTGGTTCTTGGCGTCAAAACAACAAGAGTGGGAACTTCTCCCAAGTCTTTGGATAGGCCCCATGAACTCTTATCTTCAAGTGAAGAAGCTCATGGGACCAGAAAATACAGAAGATCTTCTGATGGGTTGGACACCCATGTCTGTCAAAGGACAAGCCCAACAGATAAAAGCTTGGTTGAAAAACCAAAGCATGTTATCAGAGGATCAGAAGAAGAAGTTGGCCCAAGGCAAGGAAAACAGCCCAGTGGAAGCTTCCGAAGCATCCACCAGCAAAAGTCCACCTCAACAAGTGCCAAACAAGCCCAAGCAAGCCCCAAAGACCAACTAGGAGGGCAAGCAAAAGGCACAGGGAAAGCCAAAGCCCAAGTGGAACAAGCCTTACCCTCAGAATTACAGAATCCCAAAGAAGGAAAAGACAGCCATGGACAATGCATTCAATATGGCAAGAACCTTGATGGAATTCAAAAACAAGGAGGAGGAAAGATTGAAACAATCTGTCGCAAAGAAATAGATCTTGTAAAACTTGTAACTCACTTTGAATCTTGTAATAAAGAAATTATGACAAAATTTAAAACATTTGATTATGTCCAACAGAAGTTGGGTAATGAGATATTAAAAGTCAAAGAGCAGCAAAAGACCATTATTGGCCTTGAAAATGTTAATAAAGAAGATATTGAATCTTTAACACAAATTTGTGAAAGACTTGAGTCTAAAGTTACCTTACTCAATCAACCAGATGAGAACTCAATTTCTTTTATAACTGGACAGTTAAGGGAATTGAAAATACAAGTTCAAAACTTGGAAAATTCAACTCGTCACAATGCAGCTCTTTTTCAAGAACAATTGGAAAAAAGTGATAAAGCAAGACATGAATTGAAAGAAGACATTCAATCAAGTATTAATAATATATCACTAAAAATGAATTGCCAAGGAAATCCACACCAATTCTTGACAGAAATGTTCTTAACTTGAATAATGATTTACATCATACAATTTCAAGTCATGATGTGGAAACTGCTTGCAATTTTAAGGACATTCCAAGATTAGAGGAATGGCCAACCTTCAGTGGTGAAGGAGAATATAATCATATGGAATTTATGAAAACAATTGATATGTTCAAAGAAGACTTTAACATACCAGATGAATACATAAGTGCCAGATTACACTCATTATTTACCAAATCAGCAAAGAAATGGTATTATAAAATGAGACAAGACCATGGTAAACATTCTTGGCCTTGGTGGAAAGAACAAATTATTTCCAAATGGGCAAATGATTCCTGGAGATTTAGAATGGCAAATTTTTTTGAAGAAGCCATTTTCAATATTGAAAGGGACAGACCCATGACTTGGTTTCTTAAACAGAAGGACAGGTTAACTGCCCTTCATCCTGATATGTCTGAAACAATGGTACATAAAAGGATATTAAGAAAATGTGGTGGTGACCTTAAGCATGCTATAAGAAGCAGATGTATTGAGCCTTACTCTACAGAAGATTATATAAATGCTATGGAGGATATCACTACTAGAACAAAAATTGGAAGAAATTGGTCCAAAGCCCCAATAGACAACAGGACTAGTGGGAAACCAATTTCAAAACCAAATAAACCACATGACAGACCTCCTTTGAAATGTCATAAATGTGGAAGTACATCTCATTTGGCAAACACTTGTCCAAAAAAGACAAGATTCAATGAGATAAATATTGAAAAATTGGAAGACACAAAAGAAACTGATGTATATCTACATGAAAGTGATTCTGAGCCTTCAGAAGAAGAAGAAGTATCAGAAGAACTATTAATGTTTCTTTTGAAGTCACTGAGGTACATACTCACTTACCAAAGTACAGTGATGAATGTATGGATCTCATACATGTGCAAGATGCCAAAATGCAAAAAACCAAACCTGCCAGAGGTAAAGGGTATACAGCTGGGTCATCTTGTATCACTAATATTGTGATAAATAACACAGAAGCCAAGATACATCTTGACTCAGGTGCTTTTTGCACTTGTGTTGGAAAAGATTATCTTGACAAAATTTATATCAATTGGCAAGAAAGGTTGATGCCAATTGAAGGTATAAGATTCAGCAGTGCTAGCCAGAATATGCCCCCTTTGGGTATATTTGAAGCAGCAATAATATTTCCTCCTCCTGCAGGGAGTATAAGATTGAAAGCTGAATTTGTTGTTATGAATAATTGTACTTCACAACACTTTATACTTGGAAATGATTATCTCAATATCTATGGTATTGATATTAATAATCATAAGGACAGTTATTTCACTATAGGGGAAAATAAAAGGCAAAAATTGGCTTTTTCTCTAGATAGAAGAGAAATTACTGTCATTAAACAAGTAAAAAATTTTAATAAAGAAAAATTTGTGTCAGATCAGTTAAGTGAAGCACAAATTAGTCCTGAATTAAAACCAGAAATGAAGGAAGAACTGATTGAAATTTTATTTCAATATAGAGAAGCCTTTGCTTCTGATAATGAACCACTTGGGGCTATAAAAGGTCATGAAGTGGATATCAGGCTTAATGTGGAGAGACCTTATCCTCCACTATTAAGAAGACCAGCTTACCCAGCCAGCCCTAGGGCTAGAGAAGCATTATAAAGTCATATTAATGAACTAATGAAACTGGGAGTTCTTAGAAAGGTTGGACACAATGAGGAAGTAGAAGTCACAACTCCAGTGATTATTACTTGGCATAATGATAAGTCAAGCATGGTTGGTGATTTTAGAGCACTGAATACCTATACTATTCCAGACAGGTATCCAATCCCTAGAATCCATGATACTTTGACTCAATTATCCAAAGCAAAATTTATTACTTCCATGGATGCTCTTAAAGGCTTCCATCAGAATGTTTTAACACCCAATGCTAGGAAATTATTGAGAATAATTGCTCATTGTGGTATTTATGAATATTTGAGGATGCCTTTTGGCATTAAAAATGCACCCTCTCATTACCAAAGAATGATGAATACTATCTTCCCACATGAATTATCAAAGGGATTGTTAATCATTTATATTTCTGACATTATCATTTGTTCAGAAACCTGGCAATTACATTTAGAGAGACTTTCATTAGTACTTAAGAAAATTCTACAAGTGAACATGAAAATTTCTCTTAAAAAATGTAATTTTGGGTTTCATGAGTTAAAAGCTCTAGAACATGTAGTCTCAGGACTGAGCCTTGGTGTTGATAAGAACAAAGTGGCTGCAGTTTTACTGAAACAAATGCCCCAGAACAAAAAAGTAATGATGTCTTTCTTAGGGTTTGCCAGTTATTACAGGCAACACTTTAAAGATTTTGCAATCCATGCCAGATCATTATACAGAATTTGTGATCAACAAACTGTTTTTGAAATGACGCAGGAGAGAATTCAAGCATATGATGAAATCAAGTATGCCTTGACCAATGCACCATTATTATTGATGCCAGACTGGAAACTTCCTTTCAAGCTGTATATTGATGCATGTGGTGAAGTTTTAGGAGCTGCTCTTCATCAAGTTCAAATTGTCAATGACAAGCCTTATGAAGGTCCAATTTGTTTTATTTCAAGACAAATTAAACCTACTGAGGCCAGATATGGAGCTAGCCAAATGGAGTTCCTTTGCCTTGTTTGGGCTCTGGAAAACCTTCATTACTATCTTGATGGTAGTGTTTTTCAAGTAATTACTGATTGTAATGCAGTAAAATCACTTCTTAACATGAAAACTCCAAACAGACACATGTTAAGATGGCAGATTGCTATACAGGAGTATAGAGGCAATATGACCATAGTACATAAAGCTGGAAATATTCACAAGAATGCTGATGGCTTAAGTAGATGGGCATTACCCAATACACCTGAAAATCCTGCCTATGTTCCTACAAGTGCAGAACCTCAAATCCCAATTGAAGGAATTAACATCACAGATGTGGGAACAGAATTCTTTGAGGAAGTTAGAGAAATCTATAAGAAAGATAAAAATTGCCATATACTTACTTCTCTACTTGACAAAGATTGCAAAGATGCAGCATTGGCTAATTCTCTGGATGATATTTGGAAAACATCTTATGATAATGGAAGATTCCATTTGTTTGATGGTAGACTATATCATAGATCTAAACACACATGTGTCATGGTCCTATGTAGTAGAATGTTGATTAACACAATACTACTAGAATTCCATGATAACATTTACTCTGGACATCTGTCTGAAGACAGAACAATGGAAAGAATTAAGACATGTGCCTGGTGGCCATCTTGGAGAAAAGATGTAATTGAGTACTGTCATAGTTGTGATAGATGCCAGAAAGCCAATAAAGCTACTGGTAAAAGATTTGGTCTGATGATCCATATCCAAGAACCAAGTACCCCATGGGAAGTGGCTCACATGGATTGGGCACTGCATTACCACCTGGAGGTGATAAAAGTTACAATGCATTTCTTGTTATTGTAGACAAATATAGCAAAACACCAATCTTTTTACCATGTCATAAAGATGACACAGCTATGGATACAGCTCTTTTGATCTGGAATAGAGTAATATCCCATACTGGTCTCTTTAAAAACATCATTAGTGACAGAGACCCAAAATTTACATCAGCCTTATGGACTAATTTACATAAGCTTTTGGGTACAAAATTATCATTCTCAACAGAATACCATCCGCAAACAGATGGGTTGGCAGAAAGAATGATTCAAACCCTTGAGGACATGATCAGAAGATTTTGTGCTTATGGCCTGGAGTTTAAAGATTCTGATGGATTTACCCATGATTGGTGTACTCTTATACCAGCATTGGAATTAGCCTACAAGACCTCCATCCATGCTTCAACAGGCAAGACCCCTGAAATGTTGGAAAAAGGATGGAACCCTAAACCTCCAATTGATACTTTGAAGAAAGATCTGGTTGACATTCATCCAACTGCTTCAAGCTTTAAGCTATTGCTTGATAAAGTGAGACATCATGCAAATCAAAGCATGAATGATCCCTTTGAATATGCTAAGCAGAAATGGGATAAAAGTCATAAAACCCCAGAATTCAACGTAGGGTACTTAATACTAGTTTCAACCTTGAACTTTAATAATATTAAAGGTCCAAAGAAATGGAAAGATTCCTTTGCAGGAAAATTTCATATTAAAGCCCTTCATGGCACAAATGCAGTACAAGTAGAACTGTCAGGAGAACTGGAAAATAAACATCCAACTTTCCCTGTCATTCTAGTAAGGCATTACACTTCAAGTGATAAGGAATTATTTCCTTTAAGAAATGGAACACCCTTGGAAGTACCCCCACTAGATCAAAGTGAGGAGAAAAAGGTACTGAAAGTCTTGAAAGAAAGAAGACTTAGGGGAAAAATGAAAGAGAATACTTAGTCAGGTATAAAAATTCACAACATGAAGATGAATGGATTGTAGAAAGCAAAATACCTGATTCCCAAACGTTTCGTAGAAGATTCAGACATGAGAGAAGACCGATTTCTCAATACAAAGTTTGAATTGTGTGCTTTACATACTTAAAAGTATAAGTAGAGAGGTTGGACAGTGGATTATACCCCCCGCAAATAACTTGGGGGTATACTACAAAGGAAAAATTGTAGTACAATTTTTTTTGGTGGTAGGGAATGTGAGCCTGTGAGGTATGTATAACATACCCATAAGGCCACAAATGATTTTATAAACAGTTAATTTTGTCTTAAACAGACTTTTTAGTTGAAATTAAAATAAAAAATAACAAAAAATAAGTATAACTTTTTTTGGATAAACAAAGTTATAAATATTATGTCATTTTTGCATTCTACTCCAAAAAGGAGCTAGGGTACATCCATAAGGTGTTATACCCAAAAACACTTATTTCTTGTGTTATTAGAAGATTTAAGAATCTCACAGTACTAATGTAAATTTTTTAACATTTTTTTAAAATTGTTAAATTTAAGCTTAAATTTAAAGTTGCATAAGGTTAATGCAAACTTACCAAAATTTTAGTTAAAATTGAGGTGTGGTGTATATTTACTGAATTGGCTAAGGATCTGCCATACAGAATGTAAATCCTGCGTGAGCTCAATTTAAAAGGGTTTAAAGCCATGGTATGGCTTTAAATAAATAAAAGGGCAAAATCCATGCAAAAAGGTGCGACAAAGGAAAAAGACCAAATAGAGCTGGGGTACCCAACTTTTGGGATTTGCAATGATTCAATTAAGGTTGTCCACCTGTATTGGAGGATTTCTAACCTTATTTAAAATTTAAGATTAGACTTTGATCCAACCTTAAGGTTTAAACTGGTTTTATCCCAATTTGGACAGGAATTTCAAGCTGCCAAAGGGTAAATCCCAATATGAAGGCTTGAAATCAAGGTTTTAAGAACTGTCAAAGCTTAATAAAGCTTAAAAACCTTAAATAAGCTTAAAAATTTAAAGTTACAAGCATTAAAACCTTATCAAAAGCTAAGGTTTGGTGTGTATTGCTATTTTACATGGAAAAATAGCAATAACTTCAAAAATTCGTTAAAAATCCAATTCTTAATGGATTTGCTTGAAAATTTCACACAGCTTAGAATTTCATATTATCTACATATAAATTAAATTATAAGTATCTTTTATAAATAAATTTCCTAGGTACTTAGCTTGGAAATTTACTCTTTTAATTAAGCTCAAAGAAAATTATGATTTCTTTAAAAATTAATGAAAAATTGAGTTTAAGAGATTTCTGCTTGAAACTCTATTTTTAAGTTGTTCATGTGATGAAATTTAATATAAAGAAGTTTATTTATATTAAGAACTTAAAATAATTAGTTTAAATGAGGATTAAAGTTACATGGAGTTAAGAATAACACTGGTAACTTTAAATTGGAATTAAAAACAAGTTGCCTTAAGGTAAGAACTTTGTTTTTAAGTATGGTTTTTCAGTTTTGACCTGAGCACGCCCTCTATATTCATTATGAATCATGAGAGCTGCTCTGAATACATAAAAAGTGTCTTTTCATCACTGCTTTTGTCCATCATTCATTATCAATCCAATCATATTAGAAATTTAAACAGGTAAAGTTTTATTATTTATAAAATCTTATTATTAAAGTAATTCTTAAGTTATTTTATTCTTTATTAATTGTAAATTAAAGAATTGAAATCATAGAATTCAGATTATTGTTGTAATCATCAATAATATATTTTATATTATAAAATTATCATCTTGAATATCTTTTAAAATCCACAAATTCCTCTTAAAAACTCTTCAATCATAATTTTTATTATAAAAAGTTGTTTTATCTTTAAAAATATTGATTTTTGGCCTGTTTTTAACTTATAATTATTATTTAATATAATAACGGTTGTTGTTTGACTTGTTGTATTAAATAAATATTATAAGTAAGTTTTTTCTCTAAAATTCTATATTTTTTTTATCTAGTATTAGTTTTTTTATATAGAATTTTTATTCTATAAGAATTAATTCTACACAGTGTGTGTTTAATTCTTTTATAAATAATATTTATATTATTTATAAGTGGTTAATATTAATATTTTCCACCTGTAATTTTCTCATTAAGAGCTTTACACTTCTTATTGTTATAGCTGTCAGTGACTATAACAATAATAGAATAACTATAATTTATTATAATTTTTTTTTATTATTATATTTTTATAGTAATAATTAAATTTATTTTTTTATATAATTATTTTTAATAATTATATTTAAATTTGTGGTTATAATATTTTTTTATATTATATATTTCTACTGAGGACAGTCATAGTACTCTTGATTTTGCTACTATTATCAAGAGTTTCATAGACAAACCTTACAATCCTTGTCTGGTTCAAAGGGGGAATTTTTGAATGCATTTTCTATTTTGTACTTCCAGGAATCATTATCCCACTTGGTGATTATTTCTTTTTTCCACCAAGACCAGGTATTTTTGCCATTTGTTTTCCTTATGGCATAATACAATATTTTTGCAGATTTCTCAAACAGTGAGTGTAATCTGGCAGTGATTAATTCATCTCGTTTGGCATAATCTTCCTGTAACATGTCAATTTTTTTTATAAATGACATATGTTCTTATTCACCTTCTCCTGTGAATGTTGGCCATTCCTTTAATTGAGGTGCTTCTTTCATTAAGACTTGGTTATTATCTTGATGACTCAAGTCTTTTATGAATGGATTTGTTATTTCCTCCTTTGGTTTAACAGGGCTTCTTATGTGAGGAAATGGAGTTGAGAACTTTGGCATATTTAGGTTAGCCTCATTAATTTTATCCATTTTTTCAGTAATAAGCCTTATTTCACTTTGAATATCATCTTCTAGATTGATTCTTGCTTAATCACGTTTTTCCACATGGTCTAGAAGTAATTCTTGGTGTGATGAAGGTTTTCTTCAAAGTTTTCTACTGAACTACTTAATTTGTTTAAATTTTCTGTAAGATTATCAATACTCACATCATAATTGATTGTAAAAGTTTTATCTTTGATATATTTTGTGTACTTATACAATTCCTTTTTTCCTTGTATTAATTTTTGAGTATCATAAATTAAAACTTTTGGTTTATTATTTTCAACAATAAAGTTAATATTATCGATTTTGTTTTTTTTGTACAACAATTTTTGTTGAAGATGATAAGTTATTATTTATTTCTTGCAAGGATAATAAACTATTTTTAATTTCTTTGAGAGGTAAAATACTATTTTTTATTTCTGTTAAATTATTTACAAAATCTGGAGACAAGGTTATTTCTTTGGGAAATGAGGTTGTCTCATTCTTTTCTCCTCCTTGTCCTTGAATTCCATAAAGGTTCTGGCCATTTTAAAGACATTGTCCATGGAATCTTTTTGGATTTTTGGAATCCTGGAACTTTGCGAATATGGTTTTCTCCAGTTCTTTTTCTTGTTCTTCTTCCCTTCTTGGGGAAGTGGGTTGTCTTGGGGCTTCTTCCTTGGTTGCTCCCTTCTTTTTGGCATGGTATTCCTTGATCTTTTGATTTGAGGTTTGGATTATAGTGTATTCCCTCCATTGGAGTATCTCACTATTCCCTCCTCTTTGTGGAACCTTTAGAGGATGTGCCAGGAGTTCATCACTCCTTGGTGTATTTGAGGCAACATTTCCCAGTCCTTTTCCTTGTACACTGTGTATTACTGTTTGCACTGGCTCTTGTAAATTTCTATCTGAGCCCTCTTAATGTGATTTGTATCTAGTTGAGTTATTCATACTTAGTTCTAACTCTGGTTCTGATATCATGGACATTTCTGTGACTTGCCTTTGGGATAAAGCCCTTCCTTGTGTGAATTCTGTTCCACTGGGGAGTTTTCCCTTTCTTTTCCCTTTTGAGGGATCAATTATACCTCTGAGTCTAGCTCCATCTGATTGGATGGAAAATTGGGAGCCTCTTCTGGTAGTCATAACTTAAGAAATAAGAAATAAAAAGATTTCAGGACAGGAATATCTTTTTATGCCAATTTATAAAGGAGGTACTAATGTTCAGAGTCCTGAATAGTGGGTCCTGGAAAGTCTAATTTCTTAGCTTTCTTTTTCTTAATGAAAATTGGTGTTGGGGAACTTTGGCAAGTTTCTTTCACCAATCTGTCAACAGTGGTTTGATCTTCTTCTGTTGGATTGTCTTCAAACACTATAAAAGACAAATACATTTAGGTCATTTGTAAGAAGTATTTTCTTTGGTAAGATATGGCAATTTTCCACATAACAATTGCTTTTATATCACAGAATAAGTGAAATGAATAAAGAAATGAACAAAAGATCGAATAAAAATGAATTTTTTATTTGGTTTTTATATTTTTATTTTTTAAAAAATGAAAGAAAAATGAAGATGATTCTTTTATAAAGCTAATTTATAATATAAAATTATTCTTTATTTATAAAATATCTCTTTTAATCACTAGAGTCACTCAAAGAAAGTTCTTGCAAGTCTAAGGATGTGAGAAACCACATGTAAAGCAGTGAAATTGATTTCCAAATTCCTCAATAGCTTTTAAAATCAATAAATAAAATTTAGGGTGTTGGTAAAAACACATAAGAGCTTATGTGTTTTTACTAAAAACTTGAGTGTTTTTGCCATAAATGGGTAAAGACACATACATTTTTAGTAAAAACATGTAAGGGGTGCCCTGGCTCATTTTTAATTAAAAATGAAACACAACCACTCCTGTATTGGGCCAAAACATGCCCAAATATGGTTTTTGCCCCACAAAACCTCTCTAACTCCCAATTGTTTCAGATTTTTTTTCCCAGCCCCCCCAAAAAAAGCCAAACACCCAAATAATCCACATTATCCCCACCCCAAACCATTTTTTTGGAAAAACAGCATTACCAAAGCCATTTTGCAAAGCTTTTCACACTTTTTTCTCTTTTTTTCCCCAAAGACTGCATTTTCCACCACAACAACCTGCTTTCAAGCCTCTCAATTTTCAATTGTTTACCTTCCCTCATCCATTAATCCCACATTTAAGCCACTTTTTTTCACTCTTAACCACTTCCGTTCATTTTTCACACCTTTTTTCACTTCTTTTCACATTTTGAAAGGTTCTTACCCCATTCCAAATCCCCAAATCCCCCCTTTTTTCACTTTTATACATATTTTTCATTCAAAAATGCTTCAACCCCCCACTGAAGGTGAATTTCAGACCCTTGAGCTTCTTTGGTACATGTGCATAATGTTTCCAGGGCTCAGGATTATGCTTTTTCCATGTGAACCTTTGAGATATGACCACATACCCAAAAAGGTCACAAGAAATATTTAAAATAATTATACGCTTAAAAATAATTACCTTAAAGCTATAAAACTGCCATAAATAGGCATAAAACTTGGTTTAACTTAAAAGCCAATGAATGAAAATGTGAAATAAATTACACCATTGGATTCCCCATGGTAAAATACACATATACAGTTTTTATGGCATATCTGTGAAGTCAATATTTAATGAGTTGTAAGTAATAATACCTTATAAAAAACATATATCCTTAATTATTTCAAATACCAATGAAACAACATGTGAAATAAACAGTACCATTGGCTTCTCCATAAGCCTCTACACATAGAACAATTTAGAAGCTAATCTCCAAAGTCAATACTTAAGGAGTTAAGCTGAATATATGCACTTTTTTGGTCAACGCATATATTCAAGGATTTTAGCTAATATCTTTTAAAATATACATGATAGAGTGATGAACCCAAATTCAAGTCACGACACAATTACTGTAGGAATACAGAAATGAACTTTATTTCACACGCTATAAAAAAGGTTCAAACCTGTAATGGATTATTGATTAAAATCAATAGAGCTGTTGACCACTTTGTTGTGAAAGTGGTCCAAACTTAAAAGAAAGTAGACAGTTGGATTCTACTCTTTCATTCGTGAAGAATGATGTATTTCTTATTCTAATATTCAAGGTATAACCCCTTGAAATCATGGTTTGAAGTTTAAAATATTAAATTTTGACAGAAAAGATGAGTTACAAGAAAAATCACCAAATATAGAGTTTTGATGATGTAATAAAATACTCTTTGCAGTGTAATAAGGACTTGCTATGCTATCAGAATACACTCTCAGAATAGCTGTAGCGTGTATAACTTAAAAGTTATTAATGATCAAACTTTAAGCTTAAATTTGATCATTTAAGATCACTCACTGTAATTTTATTTTAAGCTTAACAGTTGTATAAGTGATAAAACTGGTGAATACTATTGGGATATGATTAATGATAAGAAAATCCACGAATTGTATGCTTCTGCCAAGCCTATGACGTCATCAAACTTAAAGTTACAGTGATAACTTTAAATAATGACATAATTATGAGGTAAGATGGTTTGATCATGATGTAACCATCACCAAACCTTAAAATATTGATCAGTTCAAGTAGAAAGAATCAGTACACGTCGACTAGAAGCCTGCTGGACTCTAGGAGGGAGGTATTTACTATAAATAGAGCTCTTTTTACTCTGTTTTCCCCTCAGACACTTACAAAACATTAAATCATTAAATAAAAAGGTAATTTCTTTATTATTTATATATAAAACTTTTATATCATTCAAGACCAAATTTAATCTTATTATAGTCATCATCTCTGACATGATTATTGCAATTATTTAATCGTTTTGTTTGAATTTCTTTTAAAAACCTCTATTCCACATAAAATCAAGAAAAATTGTAATTTCTCTTAAATTTTATTGTAACTACAATTTAAATAAGTTGTATTTACATTTTTTGGCGTAAAATTATTCAAAATTATTACATTAAGCATTAAAAGTAGGTTATTTATCTTATTATGATAATTTTTCTCTATTATTACTTTAATAATTCTATAATTAATATAAATAGTATTTATATTAATTTATAACCTTAATATTAGTAATATTATTGTTACTAATTGTTTTTTATTAATAAAAAACCATTTTTTATGTCTTTATTATTTGTTGGTAACAATAATAAAGTGCTTTTAAATATATTGATTATCCTATATTAATATATTTATGTATTATATCATTTTTTATAATATAAATTATATTATTATATTTATTTAATAATATAATTATTTTTACGCCATAATTATAATAATTCTTTATTATTATAATTATTTTTATCTTATTTATTTCATTTATAAGGATATTCGTAGTACAATAAGTAAAATATTAGTAATTTTTACTTATTGTTTCATAGTCAAACCTTACAGTCCACCTTGAGGTCCAATATGACCCACAACCAAATTGAAATAGGTTGTGACAGGTCTGGGACCCCAAATGCCAACAAAATCCCCTCCAAAGCAGTCACCTCAAGAAAGCTTGACTGTCCTTTTAGACTTTATTCCAGAAAATATTCCAAGAGTACCACTTGGACTCTTAAAGTCAAAAATCCTGAACATAGCCATGATGCGACTGAAAATATCATGGCACATCCTGCTTTCAGGAAATTCAATGAGCAAGAAACATCCCAAATTGCTCAAATGTCTCAATCACTGTTCATGCCAAGGCAAATTCAGGCCCAATTATGCAGCCAGTGGGAGTCTGACAGGCCTGTAATCCTTCAAGGCATTTACAACCAAGTCAAGACAATCAAGAAAGACACACTGCAAGGCAGAACACCCATTGATGCTCTTATCAACACTCTCAAACAAGAAGATTTTGTTTGGTCCTCTGCAAGGGATTCTGAGGGACACATTACCTTCTTGTTTTTCACTCACCCCCTGGCCATAAAACTCCTTCATGGATTTCCTCATGTCATTCTTATGGATTGTACTTATGAAACCAATAAGTACAAAATGCCCCTTTTTCATATTTCTGGATTCAGCTCAACCAATAAGACCTTTTCTGGGGATTTTTGTTTGATGAAGGATGAAAATGAACCCTCATATACTTGGGCATTAAATCAATACATAGAAAAGGTCCTCAACAACACCAATCTTGTCCCCCCTCCAGTTAGTGTTATTTACAGGGATCTGGCTTTGAAAAATTTTCTTAAGAAGCTCTTCCCAGACTCCAAGGTCATGTTATGCCTTTGGCACATCAATAAAGATGTATCCCCTCATTGCATGAAGAAAAAATTGGTCATGGAACTGATTTTGAAAATTTGATGGGGATTTGGAATCAAGTAATATACTTCTATCTTTCACTTTATTTAACTTTTTTTCTTATCTTTGTTTTTATTAATGACTTTGGGATTCATTTCTCAGGTTATGTATTCATCCACTGAAAAGTCTCTCAAAGAAAGCTGGAATAAGCTTCAAAAGCAAATCAGAAATCCAGAAGTCTTGCCGTATTTGGAAAATACGTGGCTTCCTCTAAAGGAGTATTATGTTCCAGCCTGGACCAACCACCATTGCCACCTGGGTGTGGGCTCCACCTCCAGAGTTGAAGGTGCCCATGCCATGGTGAAACTTTGGCTACAAACGTCCACTGGTACTCTCCTGGAGGTAGTTAGGGCTCTCCACATGGCATTCAGAAAACAATTTATTGAAATTATCAACAGAATCTCCAAAGAAATGATTGTTCATGTAAAGCATTTTCCTCCACACATCTGTGCCCCAATGGCAAGGTGTCTCATTATGCTCTTCAGATGGCCTTTGACAATTTCAAAATCAAATTTCCTCCCAATGAAACATGCACCAAGAAATACAACAATTATCAAGGCATTCCTTGCAAGCATAAGACCCAAAAGGCATTTTCCAAGCGCCAAAGGCTTGAAATATCAGACTTTCATCCTCAATGGAATTTGAATTTGCCTGTGAGGGTTTTTTAATTTCTTATTGTTATTTTTTTTCTTATTAACTGATTTCATTTTTCATATTCTTCTCAGGCTGGTTTTCAAGGTGATGATCAAAGTGTTGAAAAAGAAAGAAAGAATGAAGCCCAGAAATATTTGAAGCCATTGGGGAAGACCTTTTTCAAAGACCAGTGGCAGGAATCACCCCAATTCTTTAACATTTTCAAGATTTTTTGACTGGAAAAGTCCCATTTGATCAAATTCCCAAGAGTCAAGAGGATGATAAATATTATGAAGACCCCCTAGAATGCAAGAATATCCATGGAAAACCTCAAGGAGTCAAGAATAAAAACAAAAATCCAAACAAAAGAGAACCTTCAATATTTGAAACAATTGAAAGTCAATCCAAGAGAAGAGGAAGACCCCCATCAAAAGTGACCAGCACAACAACATCACGATCAAAGTCAAATTTCCCCTCTCCAATTATTGGAAGTGGACTCATTTAAAGATTCTGAAGATTCTGAGGACTCATTATCTAAATCAATTAGTTCATCAGGTTCACTACCCTCAGCAACTGAATTAAATAAATCAGAAGTCACCCTTAAAAGGTCCAGAAGATTGGCAATTGGAAGCAAAACCTCACAAAGAAAATCACACAAGCCTGAAACCAGTTTGAAGATATATGATGCAATTGACTTGACCTGTGAGGATTGTCAAATAAATTATCACACAAGTGATTAATTCTCCAAGCTTTTTGTGAGTTTCTGATTCTTTTTAATGTATATTTCTCTTGTTCATTTTGATATTTATCCATTTTTTGACCTTATTTCATCAGATAACTGGCTCAGAAGACTTGCTCAAGTTTATATTGAAATACACCTTCAAGGCCATCAATTTCCAGGGTGATGGAAACTGTGGCTACAGAACAGTGTCCCACTACATTTATAAGACTCAAGATCAATGGGCTGATGTCAGAGGTGACTTGTCTGTAGAAATTCAACAAAATCAAGACCTTTATGAAGCTATAAACACCTTAATTCCCTCACTATCCTCTTATTTGGACAGAATTTAATTGTATGAAGATGTTGGCCAGGCTCCAAAAAGCAAGTGGATGTCCATGCCTGACATGGGGACTCCAATTTCAAATAAGTATAGAAGACCAGTTTTCTTTCATTCCACAGTAAAATATTTTTCCTTTTTCCTTTATTTCTGTCCTCCAAATGATAATCCCCCCATTTTCATCTGCTTCTTGGATAGCTGTGCTCATTTTGTTCCTTTGTACATAATCATTTCTAAAGTTTATCCAGTCCCCCCATTACTTTGAATTGGGAGATTCATTCCCAATCACAAGCTTTGGGGTGGGCTGATAGATTTCAGAAACACAGAATGTTGTATTTTTCCAATCTTCCTCCCCCCTCTCAGAAAAACCCCACTATTTTGGAGGTTGATTCTGATTTATGGAGTTTTGTATATACAATTTATGCCAATTATCCCCCTCCTCAGTCATATTTATTGCTTAAATCCCACCTCAGTCTCCTTTTCTATCAAACATGTGAGATTTTTGTACTTAGAAATAGTCATATTAAAAACAAGGAAAAAAATCTGAAAAAATACACTTATTTCCCCTGCACTTGCTGTCCCACCAAAACTGTGAGCCTTAGAGGTAATTTCATATACCCAAAAGACCACAAATATAAAAAATAACATATTAATATAAATAAAAGAAATTTATTTATATTATTAAACTCAAACTCAAAATATAAATATAAAATTATATTAAAAATAAAAAATTAATTACAATTTAAAAATAAAAATACATTAAATTTTATAAGTATAAAATTACATTTATACTTGAAAAAATTAGGTAAAAATGAAATTTTAACAAAACTGTGAAAAAATAAATAAATTTGGAAAAAAGTCAAATAAAAATTATTATAACTTTTTATCCAGTAAATAAATACATAAAAATTATTTCACCATTGGGTTCCTCATAAAAAATCAGGTGGGGTCACCTCTGAGTGAAATTCTTGTAACTCAACTCTAAATAAGCTTAAATTAAGTTTTTAGTATTTTCAATACAAAAGTTGAAAATCCTCAAAACCTTAATTTAATTCACACCACATGTGGTGTTAACCATCAAATTTTGTGTTAAAATTGAGGTGTTGTGTTTAGTTTAGAAGTTATGAGGAATTGAAGTATTTTCAATTGAATTCAATTGAAATGTCAAAATGTGTGCGTGTATTACATAAGTGAACTTTGATTTACATATGAGGTGTCAATTATTACTGTATTGTACTGTACAATTGAATTGAATTACATAGGTAAATTATGAG
This sequence comes from Austropuccinia psidii, assembly GCA_023105745.1. Classification (NCBI taxonomy): domain Eukaryota; kingdom Fungi; phylum Basidiomycota; class Pucciniomycetes; order Pucciniales; family Sphaerophragmiaceae; genus Austropuccinia; species Austropuccinia psidii. The sequence goes on along the minus strand of JALGQZ010000005.1, from coordinate 4,435,449 downwards.
TATAATACATGATGAGGAATTAAAGGAAAAATAAATTGGAAAGATTAAATTTGGGGAGGAAAAGGAACTCCAGCTCTAAGGGGGAGCTAGACCCCCAAAATCCTTGCTGACAGGCGTGGGAGGTCAAAATTGACGCAAACGTTCAGCACTTTTGGCCTGGAATTGAGTTACAGGGTCTGTGGACTCAATTGATGTAGAGGTTTTGATACCAACTGGGGTAGTTTTAGCTGTTGCCAAGAGGGTAAAACTACCCTTAAGATAAAACAACCATAGTAAAAACAGTTTTAACTGGTTTCTACGCCTCTTACACACATTCTGACGTGTTTTGAAGGCTCTAGGCCTGGTATTGCTATAGTAATGGCTGATTTAAGGGTCTAAAATGGCTAAAACTGGCTGTCACATGGTGGAATGTGATCTACAACTTGCCAGTATTAATCGGTCTTTCAACCGGTTTAATAGCCTTTTCGGCAAGAGTTCCCTTTTCTGAGGTCTGGCAGACAGCATTGTGACAATAAACCGGTTACCAACGTCATGGGTTCGATTCCGGTTGGAGACAAGTGGTGGTCTCAATCAAAACAACCAGAAATCGCTGGGTTTTCCGCTCCATTGGCGTACAAGGGTTCCGCCCCTTGGGGGTTCCTTGTAGGCTCCTGTTGTGACTAATGTAACTCCATGAGGGAGACATGGGTAATACCATCAGTTACATGCACTTCGGGACGCAGTGCCCTAAACCCGGGGGTACTGTCACATGGTGGAATGTGATCTACAACTTGCCAGTATTAATCGGTCTTTCAACCGGTTTAATAGCCTTTTCGGCAAGAGTTCCCTTTGCTGAGGTCTGGCAGACAGCATTGTGACACTGGCAAAAAATGGCTTAAACCAGCCCTTTTTGGTCTAAACCAGGGTTCAATGATGCCATAATTGGCTTTTCTGTTGTCAGACTGTTTTTCACGACTGACAAGAGTAAAATTTACTTTTGGAGTAAGAGAATTGATGGCTATAAAAGAATGTCTTCTTTGCCCCACTTTTCTCTTCATGTTATAATGTTTTCCTTTTATTAATTAGTTTAAACACTGTTAAACCAATCAATCAAAGATTCCAACCACCATTTTTAAATCATTTTAATCAATTTAACCACGTGAAAAAATAATTATAATCATTGTTTGTAACTCTTATAATCATTTTTACCCCTGAACCACCCCAAAAGTGAATTAAAGCATCTTTCATCACTGTTAACTTTGTCACTTTGTTTCCAAATTCACTCTGGTCACTTTTGGGTGTGTTTTCTCTTTAATATTCTTTTTAAAGACTTTGTTCTTTAATTAATTGCTTGCAGTTCTTTTCTCAATTAATTCCAATCGAAATTGCTCTTGAAGAAATTTCTTTTGTAGCCTTAAAATATCTCTTGTAGAGTATTTTTTGGATAAATTTTTATTGTTGGTAAAACAATAAATTTTTATAATATTATTGTTTTATACTAATAAAGTTATAAACAATAAATTTGGTGTGTTTTCTCTTAAAAATAATATTTCATACTATTTTTAACTAAATTTTACCTTATACAAATTTTGAGGACAGGAAAAGTACTTGATTTTTAATCAAAGTTTCATATCCACACCTTACATTTGGGGGCCCAGCCATGATATTTTACCTGTGACATATTTTTTTTACTCTTTTTAAATCTTTTTCCTTATATTGAAAAATTTAAAAACATATAAAAAATACTTATAATTCAAAAAATCCATAAAAAATAACTTTTTTTCATATTATAAGTGAGGCTTATATTTTTATTTCTTTTTTGAAATAACCTTTTTTTTACTTAATTAATTGGCTTTTTCATTAATTTTAGTGTCTGACAACGTGGTAAGACAAGAAAACATTGAAACAGCCTCAACAGTAACCAGCATTATCCCTGCCAGTACTGTTAATTCTGATCATAATAGTACTGTTATTGTGACTCAAAATAACCAGCCTGAACCAATATCTTCTGAATTGATTAACTTGGACATAAGTAATACCCTTCAGAAAGCTAAAAATTTGGCCAATAGTAAGTTTTTGACATAAAATACTATTTTAAGCCTTTTTTAACCATAATTATGCCTTCAACCAGGTCAGGAGCCAGCTACATCCCCTCAAGCAGCTCCCAAAAAGGTAATAGACGTGATTATGGCAGAAGCCAACCAGCTACAGAAGGAAAAGGGTCAGTTGATGACTTCCAAACAACTAAATTGGGTCATTCTGAAGCTGATAATACTATTTTACCTTCACAAAGAGCTGACACCGCCACAACAAGCCTCTGTGGACATATACAAAGCCAGCCACAGTGCATACAACAATGCACTTCAATTCAAGGAGTACCAGATCCTTGCAGACCTGTGGAAGAATTGCATGAATTCTTACCTGACAGTAAGAAAATTCTTGGGCCATCCCAACACTTGCAAATTGCTCAATGGATGGCATCCATTGATGGAGAAGAAAAACATGATGCTTTTGACACTAGAATGGAGGAAAAACAACCCTCCACCACCCAAACCAGTGCCAAAAACAGCAGCAATTCCAACGTGAAAAAGCAGCCACAAACTCCAAACAAGGGCAAAGGGAAGGCACCAGCCCCAAAACCTTACAGCCAGGGCTACAGAATCCCAAAGATTCAGCAGGATGCCATGCAAAATGTATTTCAGATGGCCAGAACCATGATGGAATTACAGAAGAAGGAGGAAGCCAGATTAAGGTTCCAGAAATGATTTCTGACATATTTGATTCCATCCCAGAGTTGTATAATGCTATAAATGACGTGAAAAAACATCTTTCTGATAAAAATGAAACCATTTGTAACAACATTAAAACAAACAACCTGAGTCTGTGCCAAATTAATGAAACACTTATGTGTTTTGAAAACATTTTAAGAACAATTAAAAATTCCAATAATGATAATTCTTCTAACAATAAAATAAATGAACAATCTGCCATTATTAAAGAATTAACAGATAAATATTCTAACTTCAATATTGATGACATAATTGAAACAAGAATTAAACAAGCCATAAATATTATCAAGACAGATAACAAGAAAGTCCTTGATGACATTTCAAATTCATTTACTGAAGTAAAGACTTATACCATTGCCTTGAAAAAGTGTTTTGATGCTTCACAAGAAGAAGTATCAAAATTATCAATGAAATTGAATCAAGTCACTGCTGATAATACAAGACAGACAGAGCTATGGCAAGAACTGACACATAAGGAAGACATGTATAAAATTGAAGTAATAAATTTAATACAAAGCTTCCAACATGAATACAGAAATTCCCAAAGGTGTAGCAACAGTAAAATGAATGACATTGAACAAATACTGAACACCTTACCAAGAATGTCTACACCTCTAAATCAAAATGAGGGCACAAGAATTCCAAATCCACAAGTATTGGATCCTGATAATTCACAATTAAAAAATGAATTATCCACTTCTTTTCACAACTTGGAACCATCAATGGGCCAAGCACTCTTGAAAGAAGTTCCAAAACTTAAAGAATGGCCTCACTTCAGTGGTGAAGGAGAGTATGACCATATGGAATTCATTAGAGGTATTGATATGATCAAAGAGGATTTTGAATTACCAGACAGATTGGTAACAGCCAGGTTTAACACCTTGTTTACCAGATCAGCTCACAGATGGTACATCAAAATAAGACAAGCACATGGACACCAGAGTTGGACTTGGTGGAAAACCCAAATCATCAACAAATGTGCAAATGATGCTTGGAGGTTTAAAGTTGAAACAGCCTTTGAATCTGCCAAATTTAATGCTGATAAAGACAAAGCTTTACCATGGTTTTGCCAACAAAAGGACAGATTAACAGCATTATATCCTGACATGTCCGAATTTATGATCCATAGAAAAATTCTGAGACAATGTGGAGGTGACTTAGAGCATGCTGTCAAAAGCAGGACTACTGAACAATCTTCAGCAGAGGATATTATCAATATACTAACAGAAGTAACCACCAGAACCAAAATTGGTTCTAGTAGGGTGAATCTCAAAACAAGTTTTAATACACCGTGGAAAGATTCTGTGGACAAAAACCCCAAAGAAAATTCTAGTAATATTAAATATAAATCTGCAGATACAGTCAGAAAATTCCATATTTGCCAAAGCACCACCCATTTAGCCAATACATGTCCAAAAAGGGGGAAAATCAATGAAATTGACATTGAAAAAGGACCAGATGTTGAAAAAGAAGACATAATTGAAGACAATTCAGATGATAAGTCATCCATATTTTCTGAATCTTCAAAAGATATAGAAAATATCAATGCCACTTTTGACATCATGGAATCTTATTCCCACTTACCACAATTGAGCAATGGTCAAGTTGATTTATCAAAAGTTCAAGATGCACAACTTATGAAGACAAAACCAAACAGAGGAAAAGGTTATACAGCTGGTAACTCCTGTATAACAGAAGTGGTGATTGACAACAAGCCCACCGAACTTTTCCTTGACCCAGGAGCCTTCTGCTCTTGTGTTGGAAAATCTTTTCTTAAGACTTGTGTACCAAATTTTGAAGACCAATTGTTACCAATTGATGGTATAAAATTCAACAGTGCAAGTAACCCAATGAAAGCATTAGGAATCTTTGAGACCAATTTCATATTCCCACACATAAATGGGAATTTAAGGATCACAGTTGAATTTGTTGTTATGGAAAATTGCTCTAGTACCCATTTTATATTGGGAAATGACTATTTAATCATGTATGGGATAGATTTACATAATAACAAAGACAGATACTTTACAATTGGGGACAATAAGCGCCAGAAATTTGCCTTTTTACCATTTAAAAGACAAATTACAGTAAACAAAGTATCACCAGTCAACTTAGAGTTAGAAAAATTCAAGTCTGAACAGTTAAATGAGGCTGAGATAAGCCTTCATCTGACTGATAAACAAGAAAATGAACTTTCTTCCCTTTTGTATGACCACAGAGGAGCATTTGCTACAGACAAAGAACCTCTGGGAGCAATTATTGGTCATGAAGTTGACATCATTCTTAACATTGAGAGACCTTATCCACCACTCTTAAGAAGACCTGCTTATCCAGCAAGTCCAAAATCAAGAGAAGCTCTAGAAATTCATATCAAGGAACTTCTAGACCTTGGTGTAATAAGAAAAGTAGGCCACAATGAGGAAGTAGAAATAACTACACCAGTTATAGTGGCGTGGCATAATGGAAAATCCAGAATGGTTGGGGACTTTAGAGCTCTGAACACTTACACTGTCCCAGACAGATACCCAATACCAAAAATCCAAATTGCCCTTACTCAAATATCTCAAGCAGTGTATATAACCACTATGGATGCCCTTAAAGGATTCCATCAAAATGTGGTAACACCAAGAGCAAGAAAATACTTGAGAATTATTGTTCTTTGTGGAGTGTATGAATACTTAAGGATGCCCTTTGGTATCAAAAATGCACCTTCACACTTCCAAAGAATGATGAATGAAATCTTCCCTGAAGAACTCTCAGAGGGATGGTCAATCATTTACATTGATGACATTATTATCTGTTCAAAGACTTGGGAGGAGCACATGTACAGATTATCAAGAGTTTTGACAAAAATCCAATCAGTAAACATGAAAATCTCCTTGAAGAAATGTCATTTTGGATTTAAAGAACTTAAAGCACTAGGACATGTTGTATCTGGTTTGTCCCTTGGAATTGACAAAAACAAAGTTGCAGCAGTATTGTTAAAACCCATGCCTCAGAATAAGAAGGAAATTCAGTCATTCTTAGGTTTTGCAGGATATTACAGGCAACACATTAAAGATTTTGCATCCATAGCAAGACCACTTTATAAGTTGTGTGACAAAGACACAGTATTTGAAATGACTGTTGACAGAGTCAAAGCTTTTGAGTCTCTAAGAGAAGCATTGACCACTGCTCCACTCTTACTGATGCCAGACTTTAAATTGCCTTTCAAACTGTATATTGATGCATCAGGGGATGGACTGGGTGCTGCACTTCACCAAGTTCAGATCATAAATGATAAGCCTGTAGAAGGACCCATATGTTTCATATCCAGGCAAATCAAACCAACTGAAGCCAGATATGGAGCAAGTCAGATGGAATGTCTATGCCTTGTCTGGGCCTTGGAAAAATTGAACTACTTTTTAGAGGGATGTGTTTTTGAAGTGATAACAGATTGTGCAGCTGTCAAATCACTTTTGAACATGAAAACACCCAACAGACACATGCTCAGATGGCAAATAGCCATGCAAGAATACAGAGGCAATATGACTATTGTTCATAACAATGGAAATATTCATAAGAATGCAGATGGACTAAGCAGATGGCCATTACCAAATAATATTGATAATCCTGCTTATGTGCCAGAAGAAGCTTCACCACAGATTCCAATAGAAGGAATAAGTGTTACAGACTTGAACACCACCTTCTTTGAAGAAGTCAGAAGCAGCTACACTCAAGATAAGAATTGTAGCATCTTATGCCAATTACTTAACAAAGACTGTAAAGACAACTCTCTAATACATGCCTTGGATGAAGTATGGAGAAAATCTTATTATGAAGGAAGATTTCACCTACTGGATGGTATAATTTACCACAGAACCAAGCACACATGTGTCATGACAGTTGTAGACAGGTCATTAATCAATCTTGTACTGAAGGAATGCCATGATAGTCCCTTTTCAGGACATCTGTCTGAAGACAGAACAAGAGAGAAAGTAAAGACCTGCATATGGTGGCCAATGTTGCAGAAAGATGTTGCAGAGTATTGCAAAACCTGTGACAGATGTCAAAAGGCAAATAAATCCACTGGCAAAAGACTTGGAAATATGATAAAAATCCAGGAACCAAACAGACCTTGGGAAATTGTCCATATGGATTGGGTAACTGGCCTACCACCAGGAGGTGACAGGAGCTATAATGCTTGCCTAGTAATTGTGGACAGATTCAGTAAAACTCCAATCTTTTTACCATGTCACAAAGATGATACAGCCATGGGTACAGCTCTTCTGATATGGAATAGAGTAGTGTCATGGACTGGGATATTTACAAATATCATCAGTGATAGAGATCCCAAATTCACTTCAGCACTATGGACAAATCTTCACCAATTATTTGGCACTAAACTGTCTTTCTCTACAGCCTACCACCCACAAACTGATGGCCTGGCTGAAAGGATGATCCAAACCTTAGAGGACATGGTGAGAAGATTTTGTGCATATGGCCTTGAATTCAAAGATTGTGATGGATTTACCCATGATTGGTGTAGTCTGTTGCCAGCACTGGAATTAGCATATAAAACATCAATCCATGCCAGTACCAATCAGACTCCTGCTATTCTAGAAAAAGGATGGAACCCCAAGTTACCCCAAGATTCCTTGAGGAAAGACTTAATTGAAATACATCCCACTGCTGCTAGCTTCAAAGGAATGCTAGACAAAGCTAGAAAGCATGCAGTAAGATGCATGGAGGACTCTTTTGCATATGCTAAAGATAAATGGGATAAATCACATCCAACTCCAGATTTCAAAGTGGGGGACCTAGTACTTGTATCCACCACTAACTTCAATAACATCAAAGGATTAAGGCCCTCCATGGAGAAAATGCTGTTGAAGTAGAGTTATCTGAAGAACTTAGCAATAAGCACCCTAAATTTCCAGTGAGCTTGATAAAACCATATAAATCTAGTGATGCTGAGAAATTTCCCTTGAGAAATAAGATTCCCCAAGTTATACCTCCTATTGAGACATCTGGTGCTAAGAAAATTACCAAGGTTCTTAAAGAAAGGAAATTAAGAACAAAGAAAGTAAGGGAAGACCTTGTTAGGTACAGTGACCCAACTTGTGAAGATGAATGGTTAGAAGAAAAAGATATACCAGAAGCTACCAAACTCCTCAGAAGATTCAGACACACTAGAAACACCAATATTACAAAGTAATATTCTTTTTTAGGGGGAGGGAATGTGAGCCTTAGAGGTAATTTCATATACCCAAAAGACCACAAATATAAAAAATAACATATTAATATAAATAAAAGAAATTTATTTATATTATTAAAATAAAAATCAAAATATAAATATAAAATTATATTAAAAATAAAAAATTAATTACAATTTAAAAATAAAAATACATTAAATTTTATAAGTATAAAATTACATTTATACTTGAAAAAATTAGGTAAAAATGAAATTTTAACAAAACTGTGAAAAAATAAATAAATTTGGAAAAAAGTTAAATAAAAATTATTATAAATTTTTATCCAGTAAATAAATACATAAAAATTATTTCACCATTGGATTCCTAATAACAAATCAGGTGGGGTCACCTCTGAGTGAAATTCTTGTAACTCAACTCTAAATAAGCTTAAATTAAGTTTTTAGTATTTTCAATACAAAAGTTGAAAATCCTCAAAACCTTAATTTAATTCACACCACATGTGGTGTTAACCATCAAATTTTGTGTTAAAATTGAGGTGTTGTGTTTAGTTTAGAAGTTATGAGGAATTGAAGTATTTTCAATTGAATTCAATTGAAATGTCAAAATGTGCACGTGTATTACATAAGTGAACTTTGATTTACATATGAGGTGTCAATTATTACTGTATTGTACTGTACAATTGAATTGAATTACATATGTAAATTATGAGTATAATACATGATGAGGAATTAAAGGAAAAATAAATTGGAAAGATTAAATTTGGGGGGGAAAAGGAACTCCAGCTCTAAGGGGGAGCTAGACCCCCGAAATCCTTGCTGACAGGCGTGGGATGTCAAAATTCACGCAAAAGTTCATCACTTTTGGCCTGGAATTGAGTTACAGGGTCTGTGGACTCAATTGATGATGAGGTTTTGATACCAACTGGGGTAGTTTTAGCTGTTGCCAAGAGGGTAAAACTACCCTTAAGATAAAACAACCATAGTAAAAACAGTTTTAACTGGCTTCTACGCCTCTTACACACATTCTGACGTGTTTTGAAGGCTCTAGGCCTGGTATTGCTATAGTAATGGCTGATTTAAGGGTCTAAAATGGCTAAAAATGGCAAAAAATGGCTTAAACCAGCCCTTTTTGGTCTAAACCAGGGTTCAATGATGCCATAATTGGCTTTTCTGTTGTCAGACTGTTTTTCACGACTGACAAGAGTAAAATTTACTTTTGGAGTAAGAGAATTGATGGCTATAAAAGAATGTCTTCTTTGCCCCACTTTTCTCTTCATGTTAGAATCTTTTCCTTTTAATAATTAGTTTAAACACTGTTAAACCAATCAATCAAAGATTCCAACCACCATTTTTAAATCATTTTAATCCATTTAACCACGTGAAAAAATCATTATAATCATTGTTTGTAACTCTTATAATCATTTTTACCCCTGAACCACCCCAAAAGTGAATTAAAGCATCTTTCATCACTGTTAGCTTTGTCACTTTGTTTCCAAATTCACTCTGGTCACTTTTGGGTGTGTTTTCTCTTTAATATTCTTTTGAAAGACTTTGTTCTTTAATTAATTGCTTGCAGTTCTTTGCTCAATTAATTCCAATTGAAATTGCTCTTGAAGAAATTTCTTTTGTAGCCTTAAAATATCTCTTGTAGAGTATTTTTTGGATAAATTTTTATTGTTGGTAAAACAATAAATTTTTATAATATTATTGTTTTATACTAATAAAGTTATAAACAATAAATTTGGTGTGTTTTCTCTTAAAAATAATATTTCATACTATTTTTAACTGAATTTTACCTTATACAAATTTTGAGGACAGGAAAAGTACTTGATTTTTAATCAAAGTTTCATATCCACACCTTACAAAAACAATTCCCCAAACGCATGGGCTTCTGGTTCTGTATTGTCCAGATTGAAACCTTCAATTTAAAAAAAATTAACAAAATTCATAAGTGGGAATTTATTAAATTAACTCTTTAAAAATAGGCATATTACAATGAGAGGAAAAAACATTTGCAAAAAAAACCCTTTTTGTGCCTTCACTTGTCCCTCCAAAAAAATTTCCCAAAATAATGGGCTTCTGGTGCTTTATTCTTCAGATTGAACCCTTCATTTCTAAAGGAAAATAAGGAAATACATAAGTGGGAAGATTCTAAATGAATTTTTGAAAAAAATATTCCATTTCTGGCATATTGGCCAAATTTGTGAAATTTGGCAAACAAAAAAATTAAAAAAATTTGTGTATATTGACATGCCAAGTCAGGAAAAATATGGCAAAGAAAATCAAAAAAAATCTTCAAAACTGAGCCCGAGGAATTTTTTTTGAAAAATAAGGTCACTTACAAGTTTTTACTAAAAGCTTACTTGTGTTTACCAACACCCTAAAAATAAGATATAAATATAATAAATTTATTTATATTATCAAAATAAAAATAAAACATAAATATAAATATATATATAAAATCAAAATTTAATTATAATTTAAAAATAAATTTACATTGAAAATCAAAATTGTGAGAACACATTTTTACGTGAAAAAATCAAGTAAAAATGAATTTATAACAAAATTACTAGAATTCAAATTTATTTGGAAAAAAGTTAAATAAAAATTATCATAACTTTTTATCAAACAAATAAACATATGAAACTTCCTTCACCATTGGACTCCTAATAGAAAATAAGGTGGTGTCACCTATGGGTAGAATTTCTGTAACTCAACTCTAAATAAGCTTAAATTAAGGTTTTATTATTTTCTGTAAAAAAGTTGAAAATCCTCAAAACCTTAATTTAATTCACATCACATGTGGTGTTCACTATCAATTTTTGTGTTAAAATTGAGGTGTTGTGTGTTGTTTAGAAGTTATGAGGAATTGAAGTATTTTCAATTGAAATGTCAAAATGTGGGAATGTATTACATAAGTTAACTTTAATTTACATATAAGGTATCAATTTTTACAGTTTTTACTATAAAAATTCAATTGAATTACATATGTAAATTTTAAGTATAATACATGATGAAGAATCAAAGAAAAAATAAATTGGAAAGATTAATTCTGGGGGGGAAGGAAGTTTAGCTCTAAGGGGGAGCTAGAATTCCAAATTCCTTGCTTGCAGGCGTGATGTTTCAAAATCCATGAAAAATCTTGGATTGAGTCACAGGGTCTGTGTCTCAATTGATGATGTGATTTTGATACCAACCAGGGCAGTTTTAACTGTTGCCAGGAGTGTAAATCTACCCTTAAGCTTAAACTCTCTTAGTAAAAACAGTTTTAACTGGTTTCTATGTCTCTTACACACATTCTGACGTGTCTTGAAGCCTTAAAACCAGGTATTACTATAGAAATGGCTCATTTAAGGGTCCAAAATGGTTGAAACCAGCCTTTTTTTAGTCTAAGCCAGGGTTTAATGATGCCCTAATCGGCTTTTCTGCTGTCAGAGTGTTTTCCACTACTGAAAAGAGTAAACTTTACTTTTGGAGTAAGGAAATTGATGGCTATAAAAGAATGTCTTCTTTACCCCACTTTTCTCTTCATGTTAGAATCTTTTCCTTTTATAATTAGTTTAAACACTGTTAAACCAATCAATAAAAGATTCCAACAACCCTTTTTTAAATAATTTGAAACCTTTTAACCATGTGAAAAAAGTATTATAATCATTGTTTGTAACTCTTATAGTCATTTTTACCCCTGAACCACCCCATAAGTGAATTAAAGCATCTTTCATCACTGTTAACTTTGTCCCTTTATTTCCAAATTCACTCTGGTCACTTTTGGGTGTTTTTTCTCTTTGATAATCTTTTTAAAGCCTCTGTTCTTATATAAATTGCCTGCAGTTCTTTTCTCAATTAATTCCAATTGAAATTGTGCTTGAAGAAACATCTTTTGTAGCCTTAAATATCTCTTGTAGAGCATTTTTGGTTTCATTTTTATTGTTTGTAAAGCAATAAATCTTTATAATATTGTTGTTTTATACTTATGAAGTTGAAAACAATCAAATTGGCATTTTTTCTCTTAAAAATCTTATTTCTTGCTATTTTTAATAAATTTTTACCTTATACAAATTTTGAGGACAGGAAAAGTACTTGACTTTCAATCAAAGTTTCATATTAACACCTTACAATGATATCCTATTACACTGTAGATTTTGTTTTATAAGACTGTATAATGATAATCTCAATTCACACAAATCTTTTTGCAACAATTCAAGGATAAAATATTTAAGTAATTAATTTCTCCCTTACTTGAGGTGGGATGACTTTGTCTAATTAATTTAATTCTGAGAAACAATTATGAGAAGTGATTTTTGCTAAATAATCATTTTATTTAATCACTGAGTTCCTACTATGGCTTTAGATTACTTCAATCACCCCTTTGAAAGTGTCTAAGTATTCAAATAGAATTTTATCTTCATTTTAATTTTTAATTTAAACCCATCCTAAATAAGATGTATAATGAGCCCAAATTTTTAGCCATGAAAAATCTTAAGAATATTATTATTAGTTTTCTTACTATTGCTTACCCCCACAAAATATCATATATCTTAATATTGAAACTACAAATAAATATAGAATTCTTCCCAATATTAGCACCTTTGATATGGATCCAAAAGAAGATAAACAATCTAAATAATTTGGAGAAATTTGTTAATATAAGAGCTGAAACCTATATTTAAAAATGATACATTTATCCTATCATCATCATAAGTAACTGAAAAATATAATAATATGACTATAAAAACTCTAATAGAGACTATCATCTTTGGTTTGAACATATTGAAGACAGATTATTAATATTTTGATTAATATTCATGAATGAATTCATTATACACAAAAACTTAATAATAAGTTGAAAAAATAATTCTATTAATAAATGATAAGAAGAGAAAAAAATATAATATGATTAAAAAACTCACTTATGAATTATAATTTAATAAGGAAATTCCAATTAAAGTTCAGACATCCTTATTAAATAATAACAAAAATCAAGACATGCTCAGATCAAGAATGAAGGAATTATAAAGGATTTTTTGGATCTTACAATATCTCATTCAGAAAGATTTTAAAAAATAAAACAATTTTTAATTAATTTACTAATAGATTCAAATTCTGGATTTAAATCCTTTACTTATCCCAATTATCAATAATATCACACTCAATAACTAGCTATAATCATATAAGGTTTTGTTCTAAGAAATATTTATGCTTAAGATTTGTTTTACTGATTGAGGAGAAAAAGTTACTAATAAAATATCTTTTTCCATGCTTCAAAATATTTCTTTATGATGAATTATTCTTTCAAAGGCTTTTACCCATAAAGGCTGAGAAAATTTCATCAAAAATCAATTTTTTGATTTGAAAACCTTTGTTTTTGCATAACTATTGAAATTGAAAACTCTATTCTTGGCTCCAAAAGTCATTTGAACTTCATTTGGGTATTGTATTTTTAGGCTTATTAGAAAAAGTTTCCATTTTTATTTGAATTTAATATTATTAATTTCTTAAGAAGAAAAAATATCCTGATTTTGATTTTTTATCTCTATTCAAAGTGATTTTTACTTCCTTCCAGAATCATAAAAAAAGTTACTTTCAATGTTCAATACCAAAGAGTATCATGGATTGAATGGGAATTATTCCTTTTTTATGAGCATATATAATCAATCTATAACTTTTTCAACATTGCAAGAAAATCCTTTGAGTGATGATATTTTTATGAAATTTTTGAGTTATTGCTTTTTTCTAGCTAAGAAGAGAAAGAAAAACTAAAACCTAAATTTTGATAATGTGAGCCTTTGACATATGACCACATATCAAAAAAGGTCACAACAAAATTTCTGTAATAATTATACTTATAATAATTATCTCAAAGACTAGTAAAAATACCATAAATAAGTGAAAAATATTAATTAACTCAGAATCTAATGAGTAAACATTTGAAATAAATTGCACCATTAGATTCCCCATGGTAAAATACACATATGTCACTTTTATGGAATATCTGAAAAGTCAAGAATTACTGAAGTATAAGTAATAATACCTTAAAAACAGGTACAAAACCTCATTTATTTCAGAATCCAATGAAACAGCACCTGAAAGAAATGGTAGCATTGGATTCTTCATAAAAGTCTACATATAAAACAATTATAAAGCTAATCTCTAAAGTCAATACTTAAGGAATTAAGCTGAATATATGCACTTTTTTGGTCAATGCATATATTCATGGTTTTTAGCTAATATCTCTTGAAATATACAAGATAAAGAGATGAACCAAAAATAAATTCACCATATAATTACTGCAAGAAGAAATATATGAGCTTTATTTCACAAGCTATAAACAAGGTTAAAACCTGTAATGGATTATTGAATAAAATCAATAAAGCTGTTGACCACTTTGTTGTGAAGGTGGTCCAAACTTAAAAAACAGTAGAAAGTCAAATTTTTCTAGCTCATACGTGAGGAATGACATAATTCTTATTATAATATTCAAGGTATAACCCCTTGAAATCATGGTTTGAAGTTCAAAATATTAAATTTTGACAGAAAAGATGAGTTACAAGAAAGATCATCTAAAATAGAGTTTTCATAATGTAATAAAATTCTCTTAGAAGTTTAGTAAGGACATTCCAAGCTATCAGAATCCACTCTCAGAATAGCTTTAGCGTGTGCGACCTACAAGTTATTAATAATCAAATCTTAAGCTTAAATTTGATCATTTATGATCACTCACTGTAATCTTATTTTAAGTTTAACAGTCATATAAGTGATAAAGTTGATGAATACTATTAGAATATTATTAATACAGATAAAATCCACAACGTTTAGGCTTCTTCCAAGCCTATGACCTCATCAAACTTAAAGTTACAGTGATAACTCTAAATAATGGTGTAATAACAAGGTAAGATGGTTTGATCATGATGTAATCATCACTAAACCTTGAAATATTTATCAATTCTAGTAGAAAGCATCAGTACACATCTACTAGAAGCCTGCTGGACTCTAGAAGGGTGGTATTTACTATAAATAGAGCTCTTTTTACTCTATTTCCCCCTCAGATGCTTACAAAACACTAAACAATTAAAACAAAAAGGTAATTTCTTTATTCTTTATATATAAAATTCTTATTTCATAAAAGAACAAAGATTATCCTTCTTCTAATCATCATTATTGATGTGATTACTTTAATTATTTAACTGTTTTGTTTAAATTTCTCTTAAAATCCTCAAATCCATGTAAAATCAAGATAAATTGTAATTTCTCTTAATTTTCCATTGTAAATACAATTTAAATAAGTTGTATTTATATTTTTTGGCGTAAGACCATTCAAAATTATTATTTTAAGTGTTAAAAGTAGGTTATTTCTACTAATTATAATAATTTTCTCTCTATTATTACTTTAATAATTCTTTAATTAATATAAATAGTATTTATATTAATTTATAACTTGAATATTAGTAATATTATTGTTATTAATTGTTCTTTATTAATAAAAAAACTATTTTTTTACACCTTTATTATTTGTTGGTAACAATAATGAAGTGCTTTTAAATACATCAATTATCTTATATTAATATATTGATTTATTATATTATTTTTTATAATATAAACTATATTATTATATTTATTTAATAATATAACTCTTATGCCTTAATTATAATAATTCTTTATTATTATAATTCTTTTATATCTTATTTCTTTTTATTTATAAGGACATTCATAGTACAATAAGTAAAATATTAATAATTTTTACTTATTGTTTCATAGTCAAACCTTACACCTTGTCCCATTTTGTACTTTTTTTCTGGGATAAATAATAATTTTTAAATAATTTGTGAAAGTTTTGTAAATAACAATTTTTATCCCTTCCAAAATCTTAATATATTTATATTCAATTTTTTTTTTGATTTGATTTATTTAAATTAGAAATTTTCTAAATAAAAATCCAATTTAATTTAATCTTTAATTGAGGATTTATAAAATTCATCAAAAAAAAAAAAAAAAAAAAAAAAAATTGATTTAATTTATTTTTCTCATATTTAATTAATATAATTTCCAAAAAATAATTTTAAAAAAAAATTTCTTGAATTTATTTAATAAAAATTAAAATTAAATTATTCTTTTAAATTTTAAAAATTGGTTTAAGATTTAATTATGATTTTTTTAAAAAAAAAAAAAGAATTCTTGAGCTTTATTTATTTATAAACAATTTTAACATAAATAACTTGATCTTCTTTTTTAAAATTAGATTATTAAATTATTATTATTTTTTTTGATTTTTTTTTTTTCAATATTTCCTCAGTAAATCTCTAAATTGGAAAAAATTAAAACATTTTTTTTTTAATTTCAAAGTTCAAAAGATTAAATTTAAGATTTAGAGACTTCAAATTATATAATTTTAAATTAGAATTATATTGAATGATAGATTATTCTTTATATTTAAGTGTATGAATTTAAATATTATTCATTTCACTTCATAATATCATTTTAGGAATTCAATTAATTTTCTAATTTTTTTCATTAAAGTAAATTAATCTGATGAAATTAGTTTTTTTAAAAATAATTAATATATTTTAAAACTTTTTTGATCTCAAATAATTCATTAAATTATTTTGTGTTAAATTCCACATTTCACAGATACACACAAAACATTGAAATTCATTGAATTTTTTGGGTTTATAATCATCATCATAAATTTAACTCACTGTTTTAGTTAATTTATTAAGACTCTGTAGCATTTCATGAGGTTATGAGGCCAGTTGAAAAGTACTTGAGATAATTTAATAAAATTAAATATTTTTTCCATTGACCAGATCTAAAATTTTTTGAAATGAAGATTGAGCATAATTTATATTTGTGAATGATTTTTGAAAATGAATTTATTTATCTCATCATTAAAATCAATAATTTTTTTTTTTTTGTGATCCATAAACAAATAAAATTACTTTTAATCAAGAAAAAAAACAAAAATTTCTTTGAAGTTTTTTATAAAGTTAATTTTCTTATTGATTTTTTTTTTTTTTGATAATTTTAAAAACATTTGGTTTAAAAAATTTAGCTACTAAATTGTTTTTATAAAAAAAATTGGAAAGAAACACACTTCTTTTAATCACTTGTGAAAAATAATCAATTATTTATTTAATAATTAGGAAGTAAATAAAATAACTTCAGCTCTTTTGATTCATAAAATTGAGTATGTTATCTTAAATTATTTTCAAAGGAACTTTCCAGTTATAGCCTTATAGGTTATCACATTTAGGCTAGTTTAATTTTATTTCATACATTAGGAATATTTTTCATTGATGGTGATTAATTTTTGAACATGATTTTGATGGAATATATATATATATATATGATACGTGAATTCATGGAATTTTATCAGACAAAGTTTTTAATGAAATTAGGATTGTGGTTTAATTCTAAAATAACTTAAAAGGGAATTTATTTTCTTATTTCAATCAGTATATTTGCATCAAATATTAAGTATTCTGATCAATTTCTGAATATTTCAATTTTAAGACAAAACTTTAGGAGAAAAAAGAATTATATATCATTAATAAAATGATAATACAATACAAAGATATCTGATGGAAATATCTTTTTCATGTTTAAGGTATAAACTTAATTCTATATGGTGCCTAAATTAATTTTTGATTTTTTTTGTATTTTTCATTTTATTAAGTTAAGTAAGATTGTTTGTAAGATTTTTCATATAAAAATCTTATTATCAATAAAGTAATTTTTCTTACCTAAAAGTCTTTAAAAGTTAAATTTATTTAAAAATGATAATTTTTAAATTCTTAAAAGGAAAAAAAAAATTCTTATTTGTAGCTTTATTAGTTAAAAAAACAATATTATTAAAAATTTATTTTCTTTTTATCAAAAATAAGGAAAATTATTTGAAAATATTCTATAAAACATATTTATTCTTAAAAAAAAAAAGAAATTTCTTCAAGAATATTTCAAATTGGAAGTAATTTACTAATTAACTTTAAGAAGTTAATATGAAAAAAGATTCACTAAAATTAATTTTTAAAGAGAAAACATTCACAAAAGTTAAAATAATGAATTTTTGAGCAAACTGTCAAAGCTAACAATCATAAAACATGCTTTAATTTAATTTTGAGGTGGTTAAAGGTTAAAAGTGATTATTATAGTTTCAAAATATAATTATAATAATTTTATAAATTTTTTTTGAAGTTTTATAATAATTTAAAATTATTTTTAGAATCATTAATTGATTGGTTTATAATTTTTTAAACTAATTACAAAATAAAAATATTATAATATGAAAGGAAAAGATGAAGAAAAAAAAAGAAATTTAAGGCTCAAATTCTTTTCCTCAAAGAATTAAAATTGTCCTCAAAAGATTTAAGAAACAGACTTAAAACAGAAAATCTAATTATGAAGTCATTGAGCCCCTTTTTGTGCCACAAAAAGGGGTGGTTTTAGCTATTTTGGTTACATACAACAGTCATTAATATTATAATAGCTATACAAGGTTCTTTGAATAAAATAAGAATGTGTGTTAGGGCCCTTAAGAAAAGTTAATCTTTCTTCTTATTAAAAGCTCATAATAAATTCAGTCACAGGAACTTGAACTCAATTTCAGGTCAAAAGTGATGAACCTTTGTGTGGGGTTTGAAATTCTATGCATCTCAGCAAGGAATTTTGGAGAATCTGAAACCCTTGTATCCAATATCTCCTTTTTGACCAAAAATTGGATATCTTCAATTTATTTATTTTTTAATTCCTCAATTTTAATTTTAATGAAAATTTTAAATATCTAATTCAATTGAATAATTAAAATAAAGAACTTTAATTTTTAATTCTGATTATTGAAATTTAAGTTCAATTATGTAGTCAATATATAAATTTTGAAATTTCAATTAATAATTTTTATTCATCTATAAACTATAAATTGTTTTAAACACAAAAAATAATGATTAATACCACATGTTATTTGAATTAAATTGAATTTTGAGGTTTTGTCAAATTTTTATTCTGAAAACACTTAAAAACTTAATTTAAAATTATTTATAGTTTAATCATAAGATCTTTTTTATAAAGATAGATTAAATTAAAATTTCATTTGGAATATAATTGAGAAAAAACAAAATTTTTTTTTTTGTAAGTTTATTTATTGAAAAAAAAAACAATTCATAATAATTTTTAATTAAATTCTTTCAATAAGAAAAAAAAAACGTTATTTTTCAAGTTTTTTAATTAAAATTTCATTTTTAATTTAATTTTTTATTTTAAAATTAAATCATAAATTTTGAATTTTGTTAATTTTTTTGTTTTAATTTTTGTAAAAAAAAAAAAAAAATTATTATTTTTGAATTTTAATTTTATTTTTTAATTTATTTAAATAATTAAAAATAATTATTTTATTTGATTTTTTTTTTGATCCTGTAGATAAATTAAAATACCTTTAAGGTTCACAAGGTCTTTGATTCCTTTTGTACTACTAGTATTATTACATTTAAATTTCTTTTTATAGGGATTCACAAATCAATTCATAAAAATAAATTCAACAAAATCAGCTTTATTAAAATTGAATTAAATCTAAACGTATTATTTCTTTGTATTTTCAGGAGTATAACTAACTTATTTAGTCATGTTATGAAAGAATGATCTTCTGTTAATAAGTTAGAACAACATAATATGATACTGGATCTGATTAAATGCAAATTGAATCGAAAAAAAGTTGATAAAAATCAAAAAAAGTATATATACAAAAAATTGAAAATAAGAAAAATAGGGTTAAAAAAAGGATTTTCAAGGAAAAAAAAGGTAGAAGCACAAATAAAAACAATGAAAAAAACATTCAAAAAATGAATTCAAATATCAGAAGTTTATGGCAGCACTTATAAAAGGAGGGATGGAAAGTGGGAGGATAAAAAAAAGCAAGAAAAAAAGGCGAATCCAGAAAGATCAAGAGATTGAAAAAAAAGGGGGTGGGGAAAAAATAAGAAAAAAATTGGGGTAAAGGGGAAATGGTTGTTTGCAACTCCCTCCCATACCTTGGGTACCCCAGGGTTCATTGGCTGGGTTGGAACTAAATACAAACTTTCCTCCAGTTTTTTGGCTTGTGCAGGTATCAGAAGTACCAAAAAGGGCCAGATAACTAGTGGGGAAAGGCCTCAATTTATATCCCATACGCTGATATTTTGAAGCTTTTGAAATAATGTGAGATCTTATTTATTGAAAAGTATAATTTCAAATTAAGATATGAGAATTTCAATCCAAAAAATTGTTGGAAAAACTTAAGTGATCTTCGCGGGAACAAAGGACATTAAATGCACAAGGCACATGGGAAGATGAAATCACAGTGTTGATTGACAAAAGATCAATTATGGAGAAATTACTGATGATCATAAACTATGTTCACTTGGGGCAATAGAAGTAATCACGTGTTATGAAATTTTGTTGATTCTCATTGTAATTATTTTTACTAAAATTATTATAAATAGAGCATTTTTTCAATTCCAAATAGAGAAGTAAAAGAGAATTAATCCCTTTTACGTTTAGAATATTTTACTCCAATTATCTATAACATTCTTATTTTATCTTAGTTCTGGAGGAGTGAAGGTAGCTAACTTCACTATTCTTATTAGTCAAATTGAGTTCTTTAACTAACTCGATTATATTATGTTATTATAAAGATACAGTGTTGAAACTTGATCTTTAATACTTGTTATTTTTTCTCTGTTAATTGATATTTGAAGACTAGGTAAAAGTTCACTAGTTATAATCAATTACATTATTTCATTTACTCATACTATTGTTTTTTTGTTTCGATCAGTATTATTAACTACTGACTTTATTTATTACTCATAGCAATTATAAGATACATTAAATACTTCTCATTGCAAAAATCACTTCCATTGTTTGATGGAAGGACATATACAGCTGCTTTTGTGGGTGCAAGTTTGGCAAGCCTCTGTTAGTTTATCATAACAGTTCGTTTCGATGGCTACTGTACGTGTCTAGTCGAGATGAGGTGATCTTTGGCTGGAATTTCCTTGAAGGATTTCAGTAGTGAGATTATTTTGAATTAAGATTCTTCGAAAGAAAATTCGAAATCTAAACGAAAATTGGAATAGGCAATAAAGTACTATGAACTTGAAATTTTAAAAACTTGTATTTTTTTAACACAACAGATTTCTAATTGAATTTTCAACCATCAAGAATTCAAATGAATGTTTGTAAAAGATAAATTCTGATAATGAAAAGTGGCTTTGGGATAAAAATCAATGTACATCGCTCTTATAAGGCTTCTTGCAGATACATTACTAAGGCCCTAAGACCGCTTGTCAATCCTGAGTAATCCAATCACCAGCACGATTGTGTCATAGGCTTTTACAGACTGAAAGATATCTCAGGTTAATAAACAGGATGGATGCACTCAGACCAAGGAGAGAAAGTACCTCAAAGGTGGGCTACAAGCAAACTTGAGACTAGATCGATAAGCTCCGCCGCCGAGAAAGATCTGTGGGGACGATTCGAGCAAGTCGCAGTTGGAGGGCGCCTCGTGAGCTTGTGTGGATGCCGTCGAAGTGGCCTATTGCTTGACATCCTCGCTGGAGGGTATCCTCGCCGTATTAGTCATGATTTGTATTTGGGCCCAGGGTGGAGCGCAGACCGCCGTGATGGCTGCAGGCTGGCCGTCCGGACGCCGATTCTCTCGCTCGGCCACTGCCATGAGAATTCTGCCGTGGAAAGACCGGCTGCAGGGATCCTTGGCAGCGTCCAGCAAGGCTAGACGGCACTACCAAAGCAGTGTGCGCTGCAAAGCTACAGCAGCACCACCCTGGCCAGGCCAATAGACTGAATAGACTCGTCGGCTGGCGGAGTTCGAAATTCATAAATGGCCTAGTCCATCCCTCCTTAGTCTCGAAAACTCCTTTGAGACGTCGGAAATGCTCACTAGGCCAAACAGGCCATGCAGCCTGGCGCTGATTGCTCGCCAATGACGACATGATCTGCGCAGGAAGCGTGGGACACACCCGAGTTACCTTAAATGGCCTGCGGAGCGGTCGCTGGGGGGCCACACAGCCAGTCGGTCCCTATAAATACCGCTCATTCCTCCTGCGCTCAGAGAAGACCCATCCGCTGGCGAAGCACTCCCTTGACAGCCAAAAGCAGCCCAAAGCCAAAGAATGTCTCACGGAAAACACTTTACTCTGTTTAGTCACAAGGTAAAGCCTCATCCCCACTCAGCCCTCGTATTGTGCCACCTATCGGAGGGAGTGTGCCACTGATCAAGCTTTTAAACTTTTGGAATCGATTATTTTGATCATATTGATTATGTTGATTAGGGTGGCCCCAACGGATGGAAGGTAGCCACAACCGGACTCCGTCTTGATTCTTCTTTAGTTTGCCTGTGGACGGATACTGATGATCGTCGTTGTCTCAGGTTGCTTATCTTCTAGAAGAGCTCGGTCTCACCTATGAATCTATTTACCTCGACTTTCAAAAAGGCGAACAAAAAGCTGAGTCTCATACCAAGTACAACCCCAATGGGTCAGTCTTCTCATCTGGCCAGTTTATTTGAGATCACTACTAACCAAAAAATTTATCTGATGGCCGGCTGAAAACGACTTAGGCGCATTCCAACTATCATCGATCACAAGTAATTTAGGCTTCTTAATCTTTTCTACCTAAACAATTGTTAAAAAATTTCCCTCTTGAATTTCAATTAGAAACAATGATTTCGTTCTTTGGGAGAGTAACGCAATCTTAGAGTATATCGCCTATACCTATGACAAAGATCACAAGTTTGTTGTGAAAGACCCTCTAGAAAAGGTTAATTTAAATTTTCTTAAAACTGTCCTATTTTCGGTAGCTGAGTCGCTTTGTGGATAATACAGTACAAACAACTTCAATGGCTCTTTTTCCAATCTTCGGGACAAGGCCCATACTTTGGCCAAGCTTTTTGGTTTTCCAATTACCACCCCGAGAAGTGAGTTCATCTAAATGCTTTGAAGGTCTTTCTTAATAATGCAACACAAACAAGGCAAACTGGTCCTTGAGAAAACTATTTTAGCTGACTGGTTTTGCGCGTCACTTCTAGGATCCCATCAGCCATTGAGCGCTACACAAACGAAACTAAGCGAGTTTTGGGAGTTCTCGAGTCCGTCCTCAGCAAACAAGAGTGGCTTGTTGGAAACAAGTATACAATTGCTGATCTGGTTGGTCACTTCGGCCTACAGTTAGCCCCACTTAACTTACACTGACCTGTCCTCTTTAAATCTACTAGTCCTTTGTTCCTTGGAACAATGCAGCCTTTCATGCTATAGTAAAAGACAGTGATATTGCCAAGACCTATCCTGGCGTCGATAAATGGATGAAAAAGATCTCAGAGCGTCCCGCGATCAAGAAGGTGAACGATGAACGCGCCAAACTTCTGGGGCAATGATGTTCTCAAAGTCAGCCACGTCGGTCATGACTAGGATTGATGTCGATTAGTTTTGATTAAACCGTTTGAACGCCCACCATTGTTAGAGCACAGCTCATGATAAAAAATCATGCAATTAGCTGCATGCTAATTTTCGTTGGTAAATCGCAAGGGAATGACTTGAGATTTACCCAAACTGAATAGCTCGTAATTTGCAAACGTCAAAATGACTGATGCTTCAGTAATTCACTATTTTTATCTCCAAAACACTCTTCAACGTATGATACGTGAATACGAGTTCAAACTCGATAATTAAACTTGAAGCATGCTCTTAAGCCTAACCCTTCTAAAAGATATGAGTATGGCGACATGACAGCTCTTTAAGACAAAACGTTCCAAAAGCAACAAAATACCTGAGCCAGGGCCTGTAAAGTTTAAACAAACTAAGAGTTTTTTATTAACGCAGTGTCTTCTTAGGTAGAGTGATAATAAGAAATGCACCTAAGCGTGAACCACTATAGTAAAACAATATATATATAACGAGTAAATGCTCTGCCTCGACTATTTTCACAACTACAATATTCAAATAAGGTTAGTTCTTTTTATATAACGATATAATTGTGATACGAACCTCACAACACTTATTAATGATTCTAAAGAAATTAAATACAATCTCAAATCTTTGAAGTATTAACAGTACACACTAAATAATATGGTTAGAAATCAGTCAAATAGTTTTTGTGAAGTATATCTGAGCGTTTCTCCTAAGTCCTCAACACTGCAACCTGTTCTCAAACTAATCCGAAAAGAGTTACGTGATATCATTCTTAAATCCGTGATCTTAAAATCACACAAGACTATATATAAGCACTGAGGATAGATGTTACTGGAATTATCCTGAGTTGTGTTCCAATTTATTATTCGAATCCATCTTACAACCGACTTAAGAGTGATACAACTAAGTGTTTTTAACTCTTGTATTCATTAACTTATTCTTACAAAAAGTAGTGAGACTCTCAAAAGCATGTACCAGTAGCTAGTTATTATTAGCATAACTCAAGAAGCCTTGAGTTCAGAGTTCCACATTCTAGTTTTGTGGTAGCCATTTGTCATATTGACCTGTGTATTATACTTTGTTGTTCACCTTGAGGTACTTGTCATCTTGTTATGGATCTCACGTGTTTTTCCTCATGTTAATATAAAAACTTTAGTTCTCTTATTATTTTAGTTTTTATAACCTTAGTGAGACTAGCACAAACCACAGTTGGTCGAGAGGAGGTGTAAGCTAATAAAATAATAATAATAATAAAGAATATGTAGTAATTTAGTATTTGAATATTTAGATTTAATGATTGTTTCTAATTTTCTAAGCATACTACAACGTGCTCTTATATATTAAGCTGTGATCTTAACCCTGTGGGTTAAGTTATTGTCTCATGACTTCAGTCCCTCAATTGTACGTGAATAATTGTTTAGTACTAACACTCTTTTGGTTCTCTGCTCACATGTATGGAAAGAATATTTCTCTCAACAGGGCCTCCCTACTATGACTTCCATCTAGGGATTCAAATGCTAAAAGGAGTCATTCAAATGCAAATGATTTTGGGGAAGCCCATTGGATAAAAATTGCATGATTGGTCTTTGGTTGCCTAAAAATCAATTGCAACAAATAACATTATCAATTGATTTAATTGTTTCAACTCTTCAAATAATTGAGTTTTAAATTTTTTTTACACATCATTGAACAAACTAGAACTTGCTTTATCTGTGACAATTGTAATATTAGGAATATTTTGGTTAGGAAGTCACATAAAATACCTTTTTCAAAAGTTCTTAATGGGAAATTTTTTCCTATTAAACCAAGAACAGTCTTCTTCATCAAATTTCTCCAAATGGAAAACTAATAAACTATGAACTTTATAAGAATCAATAACCCCTAAAAATCACTTGTTGAATTGGCTCTCACAAATACTTCTATGCTTATTTAGCTTTGAAGAATTCCTGAAAGAAATATTTATTTTGGCATTAAAAGGATTAAATTAGTAAATGAATCAAATTTTCTAATGTTTATTCTCCTGTTTACAATTTTCCCTACAAGATATATCAAGACAAAGTGATAGGTGAGATTAAGGGTGGTGCCAGAACACAAGAGTTTGAGGAATCCCTGTCAGAGAGGCCTTTGAGTACAGGAGAAAGGGCAGCCTTTTGTTAAAAAAAACCCTAATCCCAGAATGGGATGGGAATGGTATAAGCCTCAAGAGTCAATAGGGACCCTGTATGTTGCAAAACATTATAGAAAACTTGCACTTTTAGCTCTTTATTTTTTTCTATTTTTTTTCAAGTTTTTTTTTGTAGCTAAACAGTAGAGCTGTGCTGTGTAGTTTGTGTGTACTTTAAATTTCTAAATTAAATAAATAGGTGTTTCTTTTTGAACAGGTTTCCCCTGTTCTCCCCACCCAATCCCTCTTTTTGTCAGCCTGTGACTCAAAGCCAAAGAACAAGCATGACAGCCAAATACCATAAACCAATGGTAAAGCCAAGATAACACCCAAACATGGAGCTGAGCCAAATTGGCTCAAAAGGTATCAAACTAAAGAGGAAGCCCACCTCTTTCCAAACATACAAGTCCCATCATTATAGGACAAAGAATAACAAAGTTATTCCTTCTCAAAGTTGTTGCTGAGCATAAACCTTAATTTTCACCTCCCATCTGAAATCCAGAGGAAGAGGCTTAACCCTATCAAATGGGTATTCGAAATGAAGCTCTAAGTCAGGGCTATCCAATGGTACTACCAAATTTTAGCTAGAATCAGAATTACTGAAGTTATGACCAAAATACGGTCAAATAAGGGTGAATAAAATATTCACCTCCCATCTAACTTCCACAATTTTGGTGTGAGATACCTAAAGTTGGGTATTTTTGGAAAGCACACAATCAGGGATATCTGATGGTTCCATCCACTTCCCCATATCCTATATAGAATCAAAGTTATGGGGCAAACAAGCACCATACATATTTTAAGCAAATCATATATATTTACAAATAATCTTGTACATGGCATACCTTTGCCATATTTAGTGATAATGATATCAAGTGAGGTATCATTGTGAAGAGAACATCCAGGGCTACACAATGAACAAATTTTGAGCTTGATATCTCAGAAACTGACAAAGGTATGGGAGTTTTAAAGTCAAAATTCCACAGTTAGACCAATAAAGCCTTACTGTGGGATAATATCCCATAACTATGAGCATGAGGTGTGAAACAGCCAACAAAACTCGTTTTTACTTCAATACCTCATATTTTGGTCAATGCTGGGGACCTTTATAGGTTCTGTACAGCATTCTACACATAATACACATCAGAAGAGGGCTATGAGGTCCTCAGAGGAAAATTTTGACTGTGAGCCTTAGAGGTAATTTCATCTACCCAAAAGACCAGAAATATAAAAATAACATATTAATATAAATAAAATAAATTTATTTATATTATTAAAATAAGAATCAAAATATAAATATAAAATTATATTAAAAATAAAAAATTAATTACAATTTAAAAATAAAAATACATTAAATTTTGTAAGTATAAAATTACATTTATACTTGAAAAAATTAAGTAAAAATGAAATTTTAACAAAATTGTGAATAAATAAATAAATTTAGAAAAAAGTTAAATAAAATTTATTATAATATTTTATCCAATAAATAAATACATAAGAATTATTTCACCATTGGATTCCTCATAAAAAATCAGGTGGGGTCACCTCTGAGTGAAATTTGTGTAACTCAACTCTAAATAAGCTTAAATTAAGTTTTTAGTATTTTAAATACAAAAGTTGAAAATCCTCAAAACCTTAATTTAATTCACACCAAATGTGGTGTTAACCATCAATTTTTGTGTTAAAATTGAGGTGTTGTGTTTAGTTTAGAAGTTATGAGGAATTGAAGTATTTTCAATTGAATTCAATTGAAATGTCAAAATGTGCGTGTGTATTACATAAGTGAACTTTGATTTACATATGAGGTGTCAATTATTACTGTATTGTACTGTACAATTGAATTGAATTACATATGTAAATTATAAGTATAATACATGATGAGGAATTAAAGGAAAAATAAATCGGAAAGATTAAATTTGGGGGGGAAAAGGAACTCCAGCTCAAAGGGGGAGCTAGACCCCCAAAATCCTTGCTTACAGGCGTGGGATGTCAAAATTCACACAAAAGTTCATCACTTTTGGCCTGGAATTGAGTTACAGGGTCTGTGGACTCAATTGATGATGAGGTTTTGAGACCAACTGGGGTAGTTTTAGCTGTTGCCAAGAGGGTAAAACTACCCTTAAGATAAAACAATCATAGAAAAACAGTTTTAACTGGTTTCTAGGCCTCTGACACACATTCTGACGTGTTTTGAAGGCTCTAGGCCTGGTATTTCTATAGTAATGGCTGATTTAAGGGTCTAAAATGGCTAAAATTGGCTAAAATTGGCTTAAACCAGCCCTTTTTGGTCTAAACCAGGGTTCAATGATGCCATAATTGGCTTTTCTGTTGTCAGACTCTTTTTCACGACTGACAAGAGTAAAATTTGCTTTTGGAGGAAGAGAATTGATGGCTATAAAAGAATGTCTTCTTTGCCCCACTTTTCTCTTCATGTTAGAAGCTTTTTCCTTTTATTAATTAGTTTAAACACTGCTAAACCAATCAATCAAAGATTCCAACCACCATTTTTAAATCATTTTAATCCTTTTAACCACGTGAAAAAATCATTATAATCATTGTTTGTAACTCTTATAATAATTTTTACCCCTGAACCACCCCAAAAGTGAATTAAAGCATCTTTCATCACTGTTAACTTTGTCACTTTGTTTCCAAATTCACTCTGGTCACTTTTGGGCGTGTTTTCTCTTTAATATTCTTTTTAAAGACTTTGTTCTTTAATTAATTGCTTGCAGTTCTTTGCTCAATTAATTCCAATTGAAATTGCTCTTGAAGAAATTTCTTTTGTAGCCTCAAAATATCTCTTGTAGAGTATTTTTTGGATAAATTTTTATTGTTGGTAAAACAATAAATTTTTATAATATTATTGTTTTATACTAATAAAGTTATAAACAATAAAATTGGCATGTTTTCTCTTAAAAATAATATTCTTTAATATTTTTAATTTATTTTTACCTTATACAAATTTTGAGGACAGGAAAAGTACTTGATTTTTAATCAAAGTTTCATATCCACACCTTACATTTGGGGGCCCAGCCGTGATATTTTACCTGTGACATATTTTTTTTACTCTTTTTAAATCTTTTTTCTTATATTGAAAAATTTAAAACATATAAAAAATACTTATAATCCAAAAAATCCATAAAAAATAATTTTTTTTCATATTATAAGTGAGGCTTATATTTTTATTTCTTTTTTGAAATATCCTTTTTTTTACTTAATTAATTGGCTTTTTCATTAATTTTAGTGTCTGACAACGTGGTAAGACAAGAAAACATTGAAACAGCCTCAACATTCACCAGCATTGTTCCTGCAAGCACTATTAATTCAGACCATAATAGTACTGTTATTGTGACTCAAAATAATCAACCTGAACCAATATCTTCTTAATTAATCAACTTGGACATAAGTAATACCCTTCAGAAAGCTAAAAATTTGGCCAATAGTAAGTTTTTGACGTAAAAATACTATTTTAAGCCTTTTTAACCATAATTATGCCTTCAACCAGGTCAGGAGCCAGCTACAACCCCTCAAGCAGCTCCCAAAAAGGTAATAGACGTGATTATGGCAGAGGCCAATCAGGTACAGAAGGAAAAGGGTCAGTTGATGACTTCCAAACAACTAAAATGGGTCATTCTGAAGCTGATAATACCATTTTACCTTCAAAAAGAGCTGACACCACCACAACAAGCCTCTGTGGACATATACAAAGCCAGCCACAGTGCATACAACAATGCACTTCAATTCAAGGAGTACCAGATCCTTGCAGACCTGTGGAAGAATTGCATGAATTCTTACCTGACAGTAAGAAAATTCTTGGGCCATCCCAACACTTGCAAATTGCTAAATGGATGGCATCCATTGATGCAGAAGAAAAGCATGATGCTTTTGACACTAGAATGGAGGAAAAACAACCCTCCACCACCCAAACCAGTGCCAAAAACAGCCCCAGTGGTCAGCAGCAGCAATTCCAACGTGAAAAAGCAGCCACAAACTCCAAACAAGGGCAAAGGGAAGGCACCAGCCCCAAAAACTTACAGCCAGGGCTACAGAATCCCAAAGATTCAGCAGGATGCCATGGAAAATGTATTTCAGATGGCCAGAGCCATGATGGAATTACAGAAGAAGGAGGAAGCCAGATTAAGATTCCAGAAATGATTTCTGACATATTTGATTCCATCCCAGAGTTGTATAATGCTATAAATGACGTGAAAAAACATCTTTCTGATAAAAATGAAACCATTTGTAACAACATTAAAACAAACAACCTGAGTCTGTGCCAAATTAATGAAACACTTATGTGTTTTGAAAAAGTTTTAAGAACAATTAAAAATTCCAATAATGATAATTCTTCTAATAAAATAAATGAACAATCTGCCATTATTAAAGAATTAACAGATAAATATTCTAAATTCAATATTGATGACATAATTGAAACAAGAATTAAACAAGCCATAAGAATTATCAAGACAGATAACAAGAAAGTCCTTGATGACATTTCAAATTCATTTACTGAAGTAAAGACATATACCATTGCCTTGAAAAAGTGTCTTGATGCTTCACAAGAAGAAATATCAA
Organism: Austropuccinia psidii; assembly: GCA_023105745.1. Lineage (NCBI taxonomy): Eukaryota > Fungi > Basidiomycota > Pucciniomycetes > Pucciniales > Sphaerophragmiaceae > Austropuccinia > Austropuccinia psidii. The sequence continues at coordinate 4,405,302 of JALGQZ010000005.1, read as the reverse complement.
AATTATCAATGAAATTAAATCAAGTCACTGCTGATAATACAAGACAGGAAGAGTTATGGCAAGAACTGACATGTGAGCCTGTGAGGTATGTATGACATACCCATAAGGCCACAAATGATTTTATAAACAGTTGATTTCGTCTTAAACAGACTTTTTAGTTGAATTTAAAATAAAAAATAATAAAAAATAAGTATAACTTTTTTTGGATAAACAAAGTTATAAATATTATGTCATTTTTGGATTCTACACCAAAAATAACCTAGGGTAAACCCATAGGGTGTTATACCCAAAACCACTTATTTTTTATGTTATTGGAAGATTTAAGAATCTCACAGTACCAATGTAACTTTTTTAACATTTTTTTAAAATTGTTAAATTTAAGCTTAATTAAGCTTAAATTTAAAGTTGCATAAGGTTTATGCAAACTTACCAAAATTATAGTTAAAATTGAGGTGTGGTGTATATTTACTGAATTGGCTAAGGATTTGCCATACAGAATGTAAATCCTGCGTGAGCTCAATTTAAAAGGGTTTAAGGCCATAGTATGGCTTTAAATAAATAAAAGGGCAAAATCCACGCAGAAAGGTGGGACAAAGGAAAAAGACCAAATAGAGCTGGGGTACCCAACTTTTTGGATCTGCAAGGATTCAATTAAGGTTGTCCACCTGTATTGGAGGATTTTCAACCTTATTTAAACTTTAAGATTAGACTTTGATCCAACCTTAAGGTTTAAACTGGTTTTATCCCAATTTGGACAGGAATTTCAAGCTGCCAAAGGGTAAATCCCAATATGCAGGCTTGAAATCAAGGTTCCAAGAACTGTCAGAGCTTAATTAAGCTTAAAACTTTAAAGTTTCAAGCATTAAAACCTTATCAAAACTGAAGGTTTAGTGTGTTTTGCTATTTTACGTGGAAAAATAGCAAAAACTTCAAAAATTCATTAAAAATCCAATTCTTAATGGATTTGCTTGAAAATTTCACACAACTTAGAATTTAATATTATCAATATATAAATTAAATTTTAAGTATCTTTTATAAACAAATTTCCTGGGTAATTAGGCTGGAAATTTACTCTTTTAATTAAATTCAAAGAAATTTATGATTTCTTTAAAAATTAATTAAAAATTGAGTTTAAGAGACTTCTACTTGAAACTCTATTTTTAAGTGGTTCATGTGATGAACTTTAATATAAATAAGCTTATTTATATTAAAAACTTAAAATAATTAGTTTAAATGAGGATTAAAGTTACATGGAGTTAAGAATAACACTGGTAACTTTAAATTGGAAGTAAAAATAAGTTGCCTTAAGTTAAGAACTTTATTTTTAAGCATGGTTTTTCAGTTTTGACCTGAGCACGCCCTCTACATCCATTATGAATCATGAGAGTTTCTCTGAAGACATAAAAAGAGTCTTTTCATCACTGTTTTTGTCCATCAATCATTATCAATCCAATCATATTAGACATTTAAACAGGTAAAGTTTTATTAAATATAAAATCTTATTATTAAAAGTAATTCTTAAGTTATTTTTATTCTTTATTTATTAAAATTAAAGAATTGAAGTCATAGAATTCAGATTATTGTTGTAATCACCAATAATATATTTTATTATATAAAATTATCATTTTAAATATCTTTTAAAATCCATAAATTCCTCTCAAGAACTCTTTAATCATAATTTATATTATAAAAAGTTGTTTTATCTTTAAATTTATTGATTTTTGACGTATTTTTAACTTATAATTATTATTTAATATTATAACTGTTGTTGTTTGACTTATTATATTAAATAAATCTTATAAGTAAGTTTTCTCTCAAAATTCTATATTTTTTTGTCTAGTATTGGTTTTTTTATATATAGAATTTTCTCTATAAGAATTATTTCTGCACAGTGTGTGTTTTAATTCTTTTATAAATAATATTTATATTATTTATAAGTGGTTAAATATTCATATTTTCCACGTGTAATTGTCTCATTAAGAGCTTTACACTTCTTATTGTTATAACTGTCAGTGACTATAACAATAATAGAATAATTATAATTTATTATAATTATTATATTCTTTTTATTATTATATTATCATAATAATAATTAAATTTTTTTCTATATAATTATTTCTAATAATTATATTTAAATTTGTGGTTATAATATTTTATTATATTATATTTTTCTACTGAGGACAGTCATAGTACTCTTGATATTGTTACTATTATCAAGAGTTTCATAGATAAACCTTACATGACACATAAGGAAGACATGTATAAAATTGAAGTAATAAATTTAATACAAAGCTTCCAACATGAATACAGAAATTCCCAAAGGTGTAGCAACAGTAAAATGAATGACATTGAACAAATACTGAACACCTTACCAAGAATGTCTACACCTCTAAATCAACATGAGGGCACAAGAATTCCAAATCCACAAGTATTGGATCCTGATAATTCACAATTAAAAAATGAATTATCCACTTCTTTTCATAACTTGGAACCATCAATGGGCCAAGCACTCTTGAAAGAAGTTCCAAAACTTAAAGAATGGCCTCACTTCAGTGGTGAAGAAGAATATGACCATATGGAATTCATTAGAGGTATTGACATGATCAAAGAGGATTTTGAATTAACAGACAGATTGGTAACAGCCAGGTTTAACACCTTGTTTACCAGATCAGCTCACAGATGGTACATCAAAATAAGACAAGCACATGGACACCAGAGTTGGACTTGGTGGAAAACCCAAATCATCAACAAATGGGCAAATGATGCTTGGAGGTTAAAAGTTGAAACAGCCTTTGAATCTTCCAAATTTAATGCTGATAAAGACAAAGCTTTACCATGGTTTTGCCAACAGAAGGACAGATTAACAGCACTATATCTTGACATGTCAGAATTTATGATCCATAGAAAGATTCTGAGACAATGTGGAGGTGACTTAGAGCATTCTGTCAAAAGCAGGACTACTGAACAATCTTCAGCAGAGGATATTATCAATATAGTAGAAGAAGTAACCACCAGAACCAAAATTGGTTCTAGTAGGGTGAATCTCAAAACAAGGTTTAATACACCTTGGAAAGATTCTGTGGACAAAAACCCCAAAGAAAATTATAATAATAAATATAAATCTGCAGATACAGTCAGAAAATGCCATATTTGCCAAAGCACCACCCATTTAGCCAATACATGTCCAAAAAGGGGGAAAATCAATGAAATTGACATTGAAAAGGGACCTGATGTTGAAAAATATGACATAATTGAAGACAATTCAGATGACAAGTCATCCATATTTTCTGAATCTTCAAAAGATATAGAAAATATCAATGCCACTTTTGACATCATGGAATCTTATTCCCACTTACCACAATTGAGCAATGGTCAAGTTGATTTATCAAAAGTTCAAGATGCACAACTTATCCGGACAAAACCAAACACAGGAAAAGGTTATACAGCTGGTAATTCCTGTATAACAGAAGTGGTGATTGACAACAAGCCCACCAAACTTTTGCTTGACCCAGGAGCCTTCTGCTCTTGTGTTGGAAAATCTTTTCTTAAGACTTGTGTACCAAATTTTGAAGACCAATTGTTACCAATTGATGGTATAAAATTCAACAGTGCAAGTAACCCAATGAAAGCATTAGGAATCTTTGAGACCAATGTCATATCCCCACACATAAATGGGAATTTAAGGATCACAGTTGAATTTGTTGTTATGGAAAATTGCTCTAGTACCCATTTTTAGTGGGAAATGACTATTTAATCATGTATGGGATAGATTTACATAATAACAAAGACAGATAATTTACAATGGGGGACAATAAGCGCCAGAAATTTGCCTTTTTACCATTTAAAAGACAAATTACAGTAAACAAAGTATCACCAGTCAACTTAGAGTTAGAGAAATTCAAGTCTGAACAGTTAAATGAGGCTGAGATAAGCCTTCATCTGACTGATAAACAAGAAAATGAACTTTCTTCCCTTTTGTATGACCACAGAGGAGCATTTGCTACAGACAAAGAGCCTCTGGGAGCAATTATTGGTCATGAAGTTGACATCATTCTTAACATTGAGAGACCTTATCCACCACTCTTAAGAAGACCTGCTTATCCAGCAAGTCCAAAATCAAGAGAAGCTCTAGAAACTCATATCAAAGAACTTCTGGACCTTGGTATAATAAGAAAAGTAGGCCACAATGAGGAAGTAGAAATAACTACACCAGTCATAGTGGCGTGGCATAATGGAAAATCCAGAATGGGTGGGGACTTTAGAGCTCTGAACACTTACACTGTCCCAGACAGATACCCAATACCAAAAATCCAAATTGCCCTTACTCAAATATCTCAAGCAGTGTATATAGCCACTATGGATGCCCTTAAAGGATTCCATCAAAATATGGTAACACCAAGAGCAAGAAAAGACTTGAGAATTATTGTTCATTGTGGAGTGTATGAATACTTAAGGATGCCCTTTGGTATCAAAAATGCACCTTCACACTTCCAAAGAATGATGAATGAAATCTTCCCTGAAGAACTCTCAGAGGGATGGTTAATCATTTACATTGATGACATTATTATCTGTTCAAAGACTTGGGAGGAGCACATGTACAGATTATCAAGAGTTTTGACAAAAATCCAATCAGTAAGCATGAAAATCTCCTTGAAGAAATGTCATTTTGGATTTAAAGAACTTAAAGCACTAGGACATGTTGTATCTGGTTTGTCCCTTGGAATTGACAAAAACAAAGTTGCAGCAGTATTGTTAAAACCCATGCCTCAGAATAAGAAGGAAATTCAGTCATTCTTAGGTTTTGCAGGATATTACAGGCAACACATTAAAGATTTTGCATCCATAGCAAGACCACTTTATAAGTTGTGTGACAAAGACACAGTGTTTGAGATGACTGTTGACAGAGTCAAAGCTTTTGAGTCTCTAAGAGAAGCATTGACCACTGCTCCACTCTTACTGATGCCAGACTTTAAATTGCCTTTCAAACTGTATATTGATGCATCAGGGGATGGACTGGGTGCTGCACTTCACCAAGTTCAGATCATAAATGATAAGCCTGTAGAAGGACCCATATGTTTCATATCCAGGCAAATCAAACCAACTGAAGCCAGATATGGAGCAAGTCAGATGGAATGTCTATGCCTTGTCTGGGCCTTGGAAAAATTGAACTACTTTTTAGAGGGATGTGTTTTTGAAGTGATAACAGATTGTGCAGCTGTCAAATCACTTTTGAACATGAAAACACCCAACAGACACATGCTCAGATGGCAAATAGCCATACAAGAATACAGAGGCAATATGACTATTGTTCATAAGGATGGGAATATTCATAAGAATGCAGATGGACTAAGCAGATGGCCATTACCAAATAATATTGATAATCCTGCTTATGTGCCAGAAGAAGCTTCACCACATATTCCAATAGAAGGAATAAGTGTTACAGACTTGAACACCACCTTCTTTGAAGAAGTCAGAAGTAGTTACACTCAAGATAAGAATTGTAGCATCTTATGCCAATTACTTAACAAAGACTGTAAAGACAACTCTCTAATACATGCCTTGGATGAAGTATGGAGGAAATCTTATGATGAAGGAAGATTTCACCTACTGGATGGTATAATTTACCACAGAACCAAGCACACATGTGTCATGACAGTTGTAGACAGGTCATTAATCAATCTTGTACTGAAAGAATGCCATGATAGTCCCTTTTCAGGACATCTTTCTGAAGAAAGAACAAGAGAAAAAGCAAAGACCTGCATATGGTGGCCAATGTGGCAGAAAGATGTTGCAGAGTATTGCAAAACCTGTGACAGATGCCAAAAGGCAAATAAATGCACAGGCAAAAGACTTGGAAATATGATAAAAATCCAAGAACCAAACAGACCTTGGGAAATTGTCCATATGGATTGGGTAACTGGCCTACCACCAGGAGGTGACAGGAGCTATAATGCTTGCCTAATAATTGTGGACAGATTCAGTAAAACTCCAATCTTTTTACCATGTCACAAAGATGATACAGCCATGGATACAGCTCTTCTGATATGCAATAGAGTAGTGTCATGGACTGGGATATTTACAAATATCATCAGTGATAGAGATCCCAAATTCACTTCAGCACTATGGACAAATCTTCACCAATTATTTGGCACTAAACTGTCTTTCTCTACAGCCTACCACCCACAAACTGATGGCCTGGCTGAAAGGATGATCCAAACCTTAGAGGACATGGTGAGAAGATTTTGTGCATATGGCCTTGAATTCAAAGATTGTGATGGATTTACCCATGATTGGTGTACTCTGTTACCAGCACTGGAATTAGCATATAAAACATCAATCCATGCCAGTACCAATCAGACTCCTGCTTTTCTAGAAAAAGGATGGAACCCCAAATTACCCCAAAATTCCTTGAGGAAAGACTTAATTGAAATACATCCCACAGCTGCTAGCTTCAAAGGAATGCTAGAAAAATCTAGAAAGCATGCAGTAAGATGCATGGAGGACTCTTTTGCATATGCTAAAGACAAATGGGATAAATCACATGCAACTCCAGTTTTCAAAGTAGGGGACCTGGTTCTTGTATCCAGCACTAACTTCAATAACATCAAAGGATGTAAAAAGTTGAAAGACTCCTTTGCAGGACCTTTTGTGATTAAAGCCCTCCATGGAGAAAATGCTATTGAAGTAGAATTATCTGAAGATCTTAGCAATAAGCACCCTACATTTCCAGTAAGATTGATAAAGCCATACAAATCTAGTGATGCTGAGAAATTTCCCTTGAGGAATAAGATTCCCCAAGTTATACCTCCTATTGAGACATCTGGTACTAAGAAAATTACCAAAGTTCTTAAAGAAAGGAAATTAAGAACCAAAAAAGTAAGGGAATACCTTGTTGGGTACAGTGACCCAACTTGTGAAGATGAATGGTTAGAAGAAAAAGATATACCAGAAGCTACCAAACTCCTCAGGAGATTCAGACACACTAGAAACACCAATATTACAAAGTAATATTCTTTTTTAGGGGGAGGGAATGTGAGCCTTAGAGGTAATTTCATATACCCAAAAGACCACAAATATAAAAAGAACATATTAATATAAATAAAATAAATTTATTTATATTATTAAAATAAGAATCAAAATATAAATATAAAATTATATTCAAAATAAAAAATTAATTACGATTTAAAAATAAAAATACATTAAATTTTGTAAGTATAAAATTACATTTATACTTGAAAAAATTAAGTAAAAATGAAATTTTAACAAAATTGTGAAAAAATAAATAAATTTTGAAAAAAGTTAAATAAAATTTATTAGAACTTTTTATCCAATAAATAAATACATAAAAATTATTTCACCATTGGATTCCTCATAAAAAATCAGGTGGGGTCACCTCTGAGTGAAATTCTTGTAACTCAACTCTAAATAAGCTTAAATTAAGTTTTTAGTATTTTCAATACAAAAGTTGAAAATCCTCAAAACCTTAATTTAATTCACACCACATGTGGTGTTAACCATCAATTTTTGTGTTACAATTGAGGTGTTGTGTTTAGTTTAGAAGTTATGAGGAATTGAAGTATTTTCAATTGAATTCAATTGAAATGTCAAAATGTGCGTGTGTATTACATAAGTGAACTTTTATTTACATATGAGGTGTCAATTATTACTGTATTGTACTGTACAATTGAATTGAATTACATATGTAAATTATAAGTATAATACATGATGAGGAATTAAAGGAAAAATAAATTGGAAAGATTAAATTTGGGGGGGAAAAGGAACTCCAGCTCAAAGGGGGAGCTAGACCCCCAAACTGCTTGCTGACAGGTGTGGGATGTCAAAATTCACGCAAAGGTTCATCACTTTTGGCCTGGAATTGAGTTACAGGGTCTGTGGACTCAATTGATGATGAGGTTTTAATACCAACTGGGGTAGTTTTAGCTGTTGCCAAGAGGGTAAAACTACCCTTAAGATGAAACAATCATTGTAAAAACAGTTTTAACTGGTTTCTACGCCTCTGACACACATTCTGACGTGCTTTGAAGGCTCTATGCCTGGTATTGCTATAGTAATGGCTGATTTAAGGGTCTAAAATGGATAAAATTGGCTAAAATTGACTTAAACCAGCCCTTTTTGGTCTAAACCAGGGTTCAATGATGCCATAATTGGCTTTTCTGTTGTCAGACTCTTTTTCACGACTGGCAAGAGTAAATTTTACTTTTGGAGTAAGAGAATTGATGGCTATAAAAGAATGTCTTCTTTGCCCCACTTTTCTCTTCATGTTAGAATCTTTTTCCTTTTATTAATTAGTTTAAACACTGCTAAACCAATCAATCAAAGATTCCAACCACCATTTTTAAATCATTTTAATCCTTTTAACCACGTGAAAAAATCACTATAATCATTGTTTGTAACTCTTATAATCATTTTTACCCCTGAACCACCCCAAAAGTGAATTAAAGCATCTTTCATCACTTTAAACTTTGTCACTTTGTTTCCAAATTCACTCTGGTCACTTTTGGGTGTGTTTTCTCTTTAATATTCTTTTTAAAGACTTTGTTCTTTAATTAATTGCTTGCAGTTCTTTGCTCAATTAATTCCAATTGAAATTGCTCTTGAAGAAATTTCTTTTGTAGCCTCAAAATATCTCTTGTAGAGTATTTTTTGGATAAATGTTTATTGTTGGTAAAACAATAAATTTTTGTAATATTATTGTTTTATACTAATAAAGTTATAAACAATAAAATTGGTGTGTTTTCTCTTAAAAATAATATTCTTTAATATTTTTAATTGATTTTTACCTTATACAAATTTTGAGGACAGTAAAAGTACTTGATTTTTAATCAAAGTTTCATATCCACACCTTACATTGACCCCGTATTGGTGAAACCTGTCCAGATGTGGTTCCAAAACAACAACTCAGCCCAATAAAGGCTATACAGGCCTTGTGAAAACCAAAAGCCATTCCTTGGGAGTGAGAAATCTTCACTTCCTCTATGTGGAAAGTTCTAGAAGCCTTTTCACCCCATTTTTGGATAAAACGGGGCCTTTTCACAGCCAGAAAAGGTTTCCTCATCCTGCTCTTGAATTCCTACATAGTAAATGTAAGGTTTGACTATGAAACAATAAGTAAAAATTACTAATATTTTACTTATTTTACTATGAATGTCCTTATAAATGAAATAAAGAAGATAAAAATAATTATAATAATAAAGAATTATTATAATTATGGTGTAAAAATAATTCTATTATTAATAAAATATAATAAAATAAATATATTAATATAAAATAGTTAATATCTTTGATAGCACTTTATTATTGTTATAAACAAATAATAAAGGCGTAGAAAATTGTTTTTTATTAATAAAAAACAATTAATAACAATAATATTACCAATATTAAAGTTATAAATTAATATAAATACTATTTATATTAATTATAGATTTATTAAAAGAATAATATAGAGAAAATTATTAATAAAAGAGAAAATAACCTACTTTTAACACTTAATATAATAATTTTGAGATATTTTACGCCAAATAATGTAAATACAACTTATACAAATTGTATTTACAATAAAAAATAGAGAAATTACAAATATTCTTGATTTTTACGTGGAACTGATTTTTAGAGAGACTTCTATAAGAAACAATTAAACAAATGATTTAATCACGTCAAAATGATGATTATAATAAAGATGAACTTTGGTCTTTAATAATATAAAAGTTTTATATATAAAGAATAAAGATATTACCTTTTTTGTTTGTATTAATTTAATGTTTTTGATGCATCTGAGGGGAAAACAGAGCAGAAAGAGCTCTATTTATAGTAAAAACCTCCCTCCTAGAGTCCAACAGGCTTCTAGTAGACGTGTACCCATCATATCCACTGGAATTGATCAATATTTTAAGGTTTGGTGATGATTACATCATGATCATACCTCATTACATCACTATTACGCCATTATTTAGAGTTATCACTATAACTCTAAGTCTGATAGCGTCAAGGCTTGGCAGAACCCCAAATTTCGTGGATTTTATTAGCTTTAATCATAAACTAATAGTATTCACCAATTTTAACACTTATATGACTGTTAAACTTAATTTAAGGTTACAGTGTGTGATCATAAATGATCAAATTAAGCACAAACTTTGATCCTTAATAACCTTTAAGATTTACACGCTACAGCAATTCAGAGAGTTAATTCTGATAGCTTGGAGTAACTGTATTATGCTTCCAAGAGAATTTCATTACATCATCAAAACTCTATTTTTAATGATATTTTTTGTAACTCATCTTTTCTGTCGAAATTTAATATTTTAAACTTCAAACTATGATTTCAAGGGGTTATACCTTGAATATTATAATAAAAAATACATCAGTATTCACAAATGAACTAGTAGAATCGAACTGTCTACTTATTTTTAAGTTTGGACCACTTTCACAACAAAGTGGTCAACAGCTCTGTTGATTTTAATCAATAATTCCTTACAGATTTTAACCTTGTTTATAGCTTGTGAAGTAAACTTCATATCTGTGTTCCTACTGTAATTACGTGATGACTTTATTTTTGGTTCATCACTCTATCATGTATAATTCAAGAGATATTAGCTAAAATCCTTGAATATATGCGTTGACCAAAAAAGTGCATATATTCAGGTTAATTCCTTAAGTATTGGTTTTGATGCTTAGCTTATTAATTGTTTTATGTGTGGAGCTTTATGGAAAAAGCAATGGGGCCATTTATTTTACATGTTGCTTCATTAGTTTTTGAAATAAATAAGGATTTGTGGTTTTTATAAGGTGTTATTACTTATAACTTATTAAATATTGACTTTACAGATATGCCATAAAAATGGTATATGTGTATTTTACCATGGGGAATCCAATAGTGTAATTTATTTCACATGTTTATTCATTGGCTTTTTAAGTTAAACCAAATTTTGTACCAATTTATGGTATTTTTATAGTTTTTAAGGTACTTATAATTATATAAAATATTTCTTGTGACCTTTTTGGGTATGTGGTCATATCTCAAAGGTTCACATTCCCTACCACCAAAAAATATTGTACCACAATCTGATATGTGTAATTAGGGTATCATCCACTGTCCTACCTCTTCAATAGACTTTGTTAGTCTTGAAGCTCAACAATGCTTAAATTTTCTATTTTTCAGGCTTTCTTTCATGTCTGAACCTTCTTAGTAGTTTATCAGAATTTGTTATATCTTTCTCAAGTAGCCATTCATCTTCTTGAGTTGAATTTCTATACCTTACAAGGTATTCCCTTTCTTTTTTGTTTCTTGTCCTTCTTTCTTTAAGGACTTTTACTATTTTGTTTTCCTCTCCTTCTTCCAAGGGGGGAATTTCAAGTGGGGGTTTATTTCTTAGTGGAAATAACTCCTTGTCACTTGAACTGTAAGGTTTTATCAGGCCTACAGGGAAAGTTGGGTGTTTGTTCATTAGTTCACCTGTGAGTTCCAATTGCACAGCATTGGGTCCATGAAGTGCTTTAATCATAAATGGTCCTGCAAAGGAATCTTTCAATTTATTTGGGCCTTTTATGTTATTGAAATTAAGGGTTAATACTAGGACCAAGTCTCCTATTTTGAAATCAGGTCGCTTATGACTTTTATCCCATCTTTCTTTTGCATATTTGAAAGAGTCTTGCATACATCTGTTTGCATGGTGTCTTGCTTTGTCAAGCATTATCTTAAAGCTGCTTGCTTTTGGATGTATATCCACTAAGTCTTTTTTGAGGGTGTCATAAGGAAGTCTTGGATTCCAACCTTTTTCTAGCATTGCTGCTGTTTTGCCAGTAGAAGAATGAATTGATGTCTTATATGCCAGTTCAAGAGCTGGTATTAGTGTACACTAATCATGGGTAAAACCATCAGAATCTTTGAATTCTAGCCCATAAGCACAGAATCTTCTGATCATGTCCTCTAAGGTCTGTATCATTCTTTCTGCTAAACCATCAGTTTGAGGATGGCAAGCTGTTGAGAATGATAACTTTGTCCCAAACAAGTTATGGAGATCTGTCCATAATGCTGAAGTGAACTTTGGGTCTCTGTCACTTATAATATTCTGGAATATGCCTGTATGGCTTATAGCTTTATTCCATATCATTATGGCTGTGTCCATAGCTGTGTCATCTTTATGACATGGTAGGAAAATTGGAGTTTTACTATATCTGTCAACCAGTACTAGGCATGCATTATAGCTTCTGTCTCCTCCTGGAGGTAATGCTGTTACCCAATCCATATTAACTATTTTCCAAGGGGATTTTGGTTCTTGGATTTGGATCATCATTCCAAATTTCTTACCTGTGGCTCTGTTGGCTTTTTGACATCTGTCACAGGTTTGGCAGTATTCTATAACATCTTTCTTCCAATTTGGCCACCAAGAGCATGTTTTCACCCTCTCTAGTGTCCTGTCTTCTGAGAGGTGTCCAGCTGCAACACTATCATGACACTCATGTAAAATAGTGTTTATCAGGGTTCTATCTGTTAAGGCCATAACACATGTGTGTTTTGTTCTATGGTAAAGGATTCCATCAAGGAGGTGGAATCTTCCTTCATCATATGCCTTTTTCCATATTTCATCTAGTTTTGATGAAAGTGATGGGTCTTTGCAGTCTTTCATTAGAAGTTGGCTTAAGATATGGCAATTTTTGTCTATCTTATAGCTTTCTTTAACTTGGTTAAAGAATTCTGTGCCAATGTCTGTGACACATATTCCTTCTATATGATGTTCTTCTTGTGGTATCCATGCTGGATTGTCAGGGGTATTTGCTAGAGCCCATCTGCTAAGACCATCTGCATTTTTGTGAATATTGCCCGATTTATGAACAATAGTCATATTTCCTCTATATTCTTGGATAGCAATCTGCCATCTCAGCATATGTCTATTTGGAGTTTTCATATTTAATAGAGATTTTACAGCATTACAGTCTGTAATAACATCAAATACTGTTCCATCCAAATAGTAATGTAATTTTTCTAAAGCCCACACTAAGCAGAGGCATTCCATTTGGCTTGCTCCATATCTTGCTTCTGTTGGCTTTATCTGTCTTGAAATAAAACAAATTGGTCCTTCCACTGGTTTATCATTGATGATTTGTGTCTGGTGTAGTGCAGCACCCAGTCCTTCTCCACAAGCATCAATGTAAAGTTTGAAGGGTAGTTTCCAATCTGGCATTAGAAGAAATGGGGCATTTGACAAGGAATTTTTCAATTCCTCATATGCCTTGACTCTTTCTTCTGTCATTTCATAGACTGTTTGTTTGTCACATAGCTTATAAAAGGATTTAGCAATTTTTGCAAAGTCCTTTATATGCTGTCTATAGTAACCAGCAAATCCTAGAAATGATTGCATTTCTTTTTTGTTTTGGGGAATTGGTTTAAGTAGTACTGCTGCTACTTTATTCTTTTCTATGCCTAGACTAAGTCCAGATACAACATGTCCTAGTGCTTTTAGTTCACTATATGCAAAATGACACTTTTTCAAGGAAATTTCATATTCACTTGGACTATTTTCTGTAGTACCTTTTCTAGGCTTGTAAGGTGATTTTCCCAGGTTTCTGAGCAAACTATGATATCATCAATATACATAATTAACCATCCTTCTGATAATTCTTCAGGAAATATGGTATGCATCATTCTTTGATAATGGGAAGGTGCATTTTTTATGCCAAATGGCATTCTTAAGTATTCAAAAATTCCACAGTGGACTATTATCCTAAGTAGGTTTTTGGCATTGTCTGTTAAGACATTTTGATGAAAACTCTTTAAGGCATCCATGGCTGTGATGAACTTAGCCTGTGACAGTTGTGTCAATGTCTCATGGATCCTGGGTATTGGATACCTGTCTGGAATGGTATAGGTATTCAGAGCTCTGAAGTCTCCTACCATCCTTGATTTTCCATTATGCCAGGTTATAATGACAGGTGTAGTGACTTCTACCTGTTCATTATGTCCTACCTTTCTTAATACTCCAAGGTCCATTAATTCTTTAATGTGTACCTCTAAGGCTTCTCTAGCCCTTGGACTAGCTGGGTAAGCAGGTCTTCTTAGTAGAGGTGGGTAAGGTTTTTCCACATTAAGAATTATATCCACTTCATGTCCAATTATGGCACCTAGTGGCTCTTTGTCAGTTGCAAAGGCATTTTTATACTTAAATAAGAGGTCAATCAATTTTTTTTCATTTTTTCTGTTAATTATTGATTGAATTCTGCCTCTTTAAGTTGCTCAGATATAAAAAGTTCCTTCTCTGGAATTTTTTCTTCATTCTTAATAACTGTGATTTGTTTTTTGTTATTTAAGAAGCCAAACTTTTGTCTTTTGTTGTCTCCTATGGTAAAATACTTTTTAATTTGAGGTTTGGATGATAGTGGATTCCATCCATTGGAGTATCTCACTATTTCCTCCTCTTTGAGGAACTTTTTCAGGATGTGCCAGGAGTTCATCACTCCTTGGTGTATTTGAGGCAACATTTCCCAATCATTGTCCTTGTATACTGTGTAGTACTGTTTGTACTGGCTCATGTAGTTGTCTATTTGAGCCCTCTGAATGTGATTTGTACCTGTTTGAGTCACTCATACTTAGTTCCAAGTCAGGTTCAGATATCATGGGCATTTCTGGGACTTGCCTTTGGGATAAGGCACTTCCTTGTGTGGATTCTGTTCCACTGGGGATATTGCCCTTCCTTTTCCCTTTTGAGGAATCAATTCTACCTCTGAGTCCAGTTCCATCTGATTGGATGGAGTATTGGGAGCCTCCTCTGGTAGTCATCTTATAAGAAAAATAAGAAATAAGAGGATTTCAGAACAGGAAATTTCTTATGGTAACTTATAAATGAGGTACTCACCTTCAGAGTCTTGAATGGTGGGTCCTGGAAAGTCCAATTTCTTGTTTTTCTTTCTTTTGGAAATTATTGGTGTTGGAGAACTTTGACAAGTTTCTTCCACCAATCTTTCAACAGTGGTTTGGTTATCCTCCGTTGGGTTGTCTTCAAACACTAAAAAAGACAAATAAATATAAGTCTTTTATGTAAAAGTGTTATTTTTGGTAAGATATGGCAATTTTCCATGCAAAAATTGCTTTTATATCTTTTTTTTATGGAAAAAAATGAAAATAATTAAAGTAATGAAATTAAAAAGAATAAAAGAACTCTTTTATTGGTTTTTAATATTTTTATTTTTAAAGAATAAAATAAAAATGAATATGATTCTTTTTAAATTAATTTAGAAATATCTTTTTTAATCACTAGAGTCACTCAAAGAAAGTTTTTGCAAGTCTAAGGATGTGAAAAACCACGTGTAAGACAGTACAATTGCTTTCCAAATGCCTCAAGAGCTTTTAAAATCAATAAATATAAAATTATTATATAATTTTATGATTATAAGTATAATTTATTATTGGATAAGCCCAATTAGAATCTTTTTAAAGGTCTTTTAGAGTAAATATCACGGCCAGGCCCCCAAATGTAAGGTTTGACTATGAAACAATAAGTAAAAATTACTAATATTTTACTTATTGTACTATGAATGTCCTTATAAATGAAATAAATAAGATAAAAATAATTATAATAATAAAGAATTATTATAATTATGGCGTAAAAATAATTATATTATTAATAAAATATAATAATATAATTTATATTATAAAATATAATATAATAAAATAAATATATTAATATAGAATAATTAATATATTTGATAGCACTTTATTATTGTTACAAACAAATAATAAAGGCGTAAAAATTTTTTTTTATGAATATAAAACAATTAATAACAATAATATTACCAATATTAAAGCTATAAATTAATATAAATACTATTTATATTAATTATAGAATTATTAAAAGAATAATATAGAGATAATAACCTACTTTTAACACTTAATATATTAATTTTGAGATATTTTACGCCAAATAACGTAAATACAACTTATACAAATTATATTTACAATAAAAAATAGAGAAATTACAAATATTCTTGAGTTTTACGTGGAAAAGATTTTTAGAGAGATTTTTAACAAAAAAAATTAAACAAGTGATTTAATCACGTCAAAATTGATGATTATAATAAGGATGAACTTTGGTCTTTAATAATTTAAAAGCTTTATATATAAAGAATAAAGATATTACCTTTTTTGTTTGTATTAATTTAATG
Organism: Austropuccinia psidii; assembly: GCA_023105745.1. Taxonomy (NCBI): domain Eukaryota; kingdom Fungi; phylum Basidiomycota; class Pucciniomycetes; order Pucciniales; family Sphaerophragmiaceae; genus Austropuccinia; species Austropuccinia psidii. Next base: position 4,389,129 of record JALGQZ010000005.1, on the reverse strand, counting down.
TTTTTGATGTGTCTGAGGGAAAAACAGAGCAGAAAGAGCTCTATTTATAGTAAATACCTCCCTCCTAGAGTCCAACAGGCTTCTAATAGACGTGTAATGATCATATCCACTGGAATTGATCAATATTTTAAGGTTTTGTGATGATTACATCATGATCAAACCTCATTACATCACTATTACGCCATTATTTAGAGTTATCACTATAACTCTAAGTCTGATGGCGTCAAGGCTTGGCAGAACCCCAAATTTTGTGGATTTTATTAGCTTTAATCATAAACTAATAGTATTCACCAATTTTAATACTTATATGACTGTTAAACTTAATTTAAGGTTACAGTGTGTGATCATAAATGATCAAATTAAGCTCAAACTTTGATCCTTAATAACCTTTAAGATTTACACGCTAAAGCAATTCAGAGAGTGAATTCTGATAGCTTGGCATAACCCTATTCCGCTGCCAAGAGCATTTCATTACATCATCAAAACCCTATTTTTAATGATTTTTCTTGTAACTCATCTTTTCTGTTGAAATTTAATATTTTAAACTTCAACCTATGATTTCAAGGGGTTATACCTTGAATATTATAATATAAAATACATCATTATTCACGAATGAACTAGTAGAATCCAACTGTGTACTTATTTTTAAGTTTGGACCACTTTCACAACAAATTGGTCAACAGCTCTGTTGATTTTAATCAATAATTCCTTACAGATTTTAACCTTGTTTATAACTTGTGAAATAAACTTCATATCTGTGTTTCTATAGTAATTACGTGATGACTTTAATTTTTGTTCATCACTCTATCATGTATAATTCAAGAGATATTAGCTAAACTCCTTGAATATATGTGTTGACCAAAAAAGTGCATATATTCAGGTTAATTCCTTAAGTATTGGTTTTGAAGCTTAGCTTATTAATTGTTTTTTGTGTGGACTTTCATGTAGAATCCAATGGTGTCATTTATTCCACATGTTGCTCCATTAGGCTTTGAAATAAATAAGGATTTGTGGTTTTTATAAGGTATTATTACTTATAACTTATTAAATATTGACTTTACAGATATGCCATAAAAATGGTATATGTGTATTTTACCTTGGGGAATCCAATAGTGTAATTTATTTCACATGTTTATTCATTGGTTTTTAAGTTAAACTGAATTTTGTACCAATTTATGGTATTTTTATAGTTTTTAAGGTACTTATAATTATATAAAATATTTCTTGTGACCCTTTTGGGTATGTGGTCATATCTCAAAGGTTCACAGTAAAACTTTCAAAAACAGTTATACTCTTGGAAAATAAACAGGTATACTTCCAATTTTAAGCATTGTAGTCTTTGTTATAATAACCCAATTGGTAAAGCTGCCCCCAGGGCTTTCAACAGCAGTCACCATCACTATATTATTATAGTAAAGCCGTTAATATCTTATTTTAAGCCAGCTATTATCATTACCAAAGACCTTTTATATCACTTTCACCATGTCACCATCATAGTTAAGGTTTGTAAATACCAGCCTACTCCTTTATCATAGACTCAGCCTGACATTTTGGGGGCCTGGCCGTGTTTTTTGACTTTTTTGGACCTTAGAAGTGAGTTTTTCACTTATTTTCTTATATTCTGAAATATTGTTTTATCTTTTTAGGTGTAATTTCTTTAAAGGATATATATATAACATATCTTATATATATTTTTAAAGTGGTACATGCCATATACCACTAATTTTCATCTTTGTTAAATTACATTGTTGTGTGGTTGATTATAGTTTAATCACCACAAAACCTTTATTTTTGATGTGTTTTACATATTAAGACACTTTACGCCATCAATAATTTCCTTTTTCAATCAAAAAGGACACCTCTCTTACTGTAAACCAACAGTATTAGAGGTGTGGTTGGGTATTTTGATAATTTCAATTTTCCTTTACATAACCACTTTTAGATTACACTTGTTAATTAAAAGTTAATCTGTGAGGTACTGTTATACAAACAGTGTACCAAAGATCCACAAGCTGTATTTTTTGACGTTTAATTCATAATTTCAATTGCACTGTCTCAATAAAAGGGTATAATATAGAAATATATTTCCTAGGAGCCATTCTTAGACGTGCAAACAGAATTTTAAGAAGTCTTAACTGACAATAAGCCCTCTTTCTCCTGTTTTATTCAGTGGAAGAAAATCTCATATCACTTGAAACCCAGTCACAGGCGATCATACCAGTGACACCCTCAGAGCCAGAGGGAAGCAAGGGCAAAGAAAAGAGGCACAGTGAAGGCCTTATCACAGCTAAGAAGTGGACACCAATTTCCACTCAGAGGAGTAGGAAACCACAAAAGTTTGCATCAATACAAGGTAAACCAACCTTAATCACTTGTACAGGGAATATTACAATCATTAACCCAGTTGTAACCTCTAAAGGCAAATTTCCAAAAGCAGTAGACAACAAATTTGTACAAGGCACAGTCAAAGGTAAATAACCTAACAAAATTAAGTTCTTGACTGCTTGCAAAAACTGATATGTCACCTGTACACCTCAGGAACCTTGGAGTCCCAAGGAACCAGCCAGAGGACAGAGAAGGCTTTTCTAGAACCAGAAGACCTGGAAGAGAACACCTTGGACACAGTGGTGGATGGCAAGACATTGAGGGAAATCATACCCAGTCTGCCATTAAATTTTTAATTCAACAAAAACCTCAAAGCAGAGGACTGGAAAAATATGGATCAAGTTCTTCAGCTCCACCAACTCCTCCAAGATCTTTTCCAATGGAGCATGGACAATAAGTGCTTCAACCTAGCATCCCACTGGGAAGAACTTGGAGCAAGTTACCAAAAGATATGTCTCAAAGAGATAGACTTCAAAGACCTTATGTTAATCACCAAAGGTTGGAATCCCACAAGGCAGTTCAGACTCCTGGAGGAGAGGGAAACAAGGATAAGGGAGAATCAAGCCACTATCCAAGCTATAGAAGAAAAGGTGACCCAGACAGGGAATACTCAGATTCCTTCAGGATCACAAGGAGTAGGCCAAACCAACTCTCCAGTGGCTTCACACCATTCAGGCACCAACTGTAAGGCTTGACTATGAAACAATAAGTAAAAATTACTAATATTTTACTTATTGTACTATGAATGTCCTTATAAATGAAATAAATAAGATAAAAATAATTATAATAATAAAGAATTATTATAATTATGGCGTAAAATAATTATATTATTAAATAAATATAATAATATAATTTATATTATAAAAAAATAATATAATAATTAAATATATTAATATAAGATAATCAATATATTTAAAAGCACTTTATTATTGTTACCAACAGATAATAAAGGCATAAAAAATTGTTTTTTATTAATAAAAAACAATTAACAATAATAATATTACTAATATTAAAGTTATGAATTAATATAAATACTATTTATATTAATTATAGAATTATTCAAAGTAATAATAGAGAGAAAATTATTATAATAAGAAGAAATAACCTACTTTTAATACTTAATATAATAATTTTGAATAATTTTACGCCAAAAAATGTAAATACAACCTTTTTTAATTGTATTTACAATAAAGCTTAAGAGAAATTACAATTATTCTTAATTTTATGTGGAAGTGAGGTTTTTAAGTGAATTTTAAACAAAACAGTTAAATAAATATAATAATCACGTCAAAGATGATGATTATAATAAGATTATCTTTTGTCTTTAATAATATAAGAGTTTTATATATAAAGAATAAAGAAATTACCTTTTGATTTAAATATTTTAGTGTTTTGTAAGCGTCTGAGGGGAAAACAGAGTAAAAAGAGCTCTATTTATAGTAAATACCTCCCTGCTAGAGTCCAGCAGGCTTCTAGTAGACTTGTACTGATGCTTTCTACTAGAATTGATTAATATTTCAAGGTTTGGTGATTATTACATCATGATCAAACCATCTAACCTCATAATTATGCCATTATTTAGAGTTATCACTAGAACTCTAAGTTTGACGAAATCATAGGCTTGGAAGAAGCCTAATGTCACAGGGACACTTATGGAAGCAAGAGGACCTGGAACTCAGGAATCAAGAACTCACTTGGAGGGCTCCAAAAGATATAAGGAATAATAAGAATTATTTTCTTTAAAGAAGAAGAAAGGGAAAAGACAAGTATGCCAAAGATAAAAGAAGAGATAAGAAGCCAAAGGCCAAAGATAATAAAGGAAGCCAACCAAGTGAATCCTCAATTCACTGTTTCAACCTGCCAGAAAAGGAATGGAATTAGTAAAGGATATGACCACCAATATCCATTGACAGGCAAGGAAGAAAAAGAGGAAGGGTGCTGAATGACTGACTTAAGATTTTCAGTATTAACTTTAATAAGTTAAAAGAAAATAAAGATAATAATAAATGCAATATATTAATTAACTGGGGAAAAAGTCCCCAGGTGCTGAAAGTTGGCCAGTATATGTGAAAAGCTGAAAGACTGATCCTGGAAGGTGGATCACCAGCTGTATTGTCTGAATTGGGCCAATACAGTTCTGGCCATCTTGAAATTGAACTGTATGATTGAATTCCCACACTAGAAGATTGAATTTGCCCAATTGGCCAAGGACATATAGGTTGATTGAATTGTCACCTGTATGGACCAATTGGGCTGTCCAAGGAGTATTGAAATACTTGATGCCTTAACAACTGATTTAAATAATGTAATACCTCTAAGAATGAACCTTGGGAAGAATCCCGAATGAAAGTACCAACCCAACTCCTGCAGAGTCAGGTGGTTGGGGTCCTTGAATGATCTTCTGATTGCTTCCATGGATTGCCAGACTGATGAGCTGAAAGGTCCTCCTTCGAAATGGGTGTTGGATTTTTGGACCTTGAGTTGGAAAGGTGTTAAATGGTCCTTAAAACGTCACCATTGGATTTCTGAGCAAAAATGGTGCATAATGGTATATAATACCATATATGCACCACTCCTGCAACCTTGAGTACGGGGTGCATGGAGGAATGGAAAGAATTCCCCTTCAGTTGAGGGAAAAGCTGGCTGAGCTGATCTGGTGGCCTCTGGTGGTTACCAGAGTCCAGAAGCTGAAGACTGGTTCCTGATGGTCTATGGCCAAATTTGGGTCCTGAGGGATTTATGGCCAAATTGGGTGTCCATGGGATTGAGGGCCAAAATTGGCTCAGGTGGGCCCAATTGTGGTTTGGGACCCACCTGGCCTTGGGGGCTAGATGTTTTCCCCCTTTGGCCCATTGGATTAGGCCAAAAGGGGCCTAATCCGCCTATGGACCGTGGACCGCGGCCCACGGGCTGTAGAAGCCGTAGGGGGCCTAAATGGCCCAAAAAGGCCATTTAGGCCAGAACCCCCCTAATGAAAGGGGTAGGCCCAAGATGGATGGAGATGGCTGGGGGCCTGGAGTCCCCTAGAAGACAAAAGGACCCCCCAGGCCCAAAAACAGAGATGAAGGACTGAGGGTTGGTGAGGTGGAAATTGGCCAAGGAGGCCAATGATGGCAGGATATGGCCAAGAAGAGGTGTTATGGCCACATGCCCATAGGGCACCAGAGGGGACCAATTGGCCATAAAAGATATGGTGTGGCCAATTGGCCCCAACTTGGTTTCAGGTTAGAATTGCCGCAACACCCATGGAGGAGGGTCAATCTTCGTGGTTGTGACACCTAAGCTTCGTGGATTCTATTATTATTAATCATATTCTAATAGTTTTTACCATTTTTATCACTTATATGACTGTTAAGCTTAAAATAAGATTACAGTGAGTGATCTTTAATGATTAAATTTAAGCTTAAACTTTGATCATTAATCAATTTTAGGTTATACACGCTACAGCTATTCTGAGAGTGTATTCTGATAGCTTGGCATGTCCTTATGACACTTCCAAGAGAATTTCATTACATCATCAAAACTCTATTCTTGATGATTTTTCTTGTAAATCATCTTTTCTGTCGAAATCTAATATTGTAAACTTCAAACCATGGTTTCAAGGGGTCATACCTTGAATATTATACTAAAAAATACCTCATTCTTCATTAATGAACTATTAGAATATGACTGTCTACTCTTTTTTAAGTTTGGACCACTTTCACAACAAAGTGGTCAACAGCTTTATTGATTTTAATCAATAATCCATTACAGGTTTTAACCTTGTATATAATTTATGAAATAAAGTTCATTACTGTGTTCCTACAGTAATGACGTGGTGACTTTCTTTTTGATTTATCACTCTATCATGTATATTTCAAAAGATATTAGCTAAATCCCTTGAATATATGTGTTGACCAAAAAAGTGCTCATATTCAGCTTAACTTCTTAAGTATTGACTTTGGAGATTAGCTTCTTAATTGTTTTATGTGTAGAATTTCATGCGGAATCCAATGGTAAAATTTATTTCACATGTTTTTTCATTGTTATTTGAAATAATTAAGGATTCATGTTTTTTTATAAGGTGTTATTACTTATTACTCATTAAAGATTGACTTTACAGATATGCCATAAAAATGGTATATGTGTATTTTACCATGAGGAATCCAATGGTGTAATTTATTTCACATGTTTATTCATTGGCTTTTAAGTTAAACCAAGTTTTATGCCTATTTATGGAATTTTTGTAGTTTTAAGGTCATTATTTTTAAGGTATAATTATTTTAAATATTTCTTGTGACCTTTCTTGGTATGTGGTCATATCTCAAAGGTTCACATAGCTTAAGCTTATTTAGAGTTGAGTTACAGAAATTTTACCCAGAGTTGACCCCTTCTTATTTTTTATGAGGAAACCAATGGTGATGTAATTTTCTTAAGTTTATTTATTGGATAAAATGTTATAATATATTTTATGTAACTTTTTACCAGAAATATTTGAATTTCATTAATTTCATTAAAAATTCATTTTTACTTAATTTTTTCAAGTAAAAATGCATTTTCACAATTTTAAAATTTAATGTAATTTTTATCTTGAATTATAATTAAACTTTTATTTTTGTATTTATGTTTTAATTCTTATTTTGAAAATATAAATAAATTTCTTTTATTTATATTTATATCTTATTTTGTTATGTGTGGTCTTTTGGGTATATGAAAATACCTCTAAGGCTCACAGCAGAAGTTCTAGAAACCACAGGTTGACACAGTGAGAAAGTTGTACTTATAATAGAGGGATTCAGTCTTGTGTGGAAATGGAAATTCAATTGGGTCAAATCAGACATCTGATTTCACATTTCAGCAAACACTGATTTTCTTGATTCCAACTGGAATACAGCAAGTACAGGCCCTATACTCTCATTTCAATACAGCTTGTACACCACCCAGACTCTCACATAAGTGAATGAGTCACCATGCTTTTTGCAACCAACCACAAATTTTTTTAAACAAAAACATCAAAATTTCAAACAGTCATGGCCAGTACATGACATGTCTGATCTGTGCATTTTGGTGTCTGAAATGGCCATATCCCACCGCTAAAAAGTGCCCCAAATCAGAATTGCATTTATTTTGTTTGAGTTAGGTTATAAACAAATGCAATACATCATGAAAACATATGTAAATCTAATTTAATGATAGGATAGAATTGAATATGCATGATGCATCATTAGACTACTCAAAAGAATAATTTTTACAAAAAGATCTCTCCTCAGGGCAGATCTTTTCCTTTTAATTTTAAATTTTTAATTTATTTTAATCTTATTAATCATTAAAATTTCATTTTTGATTGAATTATAAAGGTACGCTAATCTCCAATGAGGGAGATCAATATAAAGTTTATAAATCTATTCCAATAGTTGATTAGCAATACCTAATTTTTACTTAAATATACATATGTATATATATATATGCATAATAAAGTTATGCATTATTCTGATTCGTAAATTAAAATTAAAATGCACGTGCCAGAAATCGCTAGATAATAACCAGCACTTTAAAAAAATAATAATAATAGAAAATACCCCAATGAAAACCTAAATAAATCAGTTCAGTGCTTACAGTATTATCAAATGATATCAAGTGCATATCAAGCTGTTTTCAGATGTTGATTTGTATTGCGATGCCCAATGTCACAGTTTGAAGCGATAATAAAGATCTTCGCTAACGTGATCTCAATCAAAAAGCATACCGAGCCACTGACGAGCCCCACAGAGGAGCCAGCAAGCCGTCAATAGCGCTGTATAAGATGCTGCCGCATAAATTCAGACGATCCAACGCCAGGAGCTTGACGGTCGGAGGGGTGAGTCTGAAAGGCATCCTGCACATTTCATTTTCCTGCTGACCAACTCTTGATAAGCACGCAAGCCGGTGTGAATGACCAAGATTGATCTAAGCCGTCCACAGAAAAGCTGGCGCCAAGCTTTTTTGACGACCTTTTCACGCCGGATCATTGTTTGGCACCACTGCTACGGCAGCACCTATGACGTCATCGGCAGGGTCATTTCAGCCGATGGTTTGCATGGCAGCTCCACAAGGAAGGAAGGCTGTCTCGAGGGAAGCGCCGAGAACAAAAGGCGTCTCATTCCGGCTGCAGCCACGGATGGCTCTCTTCCCCCTGATAAATTTCTAATCCTCTGAGGCTTGAACGTCGTCGAAAGACTTTTGCTTTCAAGGCATACCAGAGAGCAAAACTAGAGATGTCTCACGGAAAACAGTTTACATTGTTCATGCACGGGGTAAAGTAGTCTCTTGACCGAAATCCGTCGTCGTTTTGGCTTTCTGACATAGCTGAGTTGATTTAAACAAACATTGTATGGTTAAATAGTATGGTCCTAACGGGTGGAAGGTAAGCTCTCCAAGTTTCTATCTTGATTTTATTTAATTGATTGATTTCCTGATGATCGTCGTTGTCTTAGGTGGCCTATCTTCTAGAAGAGCTCGGTCTCACCTATGAATCTATTTACTTTGACTTTCAAAAAGGCGAACACAAAGCTGAGTCTTATACCAAGTACAATCCAAATGGGTCAGTCTTTTTATCTGGCCAGTTTATTTGAGATCACTACTAACCAAAAAATTTATCTGATGGCCGGCTGAAAACGACTTAGGCGCATTCCAACTATCATCGATCACAAGTAATTTCGGCTTCTTAATCTTTTCTACCTAAACAATTGTTAAAAAATTTCCCTCTTGAATTTCAATTAGAAACAATGATTTCGTTCTTTGGGAGAGTAACGCAATCTTAGAGTATATCGCCTATACCTATGACAAAGATCACAAGTTTGTTGTGAAAGACCCTTTAGAAAAGGTTAATTTGAATTTCCTTAAAACTGTCATATTTTGGGAAGCTGAGTCGCTTTATGGATAATACAGTACAAACAACTTCAATGGCTGTTTTTCCAAGCTTCGGGACAAGGCCCATACTTTGGCCAAGCTTTTTGGTTTGCAACTCACCACCCCGAGAAGTGAGTTCATCTAAATGCTTTGAAGGTCTTTCTTAATAATGCAACACAAACAAGGCAAACTGGTCCGTGAGAAAACTATTGTAGCTGACTGGTTTTGCGCGTCACTTCTAGGATCCCATCAGCCATTGAGCGCTACATGAACGAAACTAAGCGAGTTTTGGGAGTTCTCGAGTCCGTCCTCAGCAAACAAGAATGGCTTGTTGGAAACAAGTATACAATTGCTGATCTGGTGTGTGACTTTAGCCCAGAGCTAGCTTTATGTAATTCACACTCATCTGTCCTTTTTTAGTCCTTTTTTTCCTGGAATAATGGAGCTTTTGATGTCTTATTCAAAGACACTGACGATAGGAAGGCGTATCCTGCGGTAAACAAATGGATGCAGAAGATCAACGAGCGTCCGGCCATCAAGAAGGCCCGGGCTGAACAGCTGAAAGTAACGGGCCACTAATATATCCTTGAGAAGCTCAGGTGCGTCAAGCGCAATGTCACCAATAGTCGATGACAAACGTAGCGTAAAACTATCAAAAGAGTAGTCCATGTTGTAAAATTGAGTATTAAAAATATATGGCATACTTCACACTGAGAGAAGGATGTAGCCTGAAACCCACAACGATTGTTCCGAAACCGCTTTGGCTTTTCCCCACTAGGCTTTCCCGCAGCAGATGTAAATCGCGCAAGAGTCTGTGATTCCAATCATGAATGCAAAAGACTTTGACGTTGTCCAACAATATCAATCAACAAAAGAGCGTGAGCTGATTGAGAGTCCATCTAGCTCTTCGGATATGGTCGTGGTATAGCTCATCAGTTTCTGTCAGCGATAAGTGTGTTCTGCGTCTGTTATTAAGGTTGATGTGTGCTGTTTTTACGCACAACTGAATCAAGGGATGGCAATTTGAATTATTCAATTAGTTATTTTAAATATTATAATTTGACCTGAAAATTTCTGGCCAAGAAAGGGTAAATTTGAATTGAGAGTCTTATTTTTAAAGTCAAGTTTATGAGATTCTCAAAAGCATCAAATAAGACTCAATTTGGTTCTTTGAAAATTTGCTATTTTGAAAAGGTACATGATGTGCTTTTGCATAAACCTACTTTTTGGGGAAATTTAGATTCAAGAAATTATCTGCAGACTAATTTTAGTGAAAAAATTGACTTACTTTGACATGTTGGATTGGATGAAAAAGTCCAACTAGGTTTCAAAACCAACATTTCATTTGAGGTTTTGCATCCAATTTCCATATACCATCTAAATGCCATTATGATTATAATTAAAAGAATTCCATTGGGTTCAAGAATCATAATTTCCTTTCCTTAAGAGAGCTTAGTGTTTCCTTATATGCATTTACTACTTTGTGGCCAAAAAATAGAAAAACAATCAGTAAATACATATAACGGCTAAAGTAAATATACTAGAAAAGGAAATTAGTTTTTTATGAAACCCCTAAATCTTTCTCAAAGAAAAATTCAACTTATAAAAAACACAATAATTTCAAATTTTGTAAAAATGTGGAGCAATAAAATCAAAGATTAGATATTCTTAATGAATTATTAAATAAACTTCAATAAAAATTTCCTAAAGTCTTAAAAAAAAAAATTCTAAAATTATCTATGAAGAGAATGATTTTAATTTAATTGCAAAGATTGTATATATAAAATAGAAATTCAAACAAAAGAAAAAATGTATGATTATCTTAATTTTAATTTTTTAATAAAACATAGCAACAAATTATATGAACAAAATGAAAATTTTATTATTTATTAATAATATACATAAAAAGAAAGTTGATGAAGGTCATTGAATTTTCTTTTTCTCCTTTGATAAATCCAATTAAAAAGACTAATTTTTCAAAAAATCAAAAACAAAAAATATTCCACCCCAAGTTTTTGTTTTATTTTGAGGTTTATTTTGGTAAACAATCAACAAGTTACCCAAATTTCACAAATATTTATTTATTTTTTATTGTAAAAATAATTAAATTAAAGGATTTAACATACAATTTAATGAAATTGATGATTAAAAACAGAAAGATGTCTAATTGTAAATCTTAATTTTCCTTGGGAAATCAACTCATGAATGTTGGTTATTTTTCTATTTAAATTACTGTTTTCATGAAGTTTTTAAAATTGCTTTGTATTATACAAACAAAATTCAAATATAAAATATAAAACTTATATGCAAAATCAAAATTTTAATTATAATTTAAAATTAAAATTACATTGAGATTCAAAATTGTGAAAATACACTTATACTTGAAAAATTTAAGTAGAAATAAATTTTCAACAAAAATATTAAAATTGAAATATTTTTGGAAAAACGTTAATACAAATTATTATATCTTTTTCCAATAAATAAACTTATAGAAATTTTTTTATCATTGGATTCCTCATAAAAATTAGGTGGGATCACCTTTGAGTGAAAGTTTTGTAACTCAACTCTAAGTAAGCTTAAATTACATTTTTAGTATTTTCTGTGGGAAAATATGAAAATCCTCAAAATATTAACCTAATTTACACCACATGTGGTGTTAACCATTAAATTTTGTGTTAAAAATGAGGTCTTGCTTGTAGCTTAGAAGTTATGAGGAATTGAAGTATTTGTGGGAGATGTGTCTATGAAACTGTTGATAATATTACTATTAATCAACAGTACTATGACTGTTCTTATGAAATATAGTAATAAAAATTATTATAACCACAATTAAATAATTAATGAATTGATCATTTCATTTACTTGTTATACACTAATAATGATTATAATAGTAAGCAGTAATTGTCTACAAGAATCAATTACAAGTAGTCAGTAATAAAACTTCTTTATTAAAATAATAAAATTATCTCAATATATCATTATATTTTGCAATAATAATCAGAAGTATAATTCTTGAAGAAAACTATTACTAGAGAAAAAGTTTTAAAAATTAATAATAAATCACTCACTAATAATTCAATGAACCTTAAAAAGAAATTGGTAGAGAGATTTGAAGTATAATTGTGGATTTAAGGGATCAAAATTGATTGATAACAAAATCACAACAATATATAGTTGTTTTCTATTATTTCACGTCCTTCTAATTGATTATCAAATATTTAAAACACTTAATAAAATTTTTAACCAATACTAACTTGTTGGTAATAATGGTATAATTGGATAATAAGATGATTTGGAAAAAACAGCAAGAGAAGGCCTCTTTTAAGTCAGAGACAGCTTACAGAGGCGTGCCATGGAGCAAACTGAAAAAAACAGTGAGTGAGAAAACAATAATTGTTTTTGGATTAATGATTGCATAATCTGTTGTAATGTAAGATTCTCATAATTGCTTAATTGATGCTTTTACATGACTACCAACTCAAATATGGGTAATAATATAAGGAGTAACAACTGAAAATCTTATTTTATTTCAGAATGAAAATTAATTTCTCAAAGTTATCAATGTGATTGTAAATTTCATTTCAGGTTGTATTTTCTGTGAATTTTTGAATATTCAGTATTTCAGGTGAAATTATCAAAAACGGACTGTAAATAAAACTTTAAATTTTCCTCATTAAACTGTAGTTCTACTTGGTTTCTTTATGAATCATAATTTTCTCCATTGGCCCTGAAAGTTTCAGAAATATTCATTAAGAATTGTATTTTTAATGAAGCTTTGAAGCTTTTACCCCATTTCTATGTAGCATTGCAAATAACACTATATGGCATGTTTCCATGAGGTATATCAATGGATACTAGTCCAAAAAGGGTTTTAATTACTCTTTAGGGGTTTATCCATGAAAAATAATTAAGAATTGACATGGTTACAGGAGTCTAAGTTGCTCTTTACCTGGCTGTCACGTCAAAATGGTAGCTTATTTGCAATTTTCTTATGATTTGATGAGGCTTTAGCTTGGAAACTAGGTTCCCAAAAGGTTTTAGTATACTAATTGGGCCAAGATAAACCATTAATCCAAGATTTAGAGCTATCCATGCTTCAGAGGCCTCAGAAGTTGGGTACCCTGGCTCTCTTTGATGTCTTTTGTCCCCCTTAGCTATTTTCATGTCAAAAATATAATTTCAGGTTTTCAAGACTGATATCCACTATGGGTGTATCAAAACTGTATGTAGGAATACCATAATATTAAGTGCCACAAACATGCATAACACTATTTTCAGTTTATATATAACATGGGACTTCTTACATTCCCATTGTTCTGGCATGAAATTGAGAAATTCTTTTTTCACAATTCTTTCATGTGGTATTGATGATGTGTTATTGAATTATTTTCCATATTACCACCACTTGGACTAAATTTAAGCTTATTCACTCTATGGAGTTACCTTAGGTGAAATTTTGTGCAGAATGCAAATCTGGCCTTAAATCCATGGATTTACTTACTCGCAAAAAGGTTATTCATATTTTCTGAAAGAAAAATGATGAATTTTTAATATATGCATGACTTATGGGTTATGCATAGTTCAAAATTCATTTTTAAAGATAGTTGTGGCCTATTTGGGTATGTAAGATAAACCTCAAGGCTCACATTCCCTCCCGCCAAAAAGCAAAATTTTACTACAATTTTATTAATGATATCAAGAAGAAAAAGGCACCAAAGGGTGTTAATATCCACTTTCCAACCTCATTACATTACTCAGCTTAAGTCATTTCAAACACATTTATGGAAATATTCATGCTTGTAGCCTTCTTTCATGTCTAAATATTCTTGAGAGATTATCTGAGACAGGTATTTCTGATTCCTCCAGCCATTTATCTTAATGTACTGGATTTCTATATCTGAACACATGTTATCTTCAATTTTTACCCCTAAGTCTCCTTCCTTTAATGAATTTCTTTATCTTTTTGTCTTCACTATGTTCCACTGGTTGTACAGTCAAATGAGTTGGGTTTTTTAAAGGAAAAGGTTTTTTGTCAGCTTTCTGGTAAGGTTTTATCAAGCTGACTGGAAGATTGTGGTGTTTATTTTGTAATTCACCACTCAATTCCACTTAAAATGCATTGGTTCCATGTAATGCAAAAAAAAACAAAAGGTCCTACATAAGGATCTTCAAGTTTCTTTGGGCCTTTTATATTATTAAAATTCAAGGCTGAAACTAGACCCCAGGGCGAATCTCGCGTCAATCGTCGGCAATTGACTTCACGTCGCACCGCTGTCAGTATAAAATCTTGCTTCAGTCGCGTTAGTGTCACTTTATAGTCACTGGATTTAGTGGGTCACGTCACGTCAGCGTCAAGACAACGTCAATCGTCACATGTGTCACATGAGAATGTCACTCAAAGCCCAAACCCATTTCAACACTATTCACAATGTTTGGGTAATTTCACCTCATTGGCTTCCGCATCCCCACCTAATCCTCCCCGATGCTTCACATGCTTACAAGCCCGCACCGCCCTCCAGATGAGACTCCGACACTGCCCCCCCATCTCCGTCCTCACCACTCCTTACGCTTTCACACCCCCGCCCATACCATCTTTATGCTCACATGGTGCACTCCCGACATGCTCCCGACATCACTTATCCTTACGCTCGCTCAAGTGCCCTCCCAATATGCTCCTGACACTGCTTACAATCATTAGGGTTGCGGAGTGCACTCCCGACATGCTCCCGACACCAATTATCCTTATGCTTGTGTAGTGCCCTCCCGACATGCTCCCGACACTGCTTATCCTTACGCTTGTGTAGTGCCCTCCCGACATCCTCCCGACACTGCTTACCATCCTTACGCTCGCGCAGTGCACTCCCGACATGCTCCCGACACCACTTATCCTTATGCTTGTGTAGTGCCCTCCCAACACCACTTATCCTTACGCTTGTGTGGTGCCCTCCTGACATGCTCCCAACACCACCTATCCTTATGCTCGCGCAGTGCCTCTCAACATGCTCCCGACACGACTTATCCTTACGCTTCCGTCCTACATCCATAGTGTATGGTGGCTTGTTGGCGTACACGATGAACGCAATCGCCGAAATATGCTGAGTGGCCTTCTCTGCCAACAGGACCTAAGGGGAAATTGGTCAGTATATTCACAATGTTGTGGTTAGGGTTTAAATCATGAGACTCACAAATTAAAACCTAATAAGTGGACTATTTAAGACAAGAATTGTGTCTCCTGTTTCACCGACAAAACCATTTTATTTCATATCATTCAAATGGAACACTTTGCTTAGTCCTTACCTCATGAGCGTTGAATAGTTCAAAAGTTGACTTTAGTAGGTTTCTCACTAGTCAACTTTATTCAATGTCTCACAGTGAAGTGATTTCATTTGCATGATATGAAATAATTTGCAAAACATTGCCTCCTTCAATTTCCCGACAAATCACATTTTGCAAATGCGATTATTTTACTTGCACCTTTTTTCTTCAATTTGGATCTTTTTATTCAAAAATCTTCAAACAAGTTATCAATCAACTCGTCACTATCTATTTGCTTAATAAACTACCTCTGCTATGGCCCAAACCCCGGGAAATTCACATGAATTCAATGAACGACCAACTTCAGCCCCAGAGAGTGGAAGTGAAATCTCTGATATCGCCAGTAGTCGTGAATCAGGCATTGAAGTAGAGAGCCAGTCTCATGAAGATAATCAAGATCCACCAGTTCTTCCAGAATGTGAGTATGCATACATCTTGAATATTTCTAATCTCCCAAAACCTGATATTGTGTTATAGCCTTTATTTTGGGTCAGCCTCCAAGCTCTGAGAAACCAAATTCTAAAAGTTATAAGAAGGAAAAGACTGTTGAACCTTGTGCACCGACAGAAGATGATGGGCAAGATGATGTAATTTTCAGTGGGGAGGTGAAAATTATATCCAAGGAACAATTTGTCTCCAACATTGCTCAAACAATCCCAAGGCTCGAAAAAATCCAAAATGATAGTAAAATTCCTGATTATGTGCGTCAAAAGATTGCTGAAGCCATGAGCCTGCTCAAAATGGATTTGAACCGTAAGTCCATTAATAACTCAAAACAAAGTTGATAAAAATAGCTGCTTACAATATATGGGCAGGTGTGGAGGTGGGAGAATCTCTACCTGAAGGATCTCGAGTCGTCATTGGATTTCCAGGCAAAGGATTAGGAAAAAGACCAAATATACATGTGACCAAAAAAACAAACAAAAAATGCTGTACCTTTGAAGCCGCAAATGATTCTCGCGATCAAGGTCATGAAATTATCAATGTTGAAGGGGACCATATTGATAATCAACCTCCGCATACTGAACCCCCCCCAATACTCAATGAAACAATCCATGATGAAGCTCCACATACTAAAAGCCCCCCGATACCGAATGAAACAATGCATGATGCAACCCCTCCCGCCTCTCGGAATATTCAAGCCTTTCAAGAAAGGGAAACAATTAAACATGATACAATGGGACGAGATATGACTGATATAGTTCCTGAGCCTGAGCCCGAAGTGTCATTGTCTGCTACTTTTCAAGGAATATTTTTATCCCGCATGGAAGAGTTTGCAGGAATTTTGAATTATCATTCCAATATTACTAAACAATCATGGAAAAGGGGGCTTGATAATATCAATAGTATTTACAAAAGTCGATGGGACAATTTACCAACAAAAGATGCTCATACATTCCTGCCTGTTGGTATTAAGGTGATCAGTAACCGAGAGCTTAAAATGCCGGCCTGGCTGGAGGACCTTGAGATGGCAGGTGAGTTTTATCTTTGTGCATGATAAATGTTTATTGGCTGTTGACTGGTGATATAAATTGCAATATACAGGGTTAGATTTTTTTAAGCCAACCAAAACAGAAGCCTTTTTTGATCACAACATTTGGAATCTCAAATTGATGAAGGAATCAGCTAAACCTCCAGAGAATCTCCCAAAATCTGAACACTCCTTCTTCAAAATGGTTCAGAGCCTTCTTTACCCTGCCAATCCAGTTAAACATTTTTGGGCAAATGTTATGTTTGAATCCATTAGTTTAGTCTCATACAATGTGGTTGCACCCAAACCATATGTTGCACCAACATCAAATTTGACCGATCCTCTTGGACTCAAACGGGGAGCAGTTGAATACCTTGCCTCCTGCTTGAGTAAATCGAAGCAACGTGCAACCCAACTCAGCATTGAAGGTGGCGGGGCTGACAATGAGATATCCACAAAGCCGCACAAGAACCTGGAGGATCTAATGGATACAGTTATCCATTTGATGATTGCGTACAACATGGTACGTGCACATACAAAGGTCAAAGTTAATGGCATCAAAGGCAAACTCACAAACTCAAAAAAAAATGAGGCCATCAAAGATCTTTTGGCATGTCACAAGAATCTCGGAATAAATCAAAATTGCCATGGTATATTAGCGGCATTCTGTGCAGCGGGGGTTCGTGGTTCAATGGTATGCTCAGATGACTGGAGAACAAGCTCAGTTAAAGGGGCTTTATCACTAATTGACATTTCCGCAAAACCTTCAGAGGGTAAAAATCTAGTGGAGCCAGTGTGGCTACGTACTAATAAGTATATATGTAATTTACTGAATAAAAGTTTCTTCTCATCAGAGTCTTTTAACCCCACTGTACCTCTTAGATTTGAATTTGCACAATGCTTAGTATTAGACTTTGGTGATGCCTGGGTGGCAAAACGTGGTCTTGGTTCAAGTGATGAGGTCACCTTGATGGTACCCAGGTCAGCTAAACTCACAACCAGGATTGACCCGCTTTAGATTAGCTTTGTACTAGATAGATTGTAATTTAATTTTGCAAAGTGATTTATGAATTTAATAATCATGACTTCCTATCCTACTACTGCCTGGATGCCACAGTCTGAGTACCAATAGTAATTTTACGGCGGCATGCCTCCGTACATCATTGCAAAGACTCCGACAAGACGCAAGCTGAGTCAGGCGTTGTGCCCACAAGTAGCACACGCGGGGGCATTGCGGGAAGTCGCGTTTATCACTTCCCACCAGCCCATAATAGGCCAAATGTTCCTGTGTCTTTCAAGAGGACTAGGATAGCTAGGGATCCGCAGCAGGATGCATATTGCATTTGCGTGTGCTTGCAATATTCCAAATGGTTGGATTGGAAAGTGATGGCATGGGAACATCAATGTGTAAAATTGAATAGTGCACTATCCACTGCAATTTTCAGGTTCAGGTATTTGAGATTGCAAATTTGCCAAGGTCAGGTGTGATCTTTCTTTTTAGCCGCAATCAAAAAAGATTCATCAACCACAATTCAATTTATCTGATAACAATGAATCAGTAATCATTCGGTTTCATTTCATTTTCTGCTGAAAGCATGCCATTCACGAAAAAAGGAAAAGAGCGTAAAAGGGAACTGGCAAGAAAGCGTAGGGCTGAGGAAGGAAAGTGTGAGTTGCTCGCTTAATCTCAGTGTATATATATAGATATATATATATGCTTCCACATTTATGTGGCACCCTCATTGGGCCCCACGGAAGAACATTGGCTTTAGTCGGTTCAGATTGTGCCAATGTCATGTGGGCTCCAATAGGGAAGTCAAAGGATGTGTGCCGAAGAAAGCTCCTTGGCAGTATCTGATATCTTGTGTGCTTCAACACATAGTGATCCCTCAACCACTTGGGAATAGTAGCAGATCCCAAAAGACAAATGAGCGCAAAACGACCCGAATGAATAGGTTGTTTTCCTCCTCTCACCCAACAGCACAAATATCAATGCCAGTATCGGCAAATATCACCCCAAGTGAAATTCGGAGGGTTGTGGATGTCAATCAGATCAAACACATTCACTTTGGCCATGTGGCAATTTTCTCTTCAACCGGATTACTCATTGCCCTTGTTGAATTCTGACCATTCACAACAATGAGTGAAGTCAAGGTCAATCAATGGGATGAATTATCACAATTCTTATTTTGCGAAAAGAGATTCACTGACCCAATTGCAACCAATGGAGTGTTACTGGAGGGATTTATGTTCGCGATTGGGTGGCGCAAATGCAGCACCAAGAATGAACAATTTGGTCTGTATGGAAGTGTCAGGAAAATTGAAAACGCAAAAGATGAATGGCAGAACCGAGGTCCCAATCTTAGCTCGGTGGGTTGCATTCTAGGTCAATCCTTACAATATGTTGGGGATAATTTATTTGAGAAGATTCAAAATTTTTACAATTCATTGGGGGTTCCGTCTTTTGATCAAGTCAACTATGAAGGCAATATTCCGGCAAATCAGGGTGCATTCGAGTTCGCTTCCGCACTCACTTTCACCATGAATGGATTCAAAAACGCACCTCATGTTGATAAGGATGCATCCCTGTATGCTTCGGGATGGTGGTTTCAAGCTGATAAGCGGACCGGCCAAATTCAAAGAGATGCGTCAAAGCGGTGTACAGGGGGAAAATTGATTTTCCCAAATGAGCATTTTTGGATTGATCTATCCGCATGTCATGGGCTCATTCAGGTAGTGTGGGCCAGTAGTACATTTGTTCATTATACTGATCCAGCGCAGGACAACGAAAGCACGACACTAGTGGGTATGTCCGCACAATGCTCAAGCAGGTTAGCAAAAACAATGCGGCAAAAAAGCCATGGCTATTATGAGATTGGCGAGAGAGCGGGCTATCAAATCAGGGATGGTAATACAATCTCATGCCAATTCAAAGAATGAGGAGATTTGCATGTGTGTTGGGTAAGGCAGAGGACAATATACACCAGGATTGGATGGATTCGAGTGCGGGAGATGGGGTGTCTCACATGAAAAAGGGGTGAAGTGGATTATGTACGGTGGCATGCCATTGTACATCTGTCCTGGTTTGTTGCTATTGTCCAGGATGCCAATGCTTCACACGCAAATCCTTATGCTTGTGCAGGTTCCGACAATGCTAAGAGTTCCTTATGCCTATGCGGGGTGCCGACGCTACACACACCAATCCTTACGCCTGTGCAGGCTCCCAAAAATTTACACACCAATCCTGAAACTTGTGAAGGTTCTCAAAAATGGTGAAAATTCCTTACGCCTGTACAGGCTTCCAATGATTCACACCCCAATCCTTACGCTTGTGAAGGTTCCCCACAATGCTTAAAATTTCTTGGCCTGTGCAGGATCCCGAGAATTCACACGCCAATTCTTACGCCTGTGCAGGCTCCCAACAATTCACACCCCAATCCTTATGCTTGTGAAGGGTCCCAAAAATGCTAAAAATTCCTTACGCCTGTACAGGCTTCCGACAATTCACATGCCAATCCTTACGCTTGGGAAGGTTGCCAACAATGCTGACAAATTCTTACGCCTGTGCAGGCTCCCGACAATTCACACGCCAATCCTTATGCCTGTGGAGGCTCCCAACAATTCACACGCCAATCCTTACACCTGTGCAGCCTCCCGACAAGTCACACGCCAATCCTTACGCTTGTGAAGGTTCCAGAAAATTTAAACAATTCAATACATGAGTAAGATTAATAGCGTGTGACCATAGGAAAGGCCAAGTTTCACAAATCTGGAGTGGATTGCTCACATGCGGGAAGCTCCCGCTTTTTTACAGTTAAGAATGGATATGGCTCTAAACCATGGAAGAAGAAAATATAGGAGACGGTAACGGCAACTATTGGGGCATTTTGGGAAAAAGAGGTTCACGAAAACAAATACTCACTCAAACTCTTGGTGGGGCACTTACAAAAATAATTCTCACGCAATCAGGGTTTTTCTCTAAGGAGGAAATAAATAATTTTTACGTGAACAAAGAATGTAATAGAAATTGAACATAACAATAATTGAAGACAAATAATTTATTTAAAAGAAAGTATTACAAATAATAAAAAGGGGAAATAATGACATTTTTTTAAATTTTTATTTTTCTAAGAATTTCGAGACTATCCCGGTGATGTCCTCCTTTGGATAAGCCTCCAGTGCCTGGGCAAGGAGGGAGTTTAGTTCCTCCCGGAATTCCCGGTGCATCTCAGTTTGATGAGTTGCATCCACGAAAGGAATCATGTGGAGCAAGCGGCGATGCTCCAACAAGATTCGGTTGATCGATTCGTGGACGATGGCTTGAGGAATCATTAGGGTCAGTCGCAGGTCGGTGAATTCCTGGCAAGCGTCCTCGTGGGGATGAGAGGAGCTTGGCACCGGGGGGGAGGAGGAGGTTGGGTTCTTGGGGGCAATGGGAGGGAGATCCTGGGAAGGAACCGGGGTAGGAGTGGAGGGAGGGGGAACAGGAGGGGAAGATGGTGGAGTCGGTGAAGAAGAAGGGGCATGGGGGGATCCGACGGGCGTATCGTTGATGATGATTATCGAGCAAGGAGTGGCGGGACGATCTGGAGACGGTCAAAGAAAAAATGAGGAAAAGTGGATATGGATCAAAGAGAAAGAAGGGGCGAATTACCATAAGGTTCCTCCGTGGATTGCGTAGGAGCCACCTCAGGTTCTGGCTCACGAGTCGTATCGTCCTCAGGTGGTTGGGACGATGGACTTGGGCCAGGAATAGGTGGCTCTTCGGTTTGGGAGGGTTCTAAAAAAGGAGTAAGAGTCAGTTCACTCAACTCAAAAGTGAAAGTGAAAATGAAAAGAATCTTTGGCTGCTTACTGTGGAATAATTCCTCAGACCATCAGGTGCCACTCGGGCCTGGAGTGGGTTGCCGGGGGGTTTGCTCGCGAGGCAAACTAGGAACGGGAGAGTCATGTCGGGGGGATCCGGGGGGTTTTGTTCTATGAGTAATGGAAAAAAGTCAGTATTATTGCGTGAAGAGAAATAAAACTTACTTTGGCGTTTGGATCCCATCGGTGACAAGACATGGTGACGATCAGCCCAAGCTCGAATGTCCTCTCGCCATCGCCATCCTTCATCGGCCGGATAATCACTTTGCTCCGGTCAAGGAGTGAAGTGACCATCGGATGGTGGCCTAGGAGGGGACAGGGCTAATTGTCCGGAATCGTTCCCGTTGGCCTGTTTGGGGGCCCGGCGTCCATTCACGCTTGGAAATGGTTTCATCATCGTCGACCACAAAGGACTCCTCGCGAGGGTGTCTTGGGCGGGAACTCCTCTGGCCTTGTGGTCGGAAGGGGCAGACAACAAACAAACATTTCTTGTGTGCTTGTCGGCAAGCATCACAAGCGTTGTTTGTTGTCAAGGAACGAATGCAGGGGATACCCCGCTTGGTGCATAAAGTGCACAACATCTAAAAACAAAACAATTGAGGTTAGTAACTGCATACAAAGTAAACAATCAAGAGAGAAAATGAAGACGTACGATGAATTATAAATTTAAAACGGAAACAAAATAAGAACGCTCTAGTCCAAAGTTTTTAAAATTCTGGAAAAGAGTCGTGAAGAAAAATAAGTATTAATATCGGTACATAATGTTGACAAAAGTTAAAAAAAGAGGTAACGCACAAGGTGGATAGAAGGGAGATGCTGAAAGGATCAGCAGAAGAAACAAACAGGCAAAAGGAAGGGGAGTGGGTTTGGTGGAGTGTGAAAGACAAAAGTAGAAAGGCAGGAAGACCAAGGGGAATACGCACAAGAAGGACAAACGCGGGTGAGGTTGAACAAAGTGGAGCGGGTGAGAAAGAAAGTGAAGGGCGTGTCATGTGAAGATGGTCTTTTATACCATGGTGAAACTGAGACAATCTCAGCAGTTGCAGCACCCGCAAAAGTCTCAGCTTCAAGGCTTGTGGGCAAAATTGAATCTGAGTCTCAGCGAATGCTGCAACTGAGAAGTGAAATGCTCGCGTGAGGCAGAAGAACAATGGGGGTCTGGCTGAGTATTGCAATTTATTGAATTGTCAAGCTGAGTCAAATCCCCTTTGTTTCCTTAAATAGCCACCGGATCACCCAGGAGGGTGGTCGTGAGGCCCTTGTTGAATGTGCATTGTGGGTGCAATGCACAAGTGACCTATGCAGAAATGCACCCGGTGCATTTGGTCACAAGTGACCGCGGGGAGGTTACCGGCCGTATGGCCTGGTCATATTGTTTGAACAAAGGGGGGGCTGTAAGACAAGTGAATACAGCGTGAGCTTTCCTCGACCCATTGCTCAGGTTTGCTTTCGGGTCATAATTGAAATTCTCAGTGGCTGAACATTTTAATTGCACATTAATTGAACAATTGATATAACAATATCAAATGCACCATGCTGAGCCATTGCTCACTTGTTTTTGTATGCCTGCAATCTGAGCATTTGGCACAGCATCGGGTGACATTTCAGCCAGGTGCAGCATTTCACACACTTTGGTGAAGTGCTCCAAACTGAGCCTTCCAATGAGCTATTGCAAAAAAAGTTCATTCCATGGCTTTACTGAGCACTTCCACACGGTGCGTTTGACCATGACATGCTCAGCTTGCATGTGCAAATCAGGTGAAACACAATGCTGAGAATGTGGCACATGAGCTACGTATATGCAAATGATCAGAAGGTACATGCACATTCGCTATATGCATGCAGGCTCAAGTAGTATTACACCTTCCTAATCTGTACAGCCAACACTGTAGTATGCAGTAAACCTTTGTAAATGTATGCTGCGGGGCAGAGCAAAAGCTGTTAAACAATGTAACATGCAATCACGTCAAGCCATCGAGTCATATCTCTCACCTGCATCCTTTCGATGCACCTTGTTGGACAGCTCTGCCTAACTATGGCACAGATGTGCATGTAATCCAAGTTAATGTAAGTGGGTCATAGTGGGATGACTGTTTATTTGGGTCATACACAAACAGTGGATTCCATCTGGTGCCATTGTCGGGGAAAACAATGACTCGCCCTGCTTGTTCATTGCGTGTGCTCATTGTCGGGCAGCCACACGCTTTCATACGCACCCCCCAACGGGTCATACACAGGAAACTTTCACACGCCTGGAAGAAATTTTACTGCCAGTGTTCCGACTGGCTAGTTTCTTGGTTGGGTGGTCAGCTTGACTGCAGCTCACCTTCTCGCGCATGGAAACGTGAGGCCAATCAGTGTGGATTTGCTTGAGCCTCAGCCACATTAGAATAATACCAGCCTATGTTTGCGTGGGTATCTCCCACTGCGGGTCATTTTCTTCACGTTCTCACACGCCCCGCGCAATTTGTGGCACCTGGCTTGCAGCCAAAAATTCCCTTGGGTGGGTGGCCTCTTTTGCTGGAGTTTTGTACGCGCGTGAGGCAAAGACCCGGATTCCAATCTCGGTGGATTAGTACTCGCCTCAAATGCAATAGGGGTGAATGTATATGTGGATCACGGCTCACGGCTGGCGCCCCCTTAGATCATCCCACACATTCCCCCCTGGAAGCCCTGTAGGCATCAGTCAGCAAAAAACTTCAGGCAAAACCAAAGTCATGTTTGGTGGCATGCCACCGAACATATCTCACCCGCCCACACACAAAAATCCCCACAGTGAGATTGCCCAGTAGGTCCCTGTGAACAATTAACCTGGGGAGGATATGCTCATTGTTTGCTGTCACACCAGCGAACATGACTGCATGCCTCTAATATGCCCTCCACCATAAGTTGCTACAACCCACCCAATTTCAGATATGCTAATTTCAACCTTGTTCCACCAAAGGTTTTGTACCTTTCTGCAGATCTAGCAGTCATATTGGTGCACCCACATTTTGGCCACCTTGCCTTGATATATGCCCCAAATCGGATATGAAAATTATGAGCCCAAGAGGCCCACCCCCATCAAGACCATGCACGTAACCACAGGCCATCCCCCCTTGACCCCATTGCTGCCTCTCATATAAGTTCCCCACCTGCGCCTATTTGTCTTCATTCCGTTTAGCTAACCCCTCCCGATCATATAATTTCCAACTGTCCCCAAATAATTTAAAATAGCCATCATGTCAACCCCTTCACAACCACTTTGCATTGGGAAGATTAATATTTGTATTCAAATAAATAGTGATATAGCCTTAAATCCTGAGGATTCCCACTTAGCTTCTTGGATTATCATATGACACAATCAACACCACATATTTGTTTATCTCCCCAATCACCAGCATGCTATTGGCTCTCTACCTGGAACCCTTTCCAAAACGTTGATACCATTCCTTGGGGCACCAAAAACGTTCATGCACTGTGGTCCTGGTGGGGCATGGATTGAAAATTGCCAATCCAATCCTTCTCAAATATTATTTGTTGAGGGAGTATTTATGACTGATGCAAATGATCCCTCCTCATCTCAGAAACCCAATCTAGCATTGATGTTCTTCACATGGTATCCAAACATTTTATTCATAATGGGAAGCTTTCAAACACAAGATTTCAAGCTTAAAATGCCCAAAGAATATGACTGTAATACTCATAGTCAATGTCAACTCTTTACTCCGAAATTTCCCGCTTCAAACTCGATGCCAGTTTCATATCCTGCTGTTTCATCATTGATTTCCAAGCAAAAACTGATACAATTACCCAGTGGATCAGACCTCCCCATGCCATTATTCAAACCCCCCTCCTCCCTCATCAAAAGAACGGACTAGCTTTTCTCTGGGATCAAGAAATCCCCAATGGCCAATCAGCCTGTAACCTTTGGACCACCTCACCCCCAGGATCCACTTTCAATGCCAGGCACATCATTACAAACAAGGTCGTTAGCTCATTTGAATCCCTTTCGACCAATACCCTTCTTGGAGGACTGCTCGCGGATGATATGGGATTAGGTAAAACCATTCAGGCCATTGCTCTAATTGGTACCTCCAAGGAGCGGATGATTGCAAAACCCCATTGCTCCACGTCCACCATGATCATCTGCCCCCCTTGCTTAATTACCAACTGGCAATCAGAAATAACCAAGCATGCTCAGGCTGGAGCGCTGCATTCCAAAATCTACCATGGTCCCACTTGTCACTCATTATCCAAAGACGACATCTTAAAATATGATGTCATCATCACTTCTTACAATACTATCACCCAAGAATTTAAGCAAACCAATACCTCTACATCATTCATTTTTCAAATCAGTTGGCATCATATAATTTTGGATGAAGCACAGTGAGTGTCTGATCTTAAATGATTCAAATTACCTTTTATATCCAATAACCCTTGCCCCATCTTATAGCTATATTTGCTCTCAATACACTGCCACTCACCGTGCCATTAACAGCCTCCTTTCATCCCGTCAAATATGTTTAACGGGCACACCTATTCACAACACCATTTATGACCTTTTGGGCATAATATCATTCATCACTCAACCCCAGAGCACCGATCAAGATAACTGGTCACCATTCATCCTGAGTAGTCTTCCCAAAGGTTGCAATGATATCTTGCATTTGGCATTGCGGCATTTAAGTTTGCGCCGCACCAAAACCACACATCTCGAATCCCTCCCCACTATTAGCCATCATTATGAGCTGCTCCCACTAAACCCGACCATGCAGCAAGAATATTCCATATTATATGAAGAATTCCTATCATCCAAAAGCAAAGGACCAGGAGAATTCTTCAGAAATATTATTAAGCTGCGAATATGTTGTAACCATCACATCATGCTTAACAAAATTGCAGAGGCGGATTTGGAAGACCCCGAGGGCAGGAGCACTCAGGATAACTTGCCAACAATCACACAAACTATTGTGGATGTGGAAAAATGCATGATGAGTAGTAAAATTGCACACCTCCTACAAAGCTTAATGAAGAACAAACAAACAAGGTGTGGTCCAACCAAATCGGTGGTTTATACCCAATGGACCCAATTTCTAGATTTGTGTGTTAATTCTGATATGCATCCATTACCAATTGAATCCATCTGACTTTTTCATATTGTAGAATTGGTATTGCACTTTCCAATCACTCTATCCTTTCAGCACAAATTGATGGAACAATTACAGCACAAGCACAGGAGAAGGCACTGGGGAATTTCTTCAATAATCCTGAATGTGAAGTACTGATTGCATCCATTGCCGAAGCTGGAACTGGCCTCAATATAACTTGTGCTAATACGGTCTATTTAATGGTGAGGGGACCCCCAAAATTCTGCCCTGATTTGCAGCCCCTGACATCCACATTTCCAGGACCCCAATTGGAACCCAGCCATTGAGGCTCAGGCTGTTGATCGACTCCATTGTATTGGCCAACAACAACCTGTAAAGGTCATCCACTATATCACTCCTCATTCAGTTGAGGTCAACATGCGGAAGGTACCTTTCAAGATCATCTTTGACCCTAATTGTATTGCTATTCTAAAATCCTTCCTTATGGAAATGCCATTTTACAAACACCAATAGGTCCAAGAAAAGAAAAAAAAAAATTAACTGCGTGAGCCTTACTGATATTATATAATTTGTGTTTGACCAAGTTGATAACTCTTGTTCAACCTGGCATAGGTCCACAATTATGAACACCATGAGTTGGATTGAACTCCTTCAATATTTCCTCAATGAAAATTAGCAATAGAGTCTTATTTCTAAGGGAGACGGTGATACATTCCAATTCATATTGTCTATATTCTGACATATTTAGCAAGTTGTTGCATCTTTAAGAAATAATACTCAGATTGTATTACACCTGCACAAATAATTCACAAAATGTTAATTTGTAACGGTGCTATACATTTATATTACTAAGTTATTGCAGAGCATCACCATTCGGCCTAATAACTGGCATGTCAAGTATCTTGAGGGCGCTAGTCTGCATCTTACTACAGCCTTTGAGCCAATCTTGATCAAATACCTGAAATGATAAGCCTTCCGGAATATCACCATCATCTGTCGATCGTAATTCTGGAAATCTATCAATAGTTTTTTTACCCTTTTTTTTAATGTGATTACAAAACTCTATGTCTCGATCCATTTTTAATACCAATTCATTAAATAACTGGGAGCGCCAGCGTAATCCCACTTTGCGGCAAACTTGACGGCCATTTTCCAGTACCTCCTCAGTATCTGAACATACTCGAGGGTCATTGAATTGTGATGCTAGAATGTGAAAATTAGCCGTATCACACCATTCACGACGGCGCTCACAGGTCTGCACATAATCAAGTAGATCATCATCAGTCTTTGCTCACAATGAAGAAGAGATACATTAACTAACCCTTTGACGAATCTTTGCGAGCTTTTGATTCTCCTTCTTTTTAACCAAATACTTGGCATCCTTTTGAATAGACTTCCATTCTCTTTTCAAATAAGTGAAATATTGCTCCATTAAAGCCGCCACGACCCCATAGTTATTATGATCCTTGTTCCAACAGGAATGATGATACTCAGTGCTGACCAGTGCAAGACGGAATGTACGGTAAAACACCATAGACATAAGCTCATTGAACGGATGTTGCCATGAGCTCTCCCAGTCCCAAGTGAATCGCTTTAGTCCTAGCTTGTGGAGCTCATTTTCGCAGTAGCTTTGGAAACCCTGAGACTGAACCTGTGTTGATGGCTCATTGAAAACATCCTTGGGGACATATCTGAGATGACCAGCCACTTGAATTGCAATTTCACGCTCTTCTGTGCTTGGTGATGCTGGTAGTGAGGAAAAATCCTTATCCCTAACATTGAGTAGGAACAGGCAATGTGCATGTACTGCTGATCTCATTCCATGGACATTCTCTGGAAGTTCTGCTTTCAGCCATTTTTGTTGCTCCTTCTGGCTTGCACGTTTCACCACATTGTCAGCTTTACAAGCCTGGTTCCTTTGCTGTCTGACCTCGGATTGTTCAAGAATATTCTGGGCAAGGCCCATTGGAGGATGGGTGAACTCATTATTTGACTGAGTGCCATGCTCATGCGCCGTGAAATTGTCCCTCCTTGATTCATAATTTGTTTCCATTTGAGTCGGAGACATGTTCTCATCCTCATCATCCACCATTTTTTCTCTTGATGAACTGGCATGAGCTGTTCTTGGCTTGGAGGCATATGGATGATGATGTCCAGTGACTTTCTCTTTATGGACCAGAGGTGAAGATGCATAAAGTTCATCACCTGCCATGCACATCCTCAGTTAACACATCAAAACATTAATGAAGACTGGTCATACTCACGATCTTCAATCGGCTCCTGAGATCGGACTGACTTGCCTTTAGGTGCCATATCTAACCCATGAAACAAAAATATCAAATTGTGAAAAAGGTTATACTCCAAAATTAAAATGACTTACTCTGATGAAGCGTCAATCCTGGATTCCCCTCCGACAGACCACTCCAAGTTACATTCTCCAATGGTCTTTTTTGTCGCTTCCCATCCACGCGCCTTTCATCACTCAATGAACCTGAGATCCTGATGGAATATTGAGGGTTGGCTGTTTACTTTGGCCAAAGGGATCCTGGGATGTGACTGGATTCCGACCGGGATTAAGGAGGAACTCATGTGGAAATTTTGATTGGGGATTAGCATGTGATGAGATTTGAGGTGTGCCTTCTGGCCCCTGAGACACATGCATTTGTGTATTAATGGGATTCGGGGGAATTGGAGTGACGGAAATATTTGGGATCAACCAAGTGCTTGAAGTTGGAGCCTTTGGATTGCCCACATCAATGTTAAGACCTGATACATTCATTGAGGATGTGATAGGGGTTGTGAGAGGAATGTTGGGACTCAATGGTGACTGTGTTTGAACATATTCTATGCTAGATTCACTATCTGAGTCATGAACAGAACCTGAACGGGATTTATGTGACTTGGAAGATGACATAAGGGCCAAAAAAGTACACTAATATTTTTAACTAGATAAAACACCTCAGTATTATGATAAAATAGAGTGATATGAGATGAAATCTTTTCAAATTTAGAATAGAGAAATTCTATGAATAGTTGGAACTAAGTGTTGCGTGGAAGTCCAATAAGCCTCTTTTTAGGAGAATCCTCCCTGCCTCCTCTTGAGCTCCTCCGCTTTTATCGGAAACCACCCAGCACAGCCTACCACCATATAATGTAATATTTCCTTGATCTCAAAGGGGACCCATCATCCATAAGTAATCATATTTGGTAACATTTCCGCCTCCCCATTGTCACATTTTGTGAATTATCCAAACTGCCAATATATGCCTTGAAATTCCACAGCATTGTACATCTGTAAAGGGGTATATTCATGAAGGATTTACCCACAAAAGAGACATCACCTTTTCAAGAAAGGCGAATAAATCCAAATCACATTCCAACCAATTAAAAGCCTGCTGCACTCAAACCAAATACTAAGACTTTAGCTGCACTCCAACCCCTTATGTAATAGAGTTATATCATTATGTCTGTAATAAGGTTTAAGCCATGTACGATGGCATGCCAGCGTACATGGTTTGAATGTCAATCCCCTCAAATCAATGTTGACACATCCCTATTGGAACACCCCTCAAGGGTCAAAACCGCAGTATCGCCATGTGTAAATAAAATAGAATATGTATGAGCATTGAGCAGCATGGCATTTTACCCAATTAAACTCCTAACCAATTCCTCCATCCAGATGAGACATGTTACACTCCATCAGCTGCAGCTCACGCACCATTACAAATGGGATAAAATTCTCAGATGGCTCAAATAATGTCCCCCTTCATAAATAATCACTCAATTTTTTTGCCAATTAATAACACTCCTAAACACTTTCACATCAGCCATAGATATTTATACACAAACCAACCGTACTCCCAATTCCTGAAACAATGACAACCCCCCGCTATTCCTCAATGCGTATATGCATGTGTCAACACTGCTCAACTCAAACACACTCTTCCCCTGAGGGTGATAGGCCTGGAGTTGCCTTCACACCTTTCCAATATAAACAGCACATTAAAAAGCTCAAATCAACCATTGCACCCAAATCTCTTCCAAACATCCCTACTTCTGCATCAGGATCTGAGTGCCCACAACTTCTATTGGATCAAATATTCCCAGCTGATTATTCACCATTGACCCAAAGCACCTTCTACACAGCACCGGGGCTCAATTCAATTGCACAGAAACCATACAGCAGCAGTCAAACCCTTCCTCCACAAGACCTTGGAATGATAATATATGCCATTCTATCATTAAGGTATAATATACCCCGCAGGGCTTCACACATTCTCAACCACGCCCTAAACCTGCTGATCAAGTCCAGCATCTCAAGCTCCGGTGGTCCCCCCATTCCTGAATTCCATATACCTCAAGATCTGAGTACCATATTTGAAAATCTCCAATTGGAGCCACTGATTCAAGACTATATATGTTGTCCTCAATGTTTCTCTCTTAATGGCCTTACTGAATCAGTCACAACTGACCAACCACACTGTCAACGCCATAATGACCCAAATGATCATGATCCCCCTTGCACACAATCATTAGGCAAATTCATCTATTCATTTGAAGCCCACACCCAAAACACCACCAACATGAAGCAAAAATTTATACCAACAAAACATTTCATTTATCAGCCATTCAAAAATTGGCTTGCCATATTTCTCCAGCAGGCTGGAATTATGGACATTCTGAATCAACATCAACAATCCCAAACTCCCAAAGATTTCCCAAAACGTGATGTCTGGGATGGATTGGTCTGGAGACGCTTCACTGGCACTAGAAATATCCATGACCCACCATTCATGTCCATTCCTGGTGCATTGGCCTTCTCCATTTATGTGGATTGGTTTAATGCACATGGAAAGTCCACCGGGTTGGCCAGCATTGGACCTATCATGCTTATTTGTCTTAATCTCCCCCCAAGTGAAAGATTGAAGCCAGAGAATGTCTATGTTGCAGGAATCTTCCCTGGTCCGAAGGAGCCAACTTCCCTTCAATTGAATTATTTATTAATGCCACTCATCAAGGAGCTCAAAGAGCTATGGCAAGGTTACCATTTTTCACCCACCTCAACAGGTCCTTCAGGATCCTTTATCCGTGTTGCCATTCTCACAGCCATTGCGGATGTGGTTGCCATGCGCAAGCTTACTGGATTTATTTCCCATTCAGGCAACCACTTTTGTAATTTTTGCACCATTCACAAAGCTCAAATTGAAGAAATTGGTCCTCAATTTCACTACACACGCTCATATCAAAATCATAAATCAACCATTGCCAAATGGCTTCGGGCAACCCCACAACAAAGACAAGCAATTTTCTCTGAGTATGGAGTGCGATATTCAATTTTAGAAGACCTTCCGCATTGGGATGCAACCAGAATGGTTAATCTTGACATAATGCATAATTTAATACTTGGAATTTTGAAGGATCATGCAACTTTCAAATTGTGCATTCCAGAGTCCAAATCAAAAATTTACCTCAGGTCCCACAGGAAATCCAATGACACCAACAGTTCAGACTCAGATTCCATGACCTCCAACAGCTCTCTTGATAAAATCACATTGAGAGAGGCCCGCTCCCTGAGAAGAGACGCAGCAAAAATAATAAATGAGCCACTCCCCACAACTTCCACCCAAAAAAACTACTTCCCAATGCCCACACCTCACATGGAACATCCATCTAGTGGTTCTGCGGAGATTCCTTCATTTGATGCCAATTACATCCCCACTTCTGAAATCCCCTCTGAATTGGATATCACTGCACTGAGTGATCACCAGATCAAGGGTGAGGCTCTGGAGCATCTCCGACAAGTAATATCTGAGACAATAATTCCCTCATCATGGACAAGAGGACCTCGCAACATGGGTTCCCCCTCTCATGGTAGCTTAAAAACCGCTGAATGGGCTCTCTTATATAAGGTCTATATTCCATTTTTAATGCTCAGTCAACAGATGTCATTAGATGTACACCAATCCGCGAACATTCAAAGAAAAATGGGTCAGTCAGAAGAACTTGCAAATGAACTAACCAAGAATACATTCCATTTGATTAGTGCTATCAACATTGCCACAAGTTGGACTGTTTCAATAGATGATGTGACTGCATTTGCTGAACATAGGAAAAAATTCCGCCTTTCCAATCAACTCCTGTTCCCAAAACAGAAAAGTAAACCAAATCATCATTTTGCTGATCATATTCCCGAACTCTTCCAACATTGGGGCCCAGCACAAGCCTCAGCCACATGGGGTTATGAGCGCTTGATTGGAGTATTTGCAAAAATTCCAAGAAATAACAAAATATGTACGTCAATTAATAAGATCAATATATTCACATTGATTAAACACCTGAACTGAATAAGATTAACTTCTTGCAACTCTGAATAGATGATATAGATAAAACCTTACTTCAACATATCTGTTGATGTTCCAACCTTTCCGTTCTCCTGAAATCCCCATCTGTGCCATGTGAAATAAAACAGCTTTTTGAATCACAGCCACCTGCCCTGTTCAATGACCATAAATATAACAAACCATCCCGCTATGACCAAGAAAATTATGATTGCCTGGTTGAGTACTTACAGAATTTTCATGCAACAAGGGAAATAGTTGATTGGATCAGCTTAGAAACTACCGTGCAATCCACAAGTCATCCCACTTCAAGGATTGTCTCACCTTGGTATTTTCCAGTTTCAAACATTAATATTGGGAACAATATATTTTCAACTGAATCCAAAAATGTCAGCAACAGTGTGATATGTTTTCTGAGGTGCAACTCATGGTGATTTGGTATTATTAATAGCATTTTTAAAGTGTCTGAGCCATCTAGCATACTGAACAATAACTTTCTGATCTTAAAAACTTTGAAGATTGATATGAATTTCTTACCAGATTGGCCGCATCTGAATATTTATAAAGCTGTTGGTTTTGATGATGGACACTTGATTATATCTGAAGAAGAAATAGAAGGTAACTGTGGATTGTATGATAACAAAGTTCTGTCATGTGGACTGCTTGTAATGATAAAGCCGTTATTTCATGAAATTTAGTCTACAGAAATGCAAATCTCTCAGATTCATTAGCAATTTTGCTAGTGAAATAACTGCCTCAAAATTTAGTGACTGTAAGATGTGACTATGAAACTGGTGATAATATTACTATTAATCAACAGTACTATGTCTGTTCTTATGAAATATAATAATAAAATATTATTATAACCACAATTAAATAATTGAAAAATTATTTCTTTCACGTGTTAAGCACTACTAGTGATTTTAACAGTGAGCAAGTAATTGTCTACAAGAATCAATTACAAGAAGAATTTAATAATAAAAACTTCTTTATTAAAATAATAAAATTATTTTAATATATAATTATCTTTTACAAGAATAATTATAAAGATAATTCTTGAAGAAAACTATTACTAGAGAAAAACTTTAAGAATTAAGAATAAATGACTCACTAATACTCCAAAGAACTTATTGATAGATAAGAGTAGAGAAATTTGACGTAGAATTGTGGATTTAAGGGATCAAAAAGGATTTATAACAGTATTACAACAAAATATAGTTGGATTCTATGATTTCACGTCTTTCTGGATGATTTTGAAAGATTTAAAACACTTAAGAATAGCTTTAACTAATACTTACTTGTTGGTAATAATGATTTAATAAATTGATAAGATGATGATTCTTGGAAAAAACAGCAAGAAGAGGCTTCTTTTAAGTCAACAACAGCTCACAGAGGCGTGCCATGGAGCAAACTGAAAAACCAGTGAGTGAGAAAACAATAAACCCTTTTGGATTAATGATTTCATCATCTGTTGTCACGTAAGATTATCATAATTACTTAATTGATGCTTTTACGTGACTACCAACCCCAATATGGTTAAGAATAAAAGGAGTAACATCTGTAAATCTTCTTTTATTCTAAAATAATCATTGATTTCTCAAAGTTATCAATGTTATTGCCAATTTCATCACAGGTTGTAATTACTGTGAATTCTTGAAGATTCAGTGTTTCACGTAGAATGGTCAAAAATGGACTGTAAGTAAAACTTTTAATTTTACTAGTAAAACCATAATTCTTTTGGTTGTACCATAGATAATACAGTTCTTCATTGGTCCTGAAAGTTTCAGAAAGATTCATTAAGAATTGTATTTTTAATGAATTTTTGAAGTTTTTACCTCATTTCTACGTAGAATTGCAAATAGCAGTATTTTGCTGGTTGCTATGAGGTAAATCAATGAATATGGATCCCAAAAGGGTTTAATTACTCTTTTAGGGTCTAGTCATGGAAAGTCATCAAGAATTGACGTGGTTACAGGAGTCTAAGTAGCTCATTACCTCCTTGGCATGTCAAAATAGCAGGCTATTTGCTATTTTTCTTATAATTACAGTAGGTGTAACTTGGTAACCAAGTTCCCAAAGAGTTTTAGTTTACCAATTGGGCCAAGATGAGCCATGGATCCATGCTCTGGAGCTATCCACGCCTCTGAGGCCTCAGAAGTTGGGTACCCTGGCTCTCTTTGATGTCTTTTGTCCCCCTTGCCTAATTTTTACGTCAAAATAGTAATTTAAGCTTCAAGTGAGATATCCGCTATGGGTGTACCAAAAGTCCATGTAAGAATACCATGATATTAAGTGCTCAAAACATGCATAACACTATTCTTAGTGTATATGTAAGATGGGATTTCTCACTTTCCCATTATTTTGGCTAAAAATCAAGAAAAACAAAAATTTTCACGGATCTTTTATGTGGTATTAATGATGTGGTATTGAAGTATTTTCCATTTTACCACCTCAAATACTTAAATTGAGCTTATTCACTCTATGGAGCTACCCTAGGTGAATTTTTGTGTAGAATCCAAATCTGGTCTTAAATCCATGGATTTACTTACTCAATAAAAAGTTATTCATCTTTTCTGAAATTGAAAATGATGAATTTTGGATATATGCATGACTTATGAGTCTTGCATAATTCAAAATTTCTTTTTAAGATAATTGTGGCCTATTTGGGTATGTAAAATATACCTCAAGGCTCACATTTCCTCCCACCAAAAAATAAAATTGTACTACAATTTTATTAGTGAAAAAAGAATAAGGCCCCAAAGGGGGTCATGTCCACTGTCCAACCTCTTCACATTACTCAGATCAAGTAATTTAAAGCACATTTATAGACATATTCAGGCTTGTGGCCTTCTTTCATGTCTAAATCTTCTTAAGAGTTTATCTGAGTCAGGTATTTCTGATTCTGCCATCCATTCATCTTCATGTACTGGATTTCTATATCTGACAAGATATTCTCTTTGATTTGATTTTTACCCCTAAGTCTCCTTTCTTTAATGACTTTCTTTATCTTTTTGTCTTCATTCTGTTCCACAGGTGGTACAGTTAAAGGAGTTGTGTTTCTTAAAGGAAACAATTCTTTATCAGCTGGTTGATAAGGTTTTATCAAGCTGACTGCAAATGTGGGGTGTTTATTTTCCAATTCACAACTCAATTCCACTTGAACTGCATTGGCTCCATGTAAAGCAACAATAACAAAAGGTCCTACATAAGAATCTTTAAGTTTCTTTGGGCCTTTGATATTATTAAAATTCAAGGTTGAAACTAGAACTAAGTCCCCTACTTTGAAGTCTGGTACTTTATGACTCTTGTCCCACTTCTGTCTTGCATAATCAAAAGCATCCTCCATACTCTGTTTTGCATGGTGTTTTACTTTATAAAGCATTAATTTGAAGCTGGAAGCTGTAGGATGAATGTCAATCAAGTCTTTCCTCAGTGTGTCTGCTGGGAGTCTTGGATTCCATCCTTTTCCTAACATAGCAGGAGTTTGTCCTGTGGAAGAATGGACTGATGTCTTGTATGCCAATTCTAATGCAGGTATCAGAGTGCACCAGTCATGGGTAAAGCCATCTGAGTCTTTGAATTCTAATCCATAAGCACAAAATCTCCTGATCATGTCTTCTAAAGTTTGAATCATCCTCTCTGCTAGCCCATCTGTTTGAGGGTGATATGCTGTAGAGAATGATAACTTAGTCCCAAACAATCTATGAAGATTGGTCCAAAGTGCAGATGTGAATTTGGGATCTCTGTCACTTATGATATTCTTAAATAACCCTGTATGAGAAATAACTCTACTCCATAAAAGAAGAGCTGTATCCATAGCAGTGTCATCTTTATGACATGGTAAGAATATGGGAGTTTTGCTATATCTGTCTACAATGACTAAACAAGCATTATAGCTTTTGTCACCACTTGGAGGAAGTGCTGTGACCCAATCCATGTGAACAACTTCCCAAGGGGATTTTGGTTCTTGAATATGGATCATCAATCCAAATTTCTTGCCTGTACTCCTGTTTGCTTTTTGGCATCTATCACAGGTATGGCAATATTCAATGGTTTCTTTTCTCCAAGATGGCCACCATGCACAGTTCTTCACCTTTTCAAGTGTTCTGTCTTCTGATAGGTGTCCAGAGTAAATGCTATCATGGCATTCATGAAGAATGGTATTGATAAGCAATCTACTACAAAGTGTCATCACACAAGAATGCTTTGTTCTATGGTAAATAATCCCATCAAACAAGTGAAATCTTCCTTCAGAATAGGAATTTTTCCAAACTTCATCAAGTGCATTAACTAAAGATGTATCTTTGCAGTCTTTATCTAATAAAGAAGTCAAGATATGGCAATTCTTGTCTTGTTTATAAGACTCTCTGACCTCTTCAAAGAATTCAGTCCCAATATCAGTTATTTTAATTCCTTCAATTGGAATCTGTGGTTCAGCTTCCAAAGGTACATAAGCTGGGTTATCAGGAGTGTTGGCTAAAGCCCATCTACTAAGTCCATCAGCATTCTTGTGAATGTTTCCTGCTTT
Source organism: Austropuccinia psidii (assembly GCA_023105745.1). Taxonomy (NCBI): domain Eukaryota; kingdom Fungi; phylum Basidiomycota; class Pucciniomycetes; order Pucciniales; family Sphaerophragmiaceae; genus Austropuccinia; species Austropuccinia psidii. The sequence continues at coordinate 4,351,266 of JALGQZ010000005.1, read as the reverse complement.
ATGAACTATAGTCATGTTTCCTCTATATTCTTGAATGGCTATTTGCCATCTCAACATATGTCTGTTGGGAGTTTTCATGTTAAGAAGTGATTTTACGGCATTACAGTCAGTTATCACTTCAAAAACACTGCCATAAAGATAATAGTGTAGTTTCTCAAGTGCCCATACCAAACATAAGCACTCCATTTGGCTTGCACCATATCTGGCTTCTGTTGGTTTTATTTTTCTTGAGATATAACAAACTGGTCCTTCTGTAGGTTTGTCATCAATAATCTGGACTTGATGTAGGGCTGCCCCTAGTCCATCTCCACATGCATCAATGTACAATTTAAAAGGAATATTCCAGTCAGGCATGAGGAGTAAAGGTGCTTCTATAAGGGCTTTCTTTATCTTCTCATAAGCTTTAATTCTTTCCTGTGTCATCTCAAATACAGTCTGTTGATCACAGATTCTATAGAGTGACTTGGCTAGAATTGCAAAATCTTTCAAGTGTTGCCTATAGTAACTAGCAAATCCAAGAAAAGACATCATTTCTTTTTTATTCTGGGGTATTGGCTTAAGTAACACTGCTGCTACTTTATTCTTGTCAATACCCAAGCTCAAACCAGAAACAACATGTCCTAATGCTTTGAGTTCTTCAAAACCAAAATTGCATTTCTTAAGTGAAATTTTCATGTTCACTTCTGCAACTTTATGAAGTACTCTTGCAAGTCTTTCAAGGTGCAAAGACCATGAGTCAGAACATATAATAATATCATCAATATAAATGATAAGCCATCCTTCAGACAATTCTGTGGGGAAGATGGTATTCATCATTCTTTGATAATGAGATGGAGCATTTTTAATGCCAAATGGCATTCTAAGATACTCAAAAATGCCACAGTGAGTGATAATTCTAAGTAATTTCTTAGCTTTAGGCGTCAAAACATTTTGATGGAAGCCTTTCAATGCATCCATTGATGTTATATACTTTGCTTTAGACAATTGAGTCAAGGTTTCTTGAATTCTAGGGATTGGATACCTATCTGGAACTGTGTAGGTATTCAAAGCTCTAAAATCTCCAACCATTCTTGACTTATCATTATGCCATGCAATAATAACAGGTGTTGTCACTTCAACTTCCTCATTATGGCCTACTTTCCTTAGCACACCAAGTTGGATCAACTCTTGGATATGTTTTTCCAAGGCCTCTCTAGCTCTGGGACTGGCTGGATAAGCTGGTCTTCTAAGTACTGGAGGATATGGTCTGTCAATATTAAGAGTAATATCAACTTCATGTCCTCTTATAGCGCCTAATGGTTCATTATCAGAGGCAAATGCATTTTTATATGTGTATAACACATTAATAAGCTCATTCCTCATCTTTGGTGACAATGATTAATTAATTTGTGCTTCAACAAGTTGATTAGTCACAAATTCATCTTTGTAAGTATCTTTGACAGAAGATACTACAGATATGTGTTTTGGCATATTGGAGAAAGCAAATTTTTGTCTCTTGTTTTCTCCAATTGTGAAATATCTGTCTTTATGGTTATTTATATCAATACCATAAATATTCAAGTAATCATTTCCAAGAATGATGTGCTGAGATGTGCAATTATCCATTACTACAATCTCAGTTTTCATTCTTACACTTCCTGCTGGATGTGGGAATACAATATTAGTGTCCAATATGCCCAAGGGGTACATATTGTTACTGGCACTACTGAATTGTACACCTTCTATTGGTAATAGATGGTTTTTCCATTCAGGAAGTATAATTTGGAGATAATCTTTTCCAACACAAGTGCAAAATGCCCCTGTATCCAAATTTACTTTGGCTTCAATATCACTCATCAGAATTGATGTGATACAGGATGCTCCAGCAGTATAACCCTTTCCTCTAGCAGGTTTTGTTTTACACATTCTGGCATCTTGGATATTGATCAGGTTTCAGCAATCTTCACTGTACTGTGGCAAGTGGGTATGGACTTCTGTGACCTCAAAGAAAGCTGAAATGTTTTCAATGGGATAGTCCTCCACTGGTGTATCTTCAGAGACTGCAGAATCTTGATCAGACTGCTCTTTCTCTTCAGTACACTGAATTTCTTCAATGACTTGAACTTCATTGATTTTTGTCTTCTTGGGACAAGTGTTGGCCAAATGTGAAGTACTTCCACATTTATGACACTTCAAGACAGGTCTTTCTGGTCTTCTTTCCTCTCTAGGAATCTTTGAGACTATTTTGGACTCTATTGGGTTTTTAATCCAAGTTCTACCAATTCTTGTCCTGGTAATAATATATTCCATAGCATTAATGTAGTCCTCTGTTGAACAAGGTTCCACACATCTGCTTTTGATAGCATGTTCCAATTCTCCTCCACACTTTCTTAATATTTTCATATTAATCATAGTGTCAGACATATCTGGGTGTAAAGCAGATAATCTGTCTTTTTGTTTGAAGAACCAAGTAAGTAGTTTGTCTTTTTCTGAGTTAAAAATGGCACTTTCAAAAGCATTCTCCATTTTAAACCTCCAAGAATTATTGGCCCATTTGGTAATCACTTCAGATTTCCACCAAGACCAGTCATGTTTACCATGATCAACCCTCATTTTGTAATACCATTTCTTTGCAGTTCTGGTAAACAAACAGTGTAATTTTCCCACTATGATTTCATCAGGTATATTAAAGTCTTCTTGCAACATATCAATAGTTCTGATGAATTCAATATGGTTATATTCTCCTTCACCAGAGAATGTTGGCCATTCTTCTGTTTTGGGAATATCTCTTGCAGAGTAGGCATTTTCTCCTAAGAATGGAGTCAAACTTTCTTTGACAGAAAGTTTTTCTTCAGTCAAAGGTGTAGAATGTCTTGGCATATGTGGTTCATGATTCTTATGAATTTGCTCCACACTTGCAATTATATCATTCTTCAATTTCTGCCTTTCACTGTCACTTTTTGCTAAATGTATAGCAAATTGATTGGTGTTCTTAACTATTTGTAAGACATGGTCTTCAAGAGTTTTAAGTCTATCATTTACTTTAAAAATGGAAGGATCCTCTGTGTCATTATTTTGACATTGGGTCTCAATTCTTTCACAAGCATTGCTAATTGACTCAAGGGTGACAGTTTTCAATTGATGCCAATCAGAATGTTGCTTGTCATTTTTCTTTAAATCATTGATGTCTAATGTAATTTGCTTTAACTTTGACTCAAGTTTGCCAATTTCTACACTAATACTTCTATGTACATCATTTATTTGTGTGGAAAAGTCCTGTTCATCCTTTCCTGCTCCTTGGCTGTGAATTCCATAAGAGTTCTGGCCATATTGAAGACACTGTCCACGGCTGAAGGCTCCAATTTGGGGATCCTGTACCCTTGTGGGTAAGGTCTGTGCCAATTGGCTTTGCCTTTGCCCTTGCCTTGATGGTTCTTGGGACCTCTCTGTTTCTTTTGAGGTCCTTTGGGCTTGTCCTTGGGCGCTTCTGGAGCTGGTTTGGAGCTGGTAGATGCCACTGGTGCCTCTGTCTCCAAAGCTGGAGTCATTTCCAACTCTTTCTTCTGGTCTATGGATAAAAGACTTTGGTTCTTCAACCAATTCTTTATCTTTTTGACCTTGTCTTTGCAAGACAGGGGGCTCCATCCTCCTAAGAGTTCTATGGTCTTCTCCTGACCCAGAAAGCTCTTGATGTGTAAGTAGGAGTTCATGGCCCCCTGCCAAAGGCTTGGGAAGATTTCCCACTCCTCTTCCTTGGCTGCTCTGAACCAGTTTTTGTACTGGCATTGATATATTTCTATTGCTGCCACCTGAAAGTGGTTCAGCCCTGGAAATATTACCATAAATCAGTTCAGGCTCAGAATTTACGTCAAAATCTGTTGGTACAGACCTTGGGGAATGGGGGGCAACTCTGGCATCCTCCAGATGTGTCTTTCTTGTGGAAGATTTGGCACTTCTGGATTTGGTCTTGCCTCTTCCTTGTCCACATCCATCTGGTTGGACTGAATAGTTGCTTCCATTTCTGGTATGCACCATTTTCACGTCAATTTAAAGATAAAAGGTGAAAAAATATAAGATAAAATACACACCTTTTGGTGGTAATTTAGCTTTTTCTGAGTTGAATAAGGTGCCTCTTTTAGCAATCTGCACCTCAATACTGTCTTCAGATTCTGCTTCTGAAGATTCTGGACTATTGATGTATCTTTTACTAAGTCTGTTACCAGCTGCACAGTATTTGATTAAAGACACTTAAAGAAAAAAAATATGATAAAAGAAATTATTTTTGTGTTTTAAGATATTTTTAAAAGATTTTTTATGAATTTGATTATTTTTTAATATTAAAAAAATTATTCTTTTTGAAGAAAAAAATTAAAATTTAAGATTTTGAATGAAAATTAATTCAGAGTAACTCAAAGAATAATTTTATAAGTTTTTGGATGTGAAAAAGCCACGTGTAAAAACAGTATAAAATTAAACCAAATTCCTCAATGAAAAGATTTTCAAAACAATTTCAAAAATAAGAATTATTTTAACTTTAAAATGAAAGAAAAAATTATTAAATTAATATATTTTAGAGCTTAAAAATATATTAATTAAGGGTACAAGGTTCAAAAAACACGGCCAGGCCCCCAAATGTAAGATGTGAATATGAAACTGGTGATAATATTACTATTAATCAACAGTACTATGTCTGTTCTTATGAAATATAATAATAAAATATTATTATAACCACAATTAAATAATTGAAAAATTATTTCTTTCACGTGTTAAGCACTACTAGTGATTTTAACAGTGAGCAAGTAATTGTCTACAAGAATCAATTACGAGAAGAATTTAATAATAAAAACTTCTTTATTAAAATAATAAAATTATTTTAATATATAATTATCTTTTACAAGAATAATTATAAAGATAATTCTTGAAGAAAACTATTACTAGAGAAAAACTTTAAGAATTAAGAATAAATGACTCACTAATACTCCAAAGAACTTATTGATAGATAAGAGTAGAGAAATTTGACGTAGAATTGTGGATTTAAGGGATCAAAAAGGATTTATAACAGTATTACAACAAAATATAGTTGGATTCTATGATTTCACGTCTTTCTGGATGATTTTGAAAGATTTAAAACACTTAAGAATAGCTTTAACTAATACTTACTTGTTGGTAATAATGATTTAATAAATTGATAAGATGATGATTCTTGGAAAAAACAGCAAGAAGAGGCTTCTTTTAAGTCAACAACAGCTCACAGAGGCGTGCCATGGAGCAAACTGAAAAAACAGTGAGTGAGAAAACAATAAACCCTTTTGGATTAATGATTGCATCATCTGTTGTCACGTAAGATTATCATAATTACTTAATTGATGCTTTTACGTGACTACCAACCCCAATATGGTTAAGAATAAAAGGAGTAACATCTGTAAATCTTCTTTTATTCTAAAATAATCATTGATTTCTCAAAGTTATCAATGTTATTGCCAATTTCATCACAGGTTGTAATTACTGTGAATTTTTGAAGATTCAGTGTTTCACATAGAATGGTCAAAAATGGACTGTAAGTAAAACTTTTAATTTTACTAGTAAAACCATAATTCTTTTGGTTGTACCATAGATAATACAGTTCTTCATTGGTCCTGAAAGTTTCAGAAAGATTCATTAAGAATTGTATTTTTAATGAATTTTTGAAGTTTTTACCTCATTTCTACGTAGAATTGCAAATAGCAGTATTTTGCTGGTTGCTATGAGGTAAATCAATGAATATGGATCCCAAAAGGGTTTAATTACTCTTTTAGGGTCTAGTCATGGAAAGTCATCAAGAATTGACGTGGTTACAGGAATCTAAGTAGCTCATTACCTCCTTGGCATGTCAAAATAGCAGGTTATTTGCTATTTTTCTTATAATTACAGTAGGTGTAACTTGGTAACCAAGTTCCCAAAGAGTTTTAGTTTACCAATTGGGCCAAGATGAGCCATGGATCCATGCTCTGGAGCTATCCACACCTCTGAGGCCTCAGAAGTTGGGTACCCTGGCTCTCTTTGATGTCTTTTGTCCCCCTTGCCTAATTTTTACGTCAAAATAGTAATTTAAGCTTAAAGTGAGATATCCACTATGGGTGTACCAAAAGTCCATGTAAGAATACCATGATATTAAGTGCTCAAAACATGCATAACACTATTCTTAGTGTATATGTAACATGGGATTTCTCACTTTCCCATTATTTTGGCTAAAAATCAAGAAAAACAAAAATTTTCACGGATCTTTTATGTGGTATTAATGATGTGGTATTGAAGTATTTTCCATTTTACCACCTCAAATACTTAAATTGAGCTTATTCACTCTATGGAGCTACCCTAGGTGAATTCTTGTGTAGAATCCAAATCTGGTCTTAAATCCATGGATTTACTTACTCAATAAAAAGTTTTCCATCTTTTCTGAAATTGAAAATGATGAATTTTGGATATATGCATGACTTATGAGTTTTGCATAATTCAAAATTTCTTTTTAAGATAATTGTGGCCTATTTGGGTATGTAAAATATACCTCAAGGCTCACAGTGACAGAGACATGCCATTGTGACAAGCAAAGCCCATTATTTCACATTGCCACAAAGAACTTACTATCTTGACATTGGGTACAGTGTGAATAAGCCAAGTTCAATGATCAAATGACCCACACACTCACCTTTCACAGCAGCCAAAATTTCTAACTGCGCCATCATCATGTTGGAAGGGGAAGCGGCCCTTGCGCACCCGCACATGCGGTATTGTGTGGCGGGCGCTACCAGTGTCACCTGCAAAACGACAATCCCGCTCAGGCGGAGGCCTTTTATGGATGACCTGGTGAAGTCAAACCCCCCGCCTACATCAAGACTGGCTGAAGGACCTCTTTGATGTGTGTTTGTGCAAACAGGCGGGTCTTGTGTAATCTTTACCAACCATTGGACAGTTGCGGGATGATCAGGTGGTGAGGAATCTGAGTTGAAGGCACAGGGGAACCAATATTGGTGGATGTCACAGGATTTGGTGTAAGACAAGAGTAGGACGTGTGCTCGACGTTCGCTTGATTTTCGCTTGACGTGAGCTCGACTTTTATCCTGCTTGACGTTTGCTTGACGTGAAGTCAATCGCCGACGATTGACACGAGATTCGCCCTGGTGAGAACTAGGTCCCCTGCTTTGAAGTCTGTTACTTTGTGACTCTTGTCCCACTTCTTTTTTGCATAGTTGAAAGCTTCATTCATGCTTTGTTTTTCATGATGTTTCACCTAATCAAGCATTAGCTTGAAGCTGGAAGGTGTAAGATGGATTTCAATCAATTCTTTCCTCAGTGTGTCTTCTGGGAGTCTTGGGTTCTGTAAGGTTTGACTATGAAAAAATAAGTAAAAATTACTAATATTTTACTAATTGTACTATGAATATCCTTATAGATGAAATAAATAAGATAAAAATAATTATAATAATAAAGAATTATTATAATTATGGCGTAAAAATAATTATATTATCAATTAAATATGATAATATAATATAATAAAATAAATATATTAATATAAAATAATTAATATATTTAATGGCACTTTATTATTGTTACAAACAAAGAATAAAGGCATAGAAAATTGTTTTTTATTAATAAAAAACAAGTAATAACAATAATATTACCAATATTAAAGTTATAAATTGATATAAATACTATTTATATTAATTAAAGAATTATTAAAGTAAAAATAAAGAGAAAATAACCTACTTTTAATACTTAATATAATAATTTTGAAATATTTTACGCCAAATAAAGTAAATACAACTTATCCAAATTGTATTGACAATAAAAAATAGAAAATTTCAAATATTCTTGATTTTTATGTGGAAATGAGATTTTAGAGAGATTTTTAGCAAAAACAATTAAACAAATGATTTAATCACATCAAAATTGATGATGATAATAAGATAATCTTTGGTCTTTAATAATATAAAAGATTTATATATAAAGAATCAAGATATTACCTTTTAATTTAATTGATTTAATGTTTTTGATGCATCTGAGGGGAAAACAAAGTAAAAACAGCTCTATTTATAGTAAATACCTCCCTCCTGGAGTCTAACACGCTTCTAGTAGACGTGTACTGATCATATCCACTGGAATTGATGAATATTTCAAGGTTTGGTGATGATTACATCATTATTACGCCATTATTTAGAGTTATCACTATAGCTCTAAGTTTGATGACATCAAAGGCTTGGCAGAACCCCAAAATTCTTGGATTTTATTAGTTTTAATCATAAAATAATAGTCCTCACCAATTTTATCACTCATATGACTGTTAAACTTAATTTAAGGTTACAGTGAGTGATCATAAATGATCAAATTAAGCTCAAACTTTGATCCTTGATAACTTTTAAGATTTACACGCTACAGCAATTCAGAGATTGAATTCTAATAGCTTGGCATAGCCCTATTATTCTGCAAAGAGCATTTAATTACATCATCAAAACTCTATTTTTGATGATTTTTCTTGTAACTCATCTTTTCTGTCCAAATTTAATATTTTAAACTTCAAACTATGATTTCAAGGGGTTATACCTTGAATATTAGAATAACAAATAAATCATTCTTCACAAATGAACTAGTAGAATCCAACTGTCTACTTTTTTTAAGTTTGTACCACTTTCACAACAAAGTGGTCAACAGCTCTGTTGATTTTAATCAATAATTCCTTACAGGTTTCAACCTTGTTTATAGCTTGTGGAATAAACTTCATTTCTGCATTCCTACAGTAATTACGCGTTGACTTTATTTTTGGTTCATCACTCTATCATCCATATTTCAAGAGATATTAGCTAAAATCCTTGAATATATGCATTGACCAAAAAAGTGCATATATTCAGGTTAATTCCTTAAGTATTGACTTTGAAGCTTAGCTTCTTAATTGTTTTATATGTGGATTCTTATGGAAAATTCAATGGTACCATTTATTTTACATGTTGTTTCATTGGTCTTTGAAATAAATAAGGATTTGTGTTTTTCATAACATATTATTACTTATAACTTATTAAATATTGACTTTACAGATATGCCATAAAAATGGTATATGTGTATTTTACCATGGGGAATCCAATGGTATAACTTATTTGACAGTTTTATTCATTGGGTTTTAAGTTAAACCAAGTTTTATGCCAATTTATGGTATTTTTGTAGTTTTAAGGTAATTATTTTTAATGTATAATGATATTAAATATTTCTTGTGACCTTTTTTGGGTATGTGGTCATATCTCAAAGGTTCACAGGTTCCATTATTTCTCCAAAATAGCAGGAGTTTGACCTGTGCAAGAATGGGCTGATGTCTTATATGCCAATTCTAATACAGGTATTAGAGTGCACCAGTCATGGGTAAAGGCATCTGAGTCTTTAAATTCTAATCCATAAGCACAGAATCTCCTGATGATGTCTTATAAATTTTGAATCATTTTCTTGGCTAGTCCTCCTGTTTGAGGGTGGTATGCTGTTGAAAATGATAGCTTAGTCCCAAAGAATCTATGAAGATTGGTCCAAAGTGCAGATGCAAACTTGGGAACTCTGTCACATATTATATTTTTAAATAATCCTGTATGAGAAATAACTCGACTACATAGAAGAAGAGCTGTATTCATAACAGTGTCATCTTTATGACATGGTAAGTATATGGGAGTCTTGCTATATCTGTCTAAAATGACTAAACAAGCATTATAACTTCTGTCCCCACTTGGAGGAATTGCTGTGTTCCAATCCATTTGAAAAAATTCCCATGGGTATTTTGGTTGTTGAATATGGCTTATTAATAGAAATTCCTTGCCTGTACCCCTGTTTGCTTTTTGGCATCTGTCACAGGTATGGAAATATTTGATGGTTTCTTTTCCCCAATATGCCCACTGTGAGCCTTTGAGATATGACCACATACCCAATAAGGTCACAAGAAAGACTCAGAATAATTATACCTTTAATATAATTATATTAAAATTACTTAGAATAATTATACATTAAAAATAATTACTTAAATATACAAAAAATACCATAAATTGGTACAAAAATTGGTTTAACTTAAAAACAAATGAAACAACATGTAAAATAAATTGAATCATTGGATTCCCCATGGTAAAATACACATATACCATTTTTATGGCATATCTGTAAAGTCAATATTTAATGAATTATAAGGTATAATACCTTATAAAAACCATAAAACCTTCTTTATCTCAAGAACTAATGAAACAACATGTAACGTAAACTGGACCAGTGGATTCCCCACGAAAGTCCACACATAAAACAATTAATAAGCTAATTTCCAAAGTTAATACTTAAGGAATTAACCTGAATATATGCACTTTTTTGGTCAATGCATATATTCAAGGATCATAGCTAATATGTCCTAAGCTATACATGATAGAATGATGAACCAAAAAGAAAGTTACCACGTAATTAATTTAAGAACACAGATATGAACTTTATTTTACAAATTATAAACAAGGTTAAAACCTATGATGAAATATTGATAAAAATCAACAGAGCTGTTGACCACTTTATTGTGAAAGTGTTCCAAACTTAAAAAAAAGTATACAGTTGGATTCTACTAGTTCATTCGTGAAGAATGATGTAATTGTTATTATTAAATTAAGGGTATAACACCCTGCAATCAAGGTTTGAAGTTTAAAATATTGAATTTCGACAGAAAAGATGAGTTACAAGAAAAATCATCAAAATTAGAGTTTTGATGATGTAATGAAAAGCTCTTGGAAGCATAATACAGTTATGCCAGGCTATCAGAATTCACTCTCTGAATTGATGTAGCGTGTAAATATTAAAAGTTATTTAGGATCAAAGTTTGAGCTTAATTTGAGCAGTTATGATCATGCACAGTAACCTTAATTTAAGTTTAACAGTCTTAAGAGTGATACAATTGGTGAATACTATTAGTTTATGATTAAAACTAATAAAATACACGAAATTTGGGGTTCTGCCAAGCCTCTGATGTCATCAAACTTAGCGTTATAGTGATAACTCTAAATAATGGTGTAATAATGATGTAATATGGTTTGATAATGATGTAATCATCTCCAAACCTTAAAATATTGATCAATTACAGTGGGTATGATCAGTACACGTCTACTAGAAGCCTGTTGGACTCTAGGAGGGAGGTATTTACTATAAATAGAGCTCTTTTTACTCTATTTTCCCCTCAGACGCATCAAAAACATTAAATCAATTAAATCAAAGGTAATTTCTTTATTCTTTATATATAAAACTATTATATTATTAAAGACCGAAGACCACCTTGTTGTAATCATCTATTTTGACGTGATTAAATCATTTATTTAATTGTTTTTGCTAAACATTTCTTCAAAAACTCATTTCCACGTTAAAATCCAGAATTATTTGTAATTTTCTTTATTTTTATTGTAAATACAATTTGAAAAAGTTGTATTTATATTTTTTGGCGTAAAATATTTCAAAATTATTATATTAAGTGTTAAAAGTAGGTTATATTCTCTTATTATAATAATTTCTCTATTATTACTCTCTTAATAATTCTTTAATTAATATAAATAGTATTTATATTAATTCATAACTTTAATATTAGTAATATTATTGTTATTAATTGTTTTTTATTAATAAAAAGAAATTTTTTATGCATTTATTATTTGTTGGTAACAATAATAAAGAGCTTTTTAAATATATTCATTATTTTATATTAATATATTTATTTATTATATTATATTTTCATAATATAAATTATATTATTATATTTATTTAATAATATAATTATTTTACACCATAATAATAATAATTATTTATTATTATTATACTTTTAATCTTATTTATTCAATTCATAAGGACATTCAACTTATTGTTTCATAGTCAAACCTTACATTTGGGGGCCTGGCCGTGATATTTACTTAAAAGACCTTTAAAAAGATTCTTATTGGTTTTATCCAATAATAAATTATATTTATAATCATAAAATTATATAATAATTTTATATTTTATTGATTTTAAAAGCTATTGAGGCATTTGGAAAGCAATTGTACTGTCTTACGCTTGGTTTTTTCACATCCTTAGACTTGCAAGAACTTTCTTTGAGTGACTCTAGTGATTAAAAAAGATAATTTATAGATTAAAAATAATTTTTTATAATTTAATTTTGTAAAGAATCATATTCATTTTTTATTTTATTGTTTAAAAATAAAAATATAAAAAATATCAAAAAATATTAAAAAACCAATAAAAAAAAAAAAAAAAGTTATTTTTTTTATTAATTTTTATTCATTTCTTTATTCATTTCAAGTTTTTAAAGATATAAAAGCAATTTCAACGTGAAAAATTGCCATATCTTGCCAAAAAATAACACTTCTTATAAAAAGACTTATATTTATTTGTCTTTTTTAGTGTTTGAAGATAACCCAACAGAAGACAACCAAGCTACTGTTGAGAGATTGGTGGAAGAAACTTGTCAAAGTTCTACAACACCAGTTATCACCAAAAGAAAGAAAGCTAAGAAATTAGACTTTCCAGGACCCACCATTCAAGACTCTGAAGGTGAGCACCTCTTTTATAATTGCCATAAAAAGAATTTTTATCCTAAAATACTTTTATTTCTTATTTTCTTAAATTATGACTACCAGAAGAGGTTCCCAATACTCCATCCAATCAGATGGAGCTGGACTCAGAGGTAGAACTGATCCCTCAAAAGGGAAAAGAAAGGGCAATATCCCCAGTGGAACAGAATCCACACAAGGAAGTGCCTTATCCCAAAGGCAAGTCCCAGAAATGCCCATGATATCTGAACCTGAATTGGAGCTAAGTATGAGTAACTAAAATAGGTACAAATCACATTCAGAGGGCTCAAATAGACATCTACATGAGCCAGTACAAGCAGTATTACACAGTGTACAAGGACAAAGATTGGGAAATGCTGCCTCAAATACACCAAGGAGTGATGAACTCCTGGCACATCCTGAAAAAGTTCCTCAAAGAGGAGGAGATAGTGAAATACTCCAATGGATGGAATCCACTGTCATCCAAACCTCAAATCAAAAAAATCAAGGATTACCACGCCAAAAAGAGGGAGGCAACCAAGGAAGAAGCCCCAGTAGCTTCTACCAGCAAGCCCCAAGCCAGCCCACTTCCCCAAGAAGGGAAGAAGAACAAGAAAAAGCATTGGAGGAAACCATATTCCCCAAGCTACAGGATCCCAAGAATCCAAAAGGATGCCATGGACAATGTTTTCAACATGGCCAGAACCTTGATGGAATTCAAGGACAAGGAAGAGCAAAGAATGAGACAACCTCATTTCCCAAAGAAATAACCTTGTCCAAAGATGTTATAAATACTTTAACAGAAGTTAAAAATAGTATATTACCTCTAAAAGAAATTAAAGATAGTTTATTATCACTACAAGAAATAAATAACAATTTATCTTCTTTAACAAAAATTGTTGTGCAAAACAAAAAAGAAATTGACAACATTAAGTTTATTGTTGAAAATAATAAACCAAAGAATTTAATTGACAATACTCAAAAATTAATACAAGGACAACAAGAATTGTATAAATACATAAAAGATATCAAAGACAAGACTTTGACAATCAATTATGATGTGAGTATTGACAATCTTACAGAAACATTAAATAAATTAAGTATTTCTGTAGAAAAATTTGAAGAAAAGACTTCATCACACCAAAAATTACTTTTGGACCATGTGGAAAAAAGTGATGAAGCAAGAATGCATCTGAAAGATGATATTCAGAGTGAAATAAGGCTTATTACTGAAAAAATGGATAAAATTAATGAGGCTAATTTAAATATGCCAAAGTTATCAACACCATTTTCTCATATAAGAAGCCCTGTTAAAACAAAAGAGGAATTGTCAAATCCTTTCATAACAGACTTGAGTCACCAAGATAATAACCAAGTCTTAATGAAGGAAGCACCTCAATTGAAGGAATGGCCAACATTCACAGGAGAAGGTGAATATGACCACATGTCATTTATTAAAACAATTGACATGTTACAAGAAGACTATGCCATACCAGATGAATTAATCACTGCAAGATTACATTCATTGTTTGAGAAATCTGCAAAACATGGTATTATGGCATAAGACAAACAAATGGTAAAAATACCTGGTCTTGGTGGAAACAAGAAATAATCACCAAGTGGGCAAATGATGCCTGGAGGTATAAGATAGAAAATGCATTTGAAAACTCTTTCTTTGACCCAGGGAAAGACAAAACTTTAACTTGGTTCTTGAAACAAGTTGAAAGGCTTGATGCACTGTACCCAGAAATGTCACAAAAGATGGTGCACATAAAAATACTTAAAAAATGTGGAGGGGAACTAGAACATGCCCTAAGAAGCAGGTGTATAGAACCATGCTCGACAGAAGAGTATATAAATGCACTAGAAGATATAGTGACAAGAACAAAAATTGGCAGGACTTGGAAAAAATTGGACATTAAAACCACAAATAAACCATTTATCAAAAAAGATAAATCAAAAGAATCCTTTAAGCCCAATACATCCAACAATAATGAGCAAAGAAAATGCCATAAATGTGGAGGTATTGGACACTTAGCCAATAATTGCCTTAAAAAAGCAAAAATTAATGAAATTGTGGAAACAGAAAGCCACAATGACAAAGAAGAGGAATCTGACTCTGAAAAAGAGACAGAAGAGTCAGAAAGCTCTGAAAGTGATGAAATCAATATAATTAATGCACAAATTAATAATATTGACTTAATTTATGAAGTACTGGATGTTAATTCAAACTTACCACAAGTTGGAACATCTGACACAAACCTGACAAACATACAAGATGCCAAAATGTATAGAGCCAAACCTGCAAGAGGAATGGGATATACAGCTGGAAAATCAAGTATAAGTATTGTTATGGTTGATAACCAGGAAGGAAAAGTTAACTTGGATACAGGAGCATATTGCACTTGTGTTGGCAAAAGTTATTTAAAAACCATTGTCCCAAATTGGCAAGAAAAACTTATGCCAATACAAGGTGTCAAATTTAGTAGTGCAAGTGAGAGCATGAAGCCCCTTGGAATAATTGATTTAACACTAATTTTTCCTCATCCCTCACAATGTGTTAGAATTAAAGTAGAGTTTGTAGTAATGGACAACTGTACTAGTAATCATTTCATACTTGGGAATGACTACTTATCAATCTATGGTATAGATATCTCCAACCAAAAAGACAGATATTTTACCATAGGAGATAACAAAAGACAAAAGTTTGGCTTCTTAAATAACAAAAAACAAATCACAGTTATTAAGAAGGAAGAAAAAATTCCAGAAAAAGAAATTTTTATATCTGAACAACTTAAAGAGGCAGAATTCAATCAAGAATTAACAGAAAAAATGAAAGAAAAATTGATTGACCTCTTATTTAAGTATAAAAATGCCTTTGCAACTGACAAAGAGCCACTAGGTGCCATAATTGGACATGAAGTGGATATAATTCTTAATGTAGAAAAGCCTTACCCACCTTTATTAAGAACACCTGCTTATCCAGCCAGTCCAAGAGCTAGAGAAGCCTTAGAGGTACACATTAAAGAATTAATGGACCTTGGAGTATTAAGAAAGGTTGGACATAATGAACAAGTAGAAGTTACTACACCTGTCATTATAACTTGGCATAATGGAAAGTCAAGGATGGTAGGAGACTTCAGAGCCCTGAATACCTATACCATTCCAGACAGATATCCAATACCCAGAATCCATGAGACATTGACCCAATTGTCACAAGCTAAGTTCATCACAGCTATGGATGCTCTTAAGGGTTTTCATCAAAATGTCTTAACAGACAATGCCAAGAAACTACTAAGAATAATAGTCCATTGTGGAATTTTTGAATACTTAAGAATGCCATTTGGGATAAAAAATGCACCTTCCCATTATCAAAGAATGATGAATACCATATTTCCTGAAGAATTATCCGAAGGATGGTTAATTATCTACATTGATGATATCATAGTTTGCTCAGAAACTTGGGAAAATCACCTGACAAGACTAGAAAGGGTACTACGAAAAATAGTCCAAGTGAATATGAAAACTTCCTTGAAAAAGTGTCATCTTGCATATAGTGAATTAAAAGCACTAGGACATGTTGTATCTGGACTTAGTCTAGGCATAGACAAAAATAAAGTAGCAGAAGTACTACTCAAACCAATGCCTCAAACCAAAAAAGAAATGCAATCATTTTTAGGATTTGCTGGTTACTATAGACAGCATATAAAGGACTTTGCAAAAATTGCCAAATCCTTATATAAATTATGTGACCAACAAACAGTTTATGAAATGACTGAAGAAAGGGTCAAGGCATATGAAGAATTGAAAAATTCACTAACAAATGCCCCATTTCTTCTAATGCCAGATTGGAAACTACCTTTCAAACTATACATTAATGCTTGTGGAGAAGGATTAGGTGCTGCACTTCACCAAACACAAATTATCAATGATAAACCAGTGGAAGGACCAATTTGCTTCATTTCAAGGCAAATAAAGCCAACAGAAGCGAGGTATGGAGCAAGCCAAATGGAATGCTTATGCCTAGTGTGGGCTTTAGAAAAACTGCATTATTATTTGGATGGCACAGTATTTGATGTAATCACAGACTGTAATGCTGTGAAATCACTATTAAATATGAAGACTCCAAATAGACATATGCTGAGATGGCAAATTGCTATCCAAGAATATAGAGGAAATATGACTATTGTACATAAATCTGAGAATATTCATAAAAATGCAGATGGTCTTAGCAGATGGGCTTTAGCAAATACCCCTGACAATCCAGCATGGGTACCACAAGAAGAGAACCATATAGAAGGAATATGTGTCACAGACATAGGCACAGAATTCTTTAACCAAGTTAAAGAAAGCTATACGACAGACAAAAATTGCCATATATTAAGCCAACCTCTAATGAAAGACTGCAAAGATCCATCACTTTCATCAAAACTAGATGAAATATGGAAAAAGGCATATGATGAAGGAAGATTCCACCTCCTTGATGGAATCCTTTACCATAGAACAAAACACACATGTGTTATGGCCTTAACAGATAGAACACTAATAAACACTATTTTACATGAGTGTCATGATAGTGTTGCATCTGGACATCTCTCAGAAGATAGGACACTAGAGAGGGTGAAAACCTGCTCTTGGTGGCCAAATTGGAAGAAAGATGTTGCAGAGTACTTCCAAACCAGTGACAGATGTCAAAAAGCCAACAGAGCCACAGGAAAGAAATTTGGAATGATGATCCAAATCCAAGAACCAAAATCCCCATGGGAAATAGTTCATATGGATTGGGTAACAGCACTACCTCCAGGAGGAGACAGGAGCTATAATGCATGTCTAGTGTTAGTTGACAGGTACAGTAAACCTCCCATGTGCTTACCATGTCATAAAGATGACACAGCTATGGATACAGCCATAATGATATGGAATAAAGTCATTAGCCACACAGGCTTATTCCAAGATATTATAAGTGACAGAGACCCAAAGTTCACTTCAGCATTATGGACAAATCTCCATAACTTATTTGGGACAAAGCTATCATTCTCAACAGCTTACCATCCCCAAACTGATGGTTTAGCAGAACGAATGATACAGACCTTAGAGGACATGATCAGAAGATTCTGTGCTTATGGGCTAGAATTCAGAGATTCTGATGGTTTTACCCATGATTGGTGTACACTAATACCAGCACTTGAACTGGCATATAAGACATCAATCCATTCTTCTACTGGCAAAACACCAGCAATGCTAGAGAAAGGTTGGAATCCAAGACTTCCTTATGATACCCTCAAAAAGGACTTAGTGGACATACATCCAACAGCAAGCAGTTTTAAGATAATGCTTGACAAAGCAAGACACCATGCAAACAGATGCATGCAAGACTCTTTCAAATATGCAAAAGAAAGATGGGACAAAAGTCATAAACCACCTGACTTCAAAATAGCAGATTTGGTATTAGTATCAACTCTTAACTTTAATAACATAAAAGGACCAAAGAAATTGAAAGATTCCTTTGGACCATTTATGGTATAAGCACTTCATTGACCCAATGCTGTACAATTGGAAATTACAGGTGATTTAATGAATAAACACCCAACTTTCCCTGTAAGTCTTATAAAACCTTACAGCTCAAGTGACAAGGAATTATTTCCACTAAGAAATAAACCCCCACTTGAAATTCCCCCTTTGGAAGAAGGAGAAGAAAAAAGAATTGTAAAAGTCCTTAAAGAAAGAAGGACAAGGAACAAAAAAGAAAGAGAAGACCTTGTAAGGTATAGAAATCCAACTCAAGAAGATGAATGGCTACTTGAGAAAGATATAACAAATGCTGATAAACTACTGAGGAGGTTTAGACATGAAAGAAAACCTAAAGAATAACAAAATCAAGCATTATTGAGCTTCAGGACTGATAAAGTCTAATGAAGAGGTAGGACAGTGGATGATACCCTAATCACACATATCAGATTGTGGTACAATCTTTTTTGGTGGTAGGGAATGTGAGCCTTTGAGATATGACCACATACCCAATAAGGTCACAAAAAAGACTCAGAATAGTTATACCTTTAATATAATTATATTAAAGTTACTTAGAATAATTATACATTAAAAATAATTACTTAAATATACAAAAAAAACCATAAATTGGTACAAAAATTGGTTTAACTTGAAAACCAATGAATCAACATGTAAAATGAATTAAACCATTGGATTCCCCATGGTAAAATACACATATACCATTTTTATGGCATATCTGTAAAGTCAATATTTAATGAATTATAAGGTATAATACCTTATAAAAACCATAAAACCTTATTTATCTCAAGAACTAATGAAACAACATGTGAAATAAATTGTACCAGTGGATTCCACACCGAATTCCACACATAAAACAATTAATAAGCTAATTTCCAAAGTTAATACTTAAGGAATTAACCTGAATATATGCACTTTTTTGGTCAATGCATATATTCAAGGATCATAGCTAATATGTCCTAAACTATACATGATAGAATGATGAACCAAAAATAAAGTTACCACGTAATTACTGTACAAACACAGATATGAACTTTATTTTACAAATTATAAACAAGGTTAAAACCTATGATGAAATATTGATAAAAATCAACAGAGCTGTTGACCACTTTGTTGTGAAAGTGTTCCAAACTTAAAAAAAAGTATTGTCAGCCTGTGACTCAAAACAGAGCACTAGCATCACATCCAAAATTCCATAAATAATGGTATGACAAGTATTGAACAAACATAGTCAATACAGGTAAATAAGAGGAAAACAATCCTCTTAAATTAAACACCAACCTTATCCAAACAGAATAAGGAAAGCTAGAGGAGAATAAACAAGTTAAAACCCTTATTTTCACCTCTCATCTAACTTATGCATATTTAAGTTATTCTATACCAAAATGGTATTTTTCTTAAAGCTCACATAGAGAGCTACACAATGATATCATCCATGTTGTTGTAACACCACTACAACTGGAGATACCATATGACCTTTATTTCAAAACCAAGACCCCCCTGAAAGTCAAAGAGGGCTTGTACAAAAATGTACAAAAGTATAACCAAATTAAAGACATAAACAAGAGCTTCAATTTGAGATACATTAGGCCTCTGTATCTCTCAAATTGACTGAGGGATCTTAGTTCAAAGGTTTAACAACCAAAAATACAGATATTCTGAAAACAAGAAAGTAAACAAACCCCTGTATCTTTGGCATACACTCATACAACTGTACAGTGTAATATACCAAACTGTAGAGCTAATCAAGCCCTAAAAAACTTTATCATCAGAATACAGATATCTTCCAAATTGGAGAAGATATCTGGCATGGAAGTTTTTGAAGCCTCATACTGATGTACAAAATTACATCCAAAAGCTTAAAACCCTTATAACTTTTGCTATTTGAAAGAAGGGTAAACATGAAGCATACCAAATTGAAGAGCTCATCAAGCCCTTCAATTCTGTGCTCTTGATTTCTTGATATCTCAAAAACTGACTATGATATCTTGGCTGGAAGTATTTTGACCAATACTGGCCTGTACCAAACCTGTACCAACCAGTACTGTCTTGATACTTAAAATAATGGTTGTTTAAAGCTTAAACCCGCCCAGAATGACTAATATTGATCATACAGACACCAGAACAACGTCATCCAAGTGCTGACGTGGCAGGTGAAAAGTTTTTTCACCCTGTATTGAACCAGAATGATCATTTGTGGTGCTAAAACCACAATTCTGCCTATGTTGACGTCAGAATTGAGGATCCAGAACCACAGATTGACCATTGGAGTGAAAATTTTCACTCCTCTGACGTGTGAAGAGTTAATAACTCTTGACAGTCTTGAAAGATATAAAAAGAAGGGTTTTTTCCTTGAAACCCCATCATTATTATCTTATTATCCATATTCTTACGTGACAAAACTGTTATCAATCAGTAGTGCCCTTAGAATTATTATTAAAAGATATAATTAGAACATAATTATTGTAGTACCTCTTTACAGTCAAAGATATTAGAGTATTGCAACCCAGGTCCTCAATAGACTCATCACCACTGTTACCATGTAGCAGTAGGACCTGAAGAATTAATTTTATTTGTTTTTGACGTGTCACAGTCATAATACTAGCTTGTAACTACATTTTATAGCTACTATATAGACTCACCCTGACATTTTGGGGGCCTGGCCGTGGTTTTTCAACCTTATTGGACGTGTTTTGAACTGAATTAGGCGTAAAATTCAGTTATTTAAAAGGTATTTTACTAACAGTGAGTAAATTTTCTAATTTATTTTATTTTATATTATTATCATTTTTTTTTAGCATCATATATTATATACAAATTTTTTTCCTCCAAATATATATATTACAAAATATTTTTGTTGAGAGTAAGAGTACAAATCCTCTTTTTTCATTATATTGCAATAATTTCCATGAAATTTGATAATAATACAACAGTATTATTTAAATTTCAATATAAATAATAATATACAAACAGTATATTATTTATTTTACTATTATTTTTCACCAAAGTGCGTGAAAATTAATAAAGAAACATTTATTAATAAATAATTAATAAATATTAAATAATAAAATAATTTTTTATTATTTATAAGGAATATTTTAATTAAATATTTCCTTTAAAACAAGACATGACTCAAATTGACGTGAAAACTTGTAATTAATTGATAATTTAAATCAATATCAAGTGTTAAAATAAATATTATTTATAATATTTATAATAACAAATCAAATTTATTATAATTTAATAAATCTGACGTGTTTATATAAAAACACAATAATATCCAAGTGAATCATTCACAAAACACTTGGATATTACAGTTTTCACTTATAAAACATAAGTGAAAAACTCAAAAAACTGTTATTTTTCAATAAAAAACATATAAAAATAATAAAAAAACATAAAATACCTCAAAATTTCGAAAAATAACAGTAGAATTGAATATAGTCATTTTGTTTTATCATAAAATACTGATATACAATCTGAAATATCTTTTCTGAATAGTGGAAAAAGACTACATTCCATTAGAAACCCAGTCACAAGGAAATCCATCTGTGACAGCCTCAGAAGACAGAGAGGTTCTGCCAAAAACCAAGGGCAAGCAGAAAAGACACAGTGAAGTGACAATCAACTCAAAAGATTGGACACCAATAGCCGTGCCAAGGGCCAAAAAACCAAGAAAAGCTCCAACAAAACCAGTTGGATCACCAAAACAAATTGAAAAACAGAAAATCACTGTTATCAACCCAGTTGTAAGCTCTAAAGGCAAAATGCCAAAGAGTATAGATCATAAATTTGTACAAGGGCCTGCTAAAGGTAAATAAACCTTGAAACATACAACGTTTTTCATTGTCTGTCATTTTTTAACATTGTTAACATGACACCTCCACTTCTTAGAGATCTTGGATTCCCAAGAAATCAACCAGAACACTGGCCAAGAAGACACAGAGGAAGAAGACAGCCAATCACTGGATCAAATAACCAGCAAAGGGCTTACCATCAGGGAACTCCTACCCAAGGTCTTATTCCAAATCAAATTCAACCCAGGAGTCCAACCAGGAGATTGGACAGATGCAGAACAGGTCCTTCAAATACACAAACTGCTGAAAGACCTCTTCACATGGAGCATGGACAACAAAATGTTCACTATGGCAGCATCATGGGCAGAAGTGGGGATAACAACTCAGAAGATCTGTCTCAAGAAAATGGCTTGGATGGAGCTTATGACAGAAATGCAAGGTTGGAATCCCAACAAGAATTTCAAACTCTTAGAAGAAAGAGCAATCAGAATCAAAGAGAACCAGGCAGCCATACAAGCCATAGAGAGATCTTGGCACAAGGAAGAGCCCAGTCAGATTCAGGTACCCCCAGAAATGGAAGGAGAAGCCCCATCTTCCCCACAACCATCCAGCAGTTCCAGGCCTTACAAGCCAAAGGAAACTTCATCCAAGGCTCCCCAACCATTCCAGGTAGTTTCCAACAGGAGAAAAGGAGCCCAATGGAGAAACAAAACTTCTTTCAACCAGAGGAAGAAGGAAGCAGACCCATTGATGAAAAAGCTGATGGACTTAGTCCAAGAAGTACACAAAAGCAAGAAGTAGTTGTACCTACAAATAGTGTTGATAGTTCTGACTCAATTGATCCAGAATTAATAACTGAGACTACAATACACACTCATGAGTTTGAAAACAAATTCACATGGACCAAATTGGCCCAATTCATGGATTGGACACATGAAACCTCAGGAAAAATGAGGACAGAAGTGGAAACATTGAAAGAAGAAAATGCTTTCCAAGCGACATTCATAAAAGACTTAAATACAAATCTGGCCAAAATTTGGACAGAATTTGAAAAAACTAACAGACAGTTGAATTCAATTCTAGAAGAACAACAAACTGTGAGGAGAGATCTGAGGAGTATCCAGCAGCAACAGGATAGCTTTGATAAAGAAATTGATCACCTCTATGACAGAGAAGACAATCAATACCCTCCAACACAAGGTCAACCCACTACCTCTACAAAATTGAAAGAAGAGGATAAAGACTATGACCAGGAACCTGAATATCAGATTCCAAAGTTAAGATCAGAGTCAATGTACCAAGATGGGGAAAATCTCAGCTATTCAGAGAAACAGGCACTAAAACAGTTACCAGAAGTAGCAAACTGGCCAAAGTTCTCAGGAATTGGGGAATATGACCATATGGAAATCATTGAATATATTGATGGACTCTTTGTTGATGTCCCAAAGATACCAGACTACTGGATAACAACAAGACTTAACACAGCATTCAGAGGCCATGCAAACATATGGTATACTGAGATGAAAGAAATACATGGCAGGGAAAGCTGGCCATGGTGGAGGAACCAGATTATACAAAAGTATAGCAATGGTAGTTGGATCTGGCAAAAGACCATGTCCTTTGAAAGTGATAGATACTCCACAGAAAAAGACCCTTATGAATGGTGCCTCAAAAAAACAAAGAGGCTAAAAGCTATTGATCCCAATATGACAATAGAAATGAGAAGCCATAAACTCCTAACAAAATTGCCAGGAGATCTAGAACATACAGTCAAATGCAGATGCAACAACATCAGCAGCATTGATGACATAGCAAATGTCATACAAGATGTGAGAAAAAAAACCTCCATAGGAAGGTACACATCCTATAAACCCAACTTCAAAGACAAGAGGTCTGAAGTTAAAGAGACAAACAAAGAAAAAGGGAAAGAAACCCCAAAAAAGAAATATGTGTGCCACAACTGTGGATCACCAGACCACTATGCCAACAATTGCACAAAACCAAAAAAGAAAATATATGCAATTGATGAAGAATCAGAAGAAGAACAAACAGGTGAAAAATCTGATTCTGACAGCATGGGAAATGGTATGAGAGCAGAATCACAAAGTGAACCTGATACCATAGAAGAATACATAGTGGAATGCAATGAAGAAAGTTCACTTGACATACAAGACATTGAATTGGATTCAGGAATACCACAAATAACAACAGACAAAAAGCTCTGTAAGCACACACAGAATGCACAAACATTCCTGGTAACCCCAAATAGAGGGATGGGATTCATTCATGGAACACCTACAAAATTGACAGTTTACATTGAGAACTGTAAACACCCAATGATCATTGACACAGGAGCAAGTTGCTCCATAGTAGCAAAAGAATACTTAAAACAACACTTCCCCAAATGGGAAGAGGATATAATCCCAACAAAAGCTAGAAACTTTAAAAGTGCATCAGGCAAAATGCACTCACTGGGGACAATAATCAAAGAGATAATTATCCCACACCAAAAAGGAAATATCAGACTAGAACCTGAATTTGTAGTTCTAGAGAATGCACATGTACAAGGATTCTTACTAGGTACAGAGTACCAAAGAATGTATGGTATGGACATTTGCAATAGTAAAAATAGATATTTTACCATAGGTACAAACAAAGACAAAAAATTTTCCTTTGACATAAATCATATAACAAATGATAACACCCTGAAAGAACTAGTGGAAGAATTCAAAGAAGCCCAATATAGCACTCAACTCACCAGTAAAATGAAACTCAACTTACTGAAAGTATTGAGGAAGCATAGAGGAGCTTTTGCAATAGGAGATGAACCACTAGGAAAAATCAAAGGACATGATATAGAATTATATCTGGATGTAGAAAGACCATATCCACCTATGCTTAGGAGACCACCATACCCAGCCAGCATGGAAACTAGGAAAGAAATTGAGAAAAACATCAATGAGCTCCTAGAAATGGGGGTAATAAGGAAAATAGGACATAATGAGATAGTAGAAGTCACTACACCAGTCCTTATAACTTGGCATGATGGTAAATCCAGACTATGTGGTGACTTCAGGGCTTTGAATAATTACACCAAAGCAGATAGGTACCCCATCCCAAGGATACCACATGCACTAGATAAGCTAGCAAAAGCCAAGTTTATTACAAAAATGGATTGCATGAAAGGTTTCCACCAGAATGGGGTGAAACCAGATTCCATCAAATTGCTAAGAATTATATGCCATATGGGCATATATGAATATACTAGAATGCCATTTGGCATTAAGAATGCACCAGCCCATTTTCAGAGAATGATGGATACCATATTTCAAGATGAAATAATGGAAGGGTGGATGGTAGTGTACATTGATGATATCATAATACACTCAGAAACATGGGAAGACCATGTGAGGAAAATTGATAAAATATTGGGAAAATGTACACCAATCAACATGAAGATATCTCTTAAAAAATGTAACTTTGGACAGCAAGAACTGCTAGCCCTAGGACACAAAGTTTCAGGTTTGAGTCTAGCTATAGACCAAAATAAAGTTGCTGCAGTACTGAAGAAACCAGTACCAAAGAACATTAAAGAAATGCGATCTTTTTTGGGCTTTGCTAGTTACTACAGAAGCCACATAAAAAACTTTGCACACATCACTAGTAGCCTATACAAACTGTGCTCAAAAGATGTAGTCTTTGAAATTACCAAAGAAAGAAGAGATGCATTTGAGAAGATCAAATATGAACTGACCAATGCCCCTGTCCTGATGATGCCTGATTTTGAACTACCATTCAAACTATATATAGATGCAGCATGTAGCCAAGGACTAGGGGCAGCACTACACCAGAGGCAACTAGTGGATGGAATACCCAAAGAAGGAGTAATTTGCTATATATCAAGACAACTGAAAGACTCAGAAGCCAGATATGGAGCTACTCAGACAGAATGTCTCTGTTTGGTATGGGCATTAGAAAAACTCCATTACTACTTAGAAGGAGCAGTATTTGAAGTTTTTACTGATTGCACAGCCCTCAAATCACTGTTGAACATGAAGACAACAAACAGACACATGCTTAGGTGGCAAATAGCCATACAAGAATACAGAGGGAATATGACTATCATCTATAAAGAAGGGAAAAGTCATACTAATGCAGATGGTCTCAGCAGGTGGCCACTGAAAAATGACCAAGAGAATCCAGCATATGACCCAGAAAATGGGGCCAAAATACCCATACAATGCATGGAGATAGATAGGAGAAAGAACTTCAAACTATCAAACTGGGCATTAGGGAATGACCCATCAAATCCAGCACAGCGCTATGGGGAGAGCAAAGAGATACCCATTCTGGGAATCAGCTCCTCTAATCTGAATACAGAGTTCTTTAGCATAGTACAATAATCATACAATAAACACAAACAGTGTAGTATATTGATACAACTATTAAAACAAAAGTACAGGAGTCCTGAACTAGAGAGCCAATTGGAAGAGCCATGGCTCAAAAACTTCAAAGAGAATAGATTTTTTCTGATAGATGATCTACTGTACCATAGGGAAAAACACACAAGTTCCCTGGTAATAATAAATAGAGAACATATTTCCCTGATACTACAGGAATTCCATGACTGCCCATACATGGGACATATGAGTGAAGGAAGAACTAAAGAAAGAGTCTTTAGCACAGCTTGGTGGCCAAAGTGGGAACAAGACTTGAGTGAATACATCAACACTTGTACCAGATGCCAAAAAGCCAACAAAGGTCATGGAAAAAGATATGGATTACTCCAGATTATAGTGGAGCCCAAACACCCCTGGGAAATAATAAACATGGATTGGGTGACAGGCCTGGTCCCTGGAGGGGAAGACAGCTTTAATGCATGCCTAGTAGTAGTGGACAGGCACAGCAAGAGTGTCAGATGTCTCCTCTGTCACAAAGAGGACACAGCAATGGACACAGCCATATTGTTCTGGAACAATGTGATAGCAAACTGTGGAGTCCCAAGAATTATAATTAGTGACAGAGACCCTAAATTCACATCAGAATTTTGGACTAATCTATATGAGATGCTGGGAACCAAACTAGCATTCTCCACAGCTTACCATCCACAAACAGATGGTCTAGCAGAAAGAATGATCCAAACATTAGAAGACATCATTAGAAGGTTTTGTGCATATGGCATGGAATATAAAGACAATGAGGGATATACCCATGACTGGGTAACCCTCCTACCAGCTGTACAGTTGGCATAAAACACAAGTATACACTCAGTGACAGGAAAAGCCCCTGCCACATTAGAGAAAGGATGGAACCCACTACTTCCAGTAGACTACTTGAAGAAGAACCTCCTCTCAGTACACTGTACAGCTAAAGACTTCCACACAATGTGGAAAACTGCCTGTGAAAAAGCAGAACAATGTGTAGCTGAAGCCAAATTATACAACAAACAGAGATATGATAAAAGTCACCAAGAACCTGATTTCAAAGAAGGAGACCAAGTTCTAATCTCAACTCTTAACCTCAACAATCTAAGAGGACCCAAGAAGATGAGAGACTCATTCATAGGACCATTCACCATTATTAAATTAATAGGAAAGAATGCAGTAGAAGTCAACCTGACCAAAGAGTTTTCTAGGAAACACCCAGTTTTCCCTGTGAGCCTGGTCAAACCTTATCACCAAACAGATGAGGAGAAATTCCCTGACAGAAAGAAGACAGTCACCCATGAAAGATTGGTAGAGGAAGATGACTCACCTGGACCAGTGAGAAAGATCATTAAAGCCAGGAAAATAAGAATTAATGGGAAAGACAACAGGCAATATCTGGTTAGATTTAAGAATCAACCAGCAGATAAAGATAAATGGTTAACTGAGAAAGTGATCCCAGATGGACAAATACACCTCAGAAGATTCAGAGCCTCCAGAAGGGCTGAAGAGTCTAATCAATGATGAGCCTTCTTTTGAGGGAGGGTATGTCAGCCTGTGACTCAAAACAGAGCACTAGCATGACATCCAACATACCATAAATAATGGTATGACAAGTATTGAACAAACATAGTCAATACAGGTTATCAATAAGAGGAAAACAATCCTCTTAAATTAAACACCAACCTTATCCAAACAGAATAAGGAAACCTAGAGGAGAATAAACAAGTCAAAACCCTTATTTTCACCTCTCATCTAACTTATGCATATTTAAGTTATTCTATACCAAAATGGTATTTTTCTTAAAGCTCACATAGAGAGCTACACAATGATATCATCCATGTTGTTGTAACACCACTACAACTGGAGATACCATATGACCTTTATTTCAAAACCAAGACCCCCCTGAAAGTCAAAGAGGGCTTGTACAAAACTGTATAAAAGTATAACCAAATTAAATACATAAACAAGAGCTTTAATTTGAGATACATTAGACCTCTGTATCTTTTAAATTGACTGAGGGATCTTAGTTCAAAGGTTTAACAACCAAAAATACAGATATTCTGAAAACAAGAAAGTAAACAAACCCCTGTATCTTTGGCATACACTCATACAACTGTACAGTGTAATATACCAAACTGTAGAGCTAATCAAGCCCTACAAAACTGTATCATCAGAATACAGATATCTTCCAAATTGGAGAAGATATCTGGCATGGAAGTTTTTGAAGCCTCATACTGATGTACAAAATTACATCCAAAAACTTAAAACCCTTATAACTTTTGCTATTTGAAAGAAGGGTAAACATGAAGCATACCAAATTGAAGAGCTCATCAAGCCCTTCAATTCTGTGCTCTTGGTTTCTTGATATCTCAAAAACTGACTAAGATATCTTGGTTGGAAGTATTTTGACCAATAATGGCCTGTACCAAACCTGTACCAACCAGTACTGTCTTGATACTTAAAATAATGGTTGTTTAAAGCTTAAACCCGCCCAGAATGACTAATATTGATCATACAGACACCAGAACAACGTCATCCAAGTGCTGACGTGGCAGGTGAAAAGTTTTTTCACCCTGTATTGAACCAGAATGATCATTTGTGGTGCTAAAACCACAATTCTGCCTATGTTGACGTCAGAATTGAGGATCCAGAACCACAGATTGACCATTGGAGTGAAAACTTTCACTCCTCTGACGTGTGAAGAGTTAATAACTCTTGACAGTCTTGAAAGATATAAAAAGAAGGGTTTTTTCCTTGAAAACCCATCATTATTATCTTATTATCCATATTCTTACATGACAAAACTGTTATCAATCAGTAGTGCCCTTAGAATTATTATTAAAAGATAAAATTAGAACATAATTATTGTAGTACCTCTTTACAGTCAAAGATATTAGAGTATTGCAACCCAGGTCCTCAATAGACTCATCACCACTGTTACCACGTAGCAGTAGGACCTGAAGAATTAATTTTATTTGTTTTTGACATGTCACAGTCATAATACTAGCTTGTAACTACATTTTATAGCTACTATATAGACTCACCCTGACAAGTATACAGTTGGATTCTACTAGTTCATTCATGAAGAATGATGTAATTTTTATTATTAAATTCAGGGTATAACCCGCTGAAATCAAGGTTTGAAGTTTAAAATATTGAATTTCGACAGAAAAGATGAGTTACGAGAAAAATCATCAAAATTAAATTTTTGATGATGTAATGAAAAGCTCTTGGCAGCATAATAGGGTTATGCCAGGCTATCAGAATTCACTCTCTGAATTGCTGTAGCGTGTAAATCTTAAAAGTTATTTAGGATCAAAGTTTGAGCTTAATTTGAGCAGTTATGATCACTCACAGTAACCTTAATTTAAGCTTAACAGTCTTAAGAATGATACAATTGGTGAATACTATTAGTTTATGATTAAAACTAATAAAATCCACGAAATTTGGTGTTCTTCCAAGCCTCTGATGTCATCAAACTTAGAGTTATAGTGATAACTCTAAATAATGGTGTAATAATGATGTAATATGGTTTGATAATGATGTAATCATCTCCAAACCTTAAAATATTGATCAATTCCAGTGGGTATGATCGGTACACGTCTACTAGAAGCCTGTTAGACTCTAGGAGGGAGGTATTTACTATAAATAGAGCTCTTTTTACTCTATTTTCCCCTCAGACGCATCAAAAACATTAAATCAATTAAATCAAAGGTAATTTCTTTATTCTTTATATACAAAACTATTATATTATTAAAGACCAAAGACCGCCTTTCTGTAATCATCTATTTTGACGTGATTAAATCATTTATTTAATTGTTTGTGCTAAAAATCTCTTTAAAAACTCATTTCCACATTAAAATCCAGAATAATTTGTAATTTTCTTTATTTTTATTGTAAATACAATTTGAAAAAGTTGTATTTATATTTTTTGGCATAAAATATTTCAAAATTATTATATTAAGTGTTAAAAGTAGGTTATATTCTCTAATCATAATAATTTCTCTATTATTACTCTCTTAATAATTCTTTAATTAATATAAATAGTCTTTATATTAATTCATAACTTTAATATTAGTAATATTATTGTTATTAATTGTTTTTTATTAATAAAAAGAAATTTTTTACGCCTTTATTATTTGTTGGTAACAATAATAAAGAGCTTTTTAAATATATTAATTATTTTATATTAATATATTTATTTATTATATTATATTTTCATAATATAAATTATATTATTATATTTATTTAATAATATAATTATCTTACGCCATAATAATAATAATTATTTATTATGATTATACTTTTAATCTTATTTATTCAATTCATAAGGACATTCAGAGTACAATAAGTAATAAATTAGTAATTTTCACTTATTGTTTCATAGTCAAACTGTCAGCCTGTGACTCAAAACCAGAGCAAAAGCATGACAGCCAAAATACCATAAACCAATGGTATAGCCAAAATACCACCAAAACATGGAACTGAGCCAAATTAGCTCAAAAGGTATCAGAAGAAAGAGGAAACTTACCTCTTTCTGAAAATATAAGTCCCATCACCATAGGACAAGAAACAACAAAGTTATTCCTGCTCAAAGTTATTGCTGAGCATAAACCTTAATTTTCACCTCTCATCTAAAATCTAGAAGGAGAGGCTTAACTCCATCAAATGGGTATTCAAAATGAAGCTCTAAGCCAGGGCTATCCAATGGTACCAGCCAAACTGAGCTAGCACCAGTATTACTTGAGTTATGGTCAAATTCAGACCAAATAAGGGTGAACAAAACATTCACCTCTCATCTAACTTTTACAGTTTTAGTGTGAGATACCTAAAGTGGGGTCTTTTTGGAAAGAGCACAATCAGGGCTATCTGATGGTGCCATCCATTTCCTCATAACTCAACTACAACAGAAGTTATTGGCCAAACAAGCTTAATACAGCTTTTGACCAGACCACGCCAATGTACAAAAATACTTGTACATGGGATAACTTTGTCATATTTAATGATAACCATGTCAAGTTGGGTACCATTGTGTAGAGCTCATACAGGGCTATTCAATGAGCCAACTTTGAGCTTGATATCTCAAAAACTGACAGAGTTATGACCATTTTAAGGTCAAAATCCCACCTGCTGTCAGATACAGCCTTACCATGGGATAATATCCCATAACCATGAATATGAGGTGTCAAATAGACGAAGAAGCATGTTTTTACTTCAATACCTCATATGTCAGTCAATACTGGGGTCCCATACAGTTTCTGTACAGCATTCTACGCGTCATACACGTCAGAATCAGGCTGTGAGGTCCCCAGATGAAACCTTTCACCCTGTATTGGTGAAAACTGCCCAGATGTGGTTTCAAAACCACATCTGAGCCCAATACAGGGTATACAGGCTGTTTGCAAACCACAAGCCTGTCCAGGAGAGTGAAAAATCTTCACTTCCTCTACGTGGAAAGGTCTAGCAGCCTTTCCACCTCAATTTCAGGATAAAAGGAGGGCTTTTCACAGCCAAAAACCTTTCCTCATCCTGCTCTTGAATAACCTACGTAGTAAACTGTCAAAAACAGTTTTACTCTTGGTTAAATAATCAGGTATACTCTTAATTTAAAGTATTGTAGTCTTTATTATTGTAATCCAACAGGTAAAGCTGCACCCAGGGCTTTCAACAGCGCTCACCACCACTATATCTCTATAGTAAAGCCCTTTAAATCTTAAATTAAATCATTTATTATCAATCTTATCATCTTTTAAAACCATTTTTACCGTGTCACAGTCATAGTTAAAGCTTGTAAATACTAATATACACCTTTATCATAGACTCAGCCTGACACAAACCTTACACCCACCATGCACAGTTTATCACTTTTTCAAGTGTTCTGTCTTCTGGAAGTTGTCCAGAGTAGATGCTATCATGGCATTCATGAAGAATGGTATTGATAAGCAATCTGATACACAATTTCATTACACAAGAATGTTTGGTTCTGTGGTAAATTTACACATAAAAAAAGTGAAATCTTCCTTGAGAATAGGAATTTTTGCAAACTTCATCCAGTGAATTTACTAGAGATGTGTCTTTGCAGTCTTTTTATAACAAGGAAGTCAAGATATGACAATTCTTGTCCTGATTATAAGATTCACTGAATTTTTCAAAGACTTCAGTCCCAATATAAGTCATGTTAATTCCTTTGCTTGGAATCTGTGGTTCTTCTTCCAAAGGTACATAAGCTGTATTATCAGGAGTATTGGCTCATGCCCACCTGCTAAGTCCATCAGACTTCTTGTGAATGTTCCCTGCCTTATGAACTATAGTAATGTTACCTCTATATTCTTGAATGCCTACTTGTCATATCAACATATTTCTGTTGGGAGCTTTCATGTTAAGAAGTGATTTCACAGCATTACAGTCAGTTATCACTTCAAAAACCCTTCCATCAAGATAATAGTGCAATTTCTCAATTGCACATACCAATCATAAGAACTCCATCTGTCTTGCACCATATCTGGCTTCTGTTGGTTTGATTTATCTTGAGATGTAACAAACTGGTACTTCTGAAGGTTTGTCATCAATAATTTGGACTTGATGTATGGCTGCCCCTAATCCATCTCCACATGCATCAATGTACAATTTGAAAGGTATATTCCAGTCAGGAATGAGGAGTAAAGGTGCTTCTGCAAGAGCTTGCGTTATATTATCATAAGCTTCAATTCTGTCCTGTGTCATCTCAAATACTGTCTGTTGATCACAGATTCTATCAAGTGATTTGGCTAGAATTTCAAAGTCTTTCAGGTGTTTCCTGTAATAGCTGGAAAATCCAAGAAAATACATCATTTCTTCCTTATTCTGGGGTATTGGCTTAATTAACACTGCTGCCACTTTATTTTTGTCAATAGCCAAGCTCAAACCAGAAACAATATGTCCTAAAGATTTGAGTTCTTCAAAGTCAAAGTTACAGTTCTTGAGTGAAATCTTCATATTAAAACCTGAAGCTTTGTCAAGTACTCTTGCAAGTCTTTCAAGGTGTAAAGACCATGAATCAGAACATATGATAATATCATCAATATAAATGATAAGCCATCCTTCAGATAATGCTGTGGGGAAGATGGTATTCATCATTCTTAGTTAATGGGATGGTGCACTTTGATACCAAATGGCATTCTAAGATACTTGTAAATACCACAGTGAGTGATAATTCTAAGTAATTTCTAAGCTTTGGGCATTCAAACATTTTGATGAAAGCCTTTCAATGCATCCATGGATGTTATATACTTGTCTTTAGACAATTGGGTCAAAGCTTCTTGGATTCTAAGAATTGGATACCTATCTGGAACTGTGTAGGTATTCAGTGCTCTAAAATCTCCAACAATTCTAGATTTATCATTATGCCAAGAAATAATAACAGGTTTTGTCACTTCAACTTCCCCATTATGCCCTACTTTTATCAGTACACCTAGTTGAATAAACTCTTGGATGTGTTTTTCCAAGGCTTCTATAGCTCTGGGACTTGCTGAATATTCTGGTCTTCTAGGTACTGGAGGGTATGGTCTGTCAATATTAAGAGTAATATAAACTTCATGCCCTTTCATAGCGCCTAATGGTTCATTATCAGAAGTGAAAGCATTTTCATATATGTAAAATACATTAATCATATTTTTCCTCATTCTAGGTGACAATGATGGATTAATTTATGCTTAAACAAGTTGATCTATCACAAATTCTTCTTGAATAGTACCTTTATTTGAAGATAGTATTGATATTTGTTTTGGAATATTGAAAAAATAAAATTTTTGTCTTTTCTTTTCTCCAATTGTAAAATATCTGCCCTTATAGTTAATGATGTCAATACCATAAATATTCAAGTAATCATTTCCAATATTGATATGTTGAGATTTACAATTTGTCAGGATGAATCTATGTTGAAGAAGTAATAAGGCTATTTACAACTAAAAGTATTACTGTGACATGGTAAAATCTTTTTTAAAAGATAATAAAGTTGATAATAGATGATTTAAATTAAGATTTTAAGGGCTTTACTATAGAGATATAGTGGTGGTGAGCGCTGCTGAAAGCCCTGGGTGCAGCTTTATCTGTTGGGTTACAATAATAAAAGACTACAATAATTAAATTTATAATTATACCTGATTATTAACCAAGAGTAAAACTGTTTTTGACAGTTTACTATGTAGGTTATTCAAGAGCAGGATGAGGAGATGATTTTGGCTGTGAAAAGCCCTCCTTTTATCCTAAAATTGGGGTGGAAAGGCTGCTAGACCTTTCCACGTAGAGGAAGTGAAGATTTTTCACTCTCCAGGACAGGCTTGTGGTTTGCAAACAGCCTGTATACCCTGTATTGGGCTCAGATGTGGTTTTGAAACCACATCTGGGCAGTTTTCACCAATACAGGGTGAAAATTTTCATCTGGGGACCTCACAGCCTGATTCTGACGTGTATGACGCGTAGAACGCTGTACAGAAACTGTATGGGACCCCAGTATTGGCTGACATATGAGGTATTGAAGTAAAAACATGCTTCTTCGTCCATTTGACACCTCATATTCATGATTATGGGATATTATCCCATGGTAAGGCTGTATATGACAGCAGGTGGGATTTTGACCTTAAGCAAGCCATAACTATGTCAGTTTTTGAGATATAATGCTCAATGTTGGCTCATTGGATAGCCCTGTATGGGCTCTACACAATGGTACACAATTTGGTATGGGTATCATTAAATATGACAAAGTTATCCCATGTACAAGGTTTTTTGTACATAGGCGTGGTTTGGGCAAAAAGCTGTATTGAGCTTGTTTGCCTCATGACTTCTGTTATAGTTGAGATATGAGGAAGTGGATGGCACCATCAGATAGCCCTGATTGTGCTCTTTCAAAAGATACCCCACTTCAGGTATCCCACACTAAAACTGTAGAAGTTAGATGAGAGGTGAATGTTTTGTTCACCCTTATTTGGCCTGAAATTGACCATAACTCCAGTAATATTGGTCCTAGCTCAGTTTGGCTGGTACCATTGCATAGCCCTGGCTTGGAGCTTCATTTTGAATACCCATTTTATGGGGATAAGCCTCTCCTTCTAGATTTTAGATGAGAGGTGAAAATTAAGGTTTATGCTCAGCAATAACTTTGAGCAGGAATAACTTTGTTATTTCTTGTCCTATGGTGATGGGACTTATATTTTCAGAAAGAGATGAGTTTCCTCTATCTTTTGATACCTTTTGAGCTAATTTGGCTCAGCTCCATGTTTTGGTGGTATCTTGGCTATACCATTGGTTTATGGTATTTTGGCTGTCATGCTTGTGCTCTGGTTTTGAGTCACAGGCTGACATACCCTCCCTCTAAAAAAGGCTCATCATTGATGAGACTGTTCAGTCCTCTTAGAGGCTCTGAATCTCCTTAAATGAAGGTTCCCATCTGGTATGGCATCTTCTGCCAACCATTTGTCTTTATCTGCTGTCTGGTTCTTGAATCTGACTAGGTATTGTCTTTGATCCTTCCCATTGAGTCTGATCTTCCTGGCCCTGATGATCTTACTCACAGGTCCAGGGGAGGCCTCCACTTCCACTATCTCTTGTGGTGTGGGATCCTTTCTCCTGGAGGGGAATTTATCCTCCTCTGTCTGGAAGTATGGTTTGACTAAACTCACTGGAAAGCCTGGATGTTTCCTTGAAAACTCCTCAGTGAGCTTGACCTCTACTGCATTCTTCCCTATCAACTTAATGATAGTGAAGGGCCCTACAAATGAGTCTCTCATTTTCTTGGGTCCCTTGAGATTGTTAAAGTTCAGTGTAGACACTAACACCTGGTCCCCTTCCTTAAAGTCAAGTTCCATATGTGATTTGTCCCACCTCTGCTTGTTATACACTTTGGCCTCAGCTATGCATTTGGCAGCAGTGTCACAGGCTTTCTTCCACATATCATGGAAGTCTTTGGCTGTGGGGTGGATGGTTAGAAGATTTCTCTTCAAGTGATCCATAGGTAACAGGGGATTCCACCCTTTCTTCACCAGTGCAGGTGTTTTACCTGTGGTGGAGTGCTGGCTTGTATTATAAGCCAGTTGGACTGCTGGTAAGAGGGTAACCCAATCATGGGTGTATCCCTCATGGTCCTTGTATTCCATGCCATAGGCACAGAATCTTCTGAGGATGTCCTCCATTGTTTGGATCATCCTTTCAGCTAGGCCATTTGTTTGTGGATGGTAAGCTGTGGAAAAAGCAAGTTTGGTACCAAGCATGTCATATAAGTTAGTCCAAAATTCAGATGTGAATTTTGGGTCCCTATCACTAATGATGATCTTAGGGACTCCACAGGTAGATATGATGTTATTCCAAAACAACAGAGCAGTATCCATGGCTGTGTCTTCCTTATGGCATGGTAGAAACCTCATGCTCTTGCTGAACCTATCAACTATGATCAAACAGGCATTATAGTTTTCTTTGC
Source organism: Austropuccinia psidii (assembly GCA_023105745.1). Lineage (NCBI taxonomy): Eukaryota > Fungi > Basidiomycota > Pucciniomycetes > Pucciniales > Sphaerophragmiaceae > Austropuccinia > Austropuccinia psidii. The sequence goes on along the minus strand of JALGQZ010000005.1, from coordinate 4,314,524 downwards.
CCCCTGGGACAAGTCCTGTTACCCAGTCCATGTTGATGGTTTTCCATGGGTGTTTGGGTTCTTCTATGTGTTGAAGCAACCCATACTTCTTCCCATGTTTCCTATTTGCCTTTTGGCATCTTTAACAAGTGTTGATGTATTCACTCAACTCTTGTTCCCACTTGGGCCACCAAGCTGTGCTTGCTACCCTCTCTCTGGTCCTGTCTTCACTCATGTGTCCCATGTAGGGGCAGTCGTGGCATTCTTGTAGGATCAATGAGATGTGATCTCTGTCTACCACTGTGAGTGCACTTGTTTGCTTTTCTCTGTGGTAGAGCAGGCCATCTATAAGAAAAAACTTATTGTCCTTATAGGCCCTCAACCAAGGTTCTTCCAGCTGGGCTTCCAGTTCTGGCTCCTGTACTTTTGTTGAAGGAGTTGGAGTAGTATGCTACACTGTTTGTGTTTGGCATAAGACTTCTGTACTGCACTAAAGAATTCATTGTGCAGTTCTGAGGAGCTTATTCCCAGTATGGGAGTTTCTGTCCCTTCTGAGTCAGTGTTCCCACTGTCAAGGGTACCACTTTCTGGTGTCCATTCAGAAAGTCTGAAGTTCTTCCTCCTATCTATTTCCATGAAATGGATAGGGATTTTTGCTGCAACTTCTGGGTCATAAGCTGGATTGCTTTTGACATTGTCCAGTGGCCATCTGCTGAGGCCATCTGCATTGGTATGGCTTTTACCTTCCTTGTATATGATGGTCATGTTCCCTCTATACTCCTGGATGGCTATTTGCCATCTCAGCATATGTCTATTTGTAGTATTCATGTTTAGTAAAGACTTCAAGGCTGTGCAGTCTGTGTAGACTTCAAAGACTGCACCCTCCAAATAATAATGGAGTTTTTCTAGAGCCCAGACTAGACATAGAAATTCAGTCAGGGTGGCCCCATACCTGGCTTCTGAATCTTTCAGCTGCCTTGAGATGTAGCAAATTACTCCTTCCCTTGGTTCACCATCCACAATTTGTCTTTGGTGAAGGGATGCTCCTAGGCCTTGACTGCATGCTGCATCTATATATAACTTGAATGGTAGTTCAAAGTCAGGTAAGATGAACACAGGTGCATTAGTGAGTTCATATTTGATCCTCTCATATGCATCCCTCCTTTCCTTGGTTATTTCAAAAACTACATCTTTTGAACATAACTTGTATAAACTACTAGTTATGTGTGCAAAACTTTTGATATGGTTTCTGTAGTAGCTAGCAAACCCAAGGAAAGATTGCATCTCTTTGATGTTCTTTGGTACTGGTTTTTGCAGTACTTCTGCTACTTTATTCTGGTCAATTGCCAGACTAAGACCTGAGACTTTATGTCCTAGAGCCAGTAACTCTTGTTGGCCAAAATTGCACTTTTTAAGTGAAATTTTCAGATTTTTCGTGTGCATTTACTTAGCACTCTGTCTATGTATTGCATATGGTCTTCCCATGTCTCTGAGTATATAATGATATCATCAATATATACTACCATCCAGCCTTCCATTATTTCTTCTTGAAATATGGTGTCCATCATCCTTTGGAAGTGGGCTGGTGCATTCTTAATGCCAAATGGCATTCTGGTGTACTCATATATGCCCATATGGCATATTATTCTGAGTAATTTCATGGAGTTTGGTTTAACTCCATTTTGGTGGAAGCCTTTCATACAATCCATCTTGGTTATGTATTTGGCTTTGGCTAGCTTATCCAAGGCATGAGGTATCCTTGGTATAGGGTACCTGTCTGATTTTGTGTAGTTATTCAGGGCTCTGAAGTCTCTACACAATCTAGATTTGCCATCATGCCAAGTGATTAGGACAGGAGTGGCGATTTCCACTATTTCATTATGTCCAATCTTCCTGATGACATCCATATCCAGGAGTTCATTGATGTGTTTCTCAATTTCTTTCCTGGTTTCCAGGCTTGCTGGATAAGGAGGTCTTCTCAGCATGGGTGGATAAGGCCTTTCCACATCCCGATATAGATCTATATCATGGCCTTTGATCTTGCCTAATGGTTCTTCACCAATGCCAAATGCTGGTCTGTTCTTTCTCAGCATCTTCAGTAAACTTAGTTTTTGTGTACTGGTGAGGGTAGTGCTAAACTGTCCCTCTCTGAATTCCTTCAGAAGTTCTTCCAGTGGATCTTGAGAAGATATCTGGTATATGTCAAGTGAGAATTTCTTTTCCTTGTTAGTACCTATGGTGATGTGCCTATTTTTACTGTTGTAAATATCTATGCCATACATCCTCTGGTAATCTGTTCCCATTGAAAACCCTTGGATGTGGGCATCATTAAGCACTACGAGCTCTGGGTTGAGTCTGATATTACCCTTCCTGTGGGGTATAATTATCTCTTTGATAATTGTCCCAATGGAAGTCATCTTCCCTGATGCACTTTTAAAGTTCTTTGCCTTAGTGGGCAAGAGCTCTTTTTCCCAGTTTGGGAAGTGGGTATCCAGATAGTTTCTGGCCACTATGGAGCAGTGTGCTCCACTATCAATGATCAGTGGATGCTGAGCATTGTCAATACAAACAGTCATTTTTGTGGCTGTTCCATGTATATATGCCATTCCTTTGGTTTGTGTAACCAGGAATGTTTGTGCATCTTGTGTGTGTTTGCACAAGTTCTTGTTAGCAGTGTCCTGTGGCATGCCTGCTTCCAACTGTATGTCCTGGATTTCCAGTGGGGTTTCTTCTTGGTATTCCACTAGAAATTCCTCTCTTGGGTCTTGGTCATCCTCAGATGGTTCTCTGATGGCATCACCCATAGAGTCTGAATCAGAATCCTCTGTTGGAGGTTCTTCCTCAGGGACTTTCTCTATGGCATAGACTTTCTTCTTTGCCTTTGGACAGTTGTTGGCATAGTGGTCTGTTGAACCACAATTGTGACAAGAATTTCTCTTCTTTGCCACTTCTGCCACTCTTTCTTTGGGTTTTTCTTTAAACTCTAACCTGAAAGGTTGTTTCTCTTTGAAACCACTGCTCTTATATGGGGTGAATTTCCCTATATTTGTCCTTTTGCTTATGTCTTGTAATGTGTTGGCAATGTCATCTATAGTGCAATTTTGGTTGCATCTGCATTTTACTGCATGTTCTAGCTCTCCTGGCAGTTGTGGCAGAGGTTTTTGATTCCTCATTTGGATGTTCATCTGAGGATCAATGGCTTTAAGTCTTTTAGACTGTCTAAGACACCACTCATATGGATCTGTGTCCACAGAGTATTTGTAATTTTCAAATGACATGGTCTTTTGCCATATCCAAGTTCCATTACTTTACTTTTGGATGATTTGACTCTTCCACCATGGCCATTTTCTTCTGCCATGGATTTCCTTCATTTCTGTGTACCATATACTTGCATGACCTTTAAATGCAGTATTCAATCTAGCAGTAATCCAGTAGTCTGGTATGCTTGGTACATCAATGGAGAGTCCATCAATATAATCTATGAGTTCCATATGATCATATTCTCCTGATCCAGAGAATTTGGGCCAGTTTGAGGCCTCAGGAAGCTGTTTCAAGGCTTCCTTCTCTGAATAAGACATGCCATCTCCATCCTGGTATTGTGATGGAGATCTTGCCTTATTCAACAACATGGCATCTGGTTTGATGTCATCTGGTTGATATGGATTCTCCATAGCGTGGCCTTGTGGTTGAGGCTTCAAGCTATGATAGGCATTAAACAGTTTGTTAATGTCTTGATCCAGACACTCCCTGTCCCTTGTGCTGTGGTGTTGTTCTTCAAAGACTATGTTCAGTCTTTTGTTGGTTTCTTCAGAGGCTTTGCTCAGTTGAGAATATCCTTCCTGAAGATTCTTAACTATTTGTTCCAAGGAGGCTTGAGTTTGTCTCATCCTCTCTTGGCTAGCTTTAGTTTCTTCAAACTGCTTTGCAGATTGTTCAGCATATTGGGACATTTGTAATCACAGTGTATCACTGTTGATGTTACTCTCAGATGTGACAATGTTATTTTCAGTCTGAGTGGGGGTAATGTTTCTATTACTAGGACTACTGATTCTAGAGTGGTTTACAACTACTTCTGGTTCTTGTGTACTTCTTTTACCAAATCTAACAGCTTCTGGATCATGGCGTCTGACTCTTTCCTCCTCTGGTTGAAGGAGGCTTTGTTCTTGCCCTTGTTTCCTTGTCTTCTCCTGGAAACTTCCTGGAATTGTGAAGAATGGTGACTCTTGGCCACTGATCTGCTGGTTTATGAATGGTGTGAAGCCACTGGAGAGCTGATTTGGCTTGCTCCTTGTGAACCTGAAGGAATCTGAGTAGGCCCTGTCTGGGTTAACTGTTCTTCTATAGCTTGGATAGTGGCTCGGTTCTCCCTTATCCTCTGTGCCCTTGCCTCCAGGAGTCTGTGCTGCCTGGTAGGATTCCAACCCTTGGTGATTACCATAAGGTCCTTGAAGTCTATCTCTTTGAGACAGATCTTCTGGCAACTTGATCCAAGTTCTGCCCAGTGAGTTGCTAGGTTGAACCTCTTGTTGTCCATGCTCCATTGAAACAAATCTTTGAGGAGTTGGTGGATCTGAAGAACTTGATCCATATCCTTCCAGTCCTCTGGTCTGGGGTCTCCGTTGAATTGGAGTGTGAATGGCAAGGTTGATATTATCTCCCTCATTGTTTTGCCATCCACCACTGTGTCCAAGGTGTCTTCTTTCAGGTCTGCTGGTTCTGGACAATCCTTCTCTGTCTTCTGGCTGGTTCCTTTGGAATCCAAGATCTCTGAGGTATGCAGGGGACATATCAGTGTTTTCAAGCAGTCAAAAACTTTATGTTCTTAGGGTATTTACCTTTGACTGTGCCTTGTACAAATTTATTGTCTGCTGACTTGGGCAGTTTGCCTTTGGAAGTTACAACTGGGTTAATAATTGTAATCTTTCCTGTACAAGTGGTTAAGGTTGGTTTACCTTGTATTGAAGCAGAGTTTTGTGGTTTTCTACTCCTCTGAGTGGCTATTGGAGTCCACTTCTTGGCTGTGATGAGACCTTCACTGTGCCTCTTTCCTTTGCCCTTGCTGCCCTCTGGTTCTGAGGGTGTCACTGGTGTGTTGGCCTGTGACTGGGTCTCAAGTGGGATGTAGTTTTCTTCCACTGAAATCAAGGTAGGAAAAAAGAGGGCTTATGTCAGTTAAGACTTCTCAAAAAATGGTGGTTTTGCACGTCTAAGGGTGGCCTCTGGGCTTGTATGTTACTACAATGTGCCCTGTAAAATGACAGTGTAATTGAATCAACAATTCCACGTCAGAATTACAGCTTTTGGTACCCTGTCACACTGTTTTTGTGCCAGTATCCCACAGATACACTTGTGGTTTTCAAATGTATTCTGTACAAGTGGTTTTATATAAGTGTTATTGAGTTAACAATACACTTAACCAAGCCTCAACTGATGGTTTTTCAGTCAGAGGTGTCCTTATTCAGTCAAGAATACAGGACTTATTGATGGCTTAGGTGTTTTTATATACAAAACACACCAAAAATAGTTATTGTAAGTGGGTATTAACCACGTGAATGATACTCTTATAATATGAGTATATATAAAGAAAAGGATAAAGATATATAAAATATATATCTTAATAGAGAAATCACGCCTAAAAAAAGATAAAACACTTGCTAATAAGTCATAAAAAGAGAAAAAACTTACTTATAAGGTCCAAAAAAGGATTTAAAATACGGCCAGGCCCCCAAAATGCCAGGATGAATCTATGTTGAAGAAGTAATAAGGCTATTTACAACTAAAACTATGACTGTGACACGGTAAAAATGTTTTTAAAAGATAATAAAGTTGATAATAGATGATTTAAATTAAGATTTTAAGGGCTTTACTATAGAGATATAGTGGTGGTGAGCACTGCTGAAAGCCCTGGGTGCAGCTTTATCTGTTGGGTTACAATTGTCACAACCACGTATTTTGACCCTCCTCCTTGATGGCGGCGGCAATCCAACCTGGAGCCAAGTTGGGGCCAATTGGCCATGTCATATCATCTATGGCCAATTGACCCCTTTTGGGTGTTCCATGGCTCTTACGCCATAACCCATTCCATTGGCCACTTATGGCCTCCATCATCCTTTATGGCCTCAGGCCATATCCTGCGTCATTGGCCCTCTTGGCCAATTTCCACCTCACCAACCCCCAGGCCTCCATCACTGTTTTTGGGCCTGGGGGGTCCTTTTGTCTTCTAGGAGCTTCCAGGCCCCATGGCCACCTTCATTGGTTTCCTGGCCACCCCTTTCATTATGGGGGTTTTGGCCTAAATGGCCTTTTTGGGCCATTTAGGCCCCCCACGGCTTCTACGGTCCGTGGGCCGTAATACGCGGTCCACGGTCCGCGGTCCGTACGGTCCGTAGGCAGATTAGGCCCCTTTTGGCCTAATCCAATGAGGCCAAAAGGGGCCAAAGGGGGCAGCCAGGTGGGTCCCAAACCACAATTGGGCCCACCTGAGCCATTTTTGGCCACCAATCCCTTGGACCCAAATTGGACCAAAAACACCTTAGATCCATTTTTGGCCATAAATCCCGTAGGACCCATTTTTGGCCCTGCACCACCATGGACCAACTTCACCGTCATGGCCTCTGGCAACCACCAGAGGCCACCAAATCATCTCAACAAGCATTTCCCTCAACTTAAGGGAGGATTGCTTCATTCCTCCATGCACCTCGTACTCAAGGTTGCAGGAGTGGTGCATATATGGTGTTATATACCATTATGCACCATTTTTGCTCAGCAATTCAATGGTGACGTTTTCAGGACCCAAATCAACCTTCTTAACTCAAGGTACCAAGATCCAACGCCCATTTCGAAGGAGAACCTTTGGACTCATCAGTTTGGTAATCCATGGCGGCAATCAGAAGACCATTCAAGGACTCCAATCACCTGGCTCAGCAGGAGTTGGGTTGGCAATTTCATTCAGGGTTATTCTAAGGGCAATTCTCAAAAGGTATTACATCTTTTCAATCAGTTGTCAAGGCATCAAGTATTTCAATACTTCTTGGACAACTCAATTGGTTCATACAGGTGGTAATCAATCAACCTGTACGTACTTGGCCCAATTGGGCCAATTCATATTCCACTGTGGGAATTCAATCACACAGTTTCAAATTCAAGATGGCCAGAACTGTATTGGCCCGATTTGGACAATACAGCTGGTGATCCAACTCCAGGATCAATCTTTCAGCTTTTCACATATACTGGCCACCTTTCAGCACCTGGGGACTTTTTCCCCAGTTAATTAATATAGTGGATTTATTTTTATCCTTATTTTCTTTTACCTTATTAAAGTTAATACTGATAATCTTAAGTCAGTCATTCAGCACCCTTTTCTTTTATTTCCTCGCCTGTCCAGTGGATATTGGTGGTCATATCCTTATACTAATTCCATTTCCTTTTCTGGCAGGTTGAAACAGTGAATTGAGGATTCACTTGGTTGGCTTCTTGGCTTTTGGCTTCTTTATTATCTTTGGCCATTGGCTTCATCTTTTTCTTATCTCATCTTTTGGCATACTTGTTTTCCCCCTTATTCTTTCTTAAAGAAATTCATTCTTATTATTCTTTTATCTTTGGAGCCCTCCAAGTGAGTTCTTGATTCCTGAGTGCCAGGCCCTCTTCTTCCAAGAGCCCCTGTGACATTATATTAATTAACTCATAATTCTTCTTCATTCATTCATTCTTTTATTCTTATATTTTAAATTCATTCATTCATTTTATCAAAATTATGATTCTTTAACGTTTTATGATCTTATGATTCTTCGTCACCTCTCAATTTTCTCTCATTCATTCTTCATTCTGAAAATTGAAGGCTGACCCATTTTTTAATTTTTTGTTATCTTTTCAATCTCATTCTCAATCTTAATCAATCTATTTTTATCCATAATTCAGGCATTTTTTATCTTTGGTTCTCAAGTTATTCATCAGGTTATTCAGACACGTTCTTCATATCAGGATTCACTTTGATTTATTCCTCAAGAATTTTTGATTTTTTGGAAGAATTCACTTGAAAATTGATTTGATTGACTAATTTGACATATTTGAAATTGACCTCAAGATAATTGATTTACCTGAAGATTTTATCGATTTTGCTGATTATTCACATCAAGATTTTTGACATAAATTGATTTTGACTCAAGAATTCATTTTGATTGATTGATTTTTTCTGCAAGATTTTGATTTGATTTGATTTTGATTGTTTGATTGATTGTTTTATTGACTTCAAGATTCTCATTGATATTGATTTTTACTTCAAGACTCATTCTGATTTGATTGATTGATGTATTTGAAGAATTTTGATTCATTGATTATCCAATTTCCTCAAGATTTGATTGTTGATTTTGTACTTCAAGAAAATTTTGATTTTATTTCATTTATTTTGGTTGATTATTCCTGAAATCATGCCAGTTCAACATTCACCTCAAGCAAGACAGACTAGATCTCAGGCCAGAGCTCAAGCTGTTCTGACTCCAACTCCAAGGGCTCCTCTTGACAGTACCCCAGCAGTTTCTCAACTGAGGGCCAGATTGGACAGAGGACCCATTATGGAAGGAGCAGCACCATCCAGGAAGGAAGGAAGAGGGCCAAGAAGATCAATGTCTTTATCAGGAGTGGTTGGCGGATTCCCAGGATTTTCAAGAACCAGTCCCAAGGTTCAAGGTGAAGATGGTGAAGAGGAGGAGGAGAATTCTGTGGAAGAGGAAGAGTCTAATGGCACTGAGGCTGCTCCTGCTCCTGTGGGAGCATCTGAGGGCACCAGAGGACCAACTCTAGCCCAGTCTGATCAGCCTGCCTCTCATCAGTCTGAACCGTCCTTATTGGCCATTATGCAACAAATGACTCAGATTATGGCCAATCTGCAAGCAGCTTCTTCTTCTGAATTATCAAGACCACCAGCCTTCAAGACTCCCTCTATGAAGGCTCCAGAATGCTTTGATGGGACTCAGCCCTTCAAAGTCAGAAGCTTTATTCAATCTTGTCAACTCATCTTTCATAATGATCCGGCAAACTTCTCTCAAGACAGAAAGAAGGTTCTTTATGCCACTTCATTCTTAGTTGGCAGGGCTGCGAAATGGATTGAGCCTTATCTTTCCAACCTCAATAATCAAGACTCAAATTATCTCCTCAATTCCTGGCCATTATTTGAATCCCAATTGTTCACTTTATTTGGAGACCCAAATGAAGTTAGAAAAGCAGAAGCTGAATTGGATGGCCTTAGGATGAAAGAAGGTGGGCATGTTGCTTTGTATATTGCCGATTTCAGGAGTTTGATTTCAAGAATTGGGGATTGGGGTGAAAGGGCTCTTATTCATCATTTCAGGAAGGGCTTGGCCTCCAGGATTCTGGATCAATTGGCCTCCCATCCTTCAAACATTGATTCTCTTCAAGACTTAATGGACGTCAGCCTGGAACTTGATACCAGGTACCATGAGAGGCAGAAGGAAAAGAATCATCATCAAGAGAAGAAGCCTGAAGCCTCAAAATCTCACTCTTCTCATCATCAAGTTTCTTCAAGTTCAAGACCGAAGAAGAAATTTCATTCTCAAAAGCGGGACAAGCCCCATTCTTCATTGTTGAATAAGGACTTCAAGTTGAAAGGTTCTGAAAAGGAAAGAAGAATCAAGGAGGGTTTGTGTACCTATTGTGGTGGGAAGCATAGTCTTGAGTCCTGTGTCAAAAGGCCTCAAAACAAGCTTAACCAACTGTCAGGCAGTTTTCCCAGCCAGGGAAAAGCCTGAGTGAAGATCATGTTGTGTTCAATGGTCTTCACAGTTTTCCTTCCAGAGCACAATTGGGCATTCTGAATACTGGTGTCAAGAATTCTCTCAAATTCTTTGTTTTCTCTTCTCTTTCTGATGTTTTTTACAGTATTCTCATTGATTCTGGTGCTACACACTCATTCATTGCAAAGCAGTTTGTTCACAAGTACTCATTGACTACGTCAGAACTTCCAGAGAAGATTCCTCTTATCATTTTGGACTCCTCTGAGTCCCCTTCCTTATTTGTGACTCACCATACTAAATATATGGTTGAGCTCCCTTCCTTCCCAAGCTTTGAATGGGATTTTTTAGTCATTGATACCCCAAGGGAGAAGACCTCATATTGGGCTTTGACTTTCTCAATCATTTTAATCCTTCTATTGATTGGAGGCAAGGGCTGATCACCTTTAATACTGATCAAAAGGACTATTCTGATCCTTCCAATTCCTTCCCTAATGACTCTTCTTCTGCCAAATCATGTGCAGCTCTGGTTGGTGATTCTAGAACACCATCAGTTCCATCTTCTGTCCATATTCCTTCCCTTAATTCCCATCTGTCATTACCATCATCTGGAGATGAAGTCTTCAAAGAGATTCAAGATGTTGGGGAAGATAATTCTGTATCTTCACTTCATCTCTTCTTTGGGAATATGGACCTTCCTCCTTCATCTTATCACGACTCCCTGGAGGAGTTGTGGGATGAAGAGGAAGAGCCAGAAGAAGTAGAAACCGTGATGAAGGTTGTTCCCTCTGTTTATCACCAATACTTGGACGTATTCTCCAAGGTGAAGGCAGAGAAACTTCCTCCTCACCGTGCCTGTGATCATCATATCGAACTGGAGGGGTCTCTACCTCCAGTTGGGGTGATCTACTCTTTATCCAAACAAGAGTCAGATACACTCAGGGCCTACATTTCAGAGAATGTGGAGAAAGGTTTCATCCGGCCAAGCTCCTCCTCAACAGGAGCACCTGTCCTCTTTGTTAAAAAGAAAGATGGTGGCCTCCGTTTGTGTGTTGATTACCGCAAACTCAATGCTGTCACTAGGAAGAACAAATATCCTCTTCCTCCTATGAACCAGCTTCTTAATGTCTTTAATGGTTCTTCTATCTTCTCCAAGATTGATTTGCGTGGTGCATATAACCTGCTCAGAATCAAGGAGGGTGATGAACATTTGACATGCTTCAGAACTAAATATGGCAGTTTTGAGTACTTGGTTATGCCATTTGGGCTCACCAATGCTCCTGCCTCTTTTCAGAATCTTGTCAATGATATATTCCAAGATCTTCTTGATGTTTTTGTTGTGGTTTATTTGGATGACATTATGGTCTTTTCCAAATCTGAGGAAGAACATGTCACCCATGTGTCCACTGTTCTTTCCAGACTCAGAGCCAATAACCTTTTTGCCAAGGCTTCTAAATGCCTTTTTCATGTTTCTAGTGTAGAATATCTTGGTTATGTTGTTTCTTCTGAAGGCCTCAAGATGGACCAAGCAAAAGTCCAGCAGATCCTTAATTGGCCTCCTCCAAGAAACCTCAAGGCTCTTCAATCCTTCCTTGGCTTTGCCAATTTCTACCGCCGTTTCATCAAGAATTATTCAAAGAAAATCAGTTCACTCACCAGTTTCCTCAAGAAAGATTCCTGTTTCCCCCTCAATGAGGAAGCTCTTAGCCAGTTTCATCAACTCAAAGAGGCCTTCACTACCGCTCCAATCCTTTCCCACTTCAATCCTTCTCTACCCACCATTGTAGAGACCGATGCATCCGATTATGCTTTGGGTGCTGTACTGAGTCAGGTCTCTGACTCAGGAAAACATCCCATTGCATTTGACAGCCGCAAGCTTATTCCAGCAGAACTCAACTATGAAATTCATGACAAGGAACTCCTCGGTATAGTCTGGGCTCTCAAGCGCTGGAGGGCTTTTCTTCTTTCTCTGTCCTCTCCTTTTGAAGTTCTCACCGATCACAGTTCCCTTCAATACTTCATGTCCTCAAAAGTACTCACTCGCCGTCAGGCCCGCTGGGCTGAATTCTTATCTGAATTTCATTTTTCAATCACTTACCGCCCTGGCCGCCTAGCAACTCTTCCAGATGCCTTATCACGTCGGGACGACGTCTATCCGGAGAGGGGGGAGGATTTCATCAGCAAGAATCCAATGAATTTTCAACAACTCATTAAGCAAGATGAAGTTCAACCCTCAAAGTTTTTTGCAGTCAAGGTGGATTCTTTTTCAAATTTGATTGATTAAATTCAGAAGAAATTATGGCAAGATCCTCAGTACAGAAGTATCCTTGAAGATTTGGACAAAGGTAAATCTGTCCAAGATTATTCTCTTGATTCCTCCTCCCAACTTCTTCTCTTCAAAGATCGGGTGGTAGTCCCAAATGACTCCACAACTCAACTCAGCATTCTTCAAAAGCGTCACGATTCTCCTCTAGCTGGACACCCTGGCCAAGAGAAGACTCTCAAACTTGTCAAGCGGGACTTCCACTGGTCCGGCATGACTCAATTCATCAAGGATTATGTTTCATCCTGTCAACAGTGTTCAAGAAACAAGAATATTCATCATAAGAAGTTTGGATTTCTCAAGCCTCTTCCAATTCCAAATGGTCCTTGGATTGGCCTCTCAATGGATTTCATCACTCAACTGCCACTGTCCAATTCTTTTGACTCAATTCTTGTCATAGTGGACAGATTCTCAAAAATGGCGGTTTTTATTCCAACAATGTCTTCAATAACTTCTTTGGATTTGGCCCATTTATTCATCAAGAATATCTTCTCAAAGCATGGCCTTCCTTCAAGCATTGTCAGTGATAGAGGTCCCCTTTTTGTTTCTTCCTTCTGGACCAATCTTTGTCAGCAGCTCAAGATTTCAAGAGACTTGTCAACTGCTTACCATCCATAAACTGATGGACAGACAGAGAGGGTAAATCAGATACTAGAACAGTATCTTTGGATGTATGTCAGTTATCATCAAGATGATTGGAACACCTGGCTCCCTCTGGCTGAATTTGCCTACAATAATTCTGATCACTCTTCAACCAAGCAATCACCGTTTTTCACTGTTTATGGAAGAGATCCACAATTTGATTCAGTTCACATCACTCAAGATACTCCTGCTGGAAAGTTATCAACAAAAATCCAATCAGTACAGCAAGATGTCAAGAGAGAACTTGAAATCGCCATAAACCGGTTTAAGAGGTATGCAGATAAAAGTAGAGCAAGTCCACCTGTTTTCAATCCTGGTGACATGGTATGGCTTTCTTCCAAGAATATCAAATCAACTAGACCCACCAAGAAACTGTCTGAAAGATGGTTGGGTCCCTTTCCAATCTTGAAGAAAGTCAGTACTCATGCTTACCACCTCAAGCTTCCATCTCAATGGAAATCCATCCACCCAGTCTTCCATATCTCACTCTTGGAACCAGTCAAGACATCAACAATCCCAAATCGGCATCAAGAGCCTCCTCCGCCAATCATTATTGAAGAAGAAGAGGAATGGGAAGTCTCTCAAGTACTGGATTCAAAGCTCAAGAGAAGAAACTTATGGTATCTGGTGGAATGGAAAGGTTTCAGTCAAGATTCAGAAGGATCCACATGGGAACCAGCTGAAAACCTCAAGAATTGTCCTGAACTTGTCAAAGATTTTCATTCGTTATATCCTGACAAGCCAGGACCCAATTCTTCAATGGCTTGAATTTTTATGGTGCTTGGTGGGGAGAGGAATTACCAAAAGTAAGTCCCACTCCTGGTATGCACCTTTAGGGGTATTCTACTCTTCTTGTTGTAAGCATCACCTTGGCCACTCTGTGAGCACTTTTCAATTTGGACACAGACTTCTTGGCCCGGCTTTCAACCTCCGAATTCCAAATGTATGGCCATTTACACTTGGGCAAATGGACCATTCCTTTTTTATTCTCCTTCCCAAGACTTTATTCTTTCAACACATTCATTTATCAAGATCTTTCTTATTTATGGCACTGGCGGGAGTGGCAGTTACTAAAAGTAAGTTCCTCTCCTGGTGTGCACTTCCCTGAGGGGCCTACAATCTGTCAAAACATCACCTTGGCCACTCTGTGAGCACCTGGCATCAAATTCTTTTATCCAGGTCCTTGGTCACTTTCAAAATCAATGGTCGTAATCCGTGATGAAGATTGGATTCCTCCTCAAATTTCATTTTCTTTATTTTTTCTGTTTCTCTCTTTATATCTGTTTTCTTTTCTCTTTTACTCTTTATATTCTTTTAAAATTTCTTTTCTTATAACTCTTTAACGCCAAAATCTTTATGTCAAATCATGTCCTCAACTTTGTCAAAGCCAAATGTCAAGGGAAGATCAACTCAACCTCAATTCATATGCCAACAAGCTTATCAGTTCAATTCTTCTTTTCAAGATTCAATACCTCTGGAATCCTTACGTCAAACCCGTCTTATTAGCCTCAACAGGCCTCTACCTTATCTTGGTGCTCAGGAGCTCACCATTCAAGGTAGGGGGGTACTGTCACAACCACGTATTTTGACCCTCCTCCTTGATGGCGGCGGCAATCCAACCTGGAGCCAAGTTGGGGCCAATTGGCCATGTCATATCATTTATGGCCAATTGACCCCTTTTGGGTGTTCCATGGCTCTTACGCCATAACCCATTCCATTGGCCACTTATGGCCTCCATCATCCTTTATGGCCTCAGGCCATATCCTGCGTCATTGGCCCTCTTGGCCAATTTCCACCTCACCAACCCCCAGGCCTCCATCACTGTTTTTGGGCCTGGGGGGTCCTTTTGTCTTCTAGGGGCTTCCAGGCCCCATGGCCACCTTCATTGGTTTCCTGGCCACCCCTTTCATTATGGGGGTTTTGGCCTAAATGGCCTTTTTGGGCCATTTAGGCCCCCCACGGCTTCTACGGTCCGTAGGCCACGTACTGCGGTCCGTAGGCGGATTAGGCCCCTTTTGGCCTAATCCAATGAGGCCAAAAGGGGCCAAAGGGGGCAGCCAGGTGGGTCCCAAACCACAATTGGGCCCACCTGAGCCATTTTTGGACACCAATCCCTTGGACCCAAATTGGACCAAAAACACCTTGGATCCATTTTTGGCCATAAATCCCGTAGGACCCATTTTTGGCCCTGGACCACCATGGACCAACTTCACCGTCATGGCCTCTGGAAACCACCAGAGGCCACCAAATCATCTCAACAAGCATTTCCCTCAACTTAAGGGAGGATTGCTTCATTCCTCCATGCACCTCGTACTCAAGGTTGCAGGAGTGGTGCATATATGGTGTTATATACCATTATGCACCATTTTTGCTCAGCAATTCAATGGTGACGTTTTCAGGACCCAAATCAACCTTCTTAACTCAAGGTACCAAGATCCAACGCCCATTTCGAAGGAGAACCTTTGGACTCATCAGTTTGGTAATCCATGGCGGCAATCAGAAGACCATTCAAGGACTCCAATCACCTGGCTCAGCAGGAGTTGGGTTGGCAATTTCATTCAGGGTTATTCTAAGGGCAATTCTCAAAAGGTATTACATCTTTTCAATCAGTTGTCAAGGCATCAAGTATTTCAATACTTCTTGGACAACTCAATTGGTTCATACAGGCGGTAATCAATCAACCTGTACGTACTTGGCCCAATTGGGCCAATTCATATTCCACTGTGGGAATTCAATCACACAGTTTCAAATTCAAGATGGCCAGAACTGTATTGGCCCGATTAGGACAATACAGCCGGTGATCCAACTCCAGGATCAATCTTTCAGCTTTTCACATATACTGGCCACCTTTCAGCACCTGGGGACTTTTTCCCCAGTTAATTAATATAGTGGATTTATTTTTATCCTTATTTTCTTTTACCTTATTAAAGTTAATACTGATAATCTTAAGTCAGTCATTCAGCACCCTTTTCTTTTATTTCCTCGCCTGTCCAGTGGATATTGGTGGTCATATCGTTATACTAATTCCATTTCCTTTTCTGGCAGGTTGAAACAGTGAATTGAGGATTCACTTGGTTGGCTTCTTGGCTTTTGGCTTCTTTATTATCTTTGGCCATTGGCTTCATCTTTTTCTTATCTCATCTTTTGGCATACTTGTTTTCCCCCTTATTCTTTCTTAAAGAAATTCATTCTTATTATTCTTTTATCTTTGGAGCCCTCCAAGTGAGTTCTTGATTCCTGAGTGCCAGGCCCTCTTCTTCCAAGAGCCCCTGTGACAACAATAATAAAAGACTACAATAATTAAATTTATAATTATACCTGATTATCAGCCAAGAGTAAAACTGTTTTTGACAGTTTACTACATAGGTTATTCAAGAGCAGGATGAGGAGATGATTTTGGCTGTGAAAAGCCCTCCTTTTATCCTAAAATTGGGGTGGAAAGGCTGCTAGACCTTTCCACGTAGAGGAAGTGAAGATTTTTCACTCTCCAGGACAGGCTTGTGGTTTGCAAACAGCCTGTATACCCTGTATTGGGCTCAGATGTGGTTTTGAAACCACATCTGGGCAGTTTTCACCAATACAGGGTGAAAATTTTCATCTGGGGACCTCACAGCCTGATTCTGACATGTATCACGCGTAGAATGCTGTACAGAAACTGTATGGGACCCCAGTATTGGCTGACATATGAGGTATTGAAGTAAAAACATGCTTCTTTGTCTATTTGACACCTCATATTCATGATTATGGGATATTATCCCATGGTAAGGCTGTATATGACAGCAGGTGGGATTTTGACCTTAAACCAGCCATAACTCTGTCGGGTTTTGAGATATCATGCTCAATGTTGGTTCATTGAATAGCCCTGTATGAGCTCTACACAATGGTACCCAATTTGGTATGGTTATCATTGAATATGGCAAAGGTATCCCATGTACAAGTTTTTTTGTACATAGGCGTGGTTTAGGCAAAAAGCTGTATTGAGCTTGTTTGCCTCATAAATTCTGTTATAGTTGAGATATTAAAAAGTGGATGGCACCATCAGATAGCCCTGTTCGTGCTCTTTCCAAAGATACCCCACTTCAGGTATCCCACACTAAAGCTGTAGAAGTTAGATGAGAGGTGAATGTTTTGTTCACCCTTCTTTGGCCTGAAATTGACCATAACTCCAGTAATATTGGTCCTAGCTCAGGTTGGCTGGAACCATTGGATAGCCCTGGCTTAGAGCTGCATTTTGAATACCCATTTTATGGGGTTAAGCCTCTCCTTCTAGATTTTAGATGAGAGGTGAAAATTAAGGTTTATGCTCAGCAATAACTTTGAGCAGGAATAACTTTGTTATTTCTTGTCCTATGGTGATGGGACTTATATTTTCAGAAAGAGGTGAGTTTACTCTATCTTTTGATACCCTTTGAGCTAATTTGGCTCAGTTCCATGTTTTGGTGGTATCTTGGCTATACCATTGGTTTATGGTATTTTGGCTGTCATGCTTGTGCTCTGGTTTTGAGTCACAGGCTGACACAATTTTCCATCACTACTAACTCTGTCTTCACTCTTATAATTCCTGCAGGATGTGGAAATAAAATGTTAGTGTACAATATGCCCAAATGGTACACATTATTACTGTAACTACTAAATTGCACACCTTCTATAGGTAATAGATGGTTTTTCCATTCAATTAGTATGACTTGAAGGTAGGCATTGCCTATACAAGTGCAAAATGCCCCTGTGTCCAAATTGACTTTAGCTTCAACATAATTTATCAAGACTGATGTAATACAAGATGCTCCAGCAGTGTATCCTTTGCCTCTAGCAGGTTTAGTCTGACACATTCAGGCATCTTGGATATTGATCAGGTTATATCAATACTCACTATACTGTGTTAAGTGAGTATGGACTTATGTGACTTCAAAGAAAGCTGTAAGGTTCTCAATAAGATAATCTTCTACTGGTGTTTCTGCAGAGACTGCAGAATCTTGGTCAGATTCTTTTTTCTCTTCAGTAAACTGAACTTCTTCAATGATTTTAACTCCATTGGTTTTTGTCTTTTTGGTGCAAGTGTTGGCTAAATCTGAGGTACTCCCACATTTATGTCACTTCAAGACAGGTCTTTCAGGTCTTTTATCTTCTCTGGAAATCTTTGGCGCCATTTTGTAATCTATAGAGTTTTTAGCCCAGGCTTTACCAATTCATGTTCTAGTGATTATATCCTCCATGGCATTAATTTAGTCTTCGAATAAACAGGCTTCTACACATCTGCACTTGATAGAATGTTCTAGTTGGCCCCCACATTTTCTTAATATTTTCATATTAATTATTGAGTCAGACATATCTGGGTGTAAGGCAGATAATTTGTCTTTCTGTTTGAGGAACCAAGTAAGTGGTTTTTCTTTTTCTAAGTTAAATATGCCACTTTTAAAAGAATTTTCCATTTTAAACCTCCAAGAAATGTTGGCCCATTTGGTGATTACTTCATATTTCCACCAAGGCCAATCATGTTTTCCATGATCTTGTCTCATTTTGTAATACCATTTCTTTGAAGTTCTGGTAAAAAAGGAATGAAATTTACCCACTATTATTTCATCAGGTATATTAAAATATTCTTGCAACATATCAATTGTTCTTATGAACTCAATATTGTTGTATGCTCCTTCACCAGAGAATGTTGGACATTCTTCTCTTTCGGGAATATCTTTTGAAGAGATAGCATTTTCTCCTAGAAAAGGGGTTAGAACTCCTTTTAATGAAGGTTTCTCTTCAGTCAAAGGTGTGGAATTTCTTGGAATATGTGGATTTGGTTCATAATTCTTATGAATTTGTTCCACATGTGCAACTATTTCATCTTTCAATTTCTGCCTTTCACTGTCACTTCTTGCCAAAAGCATGTCAAATTGATTGGTATTATCAACTACTGTTAAAACATGATTTTTTGGAATCTTAAGCTGTTAATTAATTTTTTTAGTGGAAATATCTTGCATTTCCTCATCATGGACTTGATATTTACTCTCAATTCTGTCACATGTATTGGAAATTGTAGACTTATGCCATTCAGCAGAATGCTTGTTATTCTTTTTCAAGTAATTGATATCTAATGTTTTTAAGTTAGCTTTGCATCAATTTTTCCAAGTTCTAAATTAATACCAGTTTTAACATATTGCATTTCTTGTATTATTTGCATGGAAAAGTCCTGTTCATCCTTTCCTTCTCCTTGGCTGTGAATTCCATGAGAGTCCTGGCAATATTGAAGACACTGTCCACTGCTGAATGCTCCAATTTGGGGATCCTGTACCCCTGTGGGTAAGGTCTGTGACAATTGGATTTGCCTTTTCCCATTCCTTGATGGTGCTTGGCACCTCTCTGCTTCTTCTGAGGTTGTCAGGGTGACTCTATGATATAGCTTCAAAATGATAATAGAAACTATAACTCTGAGTGTGACACGAAAATGATGATGATATTAAAGTGAGAATATGAGTAAAAGGGCTATTCTAAAATAATTTAGTGATGGTGGGTGCTGCTGATAGCCCTGGATGCAGTTTTTGTCTGTTGGTTTACAATAACAAACCCTACAATAATTAAACTTATAATTATACCTGTTAAATTCTAAGAGTACCACTTCTTTTAAGAAGTTATACCACATACGAATACCAAGAACAGGATGCTAGATTTGCTTCCTGGTGAGGCAAAGCCTCCTTTTATCCTGCTCTGGGGTAGTGGGCGGTGGTTTACCTCTGCACACGACCACAGAGTCAAAATTTTCACTACTGTGGGTTGGTTTGTGGTTCCATACACTCAATAAAGGCTAGTATTTGGTTTAAATGTGGTTTTAGAACCACAATTAGTCATTTTTACCCTATACAGGGTGAAGAGTTTCACCAATGGAGTTTACAGGTGTGTTCTGGTGCTTCTGACACGTCAGAAAATGTACAGAACCTGTATGGACCTCTGTATTTGACTTAACTATGAGGTATAGAAGTATAAAGAAGCTTCTGCGTCTGTTTGACAGCTCATAATCATACTTATGGGATAGTATCCCACTATAAGGCTGTATTGGCCAAACTGTGGGACTTTGACCTTAAAACAGCCATACCTTTGTCAGTTTTTGAGATATCAACCTCAACATTGGTTTGGTGTGTAGCCCTAAATGTGTTCTACACAATGATACCTCATTTGATATGGTTATCATCAAAAATGGCAAAGTTATTCCATGTACAAGTGTTTTTTGTACATATGTATGTTTTGGCCAAAAGCTGTATTGGGCTTGTTTGCCCCATGACTTTTGTTCTAGTTGAGATATGAGGAAATGAATGACACCATCAGATAGCCCTGATTGTGCTCTTTCCAAAAAGACCCCACTTTAGGTATCTCACACTAAAACTGTAGAAGTTAGATGAGAGGTGAATATTTTGTTCAACCTTATTTGGCTGAATTTGACCATAACTTCAGTAATATTGGTGCTAGCCCAGTGTGGCGGGTACTATTGGATAGCCCTGGCTTAGAGCTTTATTTTGCATACCCATTTGATGATGTTAAGTCTCTTACTCTGTATTTCAGATGAGAGGTGAAAATTAAGGTTTATGCTCAGCAGTAACTTTGAGCATGAAGAACTTTGTTGTTCTTTGTTCTATGGTGATGGGAATTACATTTTCAGAAAGAGGTGAGTTTACTCTTTCTTTTGATACCTTTTGAGCTCATTTGGCTCAGCTCCATGTTTTGGTGGTATCTTGGCTATACCATTGATTTATGGTATATTGGCTGTTATGCTTGTGCTCTGGTTTTGAGTCCCAGGCTGACAGAGGTCCTTTGGGCTTGTCTTTGGACACTTCTGAATCTTGTTTGGAGCTGGTAGTCACCACTGGGCCTTCTTTCTCCAAAGCTGGAGTCATTTCCAATTCCTTCTTCTGGTCTATGGATAAAAGACTTTGGTTCTTCAACCAATTCTTTATCTTTGTGACCTTATCTTTGCAAGACAATGATCCCACCCTCCTGAGAGTTCTATGGTCTTCTCCTGACCCAAAAAGCTCTTGATGTATAAGTAGGAGTTCATGGCCCCCTGCCAAAGGCTTGGACATATTTCCCACTCCTCTTCTTTGGCTGCTCTGAACCAATTTTTGTATTGGCATTGATAAATTTCTATTTCTGCCACTTGAAAGCTGTTCAGCCCTTGAAGTGTTTTCATGAATCAGTCCAGATTCAGAATTCACATCAAAATTTGTGGGTACAGACCTTGGGGAATGGGGGGCAACTCTGGCATCCTCCATATGAGTCTTTCTTGAGGAAGATTTGACACTTCTGGATTTGGTCTTGCCCCTTCCTTGTCCACATCCATCTGGTTCGACTGAATAGTTGATTCCATTTCTGTTATGCACCATTTTGTTGTCAATTCAAGATAAAATAAGAATTGGAAACAAAAAACACACAACTTTTTGTGGTTGTTTGGACTGTTCTTTTTGAAATAAAGTGCCTCTTTTAGCAATTTTCACTTCAATACTGTCTTCAGATTCTGGACTAGTAATTTATCTTACACTGAGTCTGTTACCAGCTGCGCAGTATTT
Organism: Austropuccinia psidii; assembly: GCA_023105745.1. Classification (NCBI taxonomy): domain Eukaryota; kingdom Fungi; phylum Basidiomycota; class Pucciniomycetes; order Pucciniales; family Sphaerophragmiaceae; genus Austropuccinia; species Austropuccinia psidii. The sequence goes on along the minus strand of JALGQZ010000005.1, from coordinate 4,293,285 downwards.
TATTAAAGACACTAGAGAAAACAAATTGATAAAAGAAAATTATTTTTTTTGCTTTTAAGATAATTTTAAGATTTTTTTATAAATTTTGATTTTTTTTATTAAAAAATTATTCTTTTTGAAGGAAAAGAAATTAAAATTTAAGATTTTGAATCAAAATTAATTCAGAGTAACTGAGAGAATAATTTTATAAGTTTTTGGATGTGAAAAAGCCACATGTAAAAACAGTATAAAATTAAACCAAATTCCTCAATGAAAAAGATTTAATAAAAATAATTTTAACTTTAAATTGAAAGAAGAAAAATTACTAAATTAATATTTTCTAGAACTTAAAAATATATTAATTAATGGTACAAGGTTCAAAAAACACAGCCAGGCCCCCAAATGTAAGATCTGTCTATGAAACTGTGATAATATTACTATTAATCAACAGTCCTATGACTGCTTTTATGAAATATAATAATAAGAAATTATTATAACCACAATTAAATAATTAAAGAATTATTTCTTTTACGTGTTATACACTACTAGTGATTATAACAGTAAGCAGTAATTGTCTACAAGAATCAATTACAAGAAGAATTTAATAATAAAAACTTCTTTTATTAAAGTAATAAAATTATTTTAATATACAATTATCTTTTACAAGAATAATTATAAAGATAATTATTGAAGAAAACTATTACTAGAGAAAAACTTTAAGAATTGAGATAAATTACTCACTATTAATCCAATAAACCTTTTAAATGATAATGGTAGAGAAATTTGACATGGAATTGTGGATTTGATGGATCGAAATTGATTTATAGCAGTATTACAACAAATTATAGTTGATTTCCATGATTTCATGTCTTTCTGATTTATTTCTGAAAGAATAAAACACTTAATAAATAGTTTTAACTAATACTTACTTCTTTGGTAATAAAGGTATAATATAATAATGTGATGATGTGGAAAAAACAGCAAACTGAGGCCTCTTTTAAGTCTAAGACAGCTCACAGAGGCGTTCCATGGAGAGAACTGAAAAACCAGTGAGTGAGAAAACTATAAACCTTTTTGGATTATTCATTGCATCATTTGTTGTCATGTAAGATTATCATAATTACTTAATTGAGGCTTTTATGTGACTACCAACCCATTTATGGTTAAGAATAAAAGTCGTAACAACTTTAAATCTTCATTTATTCCAAAATAATCATTGATTTCCTAAAGTTATAAAGGTTATTGAAAATTTCATCACAGAATGTATTTTCTGTAAATTTTTAAAGATTCTGTGTTTCACATGGAATCCTCAAAAATGGACTGTAAGTAAACCTTTAAATTTTACATATAAAAGTAGAATTATTTTTGTATTTTATATGAAATATACAGTTCTCAATTGGTCCTGAAAGTTTCAGAAAGATTTGTTAAGAATTGAATTTTCATGAATTTTTGAAGTTTTACCTCATTTCTATGTAGAATTGCAAATAGCAGTGTATGGCTGGTTGCTATGAGGTAAATCAATGGATACTAGTCCAAAAAGGGTTTTAATTAACTATTTGGGGTTTATCCATGGTAAGTCATTAAGAATTGACATGGCTACAGGAGTCTAAGTTGTTCCTTAACTCCTTGGCACATCAAAATAGCAGGTTATTTGCTATTTTCTTATAATTTACTGTAGTTGTAACATGGTAACCAAGTTCCCAAAAGGTTTTAGTTTACTAATTGGGCCAAGATCAGCCATGGATCCAAGATTTGGAGCTGTCCACACCTCAGAGGCCTCAGAAGTTGGGTAACCTGGCTCTCTTTGATGTCTTTTGTCCCCCTTGCCTATTTTTACGTCAAAATAGAATTTGAAGCTTTAAGGGAGAAATCCACTATGGGTGTACCAAAAGTGCATGTAGGAATACCATAATATTAAGTGCTCAAAACATGCATAACACTATTGTTAGTGTGTATGTAACATGAGATTTCTCACATTCCCATTATTTTGGTGTTAAATAGAGAAAAACAAAAATTTTCATGGATCTTTTATGTGGTATTGTAGTACTTCCATATTACCCCCTCAAAGAGTTGATTTGAGCTTATTCACTCTATGGAGCTACCCTAAGTGAATTCTTGTTTAGATTCCAAATCTGGGCTTAAATCCGTGAGCTTACTTACCCAATAAAAAGTTATTCATCTTTTCTGAACTCAAAAATGATGAATTTTGAATATATGCATGACTTATGGGTTATGAATAGTTCAGAATCTATTTTTAAGATAATTGAGGCCTATTTGTGTATGTAAAATATACCTCAAGGCTCACACCAATTGTGTTGGTTTCAGGACCAAATTAGGCCATTTGAAACCAAGTCCCCAAATCCATCACCCATTTTGAAGGAAGCCGTTTCAGCCATCAACTCCTGCATACCATGGCAGCTACCAGAAGACCATTTGAGGACCCCAACCACCTGGCCCTGCAGGAGTTGGGTTGTATTTTTCTTCCAGGTTTCTTTCAAGGGCAATTTGAAGAGGTTATCAAGCATTCAATTAGTTGTAAAGACATCAAATACTTCAATACTCTTTGGACAACTCAATTGGTCCATACAGGATTGTATTCAAGAAAGCTTTATGGCATTGACCCTTTTGGGCCAATTCATATTCCACTGTGGGAATCCCCCCACACAGTTCAATTTTCAAGATGGCCAGATCTGTGTTGACCCAAAACAGTCAATACAGCCGGGGATCAACCCTCCAGGATCAGTATTCAACTTTTCCACATATACTGGCCACCTTTTCTTCCCTGGGGACTTTTTCCCCAGTTAATTAATATATTGGATTTATTATTATCCTTATTTTCTTTTCTTTCATTAAAGTAAATACTGATAATCTTAAGTCAGTCATTTTCACCTTTTCTTCTTCACCTGTCAGTGTATATTTGTGGTCATATCCTTTACTAATTCCATTTTTCTTTCTGGCAGGTTGAAACAGTGAATTCAGGATTCATTTGGTTGGCTCTTTGGCTTTTGGCTTTCTTATTATCTTGGAAATTGGCTTCCTCTTATTTTATCTTTTGGCACACTTGTCTTTACTCTTATTCTTCTTGAAAGAAATTTATTCCTTTTTATTCCTTTATTCTTTTTGAGCCCTCCAAGTGAGTTCTTGATTCCTGAGTGCTAGGGAACTTTTGCTTCCATAAGAGGCCCTGTGACACACTTATTCCCAGAGTATATATATAGATATATATATGTGTTGGCATTTGCGTGGCACCCTCATTGGGCCCCATGGAAGAACATTGGCTTTAGTCGGTTCAGATCAAGATAATGCCATGTGGGCTCCAACAGGGAAGTCAAGGATGTGTGCCAAATAAAGCTCATTGGGCATTGCAAACCATTCTGGTTTGAAAAGGCCATAGCTTCAAATGGGGGTCAGCAGTATCTGATATCTTGTCTGCTTTGACACAAAGTGATCCCTCAACCACTTGGGAATAGTGGGACATCCCAAAAGAAAAATGAGGCCAAACCCAACTAAAAGAATAAATGTTTTTCCTCCACTTGGTCAACTGCACAAATATCAATGCCGGTATCAGCAAATATGCCCCCAAGCCATATTCGGAGGATTGTGTATGTCAATCAGAGAAAACGCATTCACTTTGGCTGTGTGGCAATTTTCTCTTCAACTGGATTACTCATTGCCTTTGTAAAACTCAGACCATTCACAACAATACGTGAAGTCAAGGTCAATCAATGAGATGAATCATCACAATTCTTATTTCACAAAAAAAAAATTCACAAACCCGATTGCAAAAAATGGGGAATTACTGGAGGGATTTATGTTAGCTATTGGGTGGCGCAAATGTAGCACAAAGAACAAACAATTTGGAATTTATGCAAGCCTTGGGATAATTGAAGATGCAAAAGATGAATGGTGGAACCAAGGTGCAAATCCTAGCTCAGTGGGTTGCATTATAGGTAAATCCTTAAAATATGTTGGGGATGAATTATTTCAAAATATGCAAACTTCCTACAAATCATTGGGGGTCCCCTCCTTCAATCAAGTAATCAATGACACCAATAATTATTTTTAGTTTATAAATATCTTTTTTAATCACTAGAGTCACTCAAAGAGAGTTCTTGTAAGTCTAAGGATTTGAAAAACCACGTGGAAGACAGTACAATTGCTTTCCAAATGCCTCAATAGCTTTTAAAATCAATAAATATAAAATTATTATATTATTTTATGATTATGATTATAATTTATTATTGGATAAACCCAATAAGAATCTTTTTTAAAGGTCTTTTAAAGTAAATATCACGGCCAGGCCCCCAAATGTAAGGTTTGACTATGAAACAATAAGTAAAACTTACTCATATTTTACTTATTGTACTATGAATGTCCTTATAAATAAAATAAATAAGATATAAAATAAATATAATAATAAAGAATTATTATGGTTATGGCCTAAAAAGAATTATATTATTAAATAAATATAATAATAATATAATAAATAAGTATATTAATATAAGATAATCAATATATTTAAAAGCACTTTATTATTGTTACCAACAAATAATAAAGGCGTAAAAAATTGTTTTTTATAAATAAAAAACAATCAATAACAATAATATTACTAATATTAAAGTTATTTATTAATATAAATACTATTTAGATTAATATAAGAATTATTAAAAATAATAATAAAGAGAAATTATTAGAAAAGAGAAAATAACCTACTTTTAACACTTAATATAATAATTTTGGAAGGTTTTATGCCAAACTAATGTGAATACAATTTATAAAAACTGTATTTACAAATACAAATATTCTTCAATTTTTCACATCGAAATTGAGTTTAAAGAGATTTTTGAACAAAACCAATTAAGTAATTGATGTAATCATGTCAAGATTGATGGTTATAGTAAAGATGATCTTTCGTCTTTGATAATATGAAAGTTTTATATATAAAGAATACAGAACTTACCTTATGATTTAATTATTTTAGGGTTTTTGATGCGTCTGAGGGGAAAAGAGAGTAAAAAGGGCCCTATTTATAGTAAATAACTCCCTTCTAGAGTCCAGCAGGCTTCTAGTAGACGTGTACTGTTTCTTTCTACTAGAAATTATCAATATATTAATTAAGTTTTAGTGATGATTACATCATGATCAAACCATCTTATCTCATTATTACACCATTGTTTAGAGTTATCACTATAGCTCTAAGTTTAATGACATCATAGGATTGTCAGAAGCCTAACGTTCATAGATTTTATTTATATTAATCATAATATAATAGTAATCATCATTTTTATTACTTATATGACTGTTAAACCTAAAATAAGATTACAGTGAGTGATCATAAATGATCAAATTTAAGCTTAAGCTTTGATCATTAATAAATTATAAGTTATACAGGCTCAATATATTTTAAGAGTGGATTCTGATAGCTTGGAATGTCATTATGAGACTGCCAAGAGAATTTCATTACATCATCAAAAATCTATTTTTGATGATTTTTCTTGTAAATCATCTTTTCTGTTGACATTTAATATTTTGAACTTCAAGCCATGACTTCAAAGGGTTATACCTGGAATATTATAGTAGAAATGACGTCATTATTCACGCATGAAGTATTGAAATCTGAATGTCTACTTTTTTCAAGCTTGGATCACTTTCACAACAAAGTGGTTAACAGATCTATTGATTTTATTCAATAATCCTTTACAAGTTCTAACCTTTTATATAAATTGTGAAATAAAGTTCATATCTCCATTCCTACAGTAATTAAGTGGTGACTTTTTTTTGGTTTATCTCTCTATCTTGTATATTTCAGATATATTAGCTAAAAACCATGAACATATGCATTGACCAAAAAAGTGCCTATATTCAGCTTAATTCCTTAAGTATTAGCTTTAGAGAATAGCTTTATAATTGTTTTATGTGTGAACATTAGTGGGAAATGCAATGGTACAAAACATTTCACATCTTGTTCCATTGGTTTCTGAAATAATTCATGATTCATGTTTTCTATAAGGTATTATTACTTATAACTCATTAAATATTGACTTTACAGATATGCCTTAAAAAGAGTATATGTGTATTTTACCATGAGGAATCTAATGGTTTTAATTTATTCCACATGTTCATTCATTAGATTGTGCTTTAATTCAGATTTTGTAGTTATTTATGGTATTTTACTAATTTTTGAGATAATTATCATAAGTATAACTATTACAGAAATCTTGCTGTGACCTTTTTGGATATGTGGGCATATCTCAGAGGCTCACATTAGCCTCTTAAATCAGCCATTACTATAGTAATACATGGTCTAGAGCCTTCAAAACACCTCAGATTGTGTGTAAGAGACGTAGAAACTAGTTAAAACTGTTTTTACTGAGATTCTTTAAATTAAGGGTAGCTTTAACCTCTTGTCAACAGTTAAAACTGCTCTGGTTGGTATCAAGACCTCATCTCAATTCCAGGCCAAAATTGATTAACATTTGCATGGATTTTGACATCCCACCCCTGTCAGCAAGAAATTGTGGGGTCTGTCGGCCCCTTGAAGCTAGAGTACCTTTTCCCCCCCAGAATTAATCTTTCCAATTTATTTTTTCTTTAATTCCTCATCATGTAATACACTTGTAGCTTACAAATACAATTCAATTGAGCTTTGCAGTACACAACTGTAATAATTGATACATCATAAATGAATTACAGTTCACTTATGTAATACACATGCACATTTTGACATTTCAATTGAAAATACTTCAATTCCTCATAACTTCTAAACTAAACACAACACCTCAATTTTAACACAAGAATTTCTGGTTAACACCACATGTGGTTTGAATTCAATGAAGGTTTTGAGGATTTTCATACTTTTGTACAAAAAATACCAAAAACTTAATTTAAGCTTATTTAGAGTTGAGTTACAGAAATTTCATCCAGAGGTGACCCCACTTTATTTTTTATGAGGAATCCAATGGTGTGATAATTTCTCTTTTTTTATTTATTGGATAAAAAGTTATAATACATTTTATATAACTTTTTACCAAAAATATTTTAATTTCACAATTTTTATTAAAAATTCATTTTTACTTAATTTTTACAAGTAAAAATGTAATTTCATAATCTTAAATTTTATTGTAATTTTACTTCTAAATTATAATTTAATTTTGATTTTTAAATATCACTTTTATTTATATTTAAATTTCGATTTTTAAGTATAAATTTTCATTTATATTTAAATTTTTATTTTAATAATATAATTAAATTTATTTTATTTATATTTGTATCTTATTTTATCATTTGTGGTCTTTTGGGTATGTGAAAATACCTCTAAGGCTCACATTCCATCCCCCTAAAAGAAAGAATATTACTTTGTAATATTTTTATTTCTAGTGTTCCTGAACCTTCTGAGAAGTTTAGTAGCTTCAGGTATGTCTTTTTCTGGCAACCATTCATATTCACAAGTTGGGTCACTATACCTAACAAAGTATTCCCTTACTTTGTTGGTTCTCAACTTTCTTTCTTTGAGAAGTTTTGTAATTTTCTTACTTCCAGATGACTCAATAGGAGCTATAACTTGGGGAACTTTATTTGTCAAGGGAAATTTTTCAGCATCACTAGATTTATATGGATTTATCAAGCTCACTGGAAATGTAGGATTCTTATTGCTAAGTTCTTCAGATAACTCTACTTCAACAGCATTTTCCCCATGTAGGGCCTTAATAACAAAAGGTCCTGCAAAGGAGTCTTTCAGCTTTTTAAATCCTTTGATGTTATTGAAGTTAGTGGTGGATACAAGAGCTAAATCCCCTACTTTGAAATCTGGATGTGCATGTGATTTATACCATTTGTCCTTAGCATATGCAAAAGAGTCATTCATGCACCTTACTGCATTCTTTCTAGCTTTGTCTAGCACTCCCTTGAATCTAGCAGCTGTGGGATGTATTTCAATCAAATCTTTCCTCAAGGAATATTGGGGTAATTTGGGGTTCAATCCCTTTTCTAGGATAGAAGGAGTTTGATTGTTACTGGCATGGATTGATGTTTTATATGCTAATTCCAGTTCTGAAAACAGAGTGCACCAATCATTGGTAAATCCATCACAATCTTTGAATTCAAGGCCATATGCACAAACTGTTCTTACCATGTCCTCTAAGGTCTGGATCATCCTTTCAGCTAGACCATCAGTTTGTGGGTGGTAGGCTGTAGAGAAGGACAGCTTAGTGCCAAATAACTGGTGAAGATTTGTCCATAGTGCTTAAGTGAATTTGGGATCCCTGTCACTAATGATATTTGTAAATATGCCAGTCCATGACACTACTCTATTCCATATCAGAAGAGCTGTATCCATGGCTGTACAATCTTTGTGACATGGTAAAAAGATTGGAGTCTTACTGAATCTGCCTACAGTCACTAGGCAAGCATTATAACTTCTGTAACCTCCTGGTGGTAGGCCAGTTACCCAATCCATATGGACAATTTCCCAAGGTCTGCTGGGTTCTTTGATTTTCATCATATTTCCAAGTCTCTTGCCAGTGAATTTATCTGCCTTTTGTCATCTGTCACAGCTTTTGCAATACTCTGAAACATCTTTCTGCCACATTGGCCACCATATGCAGGTCTTTACTTTCTCTCTTGTTCTGTCTTCAGACAGATGTCCTGAAAAGGGGCTATCATGGCATTCCTTCAGTACAAGATTGATTAATGACCTGTCTACAACTGTCATGACACATGTGTGCTTGGTTCTGTGGTAAATTATACCATCCAGTAGGTGAAATGTTCCTTCATCATAAGATTTCTTCCATACTTCATCCAAGGCATGCATTAGAGAGTTGTCTTTACAGTCTTTGTTGAGTAATTGGCATAAGATGCTACAACTCTTATCTTGAGTGTAACTGTTTCTTACTTATTCAAAGAAGGTGGTATTCAAGTCTGTAACACTTATTCCTTCTATTGGGATTTGTGGTGAAGCTTCTTCTGGCACACAAGCAGGATTATCAATATCATTTGATGATGGCCATCTGCTTAGTCCATCTGCATTTTTTTGAACAATCCCATCTTGATGAACAATAGTCATATTGCCCCTGTATTCTTGTTTGGCTATTTGCCATCTGAGCATATGTCTGTTGGGTGTTTTCATGTTTAAAAGTTATTTGACAGCTGTACAATCTTTTATCACTTCAAAAACACATCCCTCTCAGAAGTAGTTCAATTTTCTAAGTCCCAGACAAGGAATAGACATTCCATTTGACTTGCTGAATATCTGGATTCAGTTGGTTTGATTTTCCTGGATATGAAACATATGGGTCCTTCCACAGGTTTATCATTTATGATCTGAATGTGGTGAAGTTTAGCACCCAGCCCATCACTTGATGCATCAATATACAATTTAAAAGGCAAATTAAATTCTGGAATCAGTAATAGTGTAGCAGTGTTCAAGGCTTCTCTTAGAGACTCAAAAGCTTTGACTCTGTCAACAGTCATTTAAAATACTGTGTCCTTGTCACACAATTTATGAAGTGGTCTTGCTATGGATGAAAAATCTTTAATGTGTTGCCTGTAATATCCTGAAAAACCTAAAAATGACTGAATTTCCTTTTTTGTTCTGAAGCATGGGTATTAGCAATACTGTTGCAACTTTATTTTTGTCAATTCCAAGGGACAAACCAGATACAAAATGTCCTAATGCTTTAAGTTCTTTGAATCCAAAAGTGACATTTTTTCAAAGAGATTTTCATGTTCACGGATTGAATTTTTGTCAAACCTCTGGACAATCTGTACATGTTCTCTTCCCAAGTCTTGGAACAGACAATAATGTCATCAATGTAGATGATTAACCATCCCTCTGAAAGTTCTTCATGGAAGATTTCATTCATCATTCTTTGGAAGTGTGAAGGTGCATTTTTGATACCAAAGGGCATTCTTAAATATTCATACACTCCACCATGAACAATAATTCTCAAATATTTTCTTTCTCTTGGTGTCACCAGATTTTCATGAAATCCTTTAAGGGAATCCATAGTGGTTATATATACTGCTTGAGATATTTGAGTAAGGGCAATTTGGATTTTTGGTATTGGGTACCTATCAGGAACAGTGTAAGTGCTCAGAGCTCTAAAGTCTCCAACCATTCTGGATTTTCCATTATGCCATTCCACTATGACTGGTGTAGTTATTTCTACCTCTTCATTGTGGCCAACTTTTCTTATTACACCAAGGTCTGGAATTTCTTTGATATGAGTTTCCAGAGCTTCCCTTGACTTGGGACTTGCTGGGTATGCAGTTCTCCTTAATAGTGGTGGATAAGGTCTTTCAATATTAAGAATGATGTCAACTTCATGACCAATAATTTCTCCTAGAGGTTTTTTGCCTGAAGCAGATGCTCCTTTGTGGTCATACAAAAGGGAAGAAAGTTCATTTTCTTGTTTGTCAGTCAGATAAAGGCTTATTTCAGCCTCCCTCGACTATTCAAACTTGAATTTTTGCAATTCTAAGTTGACAGGTGATACTTTATATACTGTAATTTGTTTTTTAAATGGTAAAAAGGCAAATTTCTGATGCTTATTGTCTCCAATAGTAAAGTATCTGTCTTTGTTGCTATGCAAATCTATTCCATACATTATTAAATAGTAATTTCTCAATATAAAATGGGTACTAGAGCAACTTTCCATAACAACAGATTCAACTGTGATCCTTAAATTCCCATTGATGTGTGGGAATATGACATTGGTCTCAAAAAATCCCAATGCTTTCATTGGATTACTTGCACTATTGGATTTGATACCATCAATTGGCAACAATTGGTCTTCAAGATTTGGTACACAGGTTTTACGAAAATATTTACCAACACAAGAGCAGAAGGCTCCTGGGTCAAGCAAATGTTTAGTGGGCTTATTGTCAATCACCACTTCTGTTATACAGGAGTTACCAGCTGTATAACCTTTCCCCCTGTTTGGTTTTGTTTTCATAACTTGTGCATCTTGAACTTTTGATAAATCAAGTTGATCATTTCTCAATTGTGGTAAGTGGGAATAAGATTCCATGATTTCAAAAGTGGAATTAATATTTTCTATATCTTTTGAAGATTCAGAAAATATTGATGACTTCTCATCTGAATTGTCTTCCATTATGTCATCTTTCTCAACATCAGGTTCCTTTTCAATATCAATTTCATTGATTTTCCCCCTTTTTGGACATGTATTGGCTAGATGGGTGGTGCTTTGGCAGATAAGGCACTTTCTGACTGTATCTGCAGATTTATATTTATTATTATAATTTTCTTTGGGGTTTTTGTCCACAGAATTTTTCCAAGGTGTATTAAACCTTGTTTTGAGATTCACCCTTCTAGAACCAATTTTGCTTCTGGTGGTTACTTCTTCTAATATATTGATAATATCCTCTGCTGAAGATTGTTCAGTAGTCCTGCTTTTGAAAGCATGCTCTAAGTCACCTCCACATTGTCTCAGAATCTTTCTGTGGATCATAAATTCTGACATGTCAGGGTATAATGCTGTTAGTCGGTCTTTTTGTTGGCAAAACCATGGTAAAGCTTTGTATTTATCAGCATTAAATTTGGCAAATTCAAAGGCTGTCTCCACTTCAAATCTCCAGGCAGCATTGACCCATTTGTTGATAATTTGGGTTTTCCACCAAGTCCAACTTTGGTGTCCATGTACTTGTCTTGATTTGATATACCATCTGTGAGCTGATCTGGTAAACAAGGTGTCAAATCTTGCTGTTACAATTTTTTCTGGTAATTCAAAACCTTCTTTAATCATGTCAATTCCTCTGATGAATTCCATATGGTCATATTCTCGTTCACCACTGAAGTGAGGCCAATCTTTGAGTTTTGGTACTTCTTTCAAAAGTGCTTGGCCCATTGATGGTTCCAAGTTATCAAAAGAAGTGAATAATGAATTTTTTGACTGTGAATTATCAGGATCCAATACTTGTGGATTTGGAATCCTTGTACCCTCATTTTGATTCAGAGGTGTAGACATTCTTGGTAAGGTGTTCAGTATTTGTTCAATATCATTCATTTTACTGGTGCTACACCTTTGCGAATTCATGTATTCATGTTTTAAGGATTGTATTAAATTTATTAATTCAATTTTATACATGTCTTCCTTATGTGTCAGTTCTTGCCATAATTCTGTCTGTCTTGTATTATCAGCAGTGACTTGATTCAATTTCATTGATAATTTTGATACTTCTTCTTTTGAAGCATCAAAACACTTTTTCAAGGCAATGGTATATGTCTTTAGTTCAGTAAATTAATTTGAAATGTCATCAAGGACTTTCTTGTTATCTGTCTTGATAATATTTATGGCTTGTTTAATTCTTGTTTCAATTATGTCATCAATATTGAATTTAGAATATTTTTCTGTTAACTGTTTAATAATGGTATATTGTTCATTTATTTTATTGGCAAAATAATTATCATTGTTGGAAGTTTTGATTGTTCTTAAAACTTTTTCAACACACATAAGTGTTTCATTAATTTGGCACAGACTCAAGTTGTTTGGTTTAATGTTGTTACAAATGGTTTCATTTTTATCAGAAAGATGTTTTTTCACGTCATTTATAGCTTCATACAGCTCTGTGATGGAATCAAATATGTCAGAAATCATTTCTGGAATCTTAATCTGGCTTCCTCCTTCTTCTGTAATTCCATCATGGTTCTGGCCATCTGAAATACATTTTCCAAGGCATTCTGTTGAATCTTTGGAATCCTGTATCCCTGGCTGTAAGGCTTTGGGGCTGGTGCCTTCCCTTTGCCCTTGTTTTGAGCTTGTGGCTGCTTTTTCACGTTGGAATCGCTTCTGCTGGCCACTGGGGCTGGTCTTGGCACTTGCTTTGTTGGTGGAGGGTTGTTTTTCCTCCATTCTTCTGTTAAAAGAATCATATTCGTCTTTTCCATCAATGGATGCCATCCATTGAGTAATTTGCAAGTGTTGGGATGACCCAGGAATTGTTTTACAGTCAGGTATCAGTTCATGCAGTTTTCCCACAGATCTGCAAGGATGTAGTACTCTTTGTGCTGCAATGCATTGTTGTAAGCCTTCTGGCTGGCTTTGTAGATTTCCACTGACGTTTCTTGTGGCGGTGCCAGCTCTTTTTGAAGGTAAAATAGTGTCCTCAGCTTCAGAATTGGACAATTTATTGTTGTGGAAGTCTTTTACTGACCCTTGTCCTTCTGTATCTGATTGGCTTCTGCCATCATCACGTCTATGACCTTTTTGGGAGCTGCTCGAGGGCTTATAGCTTGCTCCTGATCTGTTTGAAGGCATATTGTATGATTAAAAAGGGTTTAAAATAGTAATTTTATGTCAAAAACTTACTTTTTGCCAAATTTTTAGCTTTCTGAAGAGTATTACTGATGTCCATTGGTTATTCTGAGTTATAATAACAGTGCTATTATGATCAGAAATCACACTGCTTGCAGGAATAATGCTAGTAACTATGGAGGCTGTTTCAATGTTCTCTTGTCTTACCACATTGTCAGAAACTAAAATTAATGAAAAAGCCAATTAATTAAGTGAAAACTTTTAATTAAAAAAAAGTTATTTTTTATGGATTTTTTGAATTATAAGTATTTTTTATATGTTTTTTAAATTTTCCAATATAAGAAAAAGGATTAAAAAAGAGTAAAAAAATATGTCACAGGTGAAATATCATGGCTGGTCCCTCAAATGTAAGGTGTGGATAGGAAACTTTGATAAAATATCAAGTACTTTTCCTGTCCTCAAAATTTGTGTAAGGTAGAATTCTTTGAAAATAGTAAGAAAATAGTATTTTTAAAGAGAAAAAACAACAATTTAGTTTTTTGAATTTATAAGTATAAAAAAAATAATATTATAAAGATTTATTGTTTTACCAACAATAAAGATTTATCCAAAAATACTCTACAAGAGATATTTAAGGCTACAAAAGAAATTTCTTCAAGACCAATTTCAATTGGAATTAATTGAGCAAAGCACTGCAGGAGATCAATTAAAGAACAAAGTGTTTAAAAAGATATTTAAAAAGCAAACAGGCCCAAAATTGACAAGAGTTAATTTGGAAACAAAGTGACAAAGTTAACAGTGATGAAAGATGCTTTAATTCACTTTTGGGGTGGTTCAAGGGTTAAAGATGATCATAAGAGTTACGCACAACAATTATAATGATTTTTGAGGTCGTTAAAAGGTTCAGAATGATATGAAAAGGGTGGTTGGAATCTTTTATATATTGGTTTAACAGTGTTTAAACTAATTATAAAAGGAAAAGATTCTAACATGAAGAGAAAAGTGGGGCAAAGAAGACATTCTTTTATATCCATCAATTTTCTTACTCCAAAAGTAAAATTTACTCCTGTCAGTCGTGGAAAACACTCTGACAGCAGAAAAGCCAATTATGGCATCATTGATACCTGGTTTAGACCAAAAAAGAGCTGATTTTAGCCATTTTAGACCCTGAAATCAGCCATTACTATAGTAATACCTGGTCTAGAGCCTTCAAAACATGTCAGAATGTGTGTAAGAGCTGTAGAAACCCGTTAAAACTTTTTTTACTAAGATTGTTTCCATTTGGGGGTAGTTTTACCCTCTTGGCAATAGTTTAAACTGCCCTGGTTGGTATCAAACCCTCATCATCAATTGAGTCACAGACCCTATGACTCAATTCCAGGCCAAAAGTGATGAAATTTTGGATGGATTTTGACATCCCATGCCTTTCAGCAAGGAATTTGGGGGTCTGGCTCCCCCTTGGAGCTAGAGTTCCTTCCCCCCCTAGAATTAATCTTTCCAATTTATTTTTTCTTTGATTCCTAATCATGTAATACACTTTTAATTTACACATACAATTCAATTGAGTTTTTACAGTACATAACTGTAATAATTGATACCTCATATGTAAATTACAGTTCAGTTATGTAATACACACACATATTTTGACATTTGAATTGAAAATACTTCAATTCCTCATAACTTCTAAACTACACACAACACCTCAATTTTCACACAAAAATTGATGGTTAACACCACATGCCATGTGAATTAAATTAATGTTTTGAGTATTTTCAACTTTTGTACAGAAAAATACTCAAAACTTAATTTAAGCTTATTTAGAGTTCAGTTACAGAAATTTCATTCAGAGGGGACCCCACTTTATTTTTTATTAGGAATCCAATGGTGTGATAATTTCTGTATGTTTATTTATTGGATAAGAAGTTATAATATATTTTATATAACGTTTTACCAAAAATATTTTAATTTCACAATCTTTATTAAAAATTCATTTTTACTTAATTTTTATAAGTAAAAATGTAATTTCATAATTTTAAATTTTATTGTAATTTTGATTTTTAAATATAAATTTTTATTTATATTTCAATTTTTATTTTTATAATATAAATAAATTTATTTTATTTTTATAATATAAATAAATTTATTTTATTTATATTTGTATCTTAATTTATCATTTGTGGTCTTTTGGGTATATGAAAATACCTCTAAGGCTCACAAGTGAAGTGACCATTGGATGGTGGCCTAGGAGGGGGGTGGACAAATTGATACTAGATGGACCGAGGAAAATTGTCTGTAAACCTTCCCATCTGCCTGTTTGGGGTCAGGGCGTCCACTCCCACTTGGGAATCCTTTCATCATCCTTGACAAAAAAGACTCCTCACAAGGGTGTCTTAGGTGGGAACTCCTCTTGCTGTGTGGTCGGAATGGTTGCACAATGAACAAGCATTTTTTGTGTGCTTGTTGCCAAGCATCTCAAGCGTTTGTCTCTGTGGAGGAGCAAACATAGCAGATATCCTGCTTATTACACAAAGTGCATGACATCTAAAAACAATACAATTTAGGTTAGTAACTGAATAGAAAGGAACATTTCAAAAAAAGAGGAAGACATACGATGAATTAAAAATTTCAAGCATGATCAAGATAATTGAACTCTAGTAGGAAATTTTTAAAAGTCTGAAAGAAAACAAGGATGAAGATTTAGTATTGAGAGTGGAACATAACATGGACAAAACTTTTAAATGGAGAATGTGATGCACAATGTAGATAGAAATTGGTTTCTGAAAGTATAATTGGCCAAAAAAATATGGTGAAAGCAGAGGGAGGGGAGTGGTTAGTTTGGTGTGATAGAAATGAGTGGAAAGGGAGGAAGACAAAGGGGAATACTCACAAGACAAAGAGCGGTAGAGAAAAAAACTGAAGGGCGTGTCAGGCAAACATGGTCTTTTATACCAGGGAGAAGTTGAGGCTATTGCAGCACTCACAGCACTCGCCAAGGTCTCAGCCTCAAGGCCTGTCAGAGCAATGAAAGCTCAGTTGCAGCCATTCCTGCAACTGGGAAGGGAAATTCCCATGTGAAGCAGGGGAAAAAGGGGGTTTGGGCTGATTATTGTAATTGACTGAATTTTCATACTCAATCACATCCCCTTTGCTGTGTTAAATAACCACCCCATCTCCCAGGAGTGATTTTTTGAGGGCATTGTTGAATGTGTACGGTGTGCGCAATCCACAAATTCCCCATGCAGAAAATTACATGGTGCATTTGGTCACAGCTCACCACAGCAAGTATACCACTATTATAGCCGGGTGATACATTTTCAACAAAGGGTTGGGAGGCTGTATGAAAAGTGAATACAGCATGAGCTTGGGTTGACAAATTGCACTGGTCTGCTTTGGGGCATCATTGAAATTCTCAGTGGCTGAACATTTTAATTGCATGGCTGTTGAGCTATTGATATAACAATATCAAATGCACCCCACTGAGCAATTTCTATGTCATTTTGTATGCACGCAATCTGAGAATTTGGAATAACATCAGAAGACATTTCAGGCAGGCTGAGCATATCATGCGCTTTGGTGAAGTGCTAAGAAGTGGGCCTTCTGATGAACTATTGTGAGAAGTTTTCCAACAATGGCATTACCAAAAACTTCCACACTGACATTTTTACGATTACATGTTGAGCTTGCGTGTTCAAATCAGGTGACTCACAGTTCTGAGCATGTGGCACATGACCTACATATATGCAAACAATGAAAAGGTGGATACCCATTGGTAATATGGATGTAGACAGTATTACACCATCCTAATTTGTTGATGAGCCAAAATTTTAGTACATACACCTTTGTTGTACATGTATTCTGCGGGGCTGATAAAATGCTGTACAAGAATGTAACATGCAAGCATGCCAAGCCATCATGTCAAATTTCTCAAATGCATGCCTTTGAGGCACCTTGTTGGAGAGCTCCGCCTAACTACTGTACAGATGCTGGTGTATCCCAAGTTATGGTAAGGGGTGCAGCTTGGGATGAGGAATGATTTGGGTCATATGCAAACTGGCAATTAACTCTGGTGCCAAGGTTGTGGCAAGCTATTACTAGTGCCCACTTATGAATTTCACACCCGCAAAATGCCAGGCTGCCACTGCACCCCTCCATGGGTAATACACAGGAAATTTTAATATGCTTGGTGGACCTCTTACAGCCTGTCCTATAACCAACAATTCCTTTGTGCGGGTGGCCCGCTTATCCAGAGATGCTCACGCGCCTTGCTGCACAAACCTGAGGCCCATCAGCAGGCATTCTCTAAAGCTTCATACCCATTAAAATACTCCGCGCCTATGATACCTGATGCTTGATTGTTTTGCACAGGGACCCACCACAGTGGGCCATACGCTTGACATTCACACACACACACTTTGGAACCTTCAGTGCCTGTCCTCCAGCCAACAGTCACACATTCCCCCCTGCAATACCAGTATGTCTCATTTCAAAGGAACTTTTGCACACAACCAAACTCATGTTTGGTGGCATGCCACTGTACATACCTCACCCACCCACACAAAAAGATCCCCACAGTAAAATTTCCCTTTCCACTGCCACCATTGCCCAGTAGGTCACTGTAAAACAATTAACCTGGGGAAGATACACTTACTGCTCTCTTTCACACCAGAAAACATGGCTGCAGGCCTCCAATATGCCACTGTACAAGAAGTTGCTACAACCCACCCAGTTTTGGATATGTTAATATGAACCTTGGACCACCAAACCTTGCATAATCTTAAGCAGATCCAGCAGTCATTTTGGTGCACCCACATTCTTGCCACCTTGCCTTGATATATGCCCCAAATTGGATAATAAAATTATAAATCCAAGAGGCCCATGTTCCAAACAACCATGCATGTAATCACAGGCCATCCCCCTTTGGCCCCATTTCTTTCACTCATATAATGTCCACCACCTGCGCCTTTTGCTCTTCATTCCCTTTAGCTAACCCTTCCTGATGAGATCATTTCCCACTGTCCACAAATAATTCATAATAGCCATAATGTCAAACCCTTCACAGCCACTTTGAATTGGGATGATTAATCTTTGTATTCAAATCAATAGTGATATAACCTTAAATCATGATAATTCTAACTTACCTTCTTGAATTATCCTATGGCACAATCAACATAATCTATTTTTATATCCCCCCAATCAGCTGAATCCTATTGTATTTCTCCCTGAAACTCTTGCTAAAATATTGATACCATTCCTTGGGGCACCACAAACTTTCATGCACTGTGGTCCTGGTGGGGCATGGATTGAAAATTGCCAATCCAAGCCTACTCAAACATTATTTGTTGAGGGAGGATTTATCACTGATCAAGATGAACCTTCCTCATCTCAGAAACCCAATCTAGCATTGATGTTATTCACCTGGTATCCTAAAATTCTTTTCATAATTGAAAGTCTTATAAAACAATATTTAAAGCTTCAAATGCCTAAAGAATAACACTGTAATTCTCATAGTCAATGTAAACTCTTTACTCCCACTTCAATCTTCACCCCCCCTTGTATCCAGCTGTCTTTTCTTTTTCTTCCAAGCAAAAGCTTATACAATTACCCAGTGGATCAGACATTCCCATGGTGGCCCCACCCCAATCCATGATTAATACTGGCCTCCTCCCTCATCAAAAAACTGGACTAGCCTTTCCCTGCGATCAAGAAATACCCAATGGACAATCTGCCAATAACCTTTGGGCTACCTCACCCCCTGGATCCACTTTCAATGCCAGGCACATCATTACAAACAAGGTCATAAGCTCATTCAAATCGCTTTTGAACAATAACCCTCTTGGAGGACTTCTTGTGGTTGATATGGGATTACGTAAAACCATTCAGGCCATTGCACTAATTGGTACCTCCAAGGAGCAGCATATTAAAAGCCCCCAAAGCTACATGCCCACCTTGCTTAATCACCAACTGGCAATCATAAATATCAAAGCATGCTCAGGCTGGAGCACTGCAAGCCAGCACCTACCATGGCCCCACTCATCACTCATCATCTGAGGCCACCATCTTAAAATGTGATATTGTCATCACTTCTTACAATACTATCACCCAAGAATTCAAACAAACAAATACCTCTACATCATGCATTTTCAAAATCAATTGGAATTGTATAATTTTTCATGAAGCACAGTGAGTGTCTGATCACTTAATAATTCCAATTTTCTATTATGTCCAATAACGCTTCCCCCATCTTATAGCTATATTTGCTCTAAATAAACTTCCACACATTGGGAGCCTTAGAGGTGTTTTCATATACCCAAAAGACCACAAAAGATAAATTAAGACACAAATATAAATAAAATAAGTTTATATTATAAAAATAAAATTTGAAATATAAATACAAATTTATATTTAAAAATAAAATTACAATAAAATTTAAAATTATGAAATTATATTTTTACTTGTAAAAATTAAGTAAAAATCAATTTTTAATACAAATTGTGAAATTAAAATATTTTTGGTAAAAAGTTATATAAAATATATTATAACTTTTAATCCAATAAATAAACATAAAGAAACTATCACACCATTGGATTCCTCATAAAAAAGAAAGTGGGGCCACTTCTGGATGAAATTTCTGTAACTCAACTCTAAATAGGCTTAAATTAAGTTTTTAGTATTTTCAATACAAAAGTTGAAAATCCTCAAAACCTTAATTCAACTCACACCACATGTGGTATCAACCATCAATTTTTGTGTTAAAATTTAGATGTTGTGTTTAATTTAGAAGTTATGAGGAATTGAAGTATTTTCAATTGAATTCAATTGAAATTTCAAAATGTGTGCGTGTATTACATAAGTGAACTTTGACTTATATATGAGGTATCAATTATTACTGTATTGTACTGTACAATTCAATTGAAGTACATATTTAAATTACAAGTATAATACATGATGAGGAATCAAAGGAAAAAAAAATTGGAAAGATTAAAATTGGGGGGGGGAAAGGAACTCTAGCTCTAAGGGGGAGCCAGACCCCCAAATTCCTTGCTGACTGGTGTGGGATGTCAAAATACACACAAATGTTTATCACTTTTGGCCTGGAATTGAGTCACAGGGTCTGTGACTCAATTGATGATGAGGTTTTGATACCAACCAGGGTGGTTTTAACTGCTGCCAAGAGGGTAAAACTACCCTTAATTTAATTCAATGTTAGTAGAAGCAGTTTTAACTGCTTCCTACGCTTCTTACACACATCCTGACGTGTTTTGAAGACTATCAACCAGGTATTTCTATAGTAATGGCTGAATTAAGGGTCTAAAATGGCTAAAAATGGCTTAAACCAGCCCTTTTTTGGTCTAAACCAGGTTCAATGATGCCATAATTGACTTTTCTGTTGTCAGACTGTTTTTCACGACTGAAAAGAGTAACATTTACCTTTGGAGTAAGAGAATTGATAGCTATAAAAGAATGTGTTCTTTGCCCCACTTTTCTCTTCATGTTAGAATCTTTTCCTTTTATAATTAGTTTAAACACTGTTAAACCAATCAATAAGAGATTACAACCACTTTTTTTAAATAATTTTTAACCTCTTAACCATGTGAAAAAATCATTCTAATCATTGTTTGTAACTCTTATAATCATTTTTACTGCTGAACCACCCCAAAAGTGAATTAAAGCATCTTTCATCACTGTCAACTTTGCCACTTTGTTTCCCCATTCACTCTGGTCACTTTTGGGCATGTTTTCTCTTTAATATTCTTTTTAAAGACCTTGTTCTTTAATTAATTGCTTGCAGTTCTTTGCTCAATTAATTGCAATTGAAATTTCTCTTGAGGAAATTTCTTTTGTAGCCTTAAATATCTCTTGTAGAGTATTCTTGGATACATTTTTATTGTTGGTAAAACAAGTAATCTTCATAATATTATTGTTTTATACTAATAGAGATATAAACAATAAAATTGGCGGTTTTTCTCTTAAAAATAATATTTCTTACTATTTTTAATCGATCTTTACCTTATACAAATTTTGAGGACAGGAAAAGTACTTGATTTTTAATCAAAGTTTCATATCCACACCTTACGCACATGGTCCCATTAATAGCCTCCTATCATGCCATCAAATATGTTTAACGGGAACACCCATTCACAACACCATTTATGACCTTTTGGGCATAATATCATTCATCACCCAACCCCAGAACTTAGATCAAAATAACTGGTCACCATTCATCCTGAATAGTCTTTTCAAAGGTGGCAATGGTATTTTGCATTTGGCATTGCGCTGCAACAAAACCTCCCATCTCGGCTCCCTCCCCACTATTAGCCAACACTACGAAATGCTCCCACTCAACCCAATAATGCACAAAGAATTACTATCATCCAAAACAAAAGGACAAGGGGAATTTTTCAGAAGTTTTAATAAGCTTCAGATATGTTGTAATCATCATATAATGTTTAATAGTATGGCAGATCCCAATTTGGAAGACCATGAGTGTAAGGTGTGGATATGAAACTTTGATTAAAAATCAAGTACTTTTCCTGTCCTCAAAATTTGTATAAGGTAAAGATTGATTAAAAATAGTAAGAAATATTATTTTTAAGAGAAAAACCGCCAATTTTATTGTTTATATCTCTATTAGTATAAAACAATAATATTATGAAGATTACTTGTTTTACCAACAATAAAGATTTATCCAAAAATACTCTACAAGAGGTATTTAAGGCTACAAAAGAAATTTCTTCAATAGCAATATCAATTGGAATTAATTGAGCAAAGAACTGCAAGCAATTAATTAAAGAGAAAAGTCTCTAAAGAGATATTTAAAGGGAAAGCACACCCAAAAGTGACCAGAGTGAATTTGCAAACAAAGTGACAAAGTTAACAGTGATGAGAGATGCTTTAATTAAGTTTTGGGGTGGTTCAGGGGTAAAAATGATTATAAGCATTACAAACAATGATTATAATAAATTTTTCATGTGGTTGAAAGGGTCAAAATGATTTATAAAGGTTGGTTTGAATCTCTTATTGATTGGTTTAACAGTGTTTAAACTAATTATAAAAGGAAAAGATTCTAACATGAACAGAAAAGTGGGGCAAAGAAGACATTCTTTCATAGCCATCAATTTTCTTACTCCAAAAGTAAAATTCACTCTTGTAAGTCGTGGAAAACCCTCTGACAATAGAAAAGCCAATTATGGCATTATTGAACCCTGGTTCAGGCCAAAAAAAGGGCTGGTTTTAGCCATTTTTTGCTATTTTTTAGCCATTTTAGACCCTTGAATCAGCCATTACAATGGTAATACCTGGCCTGGAGCCTTCAAACCGCGTCAGAATGAGTGTATGAGACATAGAAATCAGTTAGAAATGTTATTACTAAGACTTTTCTATCTTAAGGGTAGTTTTACCCTCTTTGCAATAGTTAAAACTGCCCTGTTTGGTATCAAAAACTCATCATCAATTGAGTCACGGACTCTTTGACTCAATTCCAGGCCAAAAGTGATGAAAATTTGCATGGATTTTGACATCTCACGCCTGTCAGCAAGGATTTTGGGGGTCTGGCTCCCCCTTAGAGCTAGAGTTCCTTTTCCCCCCCAAATTTAATCTTTCCAATTTATTTTTTCCCTTAATTCATCATCATGTATTATACTTACGATTTACATATGTAATTCAATTGAGTTCTACAGTACACTATTGTAATAATTTACACCTCATATGTAAATCAAAGCTCACTTATGTAATACACACTCACATTTTGACAATTCAATTGAATTCAATTGAAAATACTTCAATTCCTCATAAATTCTAAACTACAAACAACACCCCAATTTTAACACAAAAATTGATGATTAAAACTACATTTTATGTGAATGAAATTAAGCTTTTCAGGATTTTCAGCTTTTATACAGAAAATACAAAAAACCTAATTTAAGCTTAATAAGAGTTAAGCTACACAAATTTTACCCAGAGGTGACACCACCTAATTTTTTATAAGGAATCCAATGGTGAAATAAACTTTATATTTTTATTTGTTAGATAAAAATCTATGATAAATTTTATTTAACTTTCTTCCAAAATTATTTTATTTTGGGTAATTTTGTTGAAAATTCATGTTTACTTAATTTTTCCAAGTAAATATGTGTTTTTACAATTTTAAAATTGAATTTATTTTTATTTTTAAATTATAATTGAATCTTTGATTTTGTATATAAGTTCATATTTATATTTCAATTTTTATTTTAATGATATAAATAAATTTATTTTATTCATGTTTGTATATTAATTATTTGTTTGTGGTCTTTTGGGTATATGAAAATATCTCTAAGGATCACATTCCCTCCCCCTAAAAAAAGAATATTACTTTGTAATATTGTTATTTCTAGTATATCTGAATCTTCTGAGAAGTTTGGTAGCTTCAGGTATGTCCTTCTCTTCCAACCATTCATCTTCACAAGTTGGCCCACTGTACCTAACAAAGTATTTCCTTACTTTTTTGGTTCTTAATTTTCTTCCTTTAAGAACTTTGGTAATTTTCTTAAGACCAGATGTCTCAATAGGGGGTATAACTTGGGGAACTTTATTCCTCAAGGGAAACCTTTCAGAATCACTAGATTTGTAAGATGTGACTATGAAACTGATGATAATATTACTATTAATCAACAGTACTATGTCTGTTCTTATGAAATATAATAATAAAAATTATTATAACCACAACTAAATAATTATAAAATTATTTCTTTCACGTGTTATACACTACTAGTGATTATAACAGTGAGCAGTAATTGTCTACAAGAATCAATTACAAGAAGAATTTAATAATAAAAACTTCTTTTATTAAAATAATAAAATTATTTTAATATATAATTATCTTTTACAAGAATAATTATAAAGATAATTCTTGAAGAAAGCTATTACTAGAGAAAAACTTTAAGAATTAAAGATAAATGACTCACTAATACTCCAAAGAACTTATTGAAAGATAAGAGTAGAGAAATTTGACGTAGAATTGTGGATTTTAAGGGATCAAGATGATTTATAACAGTATTACAACAATATATAGTTGGATTCTATGATTTCACGTCTTTCTGATTGATTCTGAAATATTTAAAACACTTAAGAATAGCTTGAACTAATACTTACTTGTTGGTAATAATGGTTTAATAAATTTATATGATGATGATACGGAAAAAACAGCAAGAAGAGGCTTCTTTTAAGTCAATAACAGCTCACAGAGGCGTGCCATGGAGCAAACTGAAAAACCAGTGAGTGAGAAAACAATAAACCTTTTTGGATTATTGATTGCATCATCTGTTGTCACGTAAGATTATCATAATTACTTAATTGATGCTTTTACGTGACTACCAACCCCAATATGGTTAAGAATAAAAGGAGTAACACTTGTAAATCTTCTTTTATTCTAAAATAATCATTGATTTCTCAAAGTTATCAATGTTATTGCCAATTTCATCACAGGTTGTAATTACTGTGAATTTTTGAAGATTCAGTGTTTCACGTAGAATATGCAAAAATGGACTGTAAGTAAAACTTTTAATTTTACTAGTAAAACTGTAATTCTTTTTGGTTGTACCATAGATAATACAGTTCTCCTTTAGTCCTGAACGTTTCAGAAAGATTCATTAAGAATTGTATTTTTAATGAATTTTTGAAGGTTTTACCTCATTTCTACGTAGAATTGCAAATAGCAGTGTTTTGCTGGTTGCTATGAGGTAAATCAATGAATATGGGTCCCAAAAGGGTTTTAATTACTCTTTTGGGGTTTATCCATGGAAAGTCATTAGTAATTGACATGGTTACAGGAGTGTAAGTAGCTCATTACCTCCTTGGCACGTCAAAATAGCAGGTTATTTGCTATTTTCTGGTGTTTTACAGTAGTTGTAACTTGGTAACCAAGTTCCTAAAGAGATTTAGTTTACCAATTGGGCCAAGATGAGCCATGGATCCATGCTCTGAAGCTATCCACGCCTCTGAGGCCTCAGAAGTTGGGTACCCTGGCTCTCTTTGATGTCTTTTGTCCCCCTTGCCTATTTTTCACGTCAAAATAGTAATTTAAGCTTAGTGAGATATCCACTATGGGTGTACCAAAAGTCCATGTAAGAATACCATGATATTAAGTGCTCAAAACATGCATAACACTATTCTTAGTGTATATGTAACATGGGATTTCTCACTTTCCCATTATTTTGGCTAAAAATCAAGAAAAACAAAAATTTTCACGGATCTTTTATGTGGTATTAATGATGTGGTATTGAAGTATTTTCCATTTTACCACCTCAAATACTTAAATTGAGCTTATTCACTCTATGGAGCTACCCTAGGTGAATTTTTGTGTAGAATCCAAATCTGGTCTTAAATCCATGGATTTACTTATTCAATAAAAAGTTATTCATCTTTTCTGAAATTGAAAATGATGAATTTTGGATATATGCATGACTTATGAGTTGTGCATAATTCAAAATCTCTTTTTAAGATAATTGTGGCCTATTTGGGTATGTAAAATATACCTCAAGGCTCACATTCCCTCCCACCAAAAAATAAAATTGTATTACAATTTTATTAGTGATAAAAGAATAAGGCCCCAAAAAGGGGTAATGTCCACTGTCCAACCTCTTTTCATTACTCAGATCAAGTAATTTAAAGCACATTTATAGACATATTCAGGCTTTTGGCCTTCTTTCATGTCTAAATCTTCTTAAGAGTTTATCTGAGTCAGGTATTTCTGATTCTGCCATCCATTCATCTTCATGTACTGGGTTTCTATATCTGACAAGATATTCTCTTTGATTTTTACCCCTAAGTCTCCTTTCTTTGATGACTTTCTTAATCTTTTTGTCTTCATTCTGTTCCACAGGTGGTACAGTTAAAGGAGTTGGGTTTCTTAAAGGAAACAATTCTTTATCAGCTGGTTGATAAGGTTTTATCAAGCTGACTGGAAATGTGGGGTGTTTATTTTCCAATTCACCACTCAATTCCACTTGAACTGCATTGGTTCCATGTAAAGCAACAATAACAAAAGGTCCTACATAAGAATCTTTAAGATTCTTTGGGCCTTTGATATTATTAAAATTCAAGGTTGAAACTAGAACTAAGTCCCCTACTTTGAAATCTGGTACTTTATGACTCTTGTCCCACTTCTGTTTTGCATAATCAAAAGCATCATCCATACTTTGTTTTGCGTGGTGTTTTACTTTATCAAGCATTAATTTGAAGCTGGAAGCTGTAGGACGAATGTCAATCAAGTCTTTCCTCAGTGTGTCGGCTGGGAGTCTTGGATTCCATCCTTTTTCTAACATAGCAGGAGTTTGTCCTGTGGAAGAATGGACTGATGTCTTGTATGCCAATTCTAATGCAGGTATCAAAGTGCACCAGTCATGGGTAAAGCCATCTGAGTCTCTGAATTCTAATCCATAAGCACAAAATCTCCTGATCATGTCTTCTAAAGTTTGAATCATCCTCTCTGCTAGCCCATCTGTTTGAGGGTGATATGCTGTAGAGAATGATAACTTAGTCCCAAACAATCTATGAAGATTGGTCCAAAGTGCAGATGTGAACTTGGGGTCTCTGTCACTTATGATATTCTTAAATAACCCTGTATGAGAAATAACTCTACTCCATAAAAGAAGAGCTGTATCCATAGCAGTGTCATCTTTATGACATGGTAAGAATATGGGAGTTTTGCTATATCTGTCTACAATGACTAAACAAGCATTATAACTTTTGTCACCACTTGGAGGAAGTGCTGTGACCCAATCCATGTGAACAACTTCCCAAGGGGATTTTGGTTCTTGAATATGGATCATTAATCCAAATTTCTTGCCTGTACTCCTGTTTGCTTTTTGGCATCTATCACAGGTATGGCAATATTCAATGGTTTCTTTTCTCCAAGATGGCCACCATTCACAGTTCTTCACCTTTTCAAGTGTTCTGTCTTCTGATAGGTGTCCAGAGTAAATGCTATCATGGCATTCATGAAGAATGGTATTGATGAGCAATCTACTACACAATGTCATCACACAAGAATGTTTTGTTCTATGGTAAATAATCCCATCAAACAAGTGAAATCTTCCTTCAGAATAGGAATTTTTCCAAACTTCATCTAGTGTATTAACCAAAGATGTGTCTTTGCAGTCTTTATCCAATAAAGAAGTCAAGATATGGCAATTCTTGTCTTGTTTATAAGACTCTCTGACCTCTTCAAAGAATTCAGTCCCAATATCAGTTATGTTAATCCCTTCAATTGGAATCTGTGGTTCAGCTTCCAAAGGTACATAAGGTGGGTTATCAGGAGTGTTGGCTAAAGCCCATCTACTAAGTCCATCAGCATTTTTGTGAATGTTTCCTGCTTTATGAACTATAGTCATGTTTCCTCTATATTCTTGAATGGCTATTTGCCATCTCAACATATGTCTGTTGGGAGTTTTCATGTTAAGAAGTGATTTCACGCCATTACAGTCAGTTATCACTTCAAAAACACTGCCATCAAGGTAATAGTGTAATTTCTCAAGTGCCCATACCAAACATAAGCACTCCATTTGGCTTGCACCATATCTGGCTTCTGTTGGTTTGATTTGTCTTGAGATATAACAAACTGGTCCTTCTGTAGGTTTGTCATCAATAATTTGGACTTGGTGTAGGGCTGCCCCTAATCCATCCCCACATGCATCAATGTACAATTTAAAAGGAATATTCCAGTCAGGCATGAGGAGTAAAGGTGCTTCTGTAAGGGCTTTCTTTATCTTCTCATAAGCTTTAATTCTTTCCTGTGTCATTTCAAATACAGTCTGTTGATCACAGATTCTATAAAGTGACTTGGCTAGAATTGCGAAATCTTTCAAGTGTTGCCTATAGTAACTAGCAAATCCAAGAATAGACATCATTTCTTTTTTATTCTGGGGTATTGGCTTAAGTAACACTGCTGCTACTTTATTCTTGTCAATACCCAAGCTCAAACCAGAAACAACATGTCCTAATGCTTTGAGTTCTTCAAAACCAAAATTGCATTTCTTAAGTGAAATTTTCATGTTCACTTCTGCAACTTTATGAAGTACTCTTGCAAGTCTTTCAAGGTGCAAAGACCATGAGTCAGAACATATAATAATATCATCAATATAAATGATAAGCCATCCTTCAGACAATTCTGTGGGGAAGATGGTATTCATCATTCTTTGATAATGAGATGGAGCATTTTTAATGCCAAATGGCATTCTAAGATACTCATAAATACCACAGTGAGTGATAATTCTAAGTAATTTCCTAGCTTTAGGCGTCAAAACATTTTGATGGAAGCCTTTTAATGCATCCATTGATGTTATATACTTGGCTTTAGACAATTGAGTCAAGGTTTCTTGGATCCTAGGGATTGGATACCTATCTGGAACTGTGTAGGTATTCAAAGCTCTAAAATCTCCAACCATTCTTGACTTATCATTATGCCATGCAATAATAACAGGTGTTGTCACTTCAACTTCCTCATTATGGCCTACTTTCCTTAGCACACCAAGTTGGATCAACTCTTGGATATGTTTTTCCAAGGCCTCTCTAGCTCTGGGACTGGCTGGATAAGCTGGTCTTCTAAGTACTGGAGGATATGGTCTATCAATATTAAGAGTAATATCAATTTCATGTCCCCTTATAGCGCCTAATGGTTCATTATCAGATGCAAATGCATTATTGTATGTATATAATACATCAATAAGTTCATTCCTCATCTTTGGTGACAATGATGGATTAATTTGTGCTTCAACAAGTTGTTTAGACACAAATTCATCTTTGTAAGTATCTTTGACAGAAGATACTACAGATATCTGTTTTGGCATATTGGAGAAAGCAAATTTTTGCCTTTTGTTATCTCCAATTGTGAAATATCTGTCTTTATGGTTATTTATATCAATACCATAAATATTCAAGTAATCATTTCCAAGAATGATATGCTGAGATGTACAATTATCCATTACTACAATCTCAGTTTTCATTCTTACACTTCCTGCTGGATGTGGGAATACAATATTAGTGTCCAATATGCCCAACGGGTACATATTGTTACTGGCACTACTGAACTGTACACCTTCTATTGGTAATAGATGGTTTTTCCATTCAGGAAGTATAATTTGGAGATAATCTTTGCCAATACAAGTGCAAAATGCCCCTGTATCCAGATTTACTTTGGCTTCAATATCACCCATTAGAACTGATGTGATACAGGATGCTCCAGCAGTATAACCCTTTCCTCTAGCAGGTTTTGTTTTACACATTCTGGCATCTTGGATATTGATCAGGTTGTAGCAATCCTCACTGTACTGTGGCAAGTGGGTATGGACTTCTGTGACCTCAAAGAAAGCTGAAATGTTCTCAATGGGATAGTCCTCTACTGGTGTATCTTCAGAGACTGCAGAATCTTGATCAGACTCTTCTTTCTCTTCAGTACACTGAATGTCTTCAATGATTTGAACTTCATTGATCTTTGTCTTCTTGTCACAGGGGCTCTTCGAAGTGAAGAGGGCCTGGCACTCAGTAAACTGGGACTCACTTATGGAGGGCTCAAGGATAGGATAAGATGAGATACACTTAAGAGTGTTAAAGATGAATTACTAAAAGAATGAATATAAGAAAGCAGCAACAAAAGAAATAAGAGTAAGAAATAGAAGAGCCAACCACAAACAAGTCCAAGTCCACTGTTTCAACCTGTCAGAATGGAAAGAGAAGGGTTAATAAGGATATGGCCACCCAACTCATACTGTACAGGCGAAGAAAGAAAAAAGGCAAAGACTAACTTAAGATTAAATAAATATAATACCCAAAATATAAGGATAAGAATATTCAGTTAATAATAAATCAACTAAATTAATTAACTGGGGAAAAGTCCCCAGGGGGGAGAAAGAGGGGCTGGTATATGTGAGAATCACCAGCCCTCATCCAGAGAAGAATTTTCATGAGAATAATTGATTGTTGAATTGAGTCTGGCCAATACAGGTCCTGTACAGCTGTACAGGACCTGTACAAGAGGTGTGGTGTATTTGAGTGATCATACAGTTTCATACTGGTGTATTGAAACTGTATTGGGTGAATCCATCCTGTACAAGTATTGACAGGCTGTATTGATGTACCAAACTGTATGCATGTTTCAGAATGAAGATTGCTGAAACTGACTGCTGATGCAGATACTGGATTTGCTGATTTGAGGTGTTTGAGTGGGTGTATGAATGAATACCCTTACCCCTGATGGATGGTTGTTACAGTATCCCCCTCTTGAAACTGGTGGGCTCCTGAACACCATAATACCCTGCCACTGTTGAGTGGCATCTCAATATCCCCACATTTTTTCAAAAAATTTTCTTTTTAAATTTCTTTCCTCTTGACCATTATCCTGAAAATCCTTTATTACTTCTTCCCTGCCAAATTCAATTGATTCCCCCCTTTCTTTTCAAATTTGAGTGAGTATCCCTTCCAGAGTATGCAATTCTTTCTTTTGATTCAATCAGTCATGTCTTGGGATGTGGCCTTGGGATATATCCCAGAATAAAGGCCAATGAGCACTTGTGCTCAAAAATTGGTGCCCAATGAGTATATGACTTGTACTCATTGGCCCAGACTTAATCCATTCAATGAACCTCCAAGGGGTCTTGTCCCCATGATCCAAGGAATTGGCCTCAGGCAGCCCTCCCAGTGGGTTTTGGACTGTGGCCTCCATCTTGAGTGATCTTGATGTATCTTGCTTTTTATGGCCTTTTTGGCCTTGCTGGGTGTTTTGGTGATTAGGGCAATTTTTTTGATTTTTTTGGTTTTTTGGCCATAATAGGCCTTTTGATGTTTTTGGGATCCTACGGTCCGCGGTCCGTACGCCGCGGTCCGTGGGCCGTGGTTCGCGGTCCGTGGACCGTACGCCGCGGTCCGTGGGCCGTACGCCGCGGTCCGCGGTCCGTGGGGGCTATTGGAGGCCCCCAGGACCAAAATGAAGCCCCTGGGCCCAAATTTGCTGGGGACCCAGGGTGACCAAGGGGCCCAAAATTGGCCCAATTCCAAAATTCACCATATATGGCCTGGATCCATTGAAGGGGTCCAGGACCATCAAGATCTTGGCCTCCCCAAAGTTGCAGGGGAGGCCCTGGGTGATGAGTTCAGCCCCAAAGGGGTATGAACCTTCACCTTAGAGGCTTTGAGGTGGGGCATAATTGAGTTATGGCCCCAGTTCCTTGAGTCAAATTTCTTTTTCTTGATGTGGAGTGGATTGATTCTGACGTCTTGAATCTTCTGCTTGCACTTTCTTCAGTTATGAGTTCCAAACTGACTGAACTCACTGAATCTTCCCCTTCTGCACCGCCACCGTCTGTTCTTCATGGTTCTGGCGTCTTCAGTCGATTGTCTTCTCCCTCCATGGCGTCTTCTGGCCATTTTGACCCCTCCCAAACATATGATGGGTTCAGAGCAGTTGAAGTTCTTGATCCTGCCTGTACTGAGTGTTTGGCCAGGGGGAAGGATTGCTTTCAACATTACAATCCTCGATCGTCAAAGTGCCATTTCTGCTTCATTGGGAAGAAGCCATGCCGCCGTACCGGATCAACTTTGTCCCGGGTCAAGAGACACTTGTGGAGTAGGAAGGATGGGCCTTATGGGCAGGAATTCCCCATTCTTGAGGAACCTACCCCTGATGCCACTTCTGGATTTTCTCAATGTGAGTGATTTGCATTTCTTGGTTGAATTGATGCTGATATTTTGATGTAGTGACTGGTTCCAGGCAGAGGGATGTGGCCAGGTGGACTAATGTTGGAGGGCCCATTCCGATTGGTGGTAGGCCCATCCACTACAGCTCAGAAATTCCCATTTCAAGGACC
Source organism: Austropuccinia psidii (assembly GCA_023105745.1). NCBI lineage: Eukaryota > Fungi > Basidiomycota > Pucciniomycetes > Pucciniales > Sphaerophragmiaceae > Austropuccinia > Austropuccinia psidii. Next base: position 4,261,199 of record JALGQZ010000005.1, on the reverse strand, counting down.
AATGCTGATGGAGTGGTGAAAGTAGTGAAGAAGCTAAGAAGAATTGTTGATTCCCCATCAGATCCAGATGCTGAAGGAAGTGATGAGTTGGATGGTGAAGAAGTTCAAGTTATTCCTCATTCAAGTGGCCATCCATCCAGCAATTCCTCTTCTCAACCTCTTGCCAACCCCAGATTCCAAAGCCAAGTGGTTCCCAGCACTCCAAGGACCTTCCAACCAATGCTTGCTTCAATTCCTACAACCCTTCCTCCTCCATCACCAACTACTTCCCACACCACCAGGCCTGCCTTGAATCCAGCAGTAAGACCATCTCCAGTTCAACAGCCCAGAAACTCACCCATAAACACCTCCCGTCAACTCCAACCTGTGGCCAGCTCCAGCAGAAGAAGAGATGGGATGTCCCCTTTGCCGTTTCCTGCCGCTCAGGTATTCCAAAGAAGAGAACGTTGGCCTATCCGGGTTACCAGAGGAGATCCCAACGCGGCTAGTGAAAATCAAGATGCTGTGGCCAGATTGTTCAGGAGAGTTGACAGAAATAGCAGAGAGGTGATTATGTATGCCAATGACAGGACGATTCCAGGTACTGCTTCTGAAGAAATGGCTGCAAAATTTGCCTGGTATGAAGATGAGTTGATAAATGATTTCCAGAGAACTTTTGATGACTTGGGTAGAGATAACTAGTTTCCTTTTCCTTGTTTGTGTTTGGTTTGACTTCTATCCCCACTCTTATAACTACTAAAAAATAAAAAATAAAAAATAAAAAAGATAATGGAACCTCCCAATACATGATTTGGGGAGGGGATGCTGCTGCTTTAAAGAAATAAAAGAAAGAAAATTATACAAGTAAAGAAAGAAAGAAAATAATAAGAGAAAATGAGAGTAAAGAAAGAAATAAAGAAAAATTCCTGATGGCTGATCCTTCTTGTGGTGAGTTGCTTGATTCTGGCCAAGAAGTGTCTGAAAAATGAAACCCAAGCATTTGATGCTCACAGAGTGGCCAAGGTGATGTTTTACAAGAAGTAGAACCCTCAGGGATGCATACCAGGAGATGGAACTTACTTTCATAACTTCCACTCCCCACCAAGCACCATAAAACTGAAAGAATTGCCATAATGCCTTGAAGTAATGAATGTCTTGAATTATGATGATTGGCATAAAATGAAAGATAATAAAGAAAGGAAATGAAAACATAAAGAAAGAAAGAAACATTTGGCCATATCTTGATAAGGTCCAAATGGAGGGTATTGATGTTGTATGCTTCCTGAACCTGTCCAAAGAATTGACAAGTGCTCACAAAGTGGCCAAGGTGATGCTTACAACAACATACGGGTAGAATACCCCCTTAAAGGTGCATGCCAGGAGAGGAACTTACTTTCATAACTTCTTCTCCCCACCAAGCACCATAAAATCAAACTCTTGAGGTATTTGGACCAGGCTTGTCTGGATACAATGAGTGGAAATCCTTGACAAGGTCTGGTGAGTTGGTAAGGTTGGAAGCTGGTTCCCAAGTGGTTCTTTCTGGGTCTTCACTGAATCCTTTCCACTCTACAAGATACCATAATTTACCTCTTTTGAGTTTTGAGTCCAGAACCTGAGCCACTTCCCATTCTTCTTGCTCTTCCACTAAAACTGGTGGTGGCGGCAATTGATGACGATTTGGGATAGTTGAATGCTTGACTGGTTCTAATAAGGACACATGGAATACAGGGTGAACTGTCTTCCATTGCTGAGGCAACTTGAGGTGATATGCATGACTTCCAATCTTCTTCAGAACTTCAAAAGGTCCCAACCATCTTTCTGATAACTTCTTGGTTGGTCTTGTGGTCTTGATGTTCTTGGAAGCTAGCCATACTTTGTCCCCAGGTTGGAAATCAGGTGGAATTGCCCTATTTCTATCTGCATACTTCTTGAATCTCCTTATTGCTGACTCTAATTCTTCTTTGACAACTTGCTGTACTGATTGGAGTTTTGTTGATAACTTTCCAGCAGGTGAGTCTTGAGAAATATGGATTGAGTCAAAGCTGGGATTTCTTCCATAAATGGTGAAAAAAGGTGATTGCTTGGTTGATGAATGTTCTGCATTATTATAGGCAAATTCAGCCAGAGGGAGCCAGGTGTACCAGTCATCTTGATGATAGCTGACATACATCCGAAGGTACTGTTCTAGTATCTGATTTACCCTCTCTGTCTGTCCATCTGTTTCAGGGTGAAAAGCAGTTGAAAGATCTCTTGATATCTTGAGCTGCTGACACAATTGAGTCCAGAATGATGAAACAAATAAGGATCCTCTATCACTGACAATACTGACTGGGAGTCCATGCTTGGAAAATACATGGCTAATGAATATTTGAGCTAAATCCAGAGCAGTGATTGTGCCATAAGTTGGAATGAAGATTGCCATTTTTGAGAATCTGTCCACAACTACTAAAATTGAATCAAAGTTGTTGGACAGTGGCAATTGAGTGATAAAGTCCATTGATAATGAATTCCAAGGACCAGATGGAATTGAAAGAGGTTTGAGTAATCCAAACTTCTTGTGATGGATGTTCTTGTTTCTTGAACATTGCTGACATGAGGACACATAGTCCTTGATAAATTGATTCATGCCAGCCCAATAAAAATCCCTCTTGATGAGCTTGAGGGTCTTCTCCTGGCCAGGATGGCCAGCCAATGGTGAGTCATGACGCTTTTGAAGAATATTGAGTTGAAGTTCTTCATTGCTTGGGATTACCACTCTATCTTTGAATAATAATAACTTGGCTTGAGGTTCAAGAGAATAATCTGGAACTGATTCACCTCTTGCTAGTTGCTTGAGTATTTCTTTATAGTCTTTGTCTTGCCATACTTCTTCTTGAATCTTGTCAACTAAATCTGAGAAAATTTCCACTTTGATTGAGAAGAATCTTGACTCCTGAATTCCATCTTGCTTAAGAACTTGATGAAGATTTTGAGGATTCTTGATGATGAAGTCCACCCCCCTCTCTGGGTACACGTCGTCCCGACGTGACAAGGCATCTGGTAAAGTGGCCAGCCTGCCTGGGCGGTAAGTGATAGTGAAATGAAACTCAGAGAGGAACTCAGCCCAACGGGCCTGACGACGAGTAAGAACTTTGGAAGACATGAAATACTGCAAGGAAGAGTGGTCTGTCAAGACCTCAAAAGAATTGGAAAGAGAAAGAAGAAATGCTCTCCAGCGCTTGAGAGCCCAAACTATGCCAAGGAGTTCCTTGTCATGAATTTCATAGTTGAGTTCAGCTGGTAAGAGCTTGCGACTATCAAATGCAATGGGATGCTTTCCAGAGTCATTCACCTGACTCAGTACGGCGCCCAATGCATAATCAGAAGCATCAGTCTCTACTATAGTAGGTAGAGAAGGATTAAAGTGAGATAAGATAGGAGCAGAGGTGAAAGCTTCTTTGAGTGCTTGAAACTGACTAAGAGCTTCCTCATTGAAGATGAAGGGAGAATCTTTTTTAAGGAGGGAAGTGAGAGAAGTGATTTTTTTGGAATAATTTTTAATGAAGCGACGATAAAAATTGGCAAAGCCAAGAAAAGATTGAAGAGCCTTGATGTTTTTGGGCTGAGGCCAATTGAGTATTTGCTGAACTTTTGAAGAGTCCATCTTGGGGCCATCACTTGAAACAACATAGCCCAAGTATTCCACACTTGAGGCATGGAATACACACTTGGAGGCTTTGGCAAACAAATTATTGTCCCTCAGTCTTTGGAGGACAGAGGCCACATGTTTGACATGTTCCTCCTCAGAACTGGAAAAGACCATAATATCATCTAAATAAACCACAACAAACACATCCAAGAAATCTGCAAATATATCGTTTACCAGATTCTGGAAAGAAGCAGGAGCATTGGTCAAACCAAATGGCATGACCAAATACTCATAACTACCATATTTGGTTCTAAAGGCAGTTAAGTGCTCATCCCCCTCTTTGATTCTCAGAAGGTTATATGCACCACACAAATCTATCTTGGAGAAGATAGTGGAACCGTTGAATACGGTAAGAAGCTGGTTCATAGGAGGAACAGGGTATCTGTTCTTCCTAGTGACAGCATTGAGTTTGCGGTAGTCAACACACAAACGAAGACCTCCATCCTTTTTCTTGACAAAAAGGACAGGTGCTCCTGTTGAAGAGGAGCTTGGTCTGATGAAACCTTTCTCTACATTCTCTGAAATGTAGGCCCGCAGTGTTTCTGACTCTTGATTTGATAATGAGTAGATAACACCAATTGGAGGTAGAAGACCCTCCAATTCGATATGGTGATCACAGGCGCGGTGTGGAGGAAGTTTCTCTGCTTTCACCTTGGAGAATACATCCAAATATTGGTGATAAGCGGGAGGAACAACCTTCAACACAGTTTCAATTTCTTCTGGCTCTTCCTCCTCATCCCACTGCTCCTCCAGGGATGCATGAAAAGATAAGGGAGGAAGGTCCATATCCCCTTGGAAGAGATGAAGTGAAGATATGGCAACATCTTCTCCAACATCCTTTATCTCTTTGAAGACTTCATCTCTTGATGGAAGTAATGACTGAGAGGGAATTATGGAAGGGATATGGACAGAAGAAGGGATGGAAGGTGTCTTAAGTTCACCAGCCAGAGCAACACTGTTGACAGCAGTGGCTGAGTCATTACTAGTAGAAGGAATAATACCACTAGAATCCTTATGATTAGAATCATCGGTGATCAATCCATTTTTCCAATCAATAATGGGATTGAAATGGTAAAGGAAATCATAGCCCAATATCAGGTCTTCTCCTTTGGGTGAATCTATGATAAAGAAATCCCATTCAAAGCTTGGGAAGGAAGGCAAGTCAACTACCCACTTGGTATAATGGGTGATGAACAAGACCGGGGATTCATTAGAATCCAAAATGAAAAGAGGAATCTTTTCAGGGAGCTCTGACAGAGTCAATGAGTACTTGAGAACAAAATTCTTTGCAATAAAAGAGTTTGTAGCACCAGAATCAATGAGAATACTATAAAAAATATCAGAGACAGAAGAAAAAATAAGAAATTTTAAAGATTTCTTGACACTAGTATTCAGAGTGCACAATTGTGCTCTTGAAGGAAATAAGTGAGAACCATTGAACACATCATGATTCCCACTCAGGCTTTTCCCTGCTTGCTAGGGAAGCCTCTTGATGATGACCCAGGCTTGTTCTGAGGTCTCTTGAAGCATTTTTCAATTGGGTGCTTTCCACCACAATAAGTACACAACCCCTCTTTAATCCTCCTCTCCTTTTCAGAACCGATTAGTTTATTGTCCTTATTGAGGAGAGCAGCATGGGGCTTGTCCTTTGAAGGTTGGAATTGCTTGCCCTTCTTGTTCTTCTTCTGGTGAGGTCTCTTTGAAGATGAGTTTTGAGGAGGCCTAGACTGATTGGATCCAATGACTGGAGGCTTCTTCTCTTGGTTGCCACCCTTTTCCTTTTGCCTCTCATGATATCTTGTGTCTAATTCTAGAGTGACATCCATAAGTTCTTGAAGAGTATCAAAAGTTCCAGGGTGAGAAGCCAACTGATCCAATAATCTTGATGCCAATCCTCTTCTGTAAACGTGGATATAAGCTCTTTCCCCCCAATCTCCAATTCTTGACATTAAGCTTCTGAAATCTGCTATGTACAAGGAAACATGACCACTTTCCTTCATCCTCAAATTGTCCAACTCTTGTTCAGCTTTCCTGACTTCATTGGGGTCACCAAACAGAGTGAATAACTGAGATTCAAACAATGGCCAATTATTGAGGAGGTAGGAAGGGTCTTCGTTGGAAATATTTGAGAGGTAAGGTTCAATCCATTTGCCAGCTCTACCAGTGAGAAAAGAAGTTGAGTACAAAACCTTCTTCCTGTCAGAGAAGAAGTTTTCTGGGTCATTATGGAAAATTAGTTGACAGGATTGGATAAATCCTCTCAGCTTATGAGCTTGAGTACCATCAAAAGAATCAGGTGCCTTCATGGATGGAGTCTTGAAAGCAGGGGCTTTGGAATTGTCCCTGGGGGCAACTGCTTGAGTGAGTTGTCCCATGAATTGAGTCATCTGCTCCATCATCTTGAGGAGACTTGGATCAGTTTGAGAGACAAGAGGTTGACTAGAAAGGGCTAGATTAGAACCCTGAGGCACCTCTGGAGCATTTGCCAAGGCATCTGCCACTTCAGTCTCCCCAGAATCATCCTCTTCCACAGACTCTTCCCCCTCTTCATCTTCAACTTCCCCTAATCTTGCTCTTGCACCTTCAGACATGCCAGGGTAGCCACCCAAAAGTCCAGAAAAGGATCTTGATCTTCTAGATTTCATTCCACCTCTTCTTGAGGGTGCTGCTCCTTCCATTGGTGGTCCTCTGTCCAAGTTTGCACTCAGTTGATGAACTGATGGTGTGCGGTCAAGAGGAGCCCTTGCTGTAGGAGTGAGAACAGCTGGAATTTTCTGGGATCTAGTATTCTTTGCTGGAGGACTATGCTGAACTGGCATTATGAAAAGAATTAAAGTAACTTGATGGTATTAAGAAGAATAATCAGATTTGGCCAAATCAATCACAATAAAATCTTGATGAATCTCGAGAAATCAATTCAAATCTTGAGGAATCAAATTCAATCAACAATCAAATCAATTCAATCAATCGACAATCAATTCAAATCAAATATCAATAATCTTGAGGAACTCAATAATCAATCAATATTCAATCAATAATCAATCAATAAGTGTCTTCAATATGAAATCAAGTCTTGAGGAATCAATCAATCAGTTCAAAATCTTCAGAAATCAATTCAATATCTTGATGAGTTAAATCAAATCAATAATCAAAATCAATTCTTGAGGATCAATCAATATCTTGAGAGTTCAAAAGTCAATCAATAATCCAAATGAAATCCTGAATCAATAACCAATCAACCAATGAATCCCAATGCATAAACCAATCAAAATAACCAATCAATTACTCCTGAATAAGACCTGAATAAAAAACACAGAGAAAATTTGATTTGATAAGAAATAAAATGAAGTGATGAAATGGTCAGCAATGATTAAGAAAGGAAAAGAATCAATTTTCATAAGAATGAAAGGAATGAGATGAAAATTGATAAGGGAATGGAAATTCATAAAAATCATAAAAAATCATAAAATCATGAAAAGGTCATAATTGATGAATGAGAGGAAATGAATATAAATGAATGAAAAGAAAGAATCAAATAGGAGTTAATTAATTTAATGTCACAGGGGCTCTTCGAAGTGAAGAGGGCCTGGCACTCAGTAAACTGGGACTCACTTATGGAGGGCTCAAGGATAGGATAAGATGAGATACACTTAAGAGTGTTAAAGATGAATTACTAAAAGAATGAATATAAGAAAGCAGCAACAAAAGAAATAAGAGTAAGAAATAGAAGAGCCAACCACAAACAAGTCCAAGTCCACTGTTTCAACCTGTCAGAATGGAAAGAGAAGGGTTAATAAGGATATGGCCACCCAACTCATACTGTACAGGCGAAGAAAGAAAAAAGGCAAAGACTAACTTAAGATTAAATAAATATAATACCCAAAATATAAGGATAAGAATATTCAGTTAATAATAAATCAACTAAATTAATTAACTGGGGAAAAGTCCCCAGGGGGGAGAAAGAGGGGCTGGTATATGTGAGAATCACCAGCCCTCATCCAGAGAAGAATTTTCATGAGAATAATTGATTGTTGAATTGAGTCTGGCCAATACAGGTCCTGTACAGCTGTACAGGACCTGTACAAGAGGTGTGGTGTATTTGAGTGATCATACAGTTTCATACTGGTGTATTGAAACTGTATTGGGTGAATCCATCCTGTACAAGTATTGACAGGCTGTATTGATGTACCAAACTGTATGCATGTTTCAGAATGAAGATTGCTGAAACTGACTGCTGATGCAGATACTGGATTTGCTGATTTGAGGTGTTTGAGTGGGTGTATGAATGAATACCCTTACCCCTGATGGATGGTTGTTACACTTCTTAGGGCAAGTGTTGGCTAAATGTGAAGTACTTCCACATTTATGACACTTCAAGACAGGTCTTTCTGGTCTTCTTTCCTCTCTAGGAATCTTTGAGACTATTTTGGACTCTATTGGGTTTCTAACCCAAGTTTTACCAATTCTTGTTCTGGTAATGATATCTTCCATAGCATTAATGTAGTCCTCTGTTGAACAGGGTTCCACACATCTGCTTTTGATAGCATGTTCTAGTTCTCCTCCACACTTTCTTAATATTTTCATATTAATCATAGTGTCAGACATATCTGGGTGTAAAGCAGATAATCTGTCTTTTTGTTTGAAGAACCAAGTAAGTGGTTTGTCTTTTTCTGAGTTAAAAATGGCACTTTCAAAAGCATTCTCCATTTTAAACCTCCAAGAATTATTGGCCCATTTGGTAATCACTTCAGATTTCCACCAAGACCAGTCATGTCTTCCATGATCCATTCTCATCTTGTAATACCATTTCTTTGCAGTCTTGGTAAACAAACAATGTAATTTTCCTACTATGATTTCATCAGGTATATTAAAGTCTTCTTGCAACATATCAATAGTCCTGATGAATTCAATATGGTTGTATTCTCCTTCACCAGAGAATGTTGGCCATTCTTCTAATTTGGGAATATCCTTTGCAGAAATAACATTCTCTCCTAAGAATGGAGTCAAACTTTCTTTGACAGAAAGTTTTTCTTCAGTCAAAGGTGTAGAATGTCTTGGCATATGTGGTTCATGATTCTTATGAATTTGCTCCACACTTGCAATTATTTCATTCTTCAATTTCTGCCTTTCACTGTCACTTTTTGCTAAATGTATAGCAAATTGATTGGTGTTCTTAACTATTTGTAAGACATGGTCTTCAAGAGTTTTAAGTCTATCATTTACTTTAAAGATGGAAAGATCCTCTGTGTCATTATTTTGACATTGGTTCTCAATTCTTTCACAAGCATTGCTAATTGACTCAAGGGTGACAGTTGTCAATTTATGCCAATCAGAATGTTGCTTGTCATTTTTCTTTAAATCATTGATGTCTAATGTAATTTGCTTCAACTTTGACTCAAGTTTGCCAATTTCTACACTAATACTTCTATTTACATCATTTATTTGCGTGGAAAAGTCCTGTTCATCCTTTCCTGCTCTTTGGCTGTGAATTCCATAAGAGTTCTGGCCATATTGAAGACACTGTCCACGGCTGAAGGCTCCAATCTGGGGATCCTGTACCCTTGTGGGTAAGGTCTGTGCCAATTGGCTTTGCCTTTGCCCTTGCCTTGATGGTTCTTGGGACCTCTCTGTTTCTTTTGAGGTCCTTTGGGCTTGTCCTTGGATGCTTCTGGAGCTGGTTTGGAGCTGGTAGATGCCACTGGTGCCTCTGTCTCCAAAGTTGGAGTCATTTCCAATTCTTTCTTCTGGTCTACGGATAAAAGACTCTGGTTCTTCAACCAATTCTTTATCTTTTTGACCTTGTCTTTGCAAGACAGGGGGCTCCAACCTCCTAAGAGTTCTATGGTCTTCGCCTGACCCAGAAAGCTCTTGATGTGTAAGTAGGAGTTCATGGCCACCTGCCAAAGGCTTGGGCAGATTTCCCACTCCTCTTCTTTGGCTGCTCTGAACCAATTTTTGTACTGGCTCTGATATATTTCTATTGCTGCCACTTGAAAATGGTTCAGCCCTGGAAATATTATCATAAATTAGTTCAGGCTCAGAATTCACGTCAAAATCTGTTGGTACAGACCTTGGGGAATGGGGGGCAACTCTGGCATCCTCCAGATGTGCCTTTCTTGTGGAAGATTTGGCACTTCTGGATTTGGTCTTGCCTCTTCCTTGTCCACATCCATCTGGTTGGACTGAATAGTTGCTTCCATTTCTGGTATGCACCATTTTCACGTCAATTTAAAGATAAAAGGTGAAAATATAAGATAAAATACACACCTTTTGGTGGTAATTTAGCTTTTTCTGAGTTGAATAAGGTGCCTCTTTTAGCAATCTGCACCTCAATACTGTCTTCAGATTCTGCTTCTGAAGACTCTGGACTAGTGATATATCTTTTACTGAGTCTGTTGCCAGCTGCACAGTATTTGATTAAAGACACTAAAAAGAATTTATAAAAGAGAAAAAATTATTTTTTATACTTTTTTTTAAAATATCTTTAAAAATGTTTTATAAGTTTTATATTTTTTTTATATTAAAAAATTATTCTTTTTAAAGAAAAAAAAATTAAAATTTAAGATTTTGAATGAAAATTAATTCAGAGTAACTCAAAGAATAATTTTATAAGTTTTTGGATGTGAAAAAGCCACGTGTAAAACAGTATAAAATTAAACCAAATTCCTCAATGAAAAAAGATTTCCAAAACAATTTCAAAAAAAAGAATTATTTTAACTTTAAAATGAAAGAAAAAATTATTAAATATATTTTAGAGCTTAAAAATATATTAATTAAGGGTACAAGGTTCAAAAAACACGGCCAGGCCCCCAAATGTAAGATGTGACTATGAAACTGATGATAATATTACTATTAATCAACAGTACTATGTCTGTTCTTATGAAATATAATAATAAAAATTATTATAACCACAATTAAATAATTATAAAATTATTTCTTTCACGTGTTATACACTACTAGTGATTATAACAGTGAGCAGTAATTGTCTACAAGAATCAATTACAAGAAGAATTTAATAATAAAAACTTCTTTTATTAAAATAATAAAATTATTTTAATATATAATTATCTTTTACAAGAATAATTATAAAGATAATTCTTGAAGAAAACTATTACTAGAGAAAAACTTTAAGAATTAAAGATAAATGACTCACTAATACTCCAAAGAACTTATTGAAAGATAAGAGTAGAGAAATTTGACGTAGAATTGTGGATTTTAAGGGATCAAGATGATTTATAACAGTATTACAACAATATATAGTTGGATTCTATGATTTCACGTCTTTCTGATTGATTCTGAAAGATTTAAAACACTTAAGAATAGCTTGAACTAATACTTACTTGTTGGTAATAATGGTTTAATAAATTTATATGATGATGATACGGAAAAAACAGCAAGAAGAGGCTTCTTTTAAGTCAATAACAGCTCACAGAGGCGTGCCATGGAGCAAACTGAAAAACCAGTGAGTGAGAAAACAATAAACCTTTTTGGATTATTGATTGCATCATCTGTTGTCACGTAAGATTATCATAATTACTTAATTGATGCTTTTACGTGACTACCAACCCCAATATGGTTAAGAATAAAAGGAGTAACACTTGTAAATCTTCTTTTATTCTAAAATAATCATTGATTTCTCAAAGTTATCAATGTTATTGCCAATTTCATCACAGGTTGTAATTACTGTGAATTTTTGAAGATTCAGTGTTTCACGTAGAATATGCAAAAATGGACTGTAAGTAAAACTTTTAATTTTACTAGTAAAACTGTAATTCTTTTTGGTTGTACCATAGATAATACAGTTCTCCTTTAGTCCTGAAAGTTCCAGAAAGATTCATTAAGAATTGTATTTTTAATGAATTTTTGAAGGTTTTACCTCATTTCTACGTAGAATTGCAAATAGCAGTGTTTTGCTGGTTGCTATGAGGTAAATCAATGAATATGGGTCCCAAAAGGGTTTTAATTACTCTTTTGGGGTTTATCCATGGAAAGTCATTAGTAATTGACATGGTTACAGGAGTGTAAGTAGCTCATTACCTCCTTGGCACGTCAAAATAGCAGGTTATTTGCTATTTTCTGGTGTTTTACAGTAGTTGTAACTTGGTAACCAAGTTCCTAAAGAGTTTTAGTTTACCAATTGGGCCAAGATGAGCCATGGATCCATGCTCTGGAGCTATCCACGCCTCTGAGGCCTCAGAAGTTGGGTACCCTGGCTCTCTTTGATGTCTTTTGTCCCCCTTGCCTATTTTTTACGTCTGTAACAACCATCCATCAGGGGTAAGGGTATTCATTCATACACCCACTCAAACACCTCAAATCAGTAAATCCAGTATCTGCATCAGCAGTCAGTTTCAGCAATCTTCATTCTGAAACATGCATACAGTTTGGTACATCAATACAGCCTGTCAATACTTGTACAGGATGGATTCACCCTAATACAGTTTCAATACACCAGTATGAAACTGTATGATCACTCCAATACACCACACCTCTTGTACAGGTCCTGTACAGCTGTACAAGACCTGTATTGGCCAGACTCAATTCAACAATCAATTATTCTCATGAAAATTCTTCTCTGGATCAGGGCTGGTGATTCTCACATATACCAGCCCCTCTTTCTCCCCCCTGGGGACTTTTCCCCAGTTAATTAAATTAGTTGATTTATTATTATCTGAATATTCTTATCCTTATATTTTTGGGTATTATATTTATTTAATCTTAAGTTAGTCTTTGCCTTTTTTCTTTCTTCGCCTGTACAGTATGAGTTGGGTGGCCATATCCTTATTAACCCTTCTCTTTCCATTCTGACAGGTTGAAACAGTGGACTTGGACTTGTTTGTGGTTGGCTCTTCTATTTCTTATTCTTATTTCTTTTGCTGCTGCTTTTCTTATATTTATTCTTTTAGTAATTCATCTTAACACTTTCAAGTGTATCTCATCTTATCCTATCCTTGAGCCCTCCATAAGTGAGTCCCAGTTTACTGAGTGCCAGGCCCTCTTCACTTCGAAGAGCCCCTGTGACATTAATTTAATTAACTCATATTTGATTCTTTCTTTTCATTCATTTATATTCATTTCCTCTCATTCATCAATTATGACCTTTTCATGATTTTATGATTTTTATGATTTTTTATGAATTTCCATTCTCTTATCAATTTTCATCTCATTCTTTTCATTCTTATGAAAATTGATTCTTTTCCTTTCTTAATCATTGCTGACCATTTCATCACTTCATTTTATTTCTTATCAAATCAAATTTTCTCTGTGTTTTTTATTCAGGTCTTATTCAGGAGTAATTGATTGGTTATTTGATTGGTTTATTCATTGGGATTCATTGGTTGATTGGTTATTGATTCAGGATTTCATTTGGATTATTGATTGACTTTTGAACTCTCAAGATATTGATTGATCCTCAAGAATTGATTTTGATTATTGATTTGATTTAACTCATCAAGATATTGAATTGATTTCCGAAGATTTTGAACTGATTGATTGATTCCTCAAGACTTGATTTCATATTGAAGACACTTATTGATTGATTATTGATTGAATATTGATTGATTATTGATTTCCTCAAGATTATTGATATTTGATTTGAATTGATTGTTGATTGATTGAATTGATTTGATTGTTGATTTGAATTGATTCCTCAAGATTCATCAAGATTTTATTGTGATTGATTTGGCCAAATCTGATTATTCTTCTTAATACCATCAAGTTACTTTGATTCTTTTCATAATGCCAGTTCAGCATAGCCCCCCAGCCAAGAATACTAGATCCCAGAAAATTCCAGCTGTTCTCACTCCTACAGCAAGGGCTCCTCTTGACCGCACACCATCAGTTCATCAACTGAGTGCAAACTTGGACAGAGGACCACCAATGGAAGGAGCAGCACCCTCAAGAAGAGGTGGAATGAAATCTAGAAGATCAAGATCCTTTTCTGGACTTTTGGGTGGCTACCCTGGCATGTCTGAAGGTGCAAGAGCAAGATTAGGGGAAGTTGAAGATGAAGAGGGGGAAGAGTCTGTGGAAGAGGATGATTCTGGGGAAACTGAAGTGGCAGATGCCTTGGCAAATGCTCCAGAGGTGCCTCAGGGTTCTAATCTAGCCCTTTCTAGTCAACCTCCTGTCTCTCAAACTGATCCAAGTCTCCTCAAGATGATGGAGCAGATGACTCAATTCATGGGACAACTCACTCAAGCAGTTGCCCCCAGGGACAATTCCAAAGCCCCTGCTTTCAAGACTCCATCCATGAAGGCACCTGATTCTTTTGATGGTACTCAAGCTCATAAGTTGAGAGGATTTATCCAATCCTGTCAACTAATTTTCCATAATGATCCAGCAAACTTCTTCTCTGACAGGAAGAAGGTTTTGTACTCAACTTCTTTTCTCACTGGTAGAGCTGGCAAATGGATTGAACCTTACCTCTCAAATATTTCCAATGAAGACCCTTCCTACCTCCTCAATAATTGGCCATTGTTTGAATCTCAGTTATTCACTCTGTTTGGTGACCCCAATGAAGTCAGGAAAGCTGAACAAGAGTTGGACAATTTGAGGATGAAGGAAAGTGGTCATGTTTCCTTGTACATAGCAGATTTCAGAAGCTTAATGTCAAGAATTGGAGATTGGGGGGAAAGAGCTTATATCCATGTTTACAGAAGAGGATTGGCATCAAGATTATTGGATCAGTTGGCTTCTCACCCTGGAACTTTTGATACTCTTCAAGAACTTATGGATGTCACTCTAGAATTAGACACAAGATATCATGAGAGGCAAAAGGAAAAGGGTGGCAATCAAGAAAAGAAGCCTCCAGTCATTGGATCCAATCAGTCTAGGCCTCCTCAAAACTCATCTTCAAAGAGGCCTCACCAGAAGAAGAACAAGAAGGGCAAGCAATTCCAATCTTCAAAGGACAAGCCCCATGCTGCTCTCCTCAATAAGGACAATAAACTAATCGGTTCTGAAAAGGAGAGGAGGATTAAAGAGGGGTTGTGTACTTATTGTGGTGGAAAGCACCCAATTGAAAAATGCTTCAAGAGACCTCAGAACAAGCCTGGGTCATCATCAAGAGGCTTCCCTAGCAAGCAGGGAAAAGCCTGAGTGGGAATCATGATGTGTTCAATGGTTCTCACTTATTTCCTTCAAGAGCACAATTGTGCACTCTGAATACTAGTGTCAAGAAATCTTTAAAATTTCTTATTTTTTCTTCTGTCTCTGATATTTTTTATAGTATTCTCATTGATTCTGGTGCTACAAACTCTTTTATTGCAAAGAATTTTGTTCTCAAGTACTCATTGACTCTGTCAGAGCTCCCTGAAAAGATTCCTCTTTTCATTTTGGATTCTAATGAATCCCCTGCCTTGTTCATCACCCATTATACCAAGTGGGTAGTTGACTTGCCTTCCTTCCCAAGCTTTGAATGGGATTTCTTTATCATAGATTCACCCAAAGGAGAAGACCTGATATTGGGCTATGATTTCCTTTACCATTTCAATCCCATTATTGATTGGAAAAATGGATTGATCATCTATGATTCTAATCATAAGGATTCTAGTGGTATTATTCCTTCTACTAGTAATGACTTAGCCACTGCTGTCAACAGTGTTGCTCTGGCTGGTGAACTTAAGACACCTTCCATCCCTTCTTCTGTCCATATCCCTTCCATGATTCCCTCTCAGTCATTACTTCCATCAAGAGATGAAGTCTTCAAAGAGATAAAGGATGTTGGAGAAGATGTTGCCATATCTTCACTTCATCTCTTCCAAGGGGATATGGACCTCCCTCCCTTATCTTTTCATGCATCCCTGGAGGAGCAGTGGGATGAGGAGGAAGAGCCAGAAGAAATTGAAACTGTGTTGAAGGTTGTTCCTCCTGCTTATCACCAATATTTGGATGTATTCTCCAAGGTGAAAGCAGAGAAACTCCCTCCACACCGCGCCTGTGATCACCATATCAAATTGGAGGGTCTTCTACCTCCAATTGGTGTTATCTACTCATTATCAAATCAAGAGTCAGAAACACTGCGGGCCTACATTTCAGAGAATGTAGAGAAAGATTTCATTAGACCAAGCTCCTCTTCAACAGGAGCACCTGTCCTTTTTGTCAAGAAAAAGGATGGAGGTCTTCGTTTGTGTGTTGACTACCGCAAACTCAATGCTGTCACTAGGAAGAACAGATACCCTGTTCCTCCTATGAACCAGCTTCTTACCGTATTCAACGGTTCCACTATCTTCTCCAAGATAGATTTGCGTGGTGCATATAACCTTCTGAGAATCAAAGAGGGGGATGAGCACTTAACTGCCTTTAGAACCAAATATGGTAGTTATGAGTATTTGGTCATGCCATTTGGTTTGACCAATGCTCCTGCTTCTTTCCAGAATCTGGTAAATGATATATTTGCAGATTTCTTGGATGTGTTTGTTGTGGTTTATTTAGATGATATTATGGTCTTTTCCAGTTCTGAGGAGGAACATGTCAAACATGTG
This sequence comes from Austropuccinia psidii, assembly GCA_023105745.1. NCBI lineage: Eukaryota > Fungi > Basidiomycota > Pucciniomycetes > Pucciniales > Sphaerophragmiaceae > Austropuccinia > Austropuccinia psidii. The sequence goes on along the minus strand of JALGQZ010000005.1, from coordinate 4,245,047 downwards.
GCCTCTGTCCTCCAAAGACTGAGGGACAATAATTTGTTTGCCAAAGCCTCCAAGTGTGTATTCCATGCCTCAAGTGTGGAATACTTGGGCTATGTTGTTTCAAGTGATGGCCTCAAGATGGACTCTTCAAAAGTTCAGCAAATACTCAATTGGCCTCAGCCCAAAAACATCAAGGCTCTTCAATCTTTTCTTGGCTTTGCCAATTTTTATCGTCGCTTCATTAAAAATTATTCCAAAAAAATCACTTCTCTCACTTCCCTTCTCAAAAAAGATTCTCCCTTCATCTTCAATGAGGAAGCTCTTAGTCAGTTTCAAGCACTCAAAGAAGCTTTCACCTCTGCTCCTATCTTATCTCACTTTAATCCTTCTCTACCTACTATAGTAGAGACTGATGCTTCTGATTATGCATTGGGCGCCGTACTGAGTCAGGTGAATGACTCTGGAAAGCACCCCATTGCATTTGATAGTCGCAAGCTCTTACCAGCTGAGCTCAACTATGAGATTCATGACAAGGAACTCCTTGGCATAGTTTGGGCTCTCAAGCGCTGGAGAGCATTTCTTCTTTCTCTTTCCAATTCTTTCGAGGTCTTGACAGACCACTCTTCCTTGCAGTATTTCATGTCTTCCAAAGTTCTTACTCGTCGTCAGGCCCGCTGGGCTGAGTTTCTCTCTGAGTTTCATTTCACTATCACTTACCGCCCAGGCAGGCTGGCCACTTTACCAGATGTCTTGTCACGTCGGGACGACGTGTACCCAGAGAGGGGGGTGGACTTCATCATCAAGAATCCTCAAAATCTTCATCAAGTACTTAAGCAAGATGGAATTCAAGAGTCAAGATTCTTCTCAATCAAAGTGGAAATTTTCTCAGATTTAGTTGACAAGATTCAAAAAGAAGTATGGCAAGACAAAGACTATAAAGAAATACTCAAGCAACTAGCAAGAGGTGAATCAGTTCCAGATTATTCTCTTGAACCTCAAGCCAAGTTATTATTATTCAAAGATAGAGTGGTAATCCCAAGCAATGAAGAACTTCAACTCAATATTCTTCAAAAGCGTCATGACTCACCATTGGCTGGCCATCCTGGCCAGGAGAAGACCCTCAAACTCATCAAGAGGGATTTTTATTGGGCTGGCATGAATCAATTCATCAAGGACTATGTGTCCTCATGTCAGCAATGTTCAAGAAACAAGAACATCCATCACAAGAAGTTTGGATTACTCAAGCCTCTTTCAATTCCATATGGTCCTTGGAATTCCTTATCAATGGACTTTATCACTCAATTGCCACTGTCCAACAACTTTGATTCAATTTTAGTAGTTGTGGACAGATTCTCAAAAATGGCAATCTTCATTCCAACTTATGGCACAATCACTGCTCTGGATTTAGCTCAAATATTCATTAGCCATGTATTTTCCAAGCATGGACTCCCAGTCAGTATTGTCAGTGATAGAGGATCCTTATTTGTTTCATCATTCTGGACTCAATTGTGTCAGCAGCTCAAGATATCAAGAGATCTTTCAACTGCTTTCCACCCTGAAACAGATGGACAGACAGAGAGGGTAAATCAGATACTAGAACAGTACCTTCGGATGTATGTCAGCTATCATCAAGATGACTGGTACACCTGGCTCCCTCTGGCTGAATTTGCCTATAATAATGCAGAACATTCATCAACCAAGCAATCACCTTTTTTCACCATTTATGGAAGAAATCCCAGCTTTGACTCAATCCATATTTCTCAAGACTCACCTGCTGGAAAGTTATCAACAAAACTCCAATCAGTACAGCAAGTTGTCAAAGAAGAATTAGAGTCAGCAATAAGGAGATTCAAGAAGTATGCAGATAGAAATAGGGCAATTCCACCTGATTTCCAACCTGGGGACAAAGTATGGCTAGCTTCCAAGAACATCAAGACAACAAGACCCACCAAGAAATTATCAGAAAGATGGTTGGGACCCTTTGAAGTTCTTAAGAAGATTGGCAGCCATGCATATCACCTCAAGTTGCCTCAGCAATGGAAGACAGTTCACCCTGTATTCCATGTGTCCTTATTAGAACCAGTCAAGCATTCAACTATCCCAAATCGTCATCAATTGCCGCCACCACCAGTTTTAGTGGAAGAGCAAGAAGAATGGGAAGTGGCTCAGGTTCTGGACTCAAAACTCAAAAGAGGTAAATTATGGTATCTTGTAGAGTGGAAAGGATTCAGTGAAGACCCAGAAAGAACCACTTGGGAACCAGCTTCCAACCTTACCAACTCACCAGACCTTGTCAAGGATTTCCACTCATTGTATCCAGACAAGCCTGGTCCAAATACCTCAAGAGTTTGATTTTATGGTGCTTGGTGGGGAGAAGAAGTTATGAAAGTAAGTTCCTCTCCTGGCATGCACCTTTAAGGGGGTATTCTACCCATATGTTGTTGTAAGCATCACCTTGGCCACTTTGTGAGCACTTGTCAAATCTTTGGACAGGTTCAGGAAGCATACAACATCAATACCCTCCGATTTGGACCTTATCAAGATATGGCCCAATGTTTCTTTCTTTATGTTTCATTTTCTTTCTTTATTATCTTTTCATTTTATGCCAATCATCATAATTCAAGACATTCATTTACTTCAAGTCATTTATGGCAATTCATCTCAGAAGTCATTTATGGCAATTCATCTCAGAAGTCATTTATGGCAATTCTTTTCAGTTTTATGGTGCTTGGTGGGGAGTGGAAGTTATGAAAGTAAGTTCCATCTCCTGGTATGCATCCCTGAGGGTTCTACTTCTTGTAAAACATCACCTTGGCCACTCTGTGAGCATCAAATGCTTGGTTTTCGTTTTTCAGACACTTCTTGGCCAGAATCAAGCAACTCACCACAAGAAGGACCAGCCATCAGGAAATTTTCTTTATTTCTTTCTTTACTCTCATTTTCTCTTATTATTTTCTTTCTTTCTTTACTTGTATAATTTTCTTTCTTTTATTTCTTTAAAGCAGCAGCATCCCCTCCCCAAATCATGTATTGGGAGGTTCCATTATCTTTTTTATTTTTTATTTTTTAGTAGTTATAAGAGTGGGGATAGAAGTCAAACCAAACACAAACAAGGAAAAGGAAACTAGTTATCTCTACCCAAGTCATCAAAAGTTCTCTGGAAATCATTTATCAACTCATCTTCATACCAGGCAAATTTTGCAGCCATTTCTTCAGAAGCAGTACCTGGAATCGTCCTGTCATTGGCATACATAATCACCTCTCTGCTATTTCTGTCAACTCTCCTGAACAATCTGGCCACAGCATCTTGATTTTCACTAGCCGCGTTGGGATCTTCTCTGGTAACCCGGATAGGCCAACGTTCTCTTCTTTGGAATACTTGAGCGGCAGGAAACGGCAAAGGGGACATCCCATCTCTTCTTCTGCTGGAGCTGGCCACAGGTTGGAGTTGACGGGAGGTGTTTATGGGTGAGTTTCTGGGCTGTTGAACTGGAGATGGTCTTACTGCTGGATTCAAGGCAGGCCTGGTGGTGTGAGAAGTAGTTGGTGATGGAGGAGGAAGGGTTGTAGGAATTGAAGCAAGCATTGGTTGGAAGGTTCTTGGAGTGCTGGGAACCACTTGGCTTTGGAATCTGGGGTTGGCAAGAGGCTGAGAAGAGGAATTGCTGGATGGATGGCCACTTGAATGAGGAATAACTTGAACTTCTTCACCATCCAACTCATCACTTCCTTCAGCATCTGGATCTGATGGGGAATCAACAATTCTTCTTAGCTTCTTCACTACTTTCACCACTCCATCAGCATTGGTCCTTGAAATGGGAATTTCTAAGCTGTAGTGGATGGGCCTACCACCAATCGGAATGGGCCCTCCAACATTAGTCCATCTGGCCACATCCCTCTGCCTAGAACCAGTCACTACATCAAAATATCAGCATTAATTCAACCAAGAAATGCAAATCACTCACATTGAGAAAAGCCAGAAGTGGCATCAGGGGTAGGTTCCTCAAGAATGGGGAATTCCTGCCCATAAGGCCCATCCTTCCTACTCCATAAGTGCCTCCTCACCTGGGACAAAGTTGATCCGGTACGGCGGCATGGCTTCTTCCCAATAAAGCAGAAATGGCATTTTGACGATCGAGGATTGTAATGTTGAAAGCAATCCTTCCCCCTGGCCAAACACTCAGTACAGGCAGGATCAAGAACTTCAACTGCTCTGAACCCATCATATGTTTGGGAGGGGTCAAAATGGCCAGAAGACGCCATGGAGGGAGAAGACAATCGACTGAAGACGCCAGAACCATGAAGAACAGACGGTGGCGGTGCAGAAGGGGAAGATTCAGTGAGTTCAGTCAGTTTGGAACTCATAACTGAAGAAAGTGCAAGCAGAAGATTCAAGACGTCAGAATCATTCCACTCCACATCAAGAAAAAGAAATTTGACTCAAGGAACTGGGGCCATAACTCAATTATGCCCCACCTCAAAGCCTCTAAGGTGAAGGTTCATACCCCTTTGGGGCTGAACTCATCACCCAGGGCCTCCCCTGCAACTTTGGGGAGGCCAAGATCTTGATGGTCCTGGACCCCTTCAATGGATCCAGGCCACATATGGTGAAATTTGGAATGGGGCCATTTTTGGGCCCCTTGGTCACCCTGGGTCCCCAGTAAATTTGGGCCCAGGGGCTCCATTTTGGTCCTCGGGGCCTCCAATAGCCCCCACGGACCGCGGACCGCGGCGTACGGCCCACGGACCGCAGACCACGGCCCACGGACCGCGGCGTACGGTCCACGGCCCACGGCCCACGGACCGCAGCGTACGGCCCGCGGACCGTAGGACCCCAAGACATCAAAAAGGCCTATTATGGCCAAAAAACCCAGAAAATCAAAAAATTGCCCTAATCACCAAAACACCCAGCAAGGCCAAAAAAGGCCATAAAAAGCAAGATACATCAAGATCACTCAAGATGGAGGCCACAGTCCAAAACCCACTGGGAGGGCTGCCTGAGGCCAATTCCTTGGATCATGGGGACAAGACCCCTTGGAGGTTCATTGAATGGATTAAGTCTGGGCCAATGAGTACAAGTCATATACTCATTGGGCACCAATTTTTGAGCACAAGTGCTCAATGGCCTTTATTCTGGGATATATCCCAAGGCCACATCCCAAGACATGGCTGATTGAATCAAAAGAAAGAATTGCATACTCTGGAAGGAATACTCACTCAAATTTGTAAAGAAAGGGGGGAATCAATTGAATTTGGCAGGGAAGAAGTAATAAAGGATTTTCAGGATAATGGTCAAGAGGAAAGGAATTTAAAAAGAAAATTTTTTGAAAAAAATGTGGGGATATTGAGATGCCACTCAACAGTGGCAGGGTATTATGGTGTTCAGGAGCCCACCAGTTTCAAGAGGGGGATACTGTAACAACCATCCATCAGGGGTAAGGGTATTCATTCATACACCCACTCAAACACCTCAAATCAGCAAATCCAGTATCTGCATCAGCAGTCAGTTTCAGCAATCTTCATTCTGAAACATGCATACAGTTTGGTACATCAATACAGCCTGTCAATACTTGTACAGGATGGATTCACCCTAATACAGTTTCAATACACCAGTATGAAACTGTATGATCACTCCAATACACCACACCTCTTGTACAGGTCCTGTACAGCTGTACAAGACCTGTATTGGCCAGACTCAATTCAACAATCAATTATTCTCATGAAAATTCTTCTCTGGATCAGGGCTGGTGATTCTCACATATACCAGCCCCTCTTTCTCCCCCCTGGGGACTTTTCCCCAGTTAATTAAATTAGTTGATTTATTATTATCTGAATATTCTTATCCTTATATTTTTGGGTATTATATTTATTTAATCTTAAGTTAGTCTTTGCCTTTTTTCTTTCTTCGCCTGTACAGTATGAGTTGGGTGGCCATATCCTTATTAACCCTTCTCTTTCCATTCTGACAGGTTGAAACAGTGGACTTGGACTTGTTTGTGGTTGGCTCTTCTATTTCTTATTCTTATTTCTTTTGCTGCTGCTTTTCTTATATTTATTCTTTTAGTAATTCATCTTAACACTTTCAAGTGTATCTCATCTTATCCTATCCTTGAGCCCTCCATAAGTGAGTCCCAGTTTACTGAGTGCCAGGCCCTCTTCACTTCGAAGAGCCCCTGTGACAACGTCAAAATAGTAATTTAAGCTTAAAGTGAGATATCCACTATGGGTGTACCAAAAGTCCATGTAAGAATACCATGATATTAAGTGCTCAAAACATGCATAACACTATTCTTAGTGTATATGTAACATGGTATTTCTCACTTTCCCATTATTTTGGCTAAAAATCAAGAAAAACAAAAATTTTCACGGATCTTTTATGTGGTATTAATGATGTGGTATTGAAGTATTTTCCATTTTACCACCTCAAATACTTAAATTGAGCTTATTCACTCTATGGAGCTACCCTAGGTGAATTTTTTTGTAGAATCCAAATCTGGTCTTAAATCCATGGATTTACTTACTCAATAAAAAGTTATTCATCTTTTCTGAAATTGAAAATGATGAATTTTGGATATATGCATGACTTATGAGTTGTGCATAATTCAAAATCTCTTTTTAAGATAATTGTGGCCTATTTGGGTATGTAAAATATACCTCAAGGCTCACAAGATTTAAATGGTCTTATCAAGCTCACTGGAAATGTAGGATGCTTATTACTAAGTTGTTCAGATAATTCTACTTCAACAGGAGTTTCTCCATGGAGGGATTTAATAACAAAAGGTCCTTCAAAGGAGTCTTTGAGATTTTTACATCCTTTGATGTTATTGAAGTTGGTGGTGGATAATAGTACTAAATCCCCCACTTTGAAATCAGGAGTGGCATGTGATTTGCCCATTTACCTTTAGTGTATGCAAATGAGTCTTCCATGCATCTTACTGCATGACTTCTAGCTCTGTCTAGCATTCCCTTGAAGCTAGCAGCTGTTGTATGTATCTCAACCAAATCTTTTCTTAAAGAATCTTGGGGTAACTTGGGAGTCCATACCTTTTCTAGAATAGCAGGAGTTTAATTGGTACTGGCATGAATTGATGTCTTATATGCCAATTCTAATTCTGGTAGAAGATTACACAAATCATGAGTTAATCCATCACAATCTTTGAATTCAAAGCCATATGCACAAAGCCTTCTCACCATGTCTTCCAAGTTTTGTATCATCCTTTCAGCTAGACCATCAGTTTGTAGGTGGTAGGCCTTAGAAAAAGACAATTTAGTGCCAAATAATTGGTGAAGATTTTTCCACAGTGCTGAAGTGAATTTGGGATCCCTGTCACTAATGATATTTGTGAATATGCCCGTCCATGACACCACTCAATTCCATATTAGAAGAGCTCTATCCAAGGCTGTATCATCTTCCTGAAATGGTAAAAAGATTGGAGTTTTACTGAATCTGTCTACAATCACTAGGCAAGAATTATAACTTCTGTCACCTCCTGATGGTAGGCCAGTTACCCAATCCATATGGACAACTTCCCAAGGTCTGCTTGGTTCTTGGATTTTTATCATATTTCCAAGTCTCTTGCCAGTTGATTTATTTGCCTTTTGGCATCTGTCACAGGTTTTACAATACTCTGCAACATCCTTCTGCCACATTGGCCACCATATGCAGGTCTTTACTTTCTCTCTTGTTCTGTCTTCACACAGATGTCCTGGAAAGGGGCTATCATGACATTCTTTCAGTACAAGATTTATTAATGACCTTTCCACAACTGTCATGACACATTTTTGCTTGGTCCTGTGGTAAATTATAGCATCCACTAGGTGAAATCTTCCTTCATCATAACATTTTGTCCATACTTCATCCAAGGCATGTATTAGAGAGTTGTCTTTACAGTCTTTGTTAAGTAATTGGCATAAGATGCTACAATTCCTATCCTGAATGTAACTGTTTCTTACTTCTTCAAAGAAGGCGGTGTTGAAGTCTGTAACACTTATTCCTTCTATTGGGATCTGTGGGGAAGCTTCTTCTGGTACATAAGCAGGATTATCAATATTATTTTGTAATGGCCATCTGCTTAGTCCATATGCACTTTTATGAATATTCCCATCTTTATGAACAAAAGCCATATTGCACCTATATTCTTGTATGGCTATTTGCCATCTGAGCATATGTCTATTGGGTGTTTTCATGTTTAAAAGTGATTTAACAGCAGTACAATCTGTTATGCCTTCAAAAACACATCCTTCCAGAAAGTAGTTGAGTTTTTCTAAAGCCCAAACAAGGCATAAACACTCCATCTGAATTGCTCCATATCTGGCTTCAGTTGATTTTATTTTCCTGGATATGAAATGTATGGGGCCTTCAACAGGTTTATCATTTAAAATTTGGACTTGATGAAGTGCAGCACCAAGTCCATTCCCTGATGCATCCATGTAAAGTTTAAAAGGCAGTTTAAATTCTGGCATCAGTAAGAGTGGAGCAGTGGTCAAGGCTTGTGTTAAAGATTCAAAGGCTTTTACTCTGTCAACAGTCATTTAAAATACTGTGTCTTTGTCACATAACCTATAAGGAGGTCTTGGTATAGATGAAAACTCTTTAATGTGTTGCCTGTAATATCCTGAAAAAGCCAAAAATCATTGAATTTCCTTTTTGTTTTGAGGCATAGGCTTCAGTGAGACTGCTGCAACTCTATTTTTGTCAATACCAAGGGATAGAACAGATACCACATGTCCTAGTGCTTTGAGTTCCTTAAATCCAAAATCGAATTTCTTCAAAGAGATTTTCATGTTCACAGATTGGATTTTGGTCAAAATTCTGGATAATCTGCACATATGGTCTTCCCAAGTCTTGGAACAGACAATGATATCATCAATGTTAATCATCAACAATCCTTCTGAAAGCTCTTCAGGGAAAATTTCATTCATCCTTCTTTGGAAGTGTGAAGGTGCATTTTTGATTCCAAAAGGCATCCTCAAATATTCATAAACTCCTCAATGAACAATAATTCTCAAGTATTTCCTTGCTCTTGTTGTCACTAAATTTTGATGAAATCCTTTAAGGGCATCCATAGTGCTTATATACAATTCTTGAGATATTTGGGTGAGGGCAATTTGGATTTTTGGTATTGGGTATCTGTCTGGAACAGTGTAAGTGTTCAGAGCTCTAAAGTCCCCAACCATTCTGGATTTTCCATTATGCCATGCCACTATGACTGGTGTAGTTATTTATACTTCTTCATTGTGACCCACATTTATTATTACACCAGGGTTTAGAAGTTCTGTGATATGAATTTCCAGAGCTTCTCTTGATTTTGGACTTTCTGGATATGTAGGTCTTCTTAAGAGTGGTGGAAAAGGTCTGTCAATAATGAGAGTAATGTTAGCTTAATAACCAATAATATCCCCTAGGGGTTCTTTATCTGAAGCAAATGCTTCTTTGTGGTCATTTAAAAGTGCAGAAAGTTCATTTTCTTGTTTATCACTTAAATGAAGGCTTATTTCAGCTTCATTCAACTGTTCAGAGTTGAATTTCTCTAACTCTAAGTTGACTGGTGATACTTTTTTTACTCTAATTTGTCTTTTAAAAGGTAAAAAGGCAAATTTTTGGTGCTTATTGTCTCCAATAGTAAAGTATCTGTCCTTGTTGTTATGTAAATCTATGCCATACATGGTCAAATAATCAATTCCCAATATGAAATGGGTACTTGAGCAATTTTCCATAACAACAAATTCAACAGTGATTCTTAAGCTTCCATTTATATATGGAAATATGACACTAGTTTCAAATATTTCCAATTCTTTCATTGGGTTACTTGAACTATTTAATTTTATGCCATCGATTGGCAACAATTGATCTTCAAAATTTGGTACACAAGTCTTAAGAAAAGATTTGCCAACACAAGAGCAGAAGGCTCCTGGATCAAGTAGTAGTTTTTGGGTTTGTTGTCAATTTCCACTTCTGTTATACAGGAGTTACCAGTTGTATAACCTTTCCCTCTGTTTGGTTTGGCTTTCATTAACTGATCATCTTGAATTTTGTCAGCCTGTGACTCAAAACCAGAGCACAAGCATGACAGCCAAAATACCATAAACCAATGGTATAGCCAAGATACCACCAAAACATGGAGCTGAGCCAAATAAGCTCAAAAGGTATCAAAAGAAAGAGTAAACTCACCTCTTTCTGAAAATACAAGTTCCATCACCATAGGACAAGAAATAACAAAGTTATTCCTGCTCAAAGTTAGTGCTGAGCATAAACCTTAATTTTCACCTCCCATCTAAAATCTAGAAGGAGAGGCTTAACCCCATCAAATGGGTATTCAAAATGAAGTTCTAAGCCAGGGCTGTCCAATGGTACCAGCCAAACTGAGCTAACACCAATATTACTGGAGTTATGGTCAATTTCAGGCCAAATAAGGGTGAACAAAACATTCACCTCTCATCTAACTTCTACAGTTTTAGTGTGGGATACTTGAAGTGGGGTATTTTTGGAAAGAGCACAATCAGGGCTATCTGATGATGCCATCCATTTCCCCATAACTCAACTAGAACAAAAGTTATGCGGCAAACAAGCTCAATACAGCTTTTTGCCCAAAACACGCAAATGTACAAAACTCTTGTACATGGGATAACTTTGCCATATTTAATGATACCCATATCAAATGAGGTACCGTTGTGTAGAGCACATACAGGGCTACACACCGAACCAATTTTGAGGTTGATATCTCAAGAATTGACAAAGTTATGGCTGTTTTAAGGTCAAAATCCCACCTGCTGTCATATACAGCTTTACCATGGGATAATATCCCATAACCATGAATATGAGGTGTCAAATAGATGAAGAAGCATGTTTTTACTTCAATACCTCATATGTCAGTCAATACTGGGGTCCCATACAGTTTCTGTACAGCATTCTATGTGTCATACACGTCAGAATCAGGCTGTGAGGTCCCCAAATGAAAATTTTCACCCTGTATTGGTGAAACCGCCCAGATGTGGTTTCAAAACCACATCTGAGCCCAATACAGGGTATACAGGCTGTTCGCAAACCACAAGCCTGTCCTGGAGAATGAAAAATCTTCACTTCCTCTACGTGGAAAGGTCTAGCACCCTTTCCACCCCATTTCAGGATAAAAAGGAGGCTTTTCACAGCCAGAATTGTCTCCTCATCCTGCTCTCGAATACCCTACGTAGTAAACTGTCAAAAACAGTCTTACTCTTGGGTAATAAACAGGTATAATTATATATTTAATTGTTGTAACTCTTATTATAGTAACCCAACTGGTAAGATTGCACCCTGGGTTCTCAATAGCGCTCACCACCACTATTATTCAATAGTAGAACCCCTTAATTATATTATAAACCATCTTTAAAACCCAATACTCTTATTTTGAATTAATTTTCTACGTGTCACAGTCATAATTCTAGTTGTAAATACTCTTATTACCACTTCAATATAGACTCAGCCTGACATTTTGGGGGCCTGGCTGTGTTTTCAGCTTATTTTGGACCTTTACAAGTAAGTTTTGTCTCTTTTGCTATCATTGATTGACACCTGTTTTATCTTTTTTTAGGCGTCATTTTTTCCTTTTGCAATATATATTTTATATATACATTTCTTTTAATTCTTATTATACTCATATTTTAAAGAGTATTTTGTCAAGTGGCTAATAACCACAAGACCAGTATTTTTGGCGTGTTTTGTATATAAAAACACTTTAAGCCACTAATACAGTCCTGATTCGTAATTGAATTGAGACAGCTCATACTGATAAACCAACAGTTGGGTGTGTTTGGGTACATTGTTAACTCAATTACCCTGTAATACACCATCTTTGACAGATTATACTTGCTAAATACAAGTATTCTGTGAGATATTGGTATACAAACAGTATACCACATATCAGTAAGCTGTATTTTTTGACGTGGAATTGTTAATTCAATTACATTGTCATAATACAAGGGCATATTGTATTAATATACAAGCCCACAGGCCATTCTTAGACATGCAAAACCAGCCTTTTAAGAAGTCTTAACTGACATAAGTACTCTTTTTCCTGTTTGATTCAGTGGAAGAAAATTTCATACCACTTGAGACCCAGTCACAGGCCAACACACCAGTGACACCCTCAGAACCAGAGGGCAGCAAGGGCAAGGGAAAAAGACTTAGTGAAGGCCTCATTACAGCACCAGCGTGGACACCAATAGCCACTCAGAGGAGTAGAAAACCACAAAACTCTGCTTCCATACAAGGTAAACCCACCTTAACCAATTGTGCAGGGAAGATTACAATTATGAACCCAGTTGTAACCTCCAAAGGCAAACTGCCCAAATCAGCAGATAACAAATCTTTACAAGGCACAGTCAAAGGTAAATACGCTAAGAACATAAAGTTTTTGACTGCTTGCAAACACTGATATGTCACCTGCATACCTCAGAGACCTTGGCTTCCAAAGGAACCAGCCAGAGGACAGAGAAGGATTGTCCAGAACCAGAAGACCTGAAAGGAGACACCTTGGACACAGTGGTGGATGGCAAACCAATGAGGGATATAATATCAACCTTGCCATTCAAACTCCAATTCAAAATAAACCTCAAACCAGAGGACTGGAAGAATATGGATCAAGTTCTTCAGATCCACCAACTCCTCAAAGACTTATTTCAATGGAGCATGGACAACAAGAGGTTCAACCTAGCAACTCACTGGGCAGAACTGGGATCAAGTTGCCAGAAGATCTGTCTCAAAGATATAGACTTCAAAGACCTTATGGTAATCACCAAGGGTTGGAATCCTACCAGGCAGCACAGACTCCTGGAGGCAAGGGCACAGAGGATAAGGGAGAATCAAGCCACTATCCTAGCAATAGAAGAACAGTTAACCCAGACAGTTCCTACTCAGATTCCTTCAGGTTCACAAGGAGCAGGCCAAATCACCTCTCCAGTGGCTTCACACCATTCAGAAACCAGCAGGTCAGTGGGCAAGAGTCACCATTCTTTACAATTCCAGGAAGTTTCCAGGAGAAGACAGGGGAACAAGGGCAAGAACAAAGCCTCCTTCAACCAGAGGAGGAAAGAGTCAGACCCCATGATCAGGAAGCTGTTAGATTTGGTAAAAGAAGTACACAAGAACCAGAAGTAGTTGTAAACCACACTATAATCAGGAGTCCTAGTAATAGAAACATTACCCCCACTCAGACTGAAAATAACATTGTCACATCTGAGAGTAACATCAATAGTGATACACTGTGGTTACAAATGTCCCAATATGCTGAACAATCTGCAAAGCAGTTTGCATAAATTAAAGCTAGCCAAGAGAGGATGAGACAAACTCAAGCCTCCTTGGAACAAATAGTTAAGAATCTTCAAGAAGGATATGCTCAACTGAGCAAAGCTTCTGAAGAAACCAACAAAAGACTGAATATACTCTTTGAAGAACAACACCACAGCAGAAGGGACAGGGAGTGTCTGGATCAAGACATTAACAAATTGTTTAATGCCTATCATAGCTTGAAGCCCCAACCACAAGGCCAAGCTATGGAGAATCCATATCAACCAGATGACATCAAGCCAGATGCCATGTTGTTGAATAAGGCAAGATCTCCATCACAATACCAGGATGGAGATGGCATGTCTTATTCAGAGAAGGAAGCCTTGAAACAGCTTGCTGAGGCCTCAAACTGGGCCAAATTCTCTGGATCAGGAGAATATGATCATATGGAACTCATAGATTATATTGATGGACTCTTCATTGATGTACCAACCATACCAGACCACTGGATTACTGCTAGATTGAATACTGCATTTAAAGGTCATGCAAGTATATGGTACACAGAAATGAAAGAAATCCATGGCAGAAGAAACTGGCCATGGTGGAAGAGTCAAATAATCCAAAAGTACAGTAATGGAACTTGGATATGGCAAAAGACCATGTCATTTGAGAATGACAAATACTCTGTGGACACAGATCCATATGAGTGGTGTCTTAGACAGTCTAAAAGACTTAAAGCCATTGATCCTCAGATGAACATCCAAATGAGAAATCACAAACTTCTGACACAACTGCCAGGAGAACTAAAGCATGCAGTAAAATGCAGATGCAACCAAAATTGCACTCTCGATGACATTGCCAACACCTTACAAGACATAAGGAAAAGGACAAATATAGGGAAATTCACCCCATATAAGAGCAGTAGTTTCAAAGAGACACAACATTTCAGGGTAGAGTTCAAAGACAAACCCAGAGAAAGAGTGGCAGAAGTGGCTCAGAAGAAGAATTATTGCCATAATTGTGGTTCAACAGACCACTATGCCAACAACTGTCCAAAGGCAAAGAAAGTCTATGCCATAGAGAAAGTCCCTGAGGAAGAACCTCCAACAGAGGATTATGAATCAGACTCCATGGGTGATGCCATCAGAGAACCATCTGAGGATGAGCAAGACCCAAGGGAGGAATTTCTAGTGGAATACCAAGAGGAAACCCCACTGGAAATCCAGGACATACAGTTGGAAGCAGGCATGCCACAGGACACTGCTAACAAGAACTTGTGCAAACACACACAAGATGCACAAAAATTCCTGGTTACACTAACCAAAGGAATGGCCTATATACATGGGACAGCCACAAGAATGACTGTTTGTATTGACAATGCTCAGCATCCACTGATCATTGATAGTGGAGAACACTGCTCCATAGTGGCCAGAAACTATCTGGATACTCACTTCCCAAACTGGGGAAAACAGCTCTTGCCCACTAAGGCAAAGAACTTTAAAAGTGCATCATGGAAGATGACTTCCATTGGGACAATTATCAAAGAGATAATTATACCCCACAGGAAGGGTAATATCAGACTCAACCCAGAGTTTTTAGTGCTTAATTATGCCCACATCCAAGGATTTTTACTGGGAACAGATTACCAGAAAATGTATGGCATAGACATTTACAACAGTAAAAATAGGCACATCACCATTGGTACTAACAAGGAAAAGAAATTTTCACTTGACATATACCAGATATCTTCTCAAGATCCACTAGAAGAACTTCTGAAGGAATTCAGAGAGTGACAGTTTAGTACTACCCTCACCAGTAAACAAAAACTAAGCTTACTGAAGATGCTGAGAAAGAACATACCAGCATTTTCCATGGGTGAAGAACCATTAGGCAAGATCAAAGGCCATGATATAGAACTATATCTGGATGTGGAAAGGCCTTATCCACCTATGCTGAGGAGACCTCCTTTTCCAGCAAGCCTGGAAACCAGGAAGGAAATTGAGAAACATATCAATGAACTCCTGGACATGGATGTTATCAGAAAGATTGGACATAATGAAATAGTGGAAATCACCACTCCTGTCCTCATCACCTGGCATGATTGCAAGTCTAGATTGTGTGGGGACTTCAGAGCCCTGAATAACTACACAAAAGCAGACAGGTAACCTATACCAAGGATACCTCATGCCTTGGATAAGCTGGCCAAAGCCAAATATATAACCAAGATGGATTGTATGAAAGGCTTTCACCAAAATGGAGTTAAACCAAACTCCATGAAATTACCCAGAATAATATGCCATATGGGCATATATGAGTACACCAGAATGCCATTTGGCATCAAGAATGCACCAGCCCACTTCCAAAGGATGATGGACACAATATTTCAAGATGAAATATTGGAAGGCTGGATGGTAGTATATATTGATGATATCATTATATACTCAGAGACATGGGAAGACCATGTGCAATACATAGACAGAGTGCTAAGTAAATGCACACCCATAAATCTGAAAATTTCACTTAAAAATTGCAATTTTGGCCAACAAGAGTTACTGGCTCTAGGACATAAAGTCTCAGGTCTTAGTCTGGCAATTGACCAGAATAAAGTAGAAGCAGTACTGCAAAACCAGTACCAAAGAGCATCAAAGAGATGAAATCTTTCCTTGGGTTTGCTAGCTACTATAGAAACCATATCAAAAATTTTGCACACATAACTAGTAGTTTATACAAGTTATGTTCAAAAGATGTAGTTTTTGAAATAACCAAGGAAAGGAGGGATGCATATGAGAGGATCAAATATGAACTCACTAATGCACCTGTGCTCATCTTACCTGACTTTGAACTACCATTCAAGTTATATATAGATGCAGCATGCAGTCAAGGCCTCGGAGCAGCCCTTCACCAAAGACAAATTGTGGATGGTGAACCAAGAGAAGGAGTAATTTGCTACATCTCAAGGCAGCTGAAAGATTCAGAAGCCAGGTATGGGGCCACCCAGACTGAATGTCTATGTCTAGTCTGGGCTCTAAAAAAACTCCATTATTATTTGGAGGGTGCAGTCTTTGAAGTCTACACAGACTGCACAGGCTTGAAGTCTTTACTAAACATGAAGACTACAAATAGACATATGCTGAGATGGCAAATGGCCATCCAGGAGTATAGAGGGAACATGAACATCATATACAAAGAAGGTAAAAGCCATACCAATGCAGATGGCCTCAGCAGATGGCCACTGGACAATGTCAAAAGCAATCCATCTTATGACCCAGAAGTTGCAGCAAAAATCCCTATCCATTTCATGGAAATAGATAGGAGGAAGAACTTCAGAATATCTGAATGGGCACCAGAAAGAGGTACCCTTGACAGTGGAGACACTGACTCAGAAGGGACAGAAACTCCCATACTGGGAATAAGCTCGTCAGAAATGCACAATGGATTGTTCAGTGCAGTACAGAAGTCTTATGCCAAACACAAACAGTGTAGCATACTACTCCAACTCCTTCAACAAACGTACAGGAGTCCAGAACTGGAAACCCAGCTGGAAGAACCCTGGTTGAGGGCTTATAAGGACAATAAGTTTTTTCTTATAGATGGCCTGCTCTACCACAGAGAAAAGCACACAAGTGCACTCACAGTGGTAGACAGAGACCACATCTCATTGATCCTACAAGAATGCCATGACTGCCCCTATATGGGACACATGAGTGAGGACAGGACCAAAGAGAGGGTAGCAAGCACAGCTTGGTGGCCCAAGTGGGAACAAGAGTTGAGTGAATACATCACCACTTGTGAAAGATGCCAAAAGGCAAATAGGAAACATGGGAAGAAGTATGGGGTTCTTCAACACATAGAAGAACCCAAACACCCATGGGAAACCATCAACATGGACTGGGTAACAGGACTTGTCCCAGGGGGCAAAGAAAACTATAATGCCTGTTTGATCATAGTTGATAGGTTCAGCAAGAGCATGAGGTGTCTACCATGCCATAAAGAAGACACAGCCATGGATACTGCTCTGTTGTTTTGGAATAACATCATATCTACCTGTGGAGTCCCTAAGATCATCATTAGTGATAGGAACCCAAAATTCACATCTGAATTTTGGACTAACTTATATGACATGCTTGGTACCAAACATGCTTTTTCCACAGCTTACCATCCACAAACAGATGGCCTAGCTGAAAGGATCATCCAAACAATGGAGGACATCCTCAGAAGATTCTGTGCCTATGGCATGGAATACAAGGACCATGAAGGATACACCCATGATTGGGTTACCCTCTTACCAGCTGTCCAACTGGCTTATAACACAAGTCAGCACTCCACCACAGTGTCAGGATGAAACTATGATGAAGGTGTAAATAGGCTAAATACAGCTTTATCTATGTTTGTGACACAGTAAAATAGTTTAAAAAAGAGCTATAAGGTTTTAAGAGATATTTTAATTTAAGATAAAAAGGGCTTTACTATATTTGATATAGTGGTGGTGAGCGCTGTTGAAAGCCCTGGGTGCAGCTTTATCCGTTGGGTTACAATAATAAAAGACTACAATAATTAAATCTATAATTATACCTGATTATTACCCAAGGGTAAAACTGTTTTTGACAGTTTAATACGTAGGGTATTCAAGAGCAGGATGAGGAGACAATTCTGGCTGTGAAAAGCCTCCTTTTTATCCTGAAATGGTGTAAGGTTTGACTATGAAACAATAAGTAAAAAATTACTAATTTATTACTTATTGTACTCTGAATGTCCTTATAATTAAAGTAAATAAGATTAAAATAATAATAATAATAAAGAAATATTATTATTATGGCGTAAAAATATTATATTATTAAATAAATATAATAATATAAATTAATATTATATGAAATTATAATATTATAAATAATATATTAATATAAAATAATTAATATATTATCAAGCTCTTTATTATTGTTACCAACAAATAATAAAGGCGTAAAAAACTGTTTTTTATAAATAAAAAACAATTAATAACAATAATATTACTAATATTAAAGTTATATATTAATATAAATACTATTTATATTAATTTAGAATTATTAAGAGTAATAATAAGAGAGAAATTATTATAGTAAGATGAAATAACCTACTTTTAACACTTAAAATAATAATTTTGAGATATTTTACGCCAAAAGAATATAATACAACTTTTTCAAATTGTATTTACAATAAAAAATAAAGAAAATTACTAAATTTCTTGATTTTACGTGGAAATGAGTTTTTAGAGAGATTTTTAACAAAACAATTAAATAAATGATTTAATCACGTCAAAATAGATGATTATAGCAAGGTGGTCTTTGGTCTTTAATAATATAACAGTTTTTTATATATAAAGAATAAAGAAATTACCTTTGATTTAATTGATTTAATGTTTTTGATGCGTCTGAGGGGAAAATAGAGTAAAAAGAGCTCTATTTATAGTAAATACCTCCCTCCTAGAGTCCAACAGGCTTCTAGTAGACGTTTGCTGATCATATCCACTGGAATTGATCAATATTTTAAGGTTTGAGGGTGATTACATCATGATCAAACCATATTACATCATTATTACACCATTATTTAGAGTTATCACTATAACTCTAAGTTTGATGACATCAGAGGCTTGGCAGAACCCCAAATTTCGTGGATTTTATTAGTTTTAATCATAAACTAATAGTATTCACCAATTTTATCACTTTTAAGACTGTTAAACTTAAATTAAGGTTACAGTATGTGATCATAACTGCTCAAATTAAGCTCAAACTTTGATCCTCAATAGCTTTTAAGATTTGCACGCTACAGCAATTCAGAGAGTGAATTCTGATAGCCTGACATAACCTTATTATTCTGCCAAGAGCCTTTCATTACATCATCAAAACTCTAATTTTGATGATTTTTCTTGTAACTCATCTTTTCTGTCGAAATTCAACATTTTAAACTTCAAACCTTGATTTCAGGGGGTTATACCCTGTATTTAATAATAAAAATTACATCATTCTTCACGAATGAACTAGTAGAATCCAACTGTATACTTTTTTTTAAGTTTGGAGCACTTTCACAACAAAGTGGTCAACAGCTCTGTTGATTTTTATCAATATTTCATCATAGGTTTTAACCTTGTTTATAACTTGTAAAATAAAGTTCATATCTGTGTTCTTACAGTAATTAAGTGGTAACTTTATTTTTGGTTCATCATTCTATCATGTATATTTTAGGAGATATTAGCTATGATCCTTGAATATATGCGTTGACCAAAAAAGTGCATATATTCAGGATAATTCTTTAAGTATTAACTTTGGGAATTAGCTTATTAATTGTTTTATATGTGGATTTTCATGGAGAATCCACTGGTACAGTTCATTTCACATGTTGTTTCATTAGTTCTTGAGATAAATAAGGTTTTATGGTTTTTATAAGGTATTTTACCTTATAATTCCTTAAATATTGACTTTACAGATATGCCATAAAAATGGTATATGTGTATTTTTCCATGGGGAATCCAATGGTATAATTTGTTTTACATGTTGATTCATTGGTTTTTAAGTTAAACCAATTTTAGTACCAATTTATGGTATTTTTTGTAGATTTGAGTAATTATTTTGAATGTATAATTATTCTAATTAATTTTAATATAATTATATTAAAGGTATAATTATTATTAATCTTTTTTGTGACCTTATTGGGTATGTGGTCATATCTCAAAGGCTCACATTCCCTACCACCAAAAAAGATTGTACCACAATCTGATATATGTGATTAGGGTATCATCCACTGTCCTACCTCTTCAATAGACTTTGTTAGTCTTGAAGCTCTATAATGCTTAACTTTTTATTTTTCAGGTTTTCTTTCATGTCTGAACCTTCTTAGTAATTTATCAGCATTTTTTATATCTTTCTCAAGTAGCCATTCATCTTCTTGAGTTGAATTTCTATACCTTACAAGGTATTCCCTTTCTTTTTTGTTTCTTGTCCTTCTTTCTTTAAGGACTTTTACTATTTTCTTTTCCTCTCCCTCCTCCAAGGGGGGAATTTCAAGTGGGGGTTTATTTCTTAGTGGAAATAATTCCTTATCACTTGAACTGTAAGGTTTTATCAGACTTACAGGGAAAGTTGGGTGTTTGTTCATTAGTTCACCTGTGAGTTCTAATTGCACAGCATTGGGTCCATGAAGTGCTTTTATCATAAATGGTCCTGCAAAGGAATCTTTCAATTTCTTTGGGCCTTTTATGTTATTGAAATTAAGGGTTGATACTAAAACTAAGTCCCCTATTTTGAAGTCAGGTGGTTTATGACTTTTATCCCATCTTTCTTTTGCATATTTAAAAGAATCTTGCATGCATCTGTTTGCATGGTGTCTTGCTTTGTCAAGCATTATCTTGAAACTGCTTGCTGTTGGATGTATATCCACTAAGTCCTTTTTGAGGGTATCATAAGGAAGTCTTGGATTCCAACCTTTCTCTAGCATTGCTGGTTTTTTGCCAGTAGAAGAATGGATTGATGTCTTATATGCCAGTTCAAGTGCTGGTATTAGTGTACACCAATCATGGGTAAAACCATCAGAATCTTTGAATTCTAGCCCATAAGCACAGAATCTTCTGATCATATCCTCTAGGGTTTGTATCATTCTTTCTGCTAGACCATCAGTTTGATGATGATAAGCTGTTGAGAATGATAACTTTGTCCCAAACAAGTTATGGAGGTTTGTCCATAATGCTGAAGTGAACTTTGGGTCTCTGTCACTTATAATATTTTGGAATAAGCCTGTGTGGCTAATGACTTTATTCCATATCATTATGGCTGTATCCATAGCTGTGTCATCTTTATGACATGGTAAGAACATGGGAGGTTTACTGTACCTGTCAACTAACACTAGACATGCATTATAACTCCTGTCTCCTCCTGGAGGTAAGGCTGTTACCCAATCCATATGAACGATTTCCCATGGGGATTTTGGTTCTTGGATTTGGATCATCATTCCAAATTTCTTTCCTGTGGCTCTGTTGGCTTTTTGGCATCTGTCACAGGTTTGGCAGTACTCTGCAACATCTTTCTTCCAATTTGGCCACCAAGAGCAGGTTTTCACCCTCTCTAGTGTCCTATCTTCTGAGAGATGTCCAGATGCAACACTATCATGACACTCATGTAAAATAGTGTTTATTAGTGTTCTGTCTGTTAAGGCCATAACACATGTGTGTTTTGTTCTATGGTAAAGGATTCCATCAAGGAGGTGGAATCTTCCTTCATCATATGCCTTTTTCCATATTTCATCTAGTTTTGATGAAAGTGATGGATCTTTGCAGTCTTTCATTAGAAGTTGGCTTAAGATATGGCAATTTTTGTCTGTCTTATAGCTTTCTTTAACTTGGTTAAAGAATTCTGTGCCAATGTCTGTAACACATATTCCTTCTATATGGTGCTCTTCTTGTGGTACCCATGCTGGATTGTCAGGGGTATTTGCTAGAGCCCATCTGCTAAGACCATCTGCATTTTTATGAATATTTCCAGATTTATGAACAATAGTCATATTTCCTCTATATTCTTGGATAGCAATTTGCCATCTCAGCATATGTCTATTTGGAGTCTTCATATTTAATAGTGATTTCACAGCATTACAGTCTGTGATTACATCAAATACTGTGCCATCCAAATAATAATGCAGTTTTTCTAAAGCCCACACTAGGCATAAGCATTCCATTTGGCTTGCTCCATACCTTGCTTCTGTTGGCTTTATTTGCCTTGAAATGAAACAAATTGGTCCTTCCACTGGTTTATCATTGATAATTTGTGTTTGGTGAAGTGCAGCACCTAGTCCTTCTCCACAAGCATCAATGTACAGTTTGAAGGGTAGTTTCCAATCTGGCATCAGAAGAAATGGGGCATTTGTTAAGGAATTTTTCAATTCTTCATATGCCTTGACTCTTTCTTCTGTCATCTCATAGACTGTTTGTTGGTCACATAGCTTATACAATGATTTAGCAATCTTTGCAAAGTCCTTTATATGCTGTCTGTAGTAACCAGCAAATCCTAGAAATGATTGCATTTCTTTTTTGGTTTGAGGCATTGGTTTAAGTAGTACTGCTGCTACTTTATTTTTGTCTATGCCTAGACTAAGGCCAGATACTACATGTCCTAGGGCTTTTAATTCACTATATGCAAAATGACACTTTTTCAATGAAATTTTCATATTTCCTTGGACTATTTTCTGTAGCACCCTTTCTAGTCTTGTCAGGTGATTTTCCCAAGTTTCTGAGCAAACTATGATATCATCAATGTAGATTATTAACCATCCTTCTGATAATTCTTCAGGAAATATGGTATTCATCATTCTTTGATAATGGGAAGGTGCATTTTTTATCCCAAATGGCATTCTTAAGTATTCAAAAATTCCACAATGGACTATTATTCTTAGTAGTTTCTTGGCATTGTCTGTTAAGACATTTTGATGAAAACCCTTAAGAGCATCCATAGCTGTGATGAACTTAGCTTGTGACAATTGGGTCAATGTCTCATGGATTCTGGGTATTGGATATCTGTCTGGAATGGTATAGGTATTCAGGGCTCTGAAGTCTCCTACCATCCTTGATTTTCCATTATGCCAAGTTATAATGACAGGTGTAGTAACTTCTACTTGTTCATTATGTCCAACCTTTCTTAATACTCCAAGGTCCATTAATTCTTTAATGTGCACCTCTAGGGCTTCTCTAGCTCTTGGGCTGGCTGGATAAGCAGGTCTTCTTAATAAAGGTGGGTAAGGTTTTTCTACATTAAGAATTATATCCACTTCATGTCCAATTATGGCACCTAGTGGCTCTTTGTCAGTTGCAAAGGCATTTTTATACTTAAATAAGAGGTCAATCAATTTTTCTTTCATTTTTTCTGTTAATTCTTGATTGAATTCTGCCTCTTTGAGTTGTTCAGATATAAAAAGTTCTTTTTCTGGAATTTTTTCCTCATTCTTAATAACTGTGATTTGTTTTTTGTTATTTAAGAATCCAAACTTTTGTCTTTTATTATCTCCTATGGTAAAATATCTATCCTTTTGGTTGGAGATATCTATACCATAGATTGATAAGTATTCATTCCCAAGTATGAAATGATTACTAGTACAGTTGTCCATTACTACAAACTCTACTTTGATTCTGACACATTGTGAGGGATGAGGAAAAATTAGTGTTAAATCAATTATTCCAAGGGGCTTCATGCTCTCACTTGCACTACTAAATTTGACACCTTGTATTGGCATAAGTTTTTCTTGCCAGTCTGGGACAATGGTTTTTAAATAACTTTTGCCAACACAAGTGCAATATGCTCCTGTATCCAAGTTAACCTTTCCTTCTTGGTTATCAACCATAACAATACTAATACTTGATTTTCCAGCTGTATATCCCATTCCTCTTGCAGGTTTGGTTCTATACATTTTGGCATCTTGTATGTTTGTCAGATTTGTGTCAGATGTTCCAACTTGTGGCAAGTTTGAGTTAACATCCAGTACTTCATAAATTATATCAATATTATTAATTTGTGCATTAATTATATTGATTTCATCACTTTCAGAGCTCTCTGACTCTTCTGTCTCTTTTTCAGAGTCAGATTCCTCTTCTTTGTCATTGTGGTTTTCTGTTTCCACAATTTCATTAATCTTTGCTTTTTTAAGGCAATTATTGGCTAAGTGTCCAATACCTCCACATTTATGGCATTTTCTTTGCTCATTATTGTTGGATGTATTGGGTTTAAAGGATTCTTTTGATTTATCTTTCTTGATAAATGGTTTATTTGGGCTTTTAATGTCCAATTTTTTCCAAGTCCTGCCAATTTTTGTTCTTGTCACTATATCTTCTAGTGCATTTATATACTCTTCTGTGGAGCATGGTTCTATACACCTGCTTCTTAGGGCATGTTCTAGTTCCCCTCCACATTTTTTAAGTATTTTCATGTGCACCATCTTCTGTGACATTTCTGGGTAAAGTGCATTAAGCCTTTCAACTTGTTTTAGGAACCAAGTTAAAGGTTTATCTTTCTCTGGGTCAAAGAAAGAGTTTTCAAATGCATTTTCTATCTTATACCTCCAGGCATCATTTGCCCACTTGGTGATTATTTCTTGTTTCCACCAAGACCAGGTATTTTTACCATTTGTTTGTCTTATGCCATAATACCATCTTTTTGCAGATTTCTCAAACAATGAATGTAATCTTGCAGTGATTAATTCATCTGGTATGGCATAGTCTTCTTGTAACATGTCAATTGTTTTAATAAATGACATGTGGTCATATTCACCTTCTCCTGTGAATGTTGGCCATTCTTTTAATTGAGGTGCTTCTTTCATTAAGACTTGGTTGTTGTCTTGGTGACTCAAGTCTGTTATGAAAGGATTTGACAATTCCTCTTTTGTTTTAACAGGGCTTCTTATATGAGAAAATGGTGTTGATAACTTTGGCATATTTAAGTTAGCCTCATTAATCTTATCCATTTTTTCTGTTATAAGCCTTATTTCACTTTGAATATCATCTTTCAGATGCATTCTTGCTTCATCACTTTTTTCTACATGGTCCAAAAGTAATTTTTGGTGTGATGAAGTTTTTTCTTCAAATTTTTCTACAGAAATACTTAATTTATTTAATTTTTCTGTAAGATTGTCAATACTCACATCATAATTGATTGTCAAAGTCTTGTCTTTGATATCTTTTATGTATTTATACAATTCTTGTTGTCCTTGTATTAATTTTTGAGTATTGTCAATTAAATTCTTTGGTTTATTATTTTCAACAATAAACTTAATGTTGTCAATTTCTTTTTTGTTTTGCACAACAATTTTTGTTAAAGAAGATAAATTGTTATTTATTTCTTGTAGTGATAATAAACTGTCTTTAATTTCTTTTAGAGGTAATATACTATTTTTAATTTCTGTTAAAGTATTTACAACATCTTTGGACAAGGTTATTTCTTTGGAAAATGAGGTTGTCTCATTCTTTGCTCTTCCTTGTCCTTGAATTCCATCAAGGTTCTGGCCATGTTGAAAACATTGTCCATGGCATCCTTTTGGATTCTTGGGATTCTGTAGCTTGGGGAATATGGTTTCCTCCAATGCTTTTTCTTGTTCTTCTTCCCTTCTTGGGGAAGTGGGTTGGCTTGAGGCTTGCTGGTAGAAGCTACTGGGGCTTCTTCCTTGGTTGCCTCCCTCTTTTTGGCATGATAATCCTTGATTTTTTTGATTTGAGGTTTGGATGACAGTGGATTCCATCCATTGGAGTATTTCACTATCTCCTCTTCTTTGAGGAACTTTTTCAGGATGTGCCAGGAGTTCATCACTCCTTGGTGTATTTGAGGCAGCATTTCCCAGTCTTTGTCCTTGTACACTGTGCAATACTGCTTCTACTGGCTCATGTAGATGTCTATTTGAGCCCTCTGAATGTGATTTGTACCTGTTTGAGTTACTCATACTTAGTTCCAATTCAGGCTCAGATATCATGGGCATTTCTGGGACTTGCCTTTGGGATAAGGCACTTCCTTGTGTGGATTCTGTTCCACTGGGGATATTGCCCTTTCTTTTCCCTTTTGAGGGATCAATTCTACTTCTGAGTCCAGCTCCATCTGATTGGATGGAGTATTGGGAACCTCTTCTGGTAGTCATAATTAAAGAATAAGAAAAAATAAAAGTATTTTTAGAGTAAAATTCTTTTATGGCAATTTAAAAAAGAGGTGCTCACCTTCAGAGTCTTGAATGGTGGGCCCTGGAAAGTCTAATTTCTTAGCTTTCTTTCTTTTGGTGATAACTGGTGTTGGAGAACTTTGACAAGTTTCTTCCACCAATCTCTCAACAGTAGCTTGGTTGTCTTCTGTTGTGTTATCTTCAAACACTAAAAAAGACAAATAAATATAAGTCTTTTTATAAGAAGTGTTATTTTTGGCAAGATATGGCAATTTTCCACGTAGAAATTGCTTTTATATCTTTAAAAAAGTGAAATAAATAAAGAAATGAATAAAAATGAATAAAAATAACTTTTTTTATTGGTTTTTAATATTTTTTAATATTTTTTATATATATATTTTTTTTATTTTTAAAGAATAAAATAAAAAATGAATATGATTCTTATAAAATTAAATTATAATAAAAATTATTTTTAATTTATAAAATATCTCTTTTAATCACTAGAGTCACCCAAAGAAAGTTTTTGCAAGTCTAAGGATGTGAAAAACCACGTGTAAGACAGTACAATTGCTTTCCAAATGCCTCAATAGCTTTTAAAATCAATAAAATATAAAATTATTATATAATTTTATGATTATAAATATAATTTATTATTGGATAAACCCAAATAGAATCTTTTTAAAGGTCTTTTAAGTAAATATCACGGCCAGGCCCCCAAATGTAAGGTTTGACTATGAAACAATAAGTAAAAAATTACTAATTTATTACTTATTGTACTCTGAATGTCCTTATAATTAAAGTAAATAAGATTAAAATAATAATAATAATAAAGAAATATTATTATTATGGCGTAAAAATATTATATTATTAAATAAATATAATAATATAAATTAATATTATATGAAATTATAATATTATAAATAATATATTAATATAAAATAATTAATATATTATAAAGCTCTTTATTATTGTTACCAACAAATAATAAAGGCGTAAAAAACTGTTTTTTATAAAAAAAACAATTAATAACAATAATATTACTAATATTAAAGTTATATATTAATATAAATACTATTTATATTAATTTAGAATTATTAAGAGTAATAATAAGAGAGAAATTATTATAATAAGATGAAATAACCTACTTTTAACACTTAAAATAATAATTTTGAGATATTTTACGCCAAAAGAATATAATACAACTTTTTCAAATTGTATTTACAATAAAAAATAAAGAAAATTACTAAATTTCTTGATTTTACGTGGAAATGAGTTTTTAGAGAGATTTTTAACAAAAACAATTAAATAAATGATTTAATCACGTCAAAATAGATGATTATAGCAAGGTGGTCTTTGGTCTTTAATAATATAACAGTTTTTTATATATAAAGAATAAAGAAATTACCTTTGATTTAATTGATTTAATGTTTTTGATGCGTCTGAGGGGAAAATAGAGTAAAAAGAGCTCTATTTATAGTAAATACCTCCCTCCTAGAGTCCAACAGGCTTCTAGTAGATGTGTACTGATCATATCCACTGGAATTGATCAATATTTTAAGGTTTGAGGGTGATTACATCATGATCAAACCATATTACATCATTATTACACCATTATTTAGAGTTATCACTATAACTCTACGTTTGATGACATCAGAGGCTTGGCAGAACCCCAAATTTCGTGGATTTTATTAGTTTTAATCATAAACTAATAGTATTCACCAATTTTATCACTCTTAAGACTGTTAAACTTAAATTAAGGTTACAGTATGTGATCATAACTGCTCAAATTAAGCTCAAACTTTGATCCTCAATAACCTTTAAGATTTACACGCTACATCAATTCAGGGAGTGAATTCTGATAGCCTGACATAACCTTATTATGCTGCCAAGAGAATTTCATTACATCATCAAAACTCTAATTTTGATGATTTTTCTTGTAACTCATCTTTTCTGTCGAAATTCAACATTTTAAACTTCAAACCTTGATTTCAGGGGGTTATACCCTGTATTTAATAATACAAATTACATCATTCTTCACGAATGAACTAGTAGAATCCAACTGTATACTTTTTTTTAAGTTTGGAGCACTTTCACAACAAAGTGGTCAACAGCTCTGTTGATTTTTATCAATATTTCATCATAGGTTTTAACCTTGTTTATAACTTGTAAAATAAAGTTCATATCTGTGTTCTTACAGTAATTACGTGGTAACTTTATTTTTGGTTCATCATTCTATCATGTATATTTTAGGAGATATTAGCTATGATCCTTGAATATATGCGTTGACCAAAAAAGTGCATATATTCAGGATAATTCTTTAAGTATTAACTTTGGGAATTAGCCTATTAATTGTTTTATGTGTGGATTTTCATGGAGAATCCACTGGTACAATTTATTTCACATGTTGTTTCATTAGTTCTTGAGATAAATAAGGTTTTATGGTTTTTATAAGGTATTTTACCTTATAATTCCTTAAATATTGACTTTACAGATATGCCATAAAAATGGTATATGTGTATTTTTCCATGGGGAATCCAATGGTATAATTTGTTTTACATGTTGATTCATTTGTTTTTAAGTTAAACCAATTTTAGTACCAATTTATGGTATTTTTTGTATACTTGAGTAATTATTTTGAATGTATAATTATTCTAATTAATTTTAATATAATTATATTAAAGGTATAATTATTATTAATCTTTTTTGTGACCTTATTGGGTATGTGGTCATATCTCAAAGGCTCACAAATGGGGTGGAAAGGGTGCTAGACCTTTCCACGTAGAGGAAGTGAAGATTTTTCACTCTCTAGGACTGACTTGTGGTTTGCAAAAAGCCTGTATAATCTGTATTGGGCTCAGATGTGGTTTTGAAACCACATGTGGGCAGCTTTCACCAATACAGGGTGAAAGATTTCATCTGGGGACCTCACAGCCTGATTCTGATGTGTATGATGTGTAGAATGCTGTACAGAAACTGTATGGGACCTCAGTATTGGCTGACATATGAGGTATTGAAGTAAAAACATGCTTCTTTGTCTATTTGACACCTCCTATTCATGATTATGGGATATTATCCCATGGTAAGGCTGTATATGACAGCAGGTGGGATTTTGACCTTAAAACAGCCATAACTTTGTCAATTCTTGAGATATCAACCTCAAAATTGGTTCGGTGTGTAGCCCTGTATGTGCTCTACACAATTGTACCTCATTTGATATGGGTATCATTAAATATGGCAAAGTTATCCCATGTACAAGATTTTTGTACATTTGCATGTTTGGGGCAAAAAGCTGTATTGAGCTTGTTTGCCCCATAACTTTTGTTCTAGTTGAGTTATGGGGAAATGGATGCCATCATCAGATAGCCCTGATTGTGCTCTTTCCAAAACAACCCCACTTCAAGTATCCCACACTAAAACTGTAGAAGTTAGATGAGAGGTGAATGTTTTGTTCACCCTTATTTGGCCTGAAATTGACCATAACTCCAGTAATATTGGTGCTAGCTCAGTTTGGCTGGTACCATTGGATAGCCCTGGCTTAGAGCTTCATTTTGAATACCCATTTGATGAGTTTAAGCCTCTCCTTCTAGAACTTAGATAAGAGGTGAAAATTAAGGTTTATGCTCAGCAATAACTTTGAGCAGGAATAACTTTGTTATTTCTTGTCCTATGGTTATGGGACTTATATTTTCAGAAAGAGGTGAGTTTCCTCTATATTTTGATTCCTTTTGAGCTAATTTGGCTCAGCTCCATGTTTTGGTGGTATCTCAGCTATACCATTGGTTTATGGTATTTTGGCTGTCATGCTTGTGCTCTGGTTTTGAGTCACAGGCTGACAAAGGTGGCATTGATATTTTCTATATCCTTCAAAGATTCAGAAAATATTAATGATTTATCATCTGAATTATCTTCAATTACATCATCTTTTTCAAAATCAGGTTCTTTTTCAATCTTAATTTCATTGATTTTCCCCCTTTTTGGACATGCATTGGATAAATGTGTGGTTATTTGGCAGATATGGCATTTCCTGATTGTATCTGAAAATATATATTTCAAATTATTAGAATTTTCTTTGCAATTTTGTCCACAGAATCTTTCCAAGGTGTATTAAACTTTGTTTTGAGATTCACCTTACTAGAACCAATTTTGGTTCTGGTGGTTACTTCTTCTAATATATTGATTATATCTTCTGCTGAAGATTGTGCAGTAGTCCTGCTTTTGACAGCATGCTCTAGGTAAACTCCACATTGTCTTAGAACTTTCCTATGAATCATAAATTCTGACATGTAAGCGTATAATGCTGTTAGTCTGTATTTTTGTTGGCAAAACCATGGTAAAGCTTTGTCTTTATCAGCATTGAATTTTGCAGATTCAAAGGCTGTTTCAACTTTGAACCTCCAAGCATCATTGGCCCATTTGTTGATAATTTGGGTTTTTGACCAAGTCCAACTTTGGTGTTCATGTGCTTGTCTCAATTTGATATACCATTGGTGAGCTGATTTGGCAAACAAGGTGTTAAATCTAGCTGTTAGTACTCGGTCCTGTAGTTCGAAGTCTTCTTTGATCATGTCAATACCTCTGATGAATTCCATATGGTCATATTCTCCTTCACCACTGAAGTGAGGCCATTCCTTAAGCTTTGGAACTTCTTTCAAGAGTGCCTAGCCCATTGATGGTTCCAAGTCATGAAAAGAAGTAGAAAATTCATTTTTTAACTGTGAATTTTCAATATCCAATACTTGTGTATTTGGAAACCTTGTACCCTCATTTCAATTCAGAGGTGTAGACATTCTTGGTAAGGTGTTTAGTTCCTCAATATCATTCATTTTACTGATGTTACACCTTTGTGAATTTCTTAATTCTTGTTGCAAGCTTCGTATAAAGTTCATTAAATTCTTTTTATGATAATCCTATTTATACGTCAGCTCATTCCATAATTCTGTTTGTTTGGTATTATCAGAGATAACCTCATTTAAATTTATTGCTAATTTTGATATTTCCTCCTTTGAGGTATCAAAACAGTTTTTTAAGGCAATTATATGTGTCTTTACTTCAGTAAATGCTTTTGAAATATCATCAAGAGATTTCTTATTATCCTCCTTGATAGTACTTATGGCTTGTTTTATTCTTGTTTCAATTTTTTCATCAATATTGGATTTGGAATATTGGTCTGTTAATTATTCAATAATGGCGGTTTGTTCATTTATCTTATTTCCAAAATAATTATCATTATTGGAAGTTTTAATTGTTCTTAAAGCATTTTCAAAACATATAAGTGTTTCATTCATTTGGCTCAGACTCAAGTTCTTTGTTTTAAGATTGTCATAAATTGATGAATTTTTATCAGAAATATGACTTTTTAGATCAGTTATAGCTTCATACAACTCTGGGATAGCATCAAAAATTTCAGAAATAATTTCTTATATTTTAATCTGGTTTCCTCCTTCTTTTGTAACTACATCACTGTTCTGGCCATCTGAAATACATTTTCCATGGCATCCTGTTGAATCTTTGGAATCCTGTAGCCCTGGCTGTAAGGGTTTGTGGCTGGTGACTTTCCTTTTCCCTTTTTCTGAGCTTGTGGCTTCTTTTTCAAGTTGGAATTTCTTCTCCTGGCCACTGGGGCTATTTTTGGCATTTATTTGGGTGGTGAAGGCTTGTTTTTCCTCCATTCTGCTGTTGAGGGCATCATGTTCTTCTTTTCCATCAATAGATGCCATCCATTGAGTAACTTGCAAGTGTTGGGATGGCCCAGGAATTTTCTCACAGTCAGGTAAGAATTCATGCAGTTTTTCCACAGATCTGCAAGGATCTGGTACTCTTTGTGCTGCAATGCATTGGTGTAAGCCTTCTGGCTGGCTTTGTAAATGTCCACTGAGGCTTCTTGTGGCGGTTTCAGCTCTGTTTGAAGGTAAAACAGTATTATAAGCTTCAGAATGACATAATTTCTTAATTTGGAAGTCATCAACTGACCCTTGTCCTTCTTTAACTGATTGGCTTCTGCCATAATCATGTCTATGACCTTTTTGGGAGCTGCTTGAGGGGTTATAGCTGGCACCTGATCTGGTTGAAGGCATATTTTATGATTAAAAAGCTTTAAAATAGTAATTTTACGTCAAAAAACTTACTATTGGCCAAATTCTTAGCTTTCTGAAGAGTATTACTTATATCCAAGTTAATCAATTCAGAAGAAATTGGTTCAGGCTGATTATTCTGAGTCACAAAAACAGTACTATTATGATCAGAATTAAAAGTACTGGCAGGAATAATGCTGGTAACATTTGAGGCTGTTTCAATGTTTTCTTGTCTTACCATGTTTTTGTTGCAGGGGCTCTTGGACAGAAAACAAGAATGGCCTGGAACTCAGGAATCAAGAACTCACTTGGAAGGCTCCAAAACAATAAAAGAGATAAAGCAGAATGAATTTCTTTAATAATGATAAGAGTAAGAATAAGGACAAGTATGTCAAAGATAAGAAAGAGTGTGAGCCTGTGAGGTATGTATGACATACCCATAAGGCCACAAATGATTTTATAAACAGTTAATTTTGTCTTAAACAGACTTTTTAGTTGAATTTAAAATAAAAAATAATAAAAAATAAGTATAACTTTTTTTTGGATAAAAAAAGTTATAAATATTATGTCATTTTTGGATTCTACACCAAAAATAACCTAGGGTACACCCATAGGGTTTTATACCCAAAACCACTTATTTTTTATGTTATTGGAAGATTTAAGAATCTCACAGCACCAATGTAACTTTTTTAACAATTTTTTAAAATTGTTAAATTTAAGCTTAATTAAGCTTAAATTTAAAGTTGCATAAGGTTTATGCAAACTTACCAAAATTTTAGTTAAAATTGAGGTGTGGTGTATATTTACTGAATTGGCTAAGGATTTGCCATACAGAATGTAAATCCTGCGTGAGCTCATTTTAAAAGGGTTTAAGGCCATAGTATGGCTTTAAATAAATAAAAGGGCAAAATCCATGCAGAAAGGTGGGACAAAGGAAAAAGACCAAATAGAGCTGGGGTACCCAACTTTTTGGATCTGCAAGGATTCAATTAACGTTGTCCACCTGTATTGGAGGATTTTCAACCTTATTTAAACTTTAAGATTAGACTTTGATCCAACCTTAAGGTTTAAACTGGTTTTATCCCAATTCGGACAGGAATTTCAAGCTGCCAAAGGGTAAATCCCAATATGCAGGCTTGAAATCAAGGTTTTAAGAACTGTCAGAGCTTAATTAAGCTTAAAAACCTTAAATAAGCTTAAAACTTTAAATTTTCAAGCATTAAAACCTTATCAAAACTTAAAGTTTAGTGTGTTTTGCTATTTTATGTGGAAAAATAGCAACAACTTCAAAAATTCATTAAAAATCCAATTCTTAATGGATTTGCTTGAAAATTTCACACAAATTAGAATTGAATATTATCAATATATAAATTAAATTTTAAGTATCTTTTATAAATAAATTTCCTGGGTAATTAGCCTGGAAATTTACTCTTTTAATTAAACTCAAAGAAATTTATGATTTCTTTAAAAATTAATTAAAAATTGAGTTTAAGAGATTTCTACTTGAAACTCTATTTTTAAGTTGTTCATGTGATGAACTTCAATATAAATAAGTTTATTTATATTAAAAACTTAAAATAATTAGTTTAAATGAGGATTAAAGTTACATGGAGTTAAGAATAACACTGGTAACTTTAAATTGGAAGTAAAAATAAGTTGCCTTAAGTTAAGAACTTTATTTTTAAGCATGGTTTTTCAGTTTTGACCTGAGCACGCCCTCTACATCCATTATGAATCATGAGAGCTGCTCTTCAGACATAAAAAGAGTCTTTTCATCACTGTTTTTGTCCATCATTCATTATTAATCCAATCATAGTAGAAATTTAAACAGGTAAAGTTTTATTAAATATAAAATCTTATTATTAAAAGTAATTCTTAAGTTATTTTGATTCTTTATTTATTAAAATTAAAGAATTGAAGCCATAGAATTTAGATTATTGTTGTAATCACCAATAATATATTTTATTATATAAAATTATCATTTTAAATATCTTTTAAAATCCACAAATTCCTCTCAAAATCTCTTTAATCATAATTCATATTAAAAAAAGTTGTTTTATCTTTAAATTTATTGATTTTTGACGTGTTTTTTAACTTATAACCTTTATTTAGTATAATAACTGTTGTATTAGACTTGTTGTATTAAATAAATCTTATAAGTAAGTTTTCTTTAAAGTTCTATATTTATTTATCTAAATAATAGTTTTTTTATATAGAATTTGTATTCTAAAAGAATTATTTCTGCACAGTGTGTGTTTTATTCTTTTTATGAATAATATTTATATTATTTATAAGTGGTTAGTATTCATATTTTCCACGTGTAATTGTCTCATTAAGATCTTTACACTTCTTATTGTCATAAATGTCAGTGACTATAACAATAATAGAATAATTATAATTTATTATAATTATTATTATTATTTTTATTATTATATTATTATAATAATAATTAAATTATTTTTTTTATATATAATTATTTTTAATAATTATATTTAAATTTGTGGTTGTAATATTTTATTATATTATATTTTTCTACTGAGGACAGTCATAGTACTCTTGATATTGTTACTATTATCAAGAGGTTCATAGACAAACCTTACAAAGAGTAAGTGAACCCAATGGCCAGAGAAATAAGAAAGCCAAAGCCAAGAAGCCAGCCAAGTGAATCCCCAAATCACTTTTTCAACCTGTTAGAAAAGGAAATGGAATCAGTAAGGGATATGACCATCAATATCCACTGACAGGCAAAGAAGAAAGGTGCAAATGACTGACTTCAGAATATAAGTAATTACTTTCATGAATGAAAAGAAAAATAAAAATAAAAATAAATCCAATATATTAATTAAATGGGGAAAACGTCCCCAGGTGCTGAAAGGTGGCCAGTATATGTGAAAAGCTGAAAGGCTTATCCCGGAAGGTAAGTCACCGACTGTATTGTCTGAATTGGGCCAATACAGTTCTGACCATCTTGGAAACTGAACTGTGGGACTGCATTGGCCCTATTGGGCTAAAGCCATACAGGATACTTGAGTATTACCTGTATGAACCAATTGAATTGTCCAAGGAATGCTGAAGTACTTGCTGCCTTGACAACTGATTGAAATGATTGAATACCCCTGAGAAATGGCATTTTTGAATAATCCTGAATTGAACTGCCAACCCAACTCCTGCAGGGCCAGGTGGTTGGGGTCCTTGGAATCATGGAATTTGGTCCTGAAAACGTCACCATTGAATTGCTGAGCAAAAATGGTGCATAATGGTATATAATCCCATATATGCACCACTCCTGCAACGTTGAGTATGTGGTGCATGGAGGAATGGGAAGAATCCCCCTTAAGTTGAGGGGAAGGGTTGAGCTGAGCTGAACTGGTTGCCTCTGGTGGTTACCAGAGGCCATGGGTTGAAATTTGGTCCTTGGCCAATTGGGGGCCTATTGTGGTTTATGGCCATTCTTGGTGTCATGGTGATTGTGGCCAAGATTGGGCTCAGGTGGGCCCAATTGTGGTTTGGGACCCACCTGGCCTTGAGGGCTAGTGGGCTTCCCCCTTTGGCCCCTCTTTGCATCAATGGATTAGGCCAAAAGGGGCCTGATTGGCCCGCAGACTGCAGTACGTGGCCTATGGACCATCTTGTACAGACTGCAGCTTACGGCCCACAGGACGTAGAGGCCATAGTGGGCCTAAATGGCCCAAAAAGGCCATTTAGGCACTAGACCCCCTAATGAAAGGGGGTGGCCCAAGGATGATGGTGATGGCTAGAGGGCCCAAAAACAACAATAGAGGCCTGGGGGTTGGAGATATAGAAATTGGTCAGGAAGGCCAATGATGGCAGGATATGGCCTGGGGCCATGAAAGGCAATAGTAAAGTGCTGTGGCCAAAGGGCCATAGAAAGCAAAGGGAGCCAATTGTCCATAAAAGATATGGTGTGGCCAATTAGCCCCAACTTGGTTCCAGGCTAAATTGCCGCAACACCCATGGGGGGTCATTGCTCATGGTTGTGACAGTTTTCAGACACTAAAATTAATGAAAAAGCCAATTAATTAAGTAAATAAAAGGTATCTCAAAAATGAAATAAAAATATAAGCCTCACTTATGATATGAAAGAAAATTCTTTTATGGATTTTTTGAATTATAAGTATTTTTTATATGTTTTTTAAATTCTTCAATATAAGAAAAAGAATTGAAAAAGTAGAAAAAATATTTTACAGGTAAGATATCACGGCTGGTCCCCCAAATGTAAGGTGTGGATATGAAACTTTGATAAAATATCAATTACTTTTCCTGTCCTCAAAATTTGTATAAGGTAAAATTATTTAAAAATAGTAAGAAATAGTATTTTTAAGGAGAAAACACACCATTTTCATTGTTTTTAACTTTCTCAGTATAAAACAATAATATAATAAAAATTTATTGTTTTACCAACAATAAAGATTTATCCAAAAATACTTTGCAAGACATATTTAAGGCTACAAAAGAAATTTCTTCAACAGCAATATTAATTGGAATTAATTGAGCAAAGAACTGCAAGCAATTTATTAAAGCAAAAAGTCTTTAAAAAGATATTTAAAGAGAAAACATGCCCAAAAGTGACCAGAGTGAATTTGGAAACAAAGTGACAAAGTTAACAGTGATGAAAGATGCTTTAATTCACTTTTGGGGTGGTTCAGTGGTAAAAATGATTATAAGAGTTACAAACAATGATTAGAATGAATTTTTCACGAGGCTAAAAGGTTCAAAATGATTTATATAGGCTGGTTTTAATCTTTTATTGATTGGTTTAACAGTGTTTGAGATAATTATAAAAGGAAAAGATTCTAACATGAAGAGAAAAGTGGGGCAAAGAAGACATTCTTTTATAGCCATCAATTTTCTTACTCCAAAAGTAAGATTTACTCTTGTCGTTTGTGAAAACCACTGTTAAAACAGAAAAGCCAATTATGGCATCATTGAACCCTGGTTTAGACCAAAAAAGAGCTGGTTTTAGCCATTTTAGACTCTTATATCATCCATTACCATAGTGATACCTGGTCTAGAGCCTTCAAAACACGTCAGAATGTTTGTAAGAGTTGTAGAAACCAGTTAAAACTGTTTTTACTAACAGTTTTTTCACTTAAGGGTATATTTACCCTCTTGGAAACAGTTAAAGCTGTCCTGGTTGGTATCAAAACCTCATCATCAATTGAGTCACAGACCCTATGACTCAATTCCACGCCAAAAGTGATGAACTTTGGTGAGCCTCAGAGGTAATTTCATATACCCAAAAGACCACAAATACAAAAATAACATATTAATATAAATAAAATGAATTTATTTATATTATTAAAATAAAAATCAAAATATAAATATAAAATTATATTAAAAATAAAAAATTAATTACAATTTAAGAATAAAAATACATTAAATTTTGTAAGTATAAAATTACATTTATACTTGGAAAAATTAAGTCAAAATGAAATTTTAACAAAATTGTGAAAAATAAATAAATTTGGAAAAAAGTTAAATAAAAATTATTATAGCTTTTTATTCAATAAATAAACACATAGAAATTATTTCACCATTGGATTCCTCATAAAAAATCAGGTGGGGTCACCTCTGAGTGAAATTCTTGTAGCTCAACTCTAAATAAGCTTAAATTAAATTTTTAGTATTTTCAATACAAAAGTTGAACATCCTCAAAAACTTAATTTAATTCACACCACATGTGGTGTTAACCATCAATTTTTGTGTTAAAATTGTGGTGTTGTGTTTAGTTTAGAAGTTATGAGGAATTGAAGTATTTTCAATTGAATTCAATTGAAATGTCAAAATGTGCACATGTATTACATTAGTGAACTTTGATTTACATATGAGGTGTCAATTATTACTGTATTGTACTGTACAATTGAATTGAATTACATATGTAAATTATAAGTATAATACATGATCAGGAATTAAAGGAAAAATATATTGGAAAGATTAAATTTGGGGGGGAAAAGGAACTCCAGCTCTAAGGGGGAGCTAGACCCCCAAAGTCCTTCCTGACAGGCGTGGGATGTCAAAATTCACGCAAAAGTTCATCACTTTTGGCCTGGAATTGAGTTACAGGGTCTGTGGACTCAATTGATGATGAGGTTTTGATACCAACTGGGGTAGTTTTAGCTGTTGCCAAGAGGGTAAAACTACCCTTAAGATAAAACCATCATAGTAAAAACAGTTTTAACTGGTTTCTAAATCTCTGACACACATTCTGACGTGTTTTGAAGGCTCTAGGCCTGCTATTGCTATAGTAATGGCTGATTTAAGGGTCTAAAATGGCTAAAAATGGCTTAAACCAGCCCTTTTTGGTCTAAACCAGGGTTCAATGATGCCATAATTGACTTTTCTGTTGTCAGACTGTTTTTCACGACTGACAAGAGTAAATTTTACTTTTGGAGTAAGAGAATTGATTGCTATAAAAGAATGTCTTCTTTGCCCCACTTTTCTCTTCATGTTAGAATCTTTTCCTTTTATTAATTAGTTTAAACACTGTTAAACCAATCAATCAAAGATTACAACCACCATTTTTAAATCATTTTAATCCTTTTAACCACGTGAAAAAATCATTATAATCATTTTTACCCCTGAACCACCCCAAAAGTGAATTAAAGCATCTTCCATCACTGTAAACTTTGTCACTTTGTTTCCAAATTCACTCTGGTCACTTTTAGGCGTGTTTTCTCTTTAATATTCTTTTTTAAAGACTTTGTTCTTTAATTAATTGCTTGCAGTTCTTTGCTCAATTAACTCCAATTTAAATTACTCTTGAAGAAATTTCTTTTGTAGCCTTAAAATATCTCTTGTAGAGTATTTTTTGGATAAATTTTTATTGTTGGTAAAACAATAAATTTTTATAATATTATTGTTTTATACTAATAAAGTTATAAACAATAAAATTGGCGTGTTTTCTCTTAAAAATAAAATTTCATACTATTTTTAACTGAATTTTACCTTATACAAATTTTGAGGACAGGAAAAGTACTTGATTTTTAATCAAAGTTTCATATCCACACCTTACAACTTTTACGTGGAATTTGCCCATGCCTTTCAGCAAGGATTTTGGGGGTCTGGCTCCCCCTTGGAGCTAGAGTTCCTTTTCCCTCCCCAGAATTAATCTTTCCAATTTATTTTTTGTTCAATTTCTCATTATGTAATACACTTGTAATCTACACATATAATTAAATTGAGCTTTACAGTACACAACTGTAATAATTGATACCTCATATGTAAATTACAGTTCACCTACTCACTACATGTGCACATTTTGACATTTCAATTGAATTCAATTGAAAATACTTCAATTCCTCATAACTCCTAAACTATACACAACACCTCAATCTTAACACAAAAATTGATGATTAACACTACATTGGATTTGAATTAAATTAAGTTTTTGGGGACTTTCAACTTTTATACAGAAAATACAAAAAGCTCAATTCCAGCTTATATAGAGTTGAGTTACAGAAATTTCACTCAGAGGTGACCCCACCTAATTTTTTATAAGCAATCCAATGGTGAAATCAATTTTATATGTTTCTTTGTTAGCTAAAGTTTTATGATAAATTTTATTTAAATTTTTTGCAAAATTATTTTCTTTTGGGTAATTTTGTTGAAAATTCATTTTTACTTAATTTTTCCAAGTAAAACTGTGTTTTTACAATTTCAAAATTTAATGTATTTTTATTTTTAAATTATGATTAAATTTTTAATTTTGTATATAAACTAATATTTATATTTTAATTTTTCTTTTAATAATATAAATAAATTTATTTTATTTATGTTTGTATATTAATTTTTTGTTTGTGGTCTTTTGGGTATATGAAAATACCTCTAATGCTCACACATGTGCCACATTTCTTTTGGTGACCTCCTTGAGCATTTCCCCAAATACCCACTAGTATTGTGCTTTTGTTGTCCTGTTCTGGATAAGTATAATGAAGAAATTTACTACTGGCCCACACTACCTGAATGAGCCCATGAAATTGGGGTAGATCTGTCAGGATGAGTCTATGATAAAGGTGTATATAAGTATTTGCAGGCTTTAACTATGACTGTGAAATGGTAAAAATAGCTTTAAAAGATAATAAAGTTGATAATAAATTATTAAATTAAGATATTAAGGGCTTTACTATAGAGATATAGTGGTGGTAAGCACTGTTAAAAGCCCTGGGTGCAGCTTTACCTGTTGGGTTACAATAATAAAGACTACAATACTTTTAATTTAAGAGTATACCTGATTATTAACCAAGAGTAAAACTGTTTTTGACAGTTTACTAAGTAGGTTATTCAAGAGCAGGATAAGGAAAGCTATTCTAGCAGTGAAAAGCCTCCTTTTTATCCTGAAATGGGGTGGAAAGGGTGCTAGACCTTTCCACGTAGAGGAAGTGAAGATTTTTTCACTTTCTAGTACTGGCTTGTGGTTTTCAAACAGCCTGTATAACCTGTATTGGGCTCAGATGTGGTTTTGAAACCACATCTGGGCGGTTTTCACCAATGCAGGGTGAAAATTTTCATCTGGGGACCTCACAGCCTGATTCTGACGTGTATGATGCATAGAATGCTGTACAGAAACTGTATGGGACCCCAGTATTGACTGAAATATGAGGTATTGAAGTAAAAACATGCTTCTTCATCTATTTGACACCTCATATTCATGGTTATGGGATATTATCCCATGGTAAGGCTGTATATGACAGCAGGTGGGATTTTGACCTTAAAACAGTCATACCTTTGTCAATTCTTGAGATATCAACCTCAAAATTTATTCAGTGTTTAGCCCTGTATGTGCTCTACACAATGGGACCTCATTTGATATGGGTATCATTAAATATGGCAAAGTTATCCCAGGTACAAGAGTTTTGTACATTTGTGTATTTTGGGCAAAAAGCTGTATTGAGCTTGTTTGCCTCATAACATTTGTTCTAGTTGAGCTATGGGGAAATGGATGACACCATCAGATAGCCCTGAATGTGCGTTTTCCAAAAATACCCCACTTCAGGTATCCCACACTAAAACTGTAGAACTTAGATGAGAGGTGAATGTTTAGTTCACCCTTATTTGGCCTGAAATTGACCATAACTCCAGTAATATTGGTGCTAGCTCAGCTTGGCTAGTACCATTGGATAGACCTGGCTTAGAGCTTCATTTTGAATACCCATTTGATGGGGTTAAGCCTCTCCTTCTAGATTTTAGATGAGAGGTGAAAATTAAGGTTTATGCTCAGCAATAACTTTGTTATTTCTTGTCCTATGGTGATGGGACTTATATTTTCAGAAAGAGGTGAGTTTCCTCTTACTTTTGATACCTTTTGAGCTTATCAGGCTCAGCTCCATGTTTTGGTGGTATCTTGGCTATACCATTGGTTTATGGTATTTTGGCTGTCATGCTTGTGCTCTGGTTTTGAGTCACAGGCTGACATACCCTCCCTCTAAAAAAGGCTCATCATTGATGAGACTGTTAAGTCCTCCTAGAGGCTCTGAATCTCCTTAAATGAAGGTTCCCATCTGGTATGGCATCCTCTGCCAACCATTTGTCTTTATCTGCTGTCTGGTTCTTGAATCTGACTAGGTATTGTCTTTGATCCTTCCCATTGAGTCTGATCTTCCTGGCCCTGATTATCTTACTCACAGGTCCAGGGGATTCTTCCACTTCCACTATCTCTTGTGGTGTGGGGTTCTTTCTCCTTGAGGGGAATTTGTCCTCCTCTGTCTGGAAGTATGGTTTGACCAAACTCACTGGAAAGACTGGATGTTTCCTTGAAAACTCCTCAGTGAGTTTGACTTCCACTGCATTTTTTCCTATCAACTTAATGATAATAAAAGGTCCTACAAATGAGTCTCTCATCCTTTTAGGTCCTTTGAGATTGTTGAAGTTCAGTGTAGACACTAGCACCTGGTCCCCTTCCTTGAAGTCAGGTTCCATATGTGATTTGTCCCACCTCTGCTTATTGTATTCTTTTGCCTCAGCTATGCATTTGGCAGCTTTGTCACAGGCCCTCTTCCACATATCATGGAAGTCTTTGGCTGTGGGGTGGATATTCAGGAGATCTTTCTTCAAGTGATCCACAGGCAACAGGGGGTTCCACCCTTTCTCCACCAGTGCAGGTGTTTTACCTGTGGTGGAGTGCTGGCTTGTATTATAAGCCAGTTGGACTGCTGGTAAGAGGGTAACCCAATCATGGATGTATCCCTCATGGTCCTTGTATTCCATGCCATAGGAACAGAATCCTCTGAGGATGTCCCCCATTGTTTGGATCATCCTCTCAGCTAGGCCATCTGTTTGTGGATGGTAAGCTGTGGAAAAAGCAATTTTGGTACCAAGCATGTCATATAAGTTAGTCCAAAATTCAGATGTGAATTTTGGGTCCCTATCACTAATGATGATCTTAGGACTCCACAGGTAGATATGATGTTATTCCAAAACAACAGAGCAGTATCCATGGCTGTGTCTTCCTTATGGCATGGTAGACACCTCATGCTCTTGCTAAACCTATCAACTATGATCAAACAGGCATTATAGTTTTCTTTGCCCCCTGCGACAAGTCCTGTTACCCAGTCCATGTTGATGGTTTCCCATGGGTGTTTGGGTTCTTCTATGTGTTGAAGAACCCCATACTTCTTCCCATGTTTCCTATTTGCCTTTTGGCATCTTTAACAAGTGTTGATGTATTCACTCAACTCTTGTTCCCACTTGGGCCACCAATCTGTGCTTGCTACCCTCTCTTTGGTCCTGTCCTCACTCATGTGTCCCATATAGGGGCAGTCATGGAATTCTTGTAGGATCAATGAGATGTGGTCTCTGTCTACCACTGTGAGTGCACTTGTGTGCTTTTCTCTGTGGTAGAGCAGGCCATCTATAAGAAAAAACTTATTGTCCTTATAGGCCCTCAACCAGGGTTCTTCCAGCTGGGTTTCCAGTTCTGGGCTCCTGTACCTTTGTTGAAGGAGTTGGAGTAGTATGCTACACTGTTTGTGTTTGGCATAAGACTTCTGTACTGCACTAAAGAATTCATTGTGCAGTTCTGAGGAACTTATTCCCAGTATGGGAATTTCTGTCCCTTCTGAGTCAGTGTTTCCACTGTCAAGGGTACCACTTTCTGGTGCCCATTCAGATAATCTGAAGTTTTTCCTCCTATCTATTTCCATGAAATGGATAGGGATTTTTGCTGCAACTTCTGGGTCATAAGCTGGATTGCTTTTGACATTGTCCAGTGGCCATCTGCTGAGGCCATCTGCATTGGTATGGATTTTCCCTTCCTTGTATATGATGGTCATGTTCCCTCTATACTCCTGGATGGCTATTTGCCACCTCAGCATATGTCTATTTGTAGTCTTCATGTTTAGTAAAGACTTCAAGGCTGTGCAGTCTGTGTAGACTTCAAATACTGCACCCTCCAAATAATAATGGAGTTTTTTTAGAGCCCAGACTAGACATAGACATTCAGTCTGGGTGGCCCCATACCTGGCTTCTGAATCTTTCAGTTGCCTAGAGATATAACATATTACACCCTCTCTTGGTTCACCATCCACAATTTGTCTTTGGTGAAGGTCTGCTCCTAAGCCTTGGCTGCATGCTGCATCTATATATAACTTGAATGGTAGTTCAAAGTCAGGTAAGATGAGCACTGGTGCATTGGTGAGTTCATATTTGATTCTCTCATATGCATCCCTCCTTTCCTTGGTTATTCCAAAAGCTACATCTTTTGAACATAACTTGTATAAACTACTAGTTATGTGTGCAAAATTTTTGGTATGGTTTCTATAGTAGCTAGCAAACCCAAGGAAAGATTGTGTAAGGTTTGACTATGAAACAATAAGTAAAAATTACTAATTTATTACTTATTGTACTCTGAATGTCCTTATGAATTGAATAAATAAGATTAAAAGTATAATAATAATAAATAATTATTATTATTATGGCGTAAAATAATTATATTATTAAATGAATATAATAATATAATTTATATTATGAAAATATAATATAATAAATAAATATATTAATAAA
The DNA here is from genome assembly GCA_023105745.1 of Austropuccinia psidii. Classification (NCBI taxonomy): domain Eukaryota; kingdom Fungi; phylum Basidiomycota; class Pucciniomycetes; order Pucciniales; family Sphaerophragmiaceae; genus Austropuccinia; species Austropuccinia psidii. The sequence continues at coordinate 4,201,067 of JALGQZ010000005.1, read as the reverse complement.
AAATAATTAATATATTTAAAAAGCTCTTTATAATTGTTACCAACAAATAATAAAGGCGTAAAAAATTACTTTTTATTAATAAAAAACAATTAATAACAATAATATTACTAATATTAAAGTTATGAATTAATATAAATACTATCTATATCAATTAAAGAATTATTAAGAGAGTAATAATAGATAAATTGTAATAATAAGAGAAAACAACCTACTTTTAACACTTAATATAATAATTTTGAAATATTTTATGCCAAAAAATATAAATACAACCTTTTTATATTGTGTTTACAATAAAAATAAAGAAAATTACAAATTATTCTGGATTTTTACGTGGCAATGAGTTTTTAGAGAGATTTTTAACAAAAACAATTAAATAAATGATTTAATCACGTCAAAATGGATTATTATAATAAGGTGGACTTTGGTCTTTAATAATATAATAGTTTTATATATAAAGAATAAAGAAATTACCTTTGATTTAATTGATTTAATGTTTTTGATGCGTCTGAGGGGAAAATAGAGTAAAAAGAGCTCTATTTCTAGTAAATACCTCCCTCCTAGAGTCCAACAGGCTTCTAGTAGACGTGTACTGATCATATCCACTGGAATTGATCAATATTTTAAGGTTTGGAGATGATTACATCATTATCAAACCATATTACATCATTATTACACCATTATTCAGAGTTATCACTATAACTCTAATGTTGATGACATCAGAGGCTTGGCAGAACCCCAAATTTCGTGGATTTTATTAGTTTTAATCATAAACTAATAGTATTCACCAATTTTATCACTCTTAAGACTGTTAAACTTAAATTAAGGTTACTGTGAGTGATCATAACTGCTCAAATTAAGCTCATACTTTGATCCTCAATAACTTTGAAGATTTACACGCTACAGCAATTCAGAGAGTGAATTCTGATAGCCTGGCATAACCTCATTATTCTGCCAAGAGCGTTTCATTACATCATCAAAACTCTACTTTTGATGATTTTTCTTGTAACTCATCTTTTCTGTCGAAATTCAATATTTTAAACTTCAAACCTTGATTTCAGGGGGTTATACCGTGAATTTAATAATAAAAATTACATCATCCTTCACGGATGAACTAGTAGAATCCAACTGTATACTTTTTTTTAAGTTTGGAATACTTTCACAACAAAGTGGTCAACAGCTCTGTTGATTTTTATCAATATTTCATCATAGGTTTTAACCTTGTTTATAATTTGTAAAATAAAGTTCATATCTGTGTTCGTACAGTAATTACGTGGTAACTTTATTTTTGGTTCATCATTCTATCATGTATATTTTAAGAGATATTAGCTATGATCCTTGAATATATGCGTTGACCAAAAAAGTGCATATATTCAGGTTAATTTCTTAAGTATTAACTTTGAAAATTAGCTTATTAATTGTTTTATGTGTGGATTTTTGTGGGGAATCCACTGGTACAATTTATTTTACATGTTGTTTCATTAGTTTCTGAGATAAATAAGGTTTTATGGTTTTTATAAGGTATTATACCTTATAATTCATTAAATATTGACTTTACAGATATGCAATAAAAATGGTATATGTGTATTTTACCATGGGGAATCCAATGGTATAATTTATTTTACATGTTGATTCATTGGTTTTTAAGTTAAACCAATTTTTGTACCAATTTATGGTATTTTTTGTATATTTAAGTAATTATTTTTGATGTATAATTATTCTAAGTACTTTTAATATAATTATATTAAAGGTATAATTATTCTGAGTCTTTTTTGTGACCTTATTGGGTATGTGGTCATATCTCAAAAGCTCACATTCCCTACCACCAAAAAAGATTGTACCACAATCTGATATGTGTGATTAGGGTATCATCCACTGTCCTACCTCTTCATTAGACTTTATCAGTCTTGAAGCTCAATAATGCTTGATTTTGTTATTCTTTAGGTTTTCTTTCATGTCTAAACCTCCTCAGTAGTTTATCTGCATTTGTTATATCTTTCTCAAGTAGCCATTCATCTTCTTAAGTTGGATTTCTATACCTTACAAGGTATTCTCTTTCTTTTTTGTTTCTTGTCCTTCTTTCTTTAAGGACTTTTACAATTCTTTTTTCTTCTCCTTTTTGCAAAGGGGGAATTTCAAGTGGGGGTTTATTTCTTAGTGGAAATAATTCTTTGTCACTTGAGCTGTAAGGTTTTATAAGACTTACAGGGAAAGTTGGGTGTTTATTCATTAAATCACCTGTGAGTTCCAATTGTACAGCATTGGGTCCATGAAGTGCTTTCACCATAAATGGTCCTGCAAAGGAATCTTTCAATTTCTTTGGTCCTTTTATGTTATTAAAATTAAGATTTGATACTAATACCAAATCTCCTATTTTGAAGTCAGGTGGTTTATGACTTTTGTCCCATCTTTCTTTTGCATATTTGAAAGATTCTTGCATGCATCTGTTTTCATGGTGTCTTTCTTTGTCAAGCATTATCTTAAAACTGCTTGCTGTTGGATGTATGTCCACTAAGTCCTTTTTGAGGGTATCATAAGGAAGTCTTGGATTCCAACCTTTCTCTAGCATTGCTGGTGTTTTGCCAGTAGAAGAATGGATTGATGTCTTATATGCCAGCTCAAGTGCTGGTATTAGTGTACACCAATCATGGGTAAAACCATCAGAATCTCTGAATTCTAGCCCATAAGCACAGAATCTTCTGATCATGTCCTCTAAAGTCTGTATCATTCTTTCTGCTAAACCATCAGTTTGGGGATGGTAAGCTGTTGAGAATGATAGCTTTGTCCCAAATAAGTTATGGAAATTTGTCCATGATGCTGAAGTGAACTTTGGGTCTCTGTCACTTATAATATTTTGGAATAAGCCTGTGTGGCTAATGACTTTATTCCATATCATTATGGCTGTATCCATAGCTGTGTCATCTTTATGACATGGTAAGAACATGGGAGTTTTACTGTACCTGTCAACTAACACTAGACATGCATTATAGCTCCTGTCTCCTCCTGGAGGTAGTGCTGTTACCCAATCCATATGAACTATTTCCCATGGGGATTTTGGTTCTTGGATTTGGATCATCATTCCAAATTTCTTTCCTGTGGCTCTGTTGGCTTTTTGACATCTGTCACAGGTTTGGCAGTACTCTGCAACATCTTTCTTCCAATTTGGCCACCAAGAGCAGGTTTTCACTCTCTCTAGTGTTCTATCTTCTGAGAGATGTCCAGATGCAACACTATCATGACACTCATGTAAAATAGTGTTTATTAGTGTTCTATCTGTTAAGGCCATAACACATGTGTGTTTTGTTCTATGGTAAAGTATTCCATCAAGGAGGTGGAATCTTCCTTCATCATATGCCTTTTTCCATATTTCATCTAGTTTTGATTAAAGTGATGGATCTTTGCAGTCTTTCATTAGAAGTTGGCTTAAGATATGGCAATTTTTGTCTGTCTTATAGCTTTCTTTAACTTGGTTAAAGAATTCTGTGCCTATGTCTGTGACACATATTCCTTCTATATGGTGCTCTTCTTGTGGTACCCATGCTGGATTGTCAGGGGTATTTGCTAAAGCCCATCTGCTAAGACCATCTGCATTTTTATGAATATTTCCAGATTTATGTACAATAGTCATATTTCCTCTATATTCTTGGATAGCAATTTGCCATCTCAGCATATGTCTATTTGGAGTCTTCATATTTAGTAGTGATTTCACAGCATTACAGTCTGTGATTACATCAAATACTGTGCCATCCAAATAATAATGCAGTTTTTCTAAAGCCCACACTAGGCATAAGCATTCCATTTGGCTTGCTCCATACCTTGCTTCTGTTGGCTTTATTTGCCTTGAAATGAAACAAATTGGTCCTTCCACTGGTTTATCATTGATAATTTGTGTTTGGTGAAGTGCAGCACCTAATCCTTCTCCACAAGCATCAATGTATAGTTTGAAAGGTAGTTTCCAATCTGGCATTAGAAGAAGTGGGGCATTTGTTAGTGAATTTTTCAATTCTTCATATGCCTTGACCCTTTCTTCAGTCATTTCATAAACTGTTTGTTGGTCACATAATTTATATAAGGATTTGGCAATTTTTGCAAAGTCCTTTATATGCTGTCTGTAGTAACCAGCAAATCCTAAAAATGATTGCATTTCTTTTTTGGTTTGAGGCATTGGTTTGAGTAGTACTTCTGCTACTTTATTTTTGTCTATGCCTAGACTAAGTCCAGATACAACATGTCCTAGTGCTTTTAATTCACTATATGCAAAATGACACTTTTTCAAGGAAATTTTCATATTCACTTGGACTATTTTTTGTAGTACCCTTTCTAGTCTTGTAAGGTGATTTTTCCAGGTTTCTGAGCAAACTATGATATCATCAATATAGATAATTAACCATCCTTCTGATAATTCTTCAGGGAATATGGTATTCATCATTCTTTGATAATGGGAAGGTGCATTTTTTATCCCAAATGGCATTCTTAAGTATTCAAAAATTCCACAATGGACTATTATTCTTAGTAGTTTCTTGGCATTGTCTGTTAAGACATTTTGATGAAAACCATTAAGAGCATCCATAGCTGTGATGAACTTAGCTTGTGACAATTGGGTCAATGTCTCATGGATTCTAGGTATTGGATATCTGTCTGGAATGGTATAGGTGTTCAGAGCTCTGAAGTCTCCTACCATCCTTGATTTTCCATTATGCCAAGTTATAATGACAGGTGTAGTAACTTCTACTTGCTCATTATGTCCAACCTTTCTTAATACTCCAAGGTCCATTAATTCTTTAATGTGCACCTCTAAGGCTTCTCTAGCCCTTGGACTGGCTGGATAAGCAGGTCTTCTTAATAAAGGTGGGTAAGGCTTTTCTAAATTAAGAATTATATCCACTTCATGTCCAATTATGGCACCTAGTGGCTCTTTGTCAGTTGCAAAGGCATTTTTATACTTAAATAAGAGGTCAATCAATTTTTCTTTCATTTTTTCTGTTAATTCTTGATTGAATTCTGCCTCTTCAAGTTGTTCAAGATATAAAAAGTTCCTTTTCTGAATTTTTTCTTCCTTCTTAATAACTGTGATTTGTTTTTTGTGATTTAAGAAGCCAAACTTTTGTCTTTTGTTATCTCCTATGGTAAAATATCTATCTTTTTGGTTGGAGATATCTATACCATAGATTGATAACTAGTCATTCCCAAGTATGAAATGATTACTAGTACAGTTGTCCATTACTACAAACTCTACTTTAATTCTGACACATTGTGAGGGATGAGGAAAAATTAGTGTTAAATCAATTATTCCAAGGGGCTTCATGCTCTCACTTGCACTACTAAATTTGACACCTTGTATTGGCATAAGTTTTTCTTGCCAGTTTGGGACAATGGTTTTTAAATAACTTTTGCCAACACAAGTGCAATATGCTCCTGTATCCAAGTTAACTTTTCCTTCTTGGTTATCAACCATAACAATACTTATACTTGATTTTCCAGCTGTATATCCCATTCCTCTTGCAGGTTTGGTTCTATACATTTTGGCATCTTGTATGTTTGTCAGGTTTGTGTCAAATATTCCAACTTGTGGTAAGTTTGAATTAACATCCAGTACTTCATAAATTATATCAATATTATTAATTTGTGCATTAATTATATTTATTTCATCACTTTCAGAGCTTTCTGACTCTTCTGTCTCTTTTTCAGAGTCAGATTCCTCTTCTTTGTAATTGTGGTTTTCTGTTTCCACAATTTCATTAATATTTTGCTTTCTTAAGGCAATTATTGGCTAAGTGTCCAATGCCTCCACATTTATGGCATTTTCTTTGTTCATTATTGTTGGATGTATTGGGCTTAAAGGATTCTTTTGATTTATATTTTTTGATAAATGGTTTATTTGGGCTTTTAATGTCCAATTTTTTCCAAGTCCCTGCCAATTTTTGTTCTTGTCACTATATCTTCTAGTGCATTTATATACTCTTCTGTGGAGCATGGTTCTATACACCTGCTTCTTAGGGCATGTTCTAGTTCCCCTCCACATTTTTTAAGTATTTTCATGTGCACCATCTTTTGTGACATTTCTGGGTACAGTGCATTAAGCCTTTCAACTTGTTTCAAGAACCAAGTTAAAGGTTTGTCTTTCTCTGGGTCAAAGAAAGAGTTTTCAAATGCATTTTCTATCTTATACCTCCAGGCATCATTTGCCCACTTGGTGATTATTTCTTGTTTCCACCAAGACCAGGTATTTTTACCATTTGTTTGTCTTATGCCATAATACCATCTTTTTGCAGATTTCTCAAACAATGAATGTAATCTTGCAGTGATTAATTCATCTGGTATGGCATAGTCTTCTTGTAACATGTCAATTGTTTTAATAAATGACATGTGGTCATATTCACCTTCTCCTGTGAATGTTGGCCATTCTTTCAATTGAGGTGCTTCCTTCATTAAGACTTGGTTATTATCTTGGTGACTCAAGTCTGTTATGAAAGGATTTGACAATTCCTCTTTTGTTTTAACAGGGCTTCTTATATGAGAAAATGGTGTTGATAACTTTGGCATATTTAAATTAGCCTCATTAATTTTATCCATTTTTTCTTTAATAAGCCTTATTTCACTTTGAATATCATCTTTCAGATGCATTCTTGCTTCATCACTTTTTTCCACATGGTCCAAAAGTAATTTTTGGTGTGATGAAGTCTTTTCTTCAAATGTTTCTACAGAAATACTTAATTTATTTAATTTTTCTGTAAGATTGTCAATACTCACATCATAATTGATTGTCAAAGTCTTGTCTTTGATATCTTCTATGTATTTATACAATTCTTGTTGTCCTTGTATTAATTTTTGAGTATTGTCAATTAAATTCTTTGGTTTATTATTTTCAACAATAAACTTAATGTTGTCAATTTCTTTCATGTTTTGCACAACAATTTTTGTTAAAGAAGATAAATTGTTATTTATTTCTTGTAGTGATAATAAACTATCTTTAATTTCTTTTAGAGGTAATATACTATTTTTAATTTCTGTTAAAGTATTTACAACATCTTTGGACAAGGTTATTTCTTTGGGAAATGAGGTTGTCTCATTCTTTGCTCTTCCTTGTCCTTGAATTCCATCAAGGTTCTGGCCATGTTGAAAACATTGTCCATAGCATCCTTTTGGATTCTTGGGATCCTGTAGCTTGGGGAATATGGTTTCCTCCAATGCTTTTTCTTGTTCTTCTTCCCTTCTTGGGGAAGTTGGCTGGCTTGGGGCTTGCTGGTAGAAGCTACTGGGGCTTCTTCTTTGGTTGCCTCCCTCTTTTTGGCGTGGTAATCCTTGATTTTTTTGATTTGAGGTTTGGATGACAGTGGATTCCATCCATTGGAGTATTTCACTATCTCCTCCTCTTTGAGGAATGTTTTCAGGATGTGCCAGGAGTTCATCACTCCTTGGTGTATTTGAGGCAGCATTTCCCAATCTTTGTCCTTGTACACTGTGTAATACTGCTTGTACTGGCTCATGTAGATGTCTATTTGAGCCCTCTGAATGTGATTTGTACCTATTTGAGTTACTCATACTTAGTTCCAATTCAGGCTGAGATATCATGGGCATTTCTGGGACTTGCCTTTGGGATAAGGCACTTCCTTGTGTGGATTCTGTTCCACTGGGGATATTGCCTTTTCTTTTCCCTTTTGAGGGATCAGTTCTCCCTCTGAGTCCAGCTCCATCTGATTGGATGGAGTATTGGGAACCTCTTCTGGTAGTCATAGTTTAAGGAATAAAACAAATAAAAGTATTTTAGAATAAAAATTCTTTTTATGGCAATTATAAAAGAGATGCTCACCTTCAGAGTCTTGAATGGTGGGTCCTGGAAAGTCTAATTTCTTAGCTTTCTTTCTTTTGGTGATAACTGGTGTTGGAGAACTTTGACAAGTTTCTTCCACCAATCTCTCAACAGTAGTTTGGTTGTCTTCTGTTGGGTTATCTTCAAACACTAAAAAAGACAAATAAATATAAGTCTTTTTATAAGAAGTGTTATTTTTTGGCAAGATATGGCAATTTTTCACATAGAAATTGCTTTTATATCTTTAAAAACTTGAAATGAATAAAGAAATGAAGAAAATAAAAAATAACTTTTTTTTTATTGGTTTTTTAATATTTTTTAATATTTTTTATATTTTTATTTTTAAAGAATAAAATAAAAAATGAATACGATTCTTTTACAAAATCAAATTATAAAAAATTATTTTTAATTTATAAATTATCTTTTTTAATCACTAGAGTCACTCAAAGAAAGTTCTTGCAAGTCTAAGGATGTGAAAAACCATGTGTAAGACAGTACAATTGCTTTCCAAATGCCTCAATAGCCTTTAAAATCAATAAAATATAAAATTATTATATAATTTTATGATTGTAAATATAATTTATTATTGTATAAACCCAATTAGAATCTTTTTGAAGGTCTTTTAAGTAAATATCATGGCCAGGCCCCCAAATGTAAGGTTTGACTATGAAACAATGAGTAAAAATTACTAACTTATTACTTATTGTACTCTGAATGTCCTTATGAATTGAATAAATAAGATTTCAAATATAATAATAATAAATAATTATTATTATTATGGCGTAAAATAATTATATTATTAAATAAATATAATAATATAATTTATATTATGAAAATATAATATAATAAATAAATATATTAATATAAAATAATTAATATATTTAAAAAAGCTCTTTATTATTGTTACCAACAAATAATAAAGGCGTAAAAAATTGCTTTTTATTAATAAAAAACAATTAATAACAATAATATTACTAATATTAAAGTTATGAATTAATATAAATACTATTTATATTAATTAAAGAATTATTAAGAGAGTAATAATAGAGAAATTATTATAATAAGAGAAAATAACCTACTTTCAACACTTAATATAATAATTTTGAAATATTTTACGCCAAAAAATATAAATACAACCTTTTTAAATTGTATTTACAATAAAAATAAAGAAAATTACAAATTATTCTGGATTTTTACGTGGAAATGAGTTTTTAGAGAGATTTTTAACAAAAACAATTAAATAAATGATTTAATAACGTCAAAATAGATGATTACAACAAGGTGGTCTTTGGTCTTTAATAATATAATAGTATTATATATAAAGAATAAAGAAATTACCTTTGATTTAATTGATTTAATGTTTTTGATGTGTCTGAAGGGAAAATAGAGTAAAAAGAGCTCTATTTATAGTAAATACCTCCCTCCTAGAGTCCAACAGGCTTCTACTAGACGTGTACTGATCATATCCACTGGAATTGATCAATATTTTAAGGTTTGGAGATGATTACATCATTAGAAACCATATTACATCATTATTACACCATTATTTAGAGTTATCACTATAACTCTAATGTTGATGACATCAGAGGCTTGGAAGAACCCCAAATTTCGTGGATTTTATTAGTTTTAATCATAAACTAATAGTATTCACCAATTTTATCACTCTTAAGACTGTTAAACTTAAATTAAGGTTACTGTGAGTGATCATAACTGCTCAAATTAAGCTCAAACTTTGATCCTCAATAACTTTTAAGATTTACACGCTACAGCAATTCAGAGAGTGAATTCTGATAGCCTGGCATAACCTTATTATGTTGCCAAGAGCGTTTCATTACATCATCAAAACTCTAATTTTGATGATTTTTCTTGTAACTCATCTTTTCTGTCGAAATTCAATATTTTAAACTTCAAACCTTGATTTCAGGGGGTTATACCCTGAATTTAATAATACAAATTACATCATTCTTCACTAATGAACTAGTAGAATCCAACTGTATACTTTCTTTTAAGTTTGGACCACTTTCACAACAAAGTGGTCAACAGCTCTGTTGATTTTTATCAATATTTCATCATAGGTTTTAACCTTGTTTATAATTTGTAAAATAAAGTTCATATATGTGTTCTTACATCAATTACGTGGTAACTTTATTTTTGGTTCATCATTCTATCATGTATAGTTTAGGACATATTAGCTATGATCCTTGAATATATGCGTTGACCAAAAAAGTGCATATATTCAGGTTAATTCCTTAAGTATTAACTTTGGAAATTAGCTTATTAATTGTTTTATGTGTGGATGTTTGTGGGAACTCCACTGATACAATTTATTTCACATGTTGTTTCATTAGTTTCTGAGATAAATAAGGTTTTATGGTTTTTATAAGGTATTATACCTTATAATTCATTAAATATTGACTTTACAGATATGCCATAAAAATGGTATATGTGTATTTTACCATGGGGACTCCAATGGTATAATTCATTTTACATGTTGATTCATTGGTTTTTAAGTTAAACCAATTTTTGTACCAATTTATGGTATTTTTTGTATATTTAAGTAATTATTTTTGATGTATAATTATTCTAAGTACTTTTAATATAATTATATTAAAGGTATAATTATTCTGAGTCTTTTTTGTGACCTTATTGGGTACGTGGTCATATCTCAAAGGCTCACAGATTGCATCTCTTTGATGTTCTTTGGTACTGGTTTTTTCAATACTGCTGCTACTTTGTTCTGGTAAATTGCCAGACTAAGACCTGAGACTTTATGTCCTAGAGCTAGTAGCTCTTGTTGGCAAAAATCACACTTTTTGAGTGAAATTTTCAGATTAATGGGTATACATTTACTTAGAACTCTGTCTATGTATTGTAAATGGTCTTCCCATGTCTCTGAGTATATAATGATATCATCAATATATACTACCATCCAGCCTTCCATTATTTCTTCTTGAAATATGGTGTCCATCATCCTTTGGAAGTGGGATGGTGCATTCTTGATGCCAAATGGCATCCTGGTGTACTCATATATACCCATATGGCATATTATCCTGAGTAATTTCATGGAGTTTGGTTTAACTCCATTTTGGTGGAAACCTTTCATACAATCCATTTTGGTTATATATCTGGCCTTGGCCAGTTTATCTAAGGAATGGGGTATCCTTGGTATAGGGTACCTGTCTGCTTTTGTGTAGTTATTCAGGGCTCTGAAATCTCCACACAATCTAGACTTGCCATCATGCCAGGTGATCAGGACAGGGGTGGTAATTTACACTATTTCATTATGTCCAATTTTCCTGATGACATCCATATCCAGGAGTTCATTGATATGTTTCTCAATTTCTTTCCTGGTTTCCAGGCTTGCTGGATAAGGAGGTCTCCTCAGCATGGGTGGATAAGGCCTTTCCACATCCAGATATAGTTCTATATCATGGCCTTTGATCTTGCCTAATGGTTCTTCACCAATGGCAAATGCTGGTATGTTCTTTCTCAGCATCTTCAGTAAGCTTAGTTTTTGTTTACTGGTGAGGGTAGTGCTAAACTGTCCCTCTCTGAATTCCTTCAGAAGTTCTTCTAGTGGATCTTGAGAAGATATCTGGTATATGTCAAGTGAAAATT